>CM040121.1:312260400-313460400 GCA_022559845.1 Amorphophallus konjac
CAACTCATAACTTTGACCCTGACTTGAAGAGGGAAGTATTAGCTTTCCATTGCATCCTTCTGAGCTTGATTTCATGATCTATACTCTTAGTTCTAGTCTCCTCAAAATCAGAAATCATCATAATTTTCTGCACTTTTCTACTACATATGTGTTTTCCCCGTTTTGCATCGATGATTTCTCTCTATTCTCTCAATCAAATCTCGTGATTTCAAATCTCATGCATGCACAACACACACCTATCTTTTCCACCCTTCCACAGGGGTTAAAAACCTTCCCCCGGTGCGTTCTCCCTTAATTTCTACCACTATTTTATCATTGCGGGATTGATGCTACACATGCATGTTCTAATAGTTTTTTGTCCTTATTTTGACTTTATTTTGCAGGAGAGCATGAATACAACGTGAGGCACTTTTCCTCTAGCCGGCTGGAAGGAGAGAAGGTTTGAATCTATAAGTTCTCCGCACCCCGTTTCAAGCGCGATGAAGTCTTTAAGTTTCAAGGTACACGGTGCTGTTCTTTACACTTCTTCATCTTTTGGCGTTGTTGGAACCTTGGTGGCGATCACGGTTAGTATCTCTCATCCTTTCATCCCCCTTGTCTTTGATTCACATGTTTATGCATGTATTAATTTAAAGGGAGCGGGATAGGAATCTAATTAAAATAATCTACAATTTTTTGGCGATCACGGTGGGACAACCAATGCCCATCACGCTTGTTTTCATGCTCTTTTGTAGGTTGGGTGGGTGCATTTTCATGTTTAGGTAGTATTTCCTCCATTCTTCCACTATTTTTGGTGTTTTACGGGCTCTGGTTGTGTGACGGTCTTATGGTAGACCGTCATGGTCATGTAACGGTCATTGGATAGACCGTTACAGATTCTGGCAGTCCTGCGCGCATGCTCACAGGGCCATGTTCATCGGGGCATAACTTTTGATCCCGATGTCGGATTGCGTTGATTTTTCTTCCGTTGGATAGCCCTTTGTATTTTCTTTCCATACATATATCATTGGCTTCATTTGGTTAACATTTGCATATTCTAATATTGTCCAACTTTTTGAGTTTTGTGCATAAGTTCTCTAGGCAGGCTCAGGGACATGTTCACAGGTACATCTTTACTCAGTGTTTTGACTATCTTTCCGGCGTCTAATTGCACTGATTTTTGTTCTATTGGGTAGTCCTTTGTATTGTCTTTTCATCCATAGCTTATTTGCATCATTTGGGTCACGTTTACTTAGTGAAAAACTGTCACCATTTTACCATTTTGTGCATAAAATCTGCATGTGGTCTGCGCACAGGTTCACGGGGACAACTTTGCTCAGTGATTTGATTGACATCCTGAGGTCAGATTGATCTGTTCTTGGACCAGTTGTGTAGACCTTTGTATTTTCTTTCCATCCATATACTATTTGTCTTATTTGGATCATGTTTGCATAGTTTAATATAATCTTGATTTTCTAGTTTTAAGCTAGAATTTGCATGCACTTCGGTGCACATAGGGCCATACATTGCATATCATAGTTACATTTCTTACTTTGGTAAGTGATCCTCTCGCCTCCATATTCCTTGGAGTCACCTAGGTGATCTTATCCGGGACCTCCATAAGTTCCCCTGAGCCGTGGATTCCCACACGGACACCGGGCCGGTTGTACCTTTCCACCCTTAGGCTTGCATTTACATAAGTGTGAGGGAGTTAACCTTAGTCAACCCAAAGTTTGGACCTTATTCCCATAGGATTCCTATCTTGAGAGAATTATTCTTAATTTAAAATCATTAAAAGGTCTATTAAAATCCCTAAAATATTTCACATCATATCAACTTGTTTGACTTGGGTGAAAATTCTCACATTGCATTGTTTATGTTGTTTGGGTTTGTCCAAACCCATTAGTGGTGTTTTGTGTTGTATCCACATGTTTTGCTGTTGTTAGGCTCATTTAGGCTAGTCCATTTGTGTGTCTATTATCTAGTCCATTGTCCCTTGGTCCGTTGTCCATTCATCTTTGCATTAGTGGGTCAGCCCCCCATTGTTCTCAAGCCCATTAAGCCCTTGCTTCCCCATTTGTATTGTCCTTGATCTCCTTGTATTAAGTCTCCATTTGCCCTCATAGAGTATCATTCTAACCTCTTGCATCATTCTTTTTTCCAATCTTCTTCCCATTCCCGCGTGGAATCCTCTTCCCACGCGGGCCCATCTTCCCATGGTCCCTCTGATCCGTCCGAGGAACAGGCTAATCTCATGGCCCATCTTTCAAGCCTTGTTCGCCAAATGGACCCGGCCCAGGCCCATCGTCTCATTGCATCTCATCTTCATGGGCCTCCTTCTCTTAATGGGCCTTCTTCTCTCATTAATGGGCCTCATCATCTTAACGAGCCCCATTATCCTAATGGGCCTTATTTTTCTAATGGGACTCATTCTTCTTCTCCTTATGCTGCCAGCCCAATGGGTCCTTATGCTCATGCTTCTTCCAGGCCCACATATCATTCCCTTCCCGGAATGGGCCCTTCTTCTTCTCAGCCCGGATCCTCTTATCCGTCCCATTATCATCATACTAGTCCGAATTCACATCCTCTTGCCCAAGCTGGCCCATATTCTTCTCGATCTCTCCCTACCCAAGAGATGATTGTTCAAACCCAATGCTAAATTGATGAGCTTCAACGTCGGATCGATCCTAAATCCTATTTAAGTGTTCCGTTCACTTTCCAAGGTCTTCGGCTCCCACCTCCATCACAAATTCCCACATATCACCGTTATAGTGGAGTCTGTGACCCGTATGTGCACTTGAAGGAGTTTGTTTATGAGTCGGCCCAATTTCGGCATGACCGACGCTTGATGGCCTATTTATTTGATCCGTCGTTGGAAGGCTCGGCTCGGGATTGGTTTTTTCTCACTTCCACAAGAGCAAGTTGTGAGTTTTCAAGCCGTTCAAGAAAAGTTTATTCAACAATATCAAAACCAGGTTAGGCCCAAGTATTCTATGGCGGATCTAGCCCATGAGATGATGAAGCCTGAAGAGGAGTTTTCTACCTTTGCTGACCGCTGGCGTCGCTTGGCCGCACAAGTCCCGGGACACATTACGGAGGGAGAACAAATCAAGATGCTGATATCCAATGCCGCGCCCGAGTACCGCTTTATCTTAGCCCTCAACGACATTACCTCCTGGCAACAATTATACGGCCGAGCCCGCTTCATTCGCCAACAAATCCAAGATTCCCTTGACCCCGAGTCTCCACCATCCACCTCCACATATCAACCTTCACCCTCCACGTGCCAACTCTACCCTCCCATGAGTCAGCCCGCCATGAGTCAGTCTTCGCAACATATCCCTCCACTAGCCAACCCCCCCCGCCTCTACATACCTATACGCCTCCGCATATCAACCTTCTATGAGTCGGCCACCTGCGTCCGCATACCCGTCTCCGTCTCCACCCCCGGTCAAGGTCACACCACATCCCGAGCAGGTGGATGCCGTCTACATACCTCCCCACTTCGTTCCACATATGCCTTCACCAAATCCCTCCTCCGCCGGCCAAGCACTATTGCCTATGCAACCTCCGCTTCCCTCTCCACAACCTTCTCCACCACCTCATACCCCTCGGCATCCGCCTTGCCCGAAGCGGGCTCCTTGTCCTCCGTTACCAGAGTGCTTTACTGAGATTTTTAGGGCTTTGATGGCCGCTCACGCGTTGCCGCTCTCTCCGGCTGTGCCTTACCGACCCGCGGTCGGGAATAATCTTCAATATTGTGATTTTCACCGCCAGCAAGGGCATTTGGTTGAGGATTGTCTCGAGTTCCGAGAGTATGTTGATGACCTGGAAGATAATAAAAGGATTTATTGGGCCGCCATGCGTAAAGTTGTTTTAGATCTCCGCAGCAAGCAGCAGCAATAAGAAGTGCCTCCTAAGCAGCCATCTCCATTTCAAGACCGGGGGCACTCCAATGATTCTTCATCTAGCGTTGAACTCGCTCCATCACCTACTACCTCGCCTACTCTGTTACCTTCGCTATCTCTATCCAATCTCTGCAACCTCCACAAACCCAGGCCTCTGCTCAAGCTAGTGCCACCTCCCCTTCTTCCACTTCTTCCACCACTACTTCCACCCCCAATGTCATTTGGCGCGTTGTGTCGATACGTCGACGGTGGGCACCACAACCCCCTTCTTCACCCTTGCCATGTCCACTACCTCCATCGATCACTTCACCATCTCCACCATTCTCTCAATCGCCTACACCATCTCCACCACCCTCACCATTGCCTAAACCTCCATCACCCCCGCCTTCACCTTTGCCCGCACCTGAGCTTGCCATCATCTCAACCCCTTTACCTCCACCTAAACACATCACCACTCCCGTTGAAACCTCCATGACATCCAAACTGATTCCTATCCCCATTCCTCCATCCACTTACCCCCCACGGAGCGGGTGTGCATTACCCATGGTGCCCCTTGGGTCTAATCCCCAGGGAGACAATAAGCCAAGTCAGAATGATTTAGTGCCGGCCATGCATTTCAAGATTCAGGATTTTATCTATCGAATGCCGATCTATGTCCTGGTCACTGGTTATTTTGGGGATGATGTGCCTACACTTTCAAAGATGACAGTTGCTAAGAAGAGTTCCCAGCCACTAGTGCCAATTTCTTCACAAGCAAGGTCGGTGGCAATCTCATTGCTCGCCAGGGGATTCACTATCGATGCTGTTATTACTCCTCGCTCGATTGCTGTTCAGTTCACTAGCCAAGAAGGGTTCTCTACTCAGATTGTGTTAACCCATAGTACTGCCAAGAGCCTGATGGATTCCTTATTCAAGGGGCAATTGGCCATATCTTCTACATTTTTCAAGAACATTTTGCACATCTTATGCAATCTTCCTCGATTTTTTGGTGAATCGGCCACGTCAATGCCATGCATTAATCTCCCTCAGTTTTGTCCTGCTCTTCTGATAAGAGAGTTATGCTTCATGCCCGATTGCCGAGCCTTATGCTGCTAATACCGAGTGATGAAACTCTGCGGTTTTCTGATGTTCATCCCAAGGAGTCATCTATCCGAGAATACCCACCTATGGTTACCACTGGGTATCTAGGGGTAACCGCCCCGACGAAGCTACATATCCATGACCGGGCTAGGTTGTCTGCCAGATGGGCCCGTTATTTGAGGAGACATTACATGTCAAGAAGGCCGAAGGTCCGGGTCAGCACCAGGTAGACCCATGTTCAAGAGATTATTGCTGAGAAGAAGCGGCGGCGTAAGTTTGAGGACCGTCGATTGTGCACTCAGGGGTCTACTTCTTCCTCTTCCTTTCGTTCATCCTTTATATTGCTCAGCTCCCACCCTTGGGTGGTGTACCCCCTTCTTCCAATCTCGCATCTATGATCTTCTCCTCTCTTTTCGGGTCCGCAAACCCCCATTCTTCCTTCCCCACTCATCCGGAGTCTCCGGATCCTCCGTTCACTCATGATTTTAGGCCTCGGCCTATGTCATCCTTTCATCCCACTTTCGGGACTTCTTCTGATCCTTCTTTTCCGGTATCCCCGGGCTCTGCTTCTGATCTTTCCCCGACCCTATCGGGTGACCATCAGTCTTTCTCCCCGACCCTGTCGGGTGTCTATCATTTTCTTTCCCCGACCTTGTCGGGTGATTCTAATTCCTTTTCTCCGGCCACGTAAGATGATCATTCTCTCTCTTCCTTATCTTCACAGCAATCCTCTCGTTGTCTTTCTACTCACTCCTCTTCTCCCTTTCGGGGTCTTCGCCCTTTCTCTTGCTGCTTTCGAGGCTTTAGTCCACCTTGATCTCAGCTGATCTGGTTTCTTTTATATCTAGTTCCTTGTTATCAGGGTCGCTGTGCCTTAACGAGGGAGTTCTAGCCCTCGTCTCTCTTCCTTTTTATCCTTATTTCGTCTAGTTTGGTGTCTGCCGCTCCTCCATGTCAAGGAATCTTTCAATCCCTTTGCTATCCTCTCCCTTTCGTCCTGTCAAGCAAGGAATACAAAGCTCGTGCTGCTCGAAGCTCGATGATCAAGCTCGCGTCAGGATGCTACTTCCACATTGTGGATATGCAAGGTATTTTTATTTTGTGCAAGAATATGTTAAAATTTGCTATTACTCTTATTACTCATGCACATGCTTATAACGTTGGTTCCTCGACATGGTTAAGTGGCTTTTAGAAATTTGCTTAGTTCATTTAAATGAGTTCGCTTCTACTGCATCCTTAGGCCGTTGATAGCTCCGCGCTGAGAATCTAGTTATTTCCCCGATCGTTGAGGGTGACCTTTGAGCATGGGTTTTTCACACACTTCACGGCGAGCCATAGTCGATTCCTTTGAGCAACACCGTTGCTGCTTTGGCCATACTTTAGGTATACACAAAGGTCTTTTTCTCTTCTCTGCTCGACCAAGTGCAGGGGCAAGAGATTGATGGATAAGATGACTAACCTAGGTGCTCCCTAATACGAGAGAGGTCTCAAATAGGGGCAATCTTGACCCTCGAAAAATGAGCTTTCATACTTTATCTGGCCAATAAGGGCTGTCAAATGAAAATCATATACGAAAATCAATACAAAATTATGAATCAAAGGCATGGCAAGAGTGGCAGTATAGTTCCCCGCGGGACGCCATGAGCCCGGTCGCATGCATGCCTGATAAATATGGGTCTCAAAATCAACGACACAAAGTCCCGGCGCAACAGACCTACTCTTTGAGGGGTGGTGCCTTGGAAGGAAGTCGAATCTTGATATCCCCCATCCTGCATAAAACTTGTCTCTAATTTTTCTTTTGTTTCTTCCTCTTAGGCTGGGTTGTATCCCGGGTATGGCCTTAGTAGGGGCACCATTCTTTAGAGGCTGATGGTTGTGGTAAGTCACCCTCACATGCACGCCCTACTCAAGGGAAGTCTTTAATGAGAGGAGAGGGACAGCGATCCCTGGCCAGTAGTTCGAGCCTGTCTTTGGGTGCTGTGGATTGCTATTGTCAAAAATATAAAAAAATGAGATATTTTCAAAAATCCAAAAAAATTGAGATATTGTTCAAAAATCCAAAAAATTAAATATTATTTAAACAAAACAAAAAAAACTCAAATATTTTCAAAATCAAAAAAATCAAGAAAATTGAAAATTCTAAAAATATTTATATTTTATATTTTATTTTGAGAATAGATACGTAATCTATTTGCTAAGTGTGCAGGTTGCAGGTACTCAGGCATTCCTTGCTATATCTTTGTGCTCTGTCTCCTGTCCATATCTTCTGATCTGTTCTCTTCTTCAATCATATCTCTTGATCTATTCTGAAGCTTATGTCCTTCTCAGCTTTTGTTTACAATGATTATATCTATACGAGAGGACTTTACCTCATAATTATGAACCTGGCGGTTCTGCTTCATTCTGATCTTGGGTTTTGATTGAAAGGCGTATTTGTTTATGTCCTTTATCCCACCGTGTCCTTGTCTCGCCGTGTCTATGTCCCACCGTGTTGTCCCACACATGTTATTCTTCACCACGTGTTGTTAGTTATCTTGCATATGTTGTTAGTCGTCCTTTTATATCTCGTGTGTTGTCCCAACCGTGTGGTCATCCCTCATGTTCTTGTCACAACCGTGTATTGTCTCGCTGCATTGTTATCTTGTCCCCCACGTTCATCTTGCATACGTGTGGTTTGTTCATGCCATTGCATATGCGCTTGTTCGACTTGTTGCGTTGTTTTCCATTCGTTTGATTGTTATGTGTCGTTCAGTTGAGCGTTATCTTATCGTCGTTATGTTCATGCTTGTTTATCATGTTCATTCATATTGTTGTTGTCTTATTTAAAAATTCATAAAAATCTTGAAAATCATAAAATCTAAAAAAGTGCCGTTTCGCTTGGCAGGTAAGTCAGGTATGGCTCTCTATCCCTTCTCATTGTTGCATTACTATATGGTATCTACATTATTATAGCCTCTCAAGGACCGGCTGGTTGGCCGTGTGTTCTAGGATTTGATGTTCCCCTTTAACAAAAATGATGATGATCTAGGAGCATACAGTTAATCGTTGGATAAGCTGCTCGGTTGAGTCGGGTGGGGGACAATAGACTCTGTCTCGCACGCCGTGGTTGCAAGAAGACTCTTGACCCCGTCCTGGCTTAGTCTAGCAATAGTATCCTTGAGTACTTTCTATTTTATCTTTCTTTACATTCGTTTTAATGATTTCTTTATTTTAGCCCAGCATATATCATGTCATTTTGAGCATTCACGTCTCGTGATCCTTTCAAAGTTTCTCCTCAGCAATGGTTGATTGCACTTCAACTCTCTTGGATAAGAGATTTCTCATTCCACTCTAAATTTGAACGATTTCTCTGATCTTGCCGCTTGGTCTAGTTGGCCGGCGTGATTCCTGTCTGGATTTTATCTCAATCATTTCCTTTTCCAGCTCCTATGCTATGTTTCCTGACGACCCACTCATTGTCCGTAGATTGTGTCCCCGATGAGGTTGGTCGTGTTTCCTTTCCTCCCTTAGTTAGTTCCCAAGACATGTCTCATCCTTGTCAATTATTCCTTGTGGTTAGTTCGGCGTTTTCAAGAGAATTTCTGTCGCTTGTTGGTTGTAACGGGTGTCTTTTACCTTGATGCCCGCTTATCAGTTCTCTCCGCTTCATCTCCGCTTCATCTCCATTTCACGTCGCTATCGCTTTCGCTCCATCTCCTTTCCATTTTACCTCCACGTCACTTTCGCTCGTTCCCTTGCAAAGCGGACATCAAGGAGGGGCATCCGTTGACACCCATTTTTAGCCCGCAAGTTGCGTCATTTCTCTTATTCATCATTTTTGATGCCCCGAATTAGCCATTATTTTGGAGCCTTCCTTGGATGGATTTCGAGCCCATTTTTACCATTCCATATCCTTTAAGTCTTGGAGATCATGATTTCCTAGAGCCCTGGAGCTTATCTTATCAAATTCTGGCTTCCAAGTCAACTTACGGCCCATTTACGCCGGCTTCCCTCAAGTAATCGGCTCTCTCCCACTACACAGTCCTGAAAGTGGTCCTTTTTTATCTCCTTCTGTCCCTCTATTCAAAATGTTGTCTTCACCAAAGTTGTTCCTCTTTCAAAGATATACAATTTCTTCTTCTACGCCGTTGGCCAATTCTACCCCGTTTGTAATCTATTTGCATTTTTTCGGCGTGCTATGCTGTTCACCTATGTCCCAGAATTTTCCTCTCTGTTCTAGCCCCATTTTCTCCCTCTTCTCGTCATTTTCGCATCTTGCTTTCTTCATGAAAGTTGTTCCTCTCTCCGTTTTCTACAATTTCATCTTCTACCACTTTTGCTAGTTCTGCCCCGTTTGAGAGATACGCTTTAATTTCCAAAGTCACGCGTAGTCTACCCAGAATTTTCCTTCATCGGTGTGAAGGTCTAGTGTAGGTGCGTCAGAGCACATGTGACGGCCTAGTATAGATGCGTTAGAGCACTGTGACAGTCCTATACTAGACCGTCACAGTCAAACTTATCCGAAATCATCTCGTTCGACCCCCAGAGTCTGACAGACATACCCTAGGCCGTTACATGACTGTGACGGTCCTACGATAGACCGTTACACACAGCTGAGAGTCTAATTTGTGCTGGACTCTGCCACGAAAACTGCACGGTGAACCTATCTTGCAGAGCCCATAACTTCTTCAATTCTTATCCAAATTGATCCCCATTTTTTCCTACTTCTAGCCCTTTGTATTATCTTGAATTTGGTTCATAGAAATCAAATTTTCATTGGCTATATCTCTCAGGATCTGGGTCGCAAGATCAGGATTTAAGTATCCTGGTACAACTAAAACTCTCTTTTCTAGTGCGATGGGGCTACCTTCCAAGAGCCATACCTTCTAGAATCCTCCTCCGAATTGATCCCCGTTTGTTCCTATCTCTTGTCCTTAGTATTATCTCGAGTTTGATCTAGAGAACTTGATTTATCTTGGACTATTTCTCCGAGAATCGTGATAAGAAGATGAGGCTTTTTGGCAAAACTCTATAAAAACTACCCAGTTCACAGTTGCGACCGGGGGCTCTTTCTTGGTTCGAGGCGAAGCCATGCTGTAATTCCAACTCACAACTTTGACCCTGACTTGAAGAGGGAAGTATTAGCTTTCCATTGCATCCTTCTGGGCTTGATTTCATGATCTATACTCTTAGTTCTAGTCTCCTCAAAATCATAAATCATCATAATTTTCTGCACTTTTCTGCTACATATGTGTTTTCCCCCGTTTTGCATCGATGATTCTTCTCTATTCTCTGAATCAAATCTCGTGATTTAAAATCTCATGCATGCACAACACACACCTATCTTTTCCACCCTTCCACAGGGGTTAAAAACTTCCCCCCGGTGCGTTCTCCCTTAATTTCTACCACTATTTTATCATTACGGGATTGATACTACACATGCATGTTCTAATAGTTTTTTTGCCCTTGTTTTGGCTTTGTTTTGCAGGAGAGCATGAATACAACATGAGGCCCTTTTCCTCTAGCCGGCTGGAAGGAGAGGAGGTTTGAATACACAAGTTTCCCGCACCCCGTTTCAAGCACGATCAAGTCTTTAAGTTTCAAGGTACACGGCGCCGTTCTTTACACTTCTTCATCTTTTGGCATTGTTGGAACCTTGGTGGCTATCACGGTTAGTATTTCTCATCATTTCATCCCCCTTGTCTTTGATTCACATGTTTATGAATGTTATTTAAAGGGGGTGGGATAGGAATCTAATTAAAACAATCTACAGTGATCACACCGTTTGTCTTCCTACTCGCATGTAGGGTGCAGATATGAGAGAATGTGTTTTGAAGAAAAGCAAACTGAAAAAGAACAGCCAAATTGAGTATCGTAATGAAGTTCTATGAGAAGGAAAAACTCATGTCTGGGAAGGAACTTTAGGACTCCTTGGTTCTTTTGTTGTTCTTCCTAGTTCGTCACCACAACCTCAAGAGGGAAAGATGATGTTGCTTCTAGTTCACAAGGGAACCGGATGGATCTTCACAGATCCTTTCTGCTTTGCTAAGAGACCTCCTTGAGTCAAGAAGAGAAGTGTCTTCTTCGTTGCACTCACTCTAGCAGCACCAGGAAGGAGATGCCTTTGCGAGCAAGCTTCTCTATAGCTTCCTTGTATCCTATTTTTCTTTTTCCCTTTTCTTGCTCACTTCACTTGGAACTCCTCCTGCTTATATATCGGTTGCACTCTCCATCTCCAGCATTGTCTACTGCTAGAAGAACGAACCCAGAAGGTCAGCTCTACATTATTTGATGTGCTTCTTTGTCAATGTTGACCCTTGCTTGTCATGCCTGTAGAGATGTGGGTAGGTAGGAGACCATATCAGGAATGGTTCCATCCTTTTTGAGGATGTCTCTGCCAGAACAAGATCCTCTGACGCAGTGATCTTCTTGATGGCTTTTTCTGGATCGAGCGGATCCTCCAGGACAAGTTCCAGATCTTGAATAACAGAATCAATCGGTTACTTCATGACATACATGAACGTGTCGACACTTTACTCACAGGGTGTCGACACATCCCATTAAGATCTTGAGGACCCGATGGCTTCCAAGCAGAACAGGTCGACACCTTGACGAGCAAGTGTCGACACTTGCGCCATACTCGCATGTGAATCGTGCTGTCATGCTGAGACATCACTGGGTGGTGTCGAGACAGCTGCGCCATGTGCCGAGTCGTCACCAGACGGTGTCGAGACATAAGCCCTAGAGCGATGTAAGACTTGCTTCTTGGAATCGAGGTGTCGACACTTTTCACTCAGTGTGTCGACACTTTGGTCAACCCAGAGGTCAGGCAGAACCGACTTTAGTTGGATTTCTACTTGTGGTGTCCACACTTTGGTTAGATTTGTCGACTGTTGCTTTATGCTAGTGCTCAACCAGAAAAGGTTCAACATGATCTCTTCGAGATGTGTCGACACGTTGTGGGAGGTGTCAACACTCTTGGAGTGTATCTCCTGTACTTGTTCAGTCTATACATTAAACCAAACTTGTTAGATATTCCTCAATTATCTAAAGATGATTTATGGATTGTTATCATCAAAACCAGGGGACACAACAGGGGTCGTGCTCGTCAGCACGTGTCCGAAGTCCCTGACCATGTGTGTACACACTAACTGACTACACGGGTCAGGCCCTCTAGCAGGTTTTCCGTCGGGCCCAGACTCGAGCCGCTACAGGGGAGGCCCTACGGCAACCAGCCTAGAAATCATCTCTCTCTCGGGAGTCACTCTCCACCTACTCCCTAGTGGGTATGCACATGCGTGCAAAGGCAAGCTACGACTAGTGGGGGCTCACTAAGTAGCAAACGACTCTTGGAAGAACCCTATGGAATATGGACAGGCTACGCACGAGCCCGTCATAAATTAGCTTGGAAAATAGGTGGCACAATGCCACCGGACTCTAGGCAATCTACTAAGCCTATTAAACCCAACGGCCCTTGAGTCACAAGACTCGGGTCAAGAACATTGCACAGGACAACCCTAGGCCATCAATCTGGCCTACCCCTAGGTCAGAAGCCTCAGTAAAAAAATCCTCAAGGCGGCCCACGACCGCCAAGCTTAATCCCTTCCAAAGGGAAGCTAAGAAACCCTCCAGCCCCAAGATGGGTAATTGGACTCGCAGTCCACAGGCCATACATATGTCCCACACGAAAACCGCTTTCCGGAGAAGCTCACGACATTCGGGAATAGCCCTCTGCACTCATGTCGATTTATGGCGACTCGATCAAGCGTAACACGGATGCCCGGAACACGAAAGGGTCACTCGGACCCCTAAAACCCATGGGCAAGCTAATCCAGGTAAAACGGTACCTCCGGACACCCAAAAATACTGTGGCGGTACCCACGGGGTGTCCGGGACAACCACGGTGCCATAGGTCGGTCATTAGGTCCCAACTGGACCGACCAAGAGCTGAAACGGGCGAGGCTGGTGAAGTTCGATCGACCTTCCCAGTTGGGACGGTCGACCTATGCACCCTGCATTGGTTGGTTGACCAAACCAACCCCGTCGGTCGACAGGCGCAGTGGGTGGCGTCGACGCAGCGCACGCTGCGTCGACCCCTCCTCCAGAGGTCTGTCGACCGGCCTCAACCAGTCGATCGACCAAATATAGTAGGAACCCCATCCGAACCCACTCCCGAGGCTCGATTTCCATTCCCACTCAATCCCAATCGAGGGGGAAAACAACGGGGATCATTCCCCTAGTCCCAAAACCCAAAAAGGAAGGAAAGAAAGTGGGAAAACCTCGCTCGATCGGGCGAAACCATCACACGCCCTAAAATCATGAGTTTGAACCCCCGGTGAGAAATGAACCTTCTTGGCTCACCACGGCCTACCAAAACCATGGGAAATGAAGTACATGGGTTAAGGATCCATCCCCCGACCTCCACCGAAGATTCCGCACACCGTGGACGCCGTTCCATGTGAAAATACTGCATGAACCCACGCTGGTGCCCCGAACTCACAAACAAGCACTGCACCTCCACCACTTCGATCCTCACCCCATCCTCACACTCCTCCCCCTCACGCCGTCTCCACCTCGCCCGCCTCCGCCTCCGTCGGCCGCCCAGAGAAGAGGGGGAGAGAAAGAGAAGAGAGTAAGAAAGAGAGAATGAGAGGAAGAGAGGGGGTGGGGGGTTTAAATAGAAAACCCACGTGAAAATTTCACGATCCAAAAAATATTCCCCATGATCCTCGAAAAACGCACAACGCGCCTGCAACATCTCGGAGCCTGACAACACGTAGGTTCACCCTGGACAGGGTTCCGAAGGTTCGTCAGACACAAACCCGCATAAAGCCCAAAACCCATTCCGGGACTCACAATGATGCTCCGAACTCACAGATCCTGATCAGAAAAAATGAAAAAAAATCCAGGGGGTTACAATACAAGCATCAGCTCTCACAAGGAAGACAATCATGTCAGCTGACTGCTACTACCCATCGGCTTCCGCGCCATGACAATAATTAAAACTAGCTCGTAGAACGCCAATGACACCGCTGGACCAAAAACACAATCGAGTCGGTCCTCACTCAGACATTACATCTGATTCGAGTTTCACGCCAACTCTACAATCTCAGGAGAGTAAAGCAAAACCAACCGACAGGATCTCGGTCCACAAAATGCCAATCTCAGACTCACAGGGAACTCCTCCCAAGCTGACCACAAGCGTAAACCAACACACAACCTCATATTGGACACCTGCCAATCCCTGGCTCCGTTCTCAACATAGAACCATGGGACACAGCCACAAATTGGGTCACTTCAAGGCATAATCACAACTGACCACATGGCTTATCGTGCCAGCCGCTCGTAGCTTACAAACAAGGACCCACAAATAATCTCTCAAAAAAATGCATCTCTAGGACCACGATCACGTCCCGAGAGCATAACTTCCAAGAATTACAAAAAGGATTATAGCAAAGGGGTACTCATCTAGCACATTCGCCGACATATTTCCCCTATTCACAAACCTGCCAGTGCCGACAACCACAAAGTCTCAAACAATGGCACGGAAACCAACATCATCAAGGCACACATAGCCAAGACAATCACATACTGAGGAAGCAATCCTCTCGGCTGGTCAGAATCTTCCAACCCTACGATCCTTGACATGTGGGTTATGAGCCCACATGCTTCGACTACGCACTTGACACAATGCACACAAGCATCACGGACAACTCGGCATCCGCATCTCAGTACACCTCTCGGCGCCACCGTAATTCACCAAACTGCAATATACCACGCCCCAAGTATTGATCATGCCAACTGCCGATCACAAGTTGCCATAGTGCAAACCATCATGCCAAGAGCCACAACACAAACCACAATGAGCACCTACCTCAGCTCTTCCTCACGACAATGGCACAAGACAAGATGAGAAAGTCAACCTCGGCTAACAACAGCTCACCAGGAAGGAAATCCTTAGCTCGCCCGTTATTCGGTCTCGTAGTGTAGAAAGACAGATCTAGAGGGGAGTGAATAGATCCCTCTATAAAAATTATGTCCTATTTAAAACACAAAACTACTCACAACGGAATTCAACTCAACGCCTAAGACAATTAGGCAAAACGTAGATTGACTAAGAGGCAATTTGATGGACGTTCAGAATTAAATGCGACTTGAAGAACCAAACACAAATTAGCTCTTTGTGTGTGTGCAAATTAGATGTGTGAAACAGTCTAATTAGATTGAGTGTGTGTGTGATAGTGTCAATTTAAACCTGTGATGGAGATAGAGGAAAAGGACAATCACACAGGCATTCAGATATGGACACGAAGATTTTTAAGGTGGTTCGGGACCACGACGGGCTCCCTACGTCCAACCCTCACTCAACTGAGTGAGGCTTCACTGCTGTTAAACAGCACGGGGATAAATCCCCCCCCACACACGGAGCTAAGCTCCAACACACACACGCAGGACGACGCCTGCACAAACACACGGGAGTAAACTCCCAAACACACACGGGGATCACGCCCCAAGCTACACGCGGATATGCTCCGCACACAACGACGCACACACGTCAATCACAAACACTCGGAGAACCCATTCTCCGAACACCCACACATGAAATTCGTTCAGAAGTTAATAACAAGTTCACAAATGAATGCACTTAGCCCAAAACATATTCTAAAGACTGAAACAATAAAAATCTCTCAAGTAAAAAGCTCCCCCTTCTCAACAAAATCCAGTTCTCCTTGGTACGTAGACGGATGATCACGAAGTCACCATCATCTTGCTCCTCTCCTCGATCCGCTCATCTTTTTCTTCTACCACGAGCTTCAAAGATGCATGAATGTAGATGATATCCCCTTCCCAAGTTCTTCTTTTCTCCTCCTTGGTCTTCTTCTCCTGGAAGATAGAAAGATAAGCTCATTAGGGTTCTTTTTCACAAATTCGGAGCTCATATATATATGCAAGATAGAGTGGCCAAATGACCCATAAAACCCTCCTAAAACATATTAAGAAAGCTCTCATATGTATAGGAACCTATTGGGGGTAGTTAGGTAAAGTTTCCAAGTCAAAAGAATGGGATTCAATGACTTTCGAAAATCCTGTGCCGGAATGGGTCGACCCTAGGGGTCGACCCTTGCAGTTTCTGCACTTAAAACAGCCTATACAGAAGTCTGGCTGAGGGGGTCAGGGGTCGACCCCTTCAGCTGCCTGTTCTGTCTGCAGTGCAGATAGCCCAGGCCACAGGGGGGGTCGACCCCTCTGCTGAGGGTTGTGAAAAGTGCAGATTCAGCCCCTTTAAGCCATATAAACCCAATGGTATTAATGTGACCAAAGTCCCTTGATTCCGGAAGAATTATTTTGATGGTTTGAACCTGCAAAATCATAGAAAAACCAAATTAGTATGCATATCAAGTTGGAACACTACCATCTCAAATGTTGTGATCTCAAGAGTGAAAATGTGAGTTCAGAACATAAAAACTTGCACGTTCACAAGTCTACCAAATTGGCAAGTCAAACACACCACTACATTAGTATAGCATTAAACTCATAACTTTAATCCTTATACAACATGAGTTATCATCTTAAAATAACCACACTATTAAATCTTCACAACCATGTATCAATTTCAAACTTCATAGCAAGAAGATAATGAGATTCAAGCACATGAAAACTTGAAGAACCATTCAAGCACAAGGCCAAGCGACAAAGTCATTTTGTAATCATCAAAATCACGCACTCAACAATCTCCCCTATTTTGATGATGACAAAATGTTATGCATTATTGTTCTCTCCCCCTTTGACATAATCAGAAATGGGGATCATTATGGGGAATTCATGATGGGAGCAAAAGAGACAAGACTAAAAGGAAAATCACAAACACAAGAGCAAAGCATATCAAAATCAGACTTGCAAACCTCAACAATGTAGATCCAATAGTCTTGAACTAAACTTTACAAGACTCAAGGCAATTTAGGTAGTAGAATTTCAAAGCTATTCGCAAAAACTATGCACATGGTTGTAGTTCAAGCAAAATGCTTTAATCATGAAATATGCATAGAATTACTACCTCTTCGCCTTTGTAATTGACAAAAACTGACGGATAATGGGGTTATTAGAAATGCAGACAAGTTATTCAAAATGATGCAGTTCAAAATATGCCCTATATGAATGCTATAGATGCCAAATATGCACAATATGACCTCTATCTTCCAAAATGCAAAGATTATGCACATTACTCTCTCCAAAAACTAATGACCATGCATGCATAAACTAAATGTAGGTGGTCGAAATACAAATATGGACAATATGGACATGCATAGTGTAAATAGAATGATCAAATGTGATTAACCTCAAGTAGCTAAATGTAGATACATGCAATATAGCTCCGCCTTTTTATTTAAAATGATGGGATAGGTGTTAGAAAAGTTGCAGGTGTGTCAATACAACCACAGTGTTCATGAATAACACCTAGGGGATTGTACAAGCATGTAAAAGAATCGTGCATAAGCCAATGCAGTCATTTCAATTTTTAGAATACATATTAAATCAAATTACCAAGTGTATAGGTGATTAACATGAAAATAGGCATTAGCCATATGGATATTCAGATTTTCAGTTCAACACAAGAGTAATTACACATACGGCATTTCAATCTAGAGAACAACATATTGGAGACTTCGCTCTACCCGATTATATTTTTCACACCAAATTTTTCATCAATTTCACAAGGACAATCTGATTTTTTTTAAGAGTGATCAGGTTCAACTAATTCCTTTTTACGCGAGGAGACACATGGAGCACATGCCAGACTCCCCGGTTACTCAAAATATTGACCGTCTCACTTCACTTGAACAGAGGTACTTCAGTGCAACAATTTTCAGAAGTGAACCACATCACGTCTTAAGTGACATGCATCCAATTTACTCAGTGAGGCTGAGCATTGCTCTGCCATTCATTTTATTTTCAGATTCTTTCTACAAAAAAAATAGGCAGACAGCTTTTTCCTCAACTGCCTCTTTAACATTCATGCAGCAAGTATAATTTCTCAAGAGAGTTGAAAGGAAATTCCTACATCTTTATGTTTAACACTCATTTTCACATTTGTGCATGAAGTGTATGAATTTCATTCAGCATATATATCAAAAATTTAATTGAACACATAACAATGCAGCTCTCCTTACACAGATGCACTTATCAAATATTTACTCCCCTTGAGTGTGTGACATGAAACACACCAGTGATGACTCAAATACAACATTATTTATCAAGAAAGTATAAGGTCATAGAAATTCTATGGTATCAGAGCCTACATTTTTTAAAAGTCCCTAGGTTCCTAAGTGGTGTTACAGAAACCGTGACTTTGTTAAAGTCTAAGGATCCAACCCAGTGAGAATTGGGTAGAGACTTGGGGTTGAGTCAATTAATAGACTCTAAAAGATTTTCCGCTAGGCTATTTCTAATGAATTTGCCTACGTGTAGGAATCTGTTCCGATGGCAGCTGAACATGGGCAATGGAGGGATATGCAGCATACTGTGCAGGGCTTGACTCAGGGGCCACCGGCGGACCGCCGGCCGCCGACGGAACACCTGCGAACGGCGAGGAGATGGGCGGGAGGGAAAACAGGGGATCGTATTTCCCTGCTGTCCCGTCCAAAGGGTCAACGGTCAACGGAAGGAGGTGAGTTTCGGTAGACACGTGGGAAGTGGGAGGTGCAAGCGATGAAAAAAGAGAAGGAATGGACGATGGGGATTGGGATGCGGCAGGGGTCGTGTCCGGAGGGGAAATATCGTGGCCTGGCAACAGAGATGGCGTAGGAGAGGGATAAGCGATCAACGGATGAGATGAAGTCTCTAGAGTTGGCGTGTGAAGGGGAGCAAAGACGTGGCAACCGGGAGAGAGAATGGCTGGGAGGGAACCGCAGAGCTCACCGGCGGGAAGCATAGCAGCGGGACCGCCGGAAGCAAAGGCACCCAGGGCCAAGGCATCTGGCGGACTGACAGCAGGGGCTAGGCCATGAACACCGTCAAGAGGAGGGCGAACGCTACCAACGTCCAAACCTTCCACAGCAAGACTGGAGCGAGCAAGGACTTGCACGACCGCAGCAGGACCACCGACAGTGAGGGCCACCGACGAGAGGGCAGGAGGACAGGAGGAGGGGGGAGGCACAGGGCCCCCCCCCCTCACCGTCGGCCATCGCCGGGGGGCAGCAGGCCCGATAGGATCAACACGCAGCAGAGAGGGGAAGCTCGCGGGGTTGGAACAGGAGGAGGGGAACCAGGAGGAGAGAGAATGGCATGGAGAGAATTCAAACAGGCTCTTGGGGCGGAGTCTTCCTCAGCTCCTCAGAAGAAGCGTCGCCATGGTCGTAGAGGCAGGCGACTAGCTGCTGCAACCAGTAACTCCGGCAAGATGGTCCTTATCGGTGACTTGCGGATCTATCTCGACGGGGGTGAACCAATTATACCCCAAGAACGGACCGTTCCTGCCATCCCCACTTCCAATCGTTTTGACCTCTTGCGTCAAACACGAGAGGACGGGGTGAAGCTCAAAGGAGCGGGTTCCTCGGCGGCAGCCCGAGGGCCCCCGTCGCAGCTAGACACGCGGCCTCCCAAGACAACTCGTTAGAAAAATGGCGACAGGGGAGACCAGCAATCGGACCTGAGAAGAATTTGGGTCACCCCAGAAGAAGCACAAGTTGTTCGAATGGTGAGTATCATCAACCCCCTACGAGCACTCAGACGCGGCATTAGACGGGATGCGGCGGGTCTCACAGCAGCATCGTCTGACGACCCCAGTCGTCAGATGTCCCCCACGCAAGCAAGCAGAGGCAAAGGCGAGCCCATCCTCAGGCCGTTCAGCAACTTGTCCAGGACTCTACTCTGGCTAACATTGGGAATGAGCCCCCTCTGCAACGCATCTCGATCTTTGACAGACTGGGGACACCTGTTCGCCCCGAGCGACACCCGCGGAGGAAGCGGACGGCCCGGTTTATCAATGATGCAGTTCGAGTGTTCGAGTGCTATACCACCGAACACCAGCCAGATACCCAGTCTGACGACTTGAACCAGCCTCTGTCCCATTTCAGGAGGCCACGCCACCAGGCTCCGCCACCTCCTTCAACAGGTCATATCGGCACTTCTACCGGACCGCAAGCGTCGGAACGCACAGAAGCGGTCCCGGCAGAAGACCACGACCCTCCTATTAATGCAGAGCCGGTCAACAACGATCCACCTGCAAGTGAGGTTCAGGAAGTGACCCTCGACACTCTAATGAAGGAGAATCAGCATCTAAAGGCTCTCCTACAGGACCTTCTCCAAGAACGAGACCTTCACCCTCAGCAACCTGCTAGGCCTCAGGTCGAGGCACCGGTACCCCCCGTGGCTCGCGATGCTGCCAACACCTCAGCGGTGATCACCCGAACCCCGTCGTCAACTAGGTTTGGCATGCCCCCGGTCAAAGCTCAACCACGAGCCTCCAACACGCCAGTGCCAGAAAATCTCTTAGCACAACGCCTGATGATCGAGAGCATTGTCGAGACAAAGCTCACCCAGTATGGTGAAGGGACGGTCACGGTGGATCTCTACAGTTTACCCTACCCGCTTCACCACCAGTTGAAGAAGCTTCCTCCAGAGTACTCCAAGCCCCCAAAGCTGCAAAAGTTCGACGGGCAGGGGTCGCCAAGCACTTGGCCTACTACGTTACGGCCATGGGTGAGTTAGCGTTGGAGGAATCATATCTCCTCCGCTACTTCGCCACTTCGCTCACGGGAACGGCCTTCCAATGGTATTCCCGCCTGAAGCCCAACTCAGTCGTCGACTGGGCGGATCTCCAGAAGATGTTCCTTGACCGATTTCAAATGGCCGAGCGAAGGGTTTCCCTAGCCAAACTCTGTTCTCTTCGGCAGAAAAAGGGTGAGGGTGCCCTCGACTTCATCAAGAAATGGCGAGACCTCAACATGAGGTGTGTCAATCCGCCTGTTTAGGAGGACGCCATCACTATATGTCGTCGAGGTCCGGCAGTCGAGGTCAGCGAAAAGCTTCTCGGCACCAATATCAAAGGCTTCGACCAGCTCAATTCGGCGGTCGCTGAGATAGAGATGTTCTTCACTGATAACCCGAGCTACACCGCAGCAAAGGGTAAACAAGCGCGAGAATACCAGCCCGACAAGGAGGTGGAATATCATAGAGTTCACCCCTGCCACTAAGGCTAGTAAAGCGACTGAATCCAATGGCTCTGACAAAAAGCCAGCGGACAAGCCGGCTGTTCCGTTCTTCTTGGAGCGCATGAAGACACCCTTCTCTTTCAAGAAGGAACACACGAAGATGCTCTTCAACCTCTGCATGGCTCAGAAGATTATCGAACTGCCAGAAATCCGCAAGCTGGACGAGGCGCTAAAGATCGACGATCCCAGCTATTGCCTGTACCATCGCATGCTGGGTCACTAAATTGAAGATTGCTACGTCTTCAAGACTCAGGCGTAGAAGCTGATCCGAGACGGCCTAGTCAAGATGAAGAGTGGTCTCATCGATCCCCCGCAACAACATACGTGGGCCAGGCCAGCTAAAGCAGCACGCGTGGCTCACCCCTCGGCCAATGTCATCCACATGATTGTTGATTTGTTTTTTTTAATTAGATTCCTATCCCGCCCCCTTTAAATACATACATGCATAAACATGTGAATCAAAGACAAGAGGGATGAAAGGATAGAAATACTAACCGTGATCGCCACCAAGGATTAACAACGCCGCAAGGATGAAGAAAGGAGTGCAACGGCACCGTGTACCTCGGAAAGGGATGAAGACTTGATCGCGCTTAAGAACGGGATGCGGGGAATGGTGTGGGATCGACCTCCTCTCCTTCCAGCCGGCTAGATGAAGAGGGCCTCACGTTGTATTCATGCTCTCCTGCAAAATAAAGATGAGACACAAAGGTAAAAACCCATTAGAACATGAAGTGTAGAAATCTGCCCAAAGTGATAAAATAGCATGAATAAAAGGAGGAGAACGCACCGGGGGAGGTTTTTAACCCCTGTGGAAGGGTGGAAAAGATAGGTGGGTGTGTTGTGCATGCATGAGATTTGAAATCACGAGATTTGATTGAGAGAATAGAAAGAAAACGAAGATGCAAAATGGAGAAAAATGCATGTAGCAGAAAGTGCAGAAAACTGTGATGATTTGTGATTTTGAGGAGACTAGAACTAAGAGTGTAGACCATGAAATCAAGCCCAGAAGGATGGAATTGAAAGCTAATACTTCCCTCTTCAAGATAGGGTCGAAGTTGTGAGTCGGCGTTGTAGCATGGCTTCGCCGCACGTCCGGAAAGAGCCCCCCGTCGCGACTGCGAACTGGGCAGTTTTTATAAAAAGTGGTGAAAGCCTCATCTTCTTATCACGATTCCCAGAGATAGAGTCCAAGATAAATTGAGTTCTCTAGATCAAACTCGAGATAATACTAAGGACAAGAGTGATGAACAAACGGGGATCAATTCGGAGGGGGATTCTAGAAGATATGGCTCTTGGAAGGTAGCCCCGGAGCCTTATCTGCAGAGTTTTAGTTGAACTAGGATACTTAAATCCTGATCTTGCGACCCAGCTCCCGAGAGATATAGACAATGAAATTTGGAGTTCTATGAACTGAATTCAAGATAATATAAGGGGCTAGAAGTAGGAAAAAACGGGGATCAATTAGGAGTAGAATTCAAGAAGTTATGGACTCTTCAAGAGGGCCACGACGCAGAGAAACGGAGCAGAGTCCAGCACAAATTAGACTCTCAGGTGTGTGTAACGGTCTATCGTAGGACCGTCAGAGTGATGTAACGGACTAGGGTAGGTCCGTCACACTCTGGGGTTCGAACGGGGCGTTTTCGGATGAGTTTCGGTGTAACGCACCCATACTAGACCGGCACATGGACTCTGACGGTCTAGGGTAGGACCGCCACATTCTGGGTGTTGAACAGGGTGTTTCGGGCAAGTTTCGGTGTGACGGTCTATCGTAGGACCGTCACACTGATGTAACGCACCTGTATAGGGCCGTCACATTGATGGAGGCAGATTCTGGGCAGACTACGCGCGACTTCAGAAATTGAAGCGTATCTCTCAAACGGGGTAGAACTAGCGAAAGTGGTAGAAGAAGAAATTGTAGATAACTGAGATAGGAACAATTTTCATGAAGAAAGCAAGTTGAGAAAATGATCAGAAGAGGGAGAAAATGGGGCTGGAAGAGAGAGAGGAAAATTCTGAGACATAGGTGAACAGCACAGCACGCCGGAAAAATGCGAATAGCTCACAATCGGGGTAGAACTGGACAACGGCGTAGAAGAAGAAGTTGTAGATCATTGAAAGAGGAACAACTTTGGTGGAGACAACTTTTTGAATATAGGACTGGAAGAGGGTGAAAAAGAATCACTTTCAGGACTGCGTAGTGATAGAGAGCCGATTACTTGAGAGAAGCCTAACTAAATGGGCCGAAAGTTGACTTGGAAGCCGGAATTTGATAAGATAAGTTTCAGGGCTCTAAAAAAATCATGATCTCCAAGGCTCAAAGGATAAGGAATAGTAAAAATGGGCTCAAAATCCATCCAAGGAAGCTCCAAAATAATGGCTAATTCGGGACATCAAAAATGATGAATAAGAGAAATGACACAACTTGTGGGCTAAAACGGGTGTCAACAGATGCCCCTCCTTGGTGTCCGCTTTGCAAGGGAATGAGCGAAAGCGACACGGAGATGAAATGGAAAGGAGATGGAGCGAAAGCGACAGCGACGTGAAATGGAGATGAAGCGGAGATGAAGCGGAGAGAACTGATAAGTGGGCATCAATGCAAAAAGACAACTGTCACAACCAACAAGCGATAGGAATTCTCCCGAAAACGCCAAACTAACCACAAGGAATGATTGACAAGGATGAGACATGTCTGGAGAACTAAACTAAAGGAGGAAAAGGAAACACGACCAACCTCATCAGGGACACAATCCACAGACAATGAGTGGGTCGGAAGGAACACAACATAAGAGCTGGAAAGGAGAATAAGACTGAGATAAAATCCAGACAGGAATCACACTGGCCAAACAGACCAAGCGGCAAGATCAGAAAAATCGTTTGAATTCAGAGTGGAATGAGGAATCTCTTACCAAAGACAACTGAAGTGCAATTAACCATTGCTGAGGAGAAATCCTTGAACGGATCACGAGACATGAATGCTCAAAATGACATGATGCATGCTCG
The DNA here is from genome assembly GCA_022559845.1 of Amorphophallus konjac. NCBI lineage: Eukaryota > Viridiplantae > Streptophyta > Magnoliopsida > Alismatales > Araceae > Amorphophallus > Amorphophallus konjac. Next base: position 312,284,558 of record CM040121.1, read on the forward strand.
GCTAAAATAAAGAAATCATCAAAACGAATGCAAAGAAAGATAAAATAGAAAGTACTCAAGGATAATATTGCTATACTGAGCAAAATGGGGTCAAGAGTCTTCTTGCAACCACGGCGTGCGAGATAGAGTCTATCGACTCCCACCCGGCTCAACCAAGCGGCCTATCCAACGATTAACCGTATGCTCCTATATCATCATCGTTTTTGTTGAAGGGGAACATCAGATCCCATAACACACGGGCAACCAGCTGGTCCTTGAGAGGCTATAATAAGGTAGATACCATATAGTAATGCAATAATGAGAAGGGATAGAGAGCCATACATGACTTACCTGCCAAGCAAAACGGGATTTTTTGGAATTTTTGATTTCTACTTTTTATGGATTTTCATCATAAGACAATCACATGACATGACATGATGTGAACATGAACGAATATAAACGAGCATGACATGAACACAACATAATAATAGAAATATGAACGAAACATGACACAACATAACATAACGAAGATGGATGAAACATAACACACAACCAAATGGCAACCATACATGCGACTAAAGGCACTGTGGGACAAGACAACACGCACACGGTGGAACAGCACACGCGGTGGTATAAGGACATGGTGGGATAAAGACACGTGGGATGACAATACCACGAAGGACAAAGACACGTGTGATGAATGACACGGCGGGACAAAAGATACGATCAATCGCGAGAGGACATAGACAGATATGATAAGGACACATCGGGACAAAAGACATGGAGGACCATAGACATGATAAAGACAACAAACACATTCTTCAATCAAAGCCCAAAATCAGATGAAGCGGAACCGCCAGGTTCAAAATCGTGAGATAATGCCTCTCATGGAGATATGATTAGGCAGATAAGCGAAAGTTGAGAAGGCCATGAGCTTTAGAATAGATATTGAAGAGATGAGAACAGATCGAAGAATATGAGCAGGAGACAGAGCGAATGATAGAGCAAGGAAAGCTTGAACCTGCAACCTGCAGCCTGCACACTTAGCAAATAGATTACGTTTCTGCCCTCAAGATAAAAATAAAAGAAACAAAAGATAAGTATTTTTAGGTTTTTTGTGTTTCTGATTTTTTTTACCATATTCAAATTTTTGGGATTTTTGACATATTTGATTTTTTTTTTGGAATTTTGACATATTTGATTTTTTTTGGAATTTTGATAATATTTCATTTTTTAGATTTTGATAATATTTCATTTTTTTGGATTTTGACAAAGCAATCTGCAGCACCCAAAGATAGGCTCGAACTACTAGCCAGGGATCGCCGTCCCTCCCCTCTCATTAAAAACTTCCCTTAAACAGGGCGTGCATGTTAGGGTGACTTACCATAACCAACCGCCTCTAAAGAACGGTGCCCCTACTAAGGCCATACCCGGGATACAACCCAGCCTAAGAGGGAGAAATAGAAGAAAAATTAGAGACAAGCTTAATGCAAGATGGGAGATATTAGGACTCGAATTCCTTCCAGGGCACTACCCCTCAAAGAGTAGGTCTGTTGCGTCGGGGCTTTGTGTCTTTGATTTTGAGACCCATATTTATCAAGCACGCATGCGACCGGGCTCATGACATCCCGCGGGGAACTGTACTGCCACTCTTGCCATGCCTTTGATTCATAATCTTACTTTTTGATTCATCATTGATTCGTCCATATATGATTTTGACAGCCCTTATTAACAAGATATTGCATGAAAGCTTACTTTCGAGGGTCAAGACTACCCCTATTTGAGACCTCTCTCGTATTGGGGAGCACCTAGGTCGGTCATCTCATCCATTCATCTCTTGGCCCTACACTTGGCCGAGTAGAGAAGAGAAAACGCCTTCGTGCATACCCAAAGTATGGCCAAAGCAGCAACGGTGTTGCACTAGAGAGATTGGCTATGGCTTGCCGTGTAGTGTGTGAAAAACCCATGCTCAAAGGTCACCCTCAACGATCGGGGAATGAACTGGACTCCCAGCGCGGAGCTATCACCAGCCTAAGGATGCTGCAGAAGCGAACTCATTTTAAATGAACTAAGCAAATTTCTAAAAGCCACTTAACCATGTAAGGAACCGACGTTAATCTTAACAATGTGCAGGAGTAAATAAGTGATAATAATAGCATGTTCTTTGCACAAAATAAAGATACCTTGCAAATCCACGGAACGAAACTAGCATCCTGAAGCAATCGTGATCATCGAGCTTCGCACAGCACGAGCTTCATATTCCTTGCTTGACAGGACGAAAGAGAGAGGATAGCAAAGGATTAAATATTCCTCTACATGGAGGAGCGGCAGACATTAAACTAGACGAATAAGGATAAAAAGGAAGAGAGACGAGGGCTAGAACTCCCTCGTTAAGGCACAGAGACCTTGATAACAAGGAACCAATTACAGAAGAAATCAGATTAGCCAAGATCAAGGCGGACTAAAGCCTCGAAAGTAGCAAGAAAAAGGGTAATGATCTTGAAAGGGTGAGGAGGAGAGAGTAGAAAGATAATAAGAAGAATCATCCGACGTGGTCGGAGAAGAGGGACGAGAATCATCCGATAGTGCCGGAGAAGGAGAATGGGAGACACTCGACAAGGTTGGAGAATAAGAAGGAGAACCCGGAGATACCAGAGGAGAAGAATAAGAGGAGGACATAGACTGAGGCCGAGAATGGTGAGGAGATGGAAAGTTCGAAGGTTCTGGATAGGAAAAGGAAGAACGGGGATTCACGGATCTAAGATGGGAGGAGAGAATCGTTGAGGGAGAATTAGGAGAGGGCAGATACACCACCAAGGGGTGGGAACCGAGCAGAAGAAATGATGAGTAAAATGAAGAAGAAGGAAGAGAAGTGGACCCTTGAGTGCACAATTGACGGCCCTTAAACTTACGCTGTCGCCTCTTCTTAGCTGATACATCTTGAACATGGACTTGCCTGGCGTGGACTCGGACCTTCGGCCTTCTCAATCTGTAATACTTTCTCAAATAACGGGTCCACCTGACAGATGGCCTGGCCCGGTCATGAATATACAGCTTTACTGGGGCAATTACCCCTAGACAGCCCGTGCTAACAACAGTAAGTGGGCATTCTTGGACAAGTAACCCTTCAGAGTGATGAATATCACAAACCCATGGGGTTTTGTCTCTCGGCACTAGAAGCATGAGATTCGGCAACTCCACTCGGAACTCAGCCTTGAAGCACAACTCCCTTGATAAAAGAGATGGGTGAAGCTGAGGGAGAGTAATACACGGCGTTGACATGGCCGGTTTGCTAATAAACCGAGGAAGATTGCATAACAATTGCAAAATATCCTTGGAAAGTGTAGAAGATACAGCCAATTGCCCCTTGAACATAGAATTCATAATCTGCTTGGCGGCCGTATGCGTTAGCACAACACGGGTAGAGAACCCTTCTTGGCCAGTGAACTGAACAGCAATCGAGTGAGGAGTAATAACAGCATCAATAGTGAACTCTCCGGCGAGCAATGAGATTGCCACCGGCCTCGCTCGGGAAGAAACTGGCATCAACTCAAGGGGACTATTCTTAGCAACTGTCATCTTTGAAAGTGTAGGCACATCGTCCCCAAAATAACCAGGGACGAGGACATGAACCGGCATCTGACAAATGAAGTCTTGAATCTTGAAATGCACGGCCGGCACTTAATCATCCTGACTTGGCTTACTGTCCCCCTGGGGATTAGACCCAAGGGGCACCATGGGTAACGCACACCCGCTCCATGGGGTGGAAGTGGTTGGAGAAGTAAAGGGAATATGTTTGGGTGGAACACGTGAAGGTTTGTAAGGCATGGAGGCTCTAACGGGAGTGGTGATGGAAAGTGAAGGCACATGCGATGTGGCGATGATAGGCTCGGGTGGCAAAAAAGGTGAAGTTGAAGGCGTGGCTGAGGGGAGAGGTAAAGGAAAAGGTGTGGCTTGCTCAGGCTCGGGCAAAGGTGATGGCGGAGATGGAGGCGAGGGTGGAGATGGAGGTGGTGATGGAAGCACTGGTGGTGGATGGAGATGATGGTGATGGCAATGGATGAGGATAGTGATGAAGGCGATGGGGGTAGTGGACATGGAGGTGGAGAGGGTGAAGAGGGAGGTTGTGGTGTCCACCGTCGACGTGTCGACACAAAGCGTCGAGCGGTGTTAGGGATAGAATTAGTGGTAGTTGCGGCGAGAGAAGAAGGGGAGGCACTAGCATGAGCAGAGGCTTGGGTTTGTGGCGACGATGGAGCCGGGGTAGGAGATGGCGGAGGTAACAGAGTAGGTGACGGAGCGAGTGCAGCACTAGACGAGGAATCATAGGGGTGCCCCTGGCCTTGAAGTAATGGAGACGGCTGCCCGGGTGGCACTTCTTGCTGCTGTTGTTGGCTGCGAAGATGTAAAATGACTTTGTGAATAGCGGCCCAATCAATCCTTTTCTTAGCTTCCAGATCATAAACATAATCCCAGAACTCGGGGCAATCCTCAACCAAATGCCCCTGCTGGCGGTGGAATAACAGAACTGGAGCATATCCCCGACCGCGGGTCGGCAAGGCACAGCCGGAGAGAGCGGCAACGCGTGAGTGGCCATCAAAGCCCAAAATATATCGGTGAAACACTCTGGCAATGGAAGGTGAGGAGCCTGCTTCGGGCAAGGTGGATGCCGAGGGATATGTAATGGTGGAGAAGGTTGTGGAGACGGAAGTGGAGGTCGCATAGGCAAGAGTGCGTGGCTAGTGGTGGAGGGCTTTGGTGATGGCATGTGTGGAACAGGATGAGGGGGTATGTAGACGACATCTACTTGCTCGGGATGTGGTGTTCCCTTGACCGGAAGTGGAGATGGAGATGGGTATGTGGATGCGGGAGGCTGACTCATGGAAGGTTGATATGCGGAGGCGTATGGGTACGTAGAGGCGGGAGGTTGGCTCGTGGAGGGATATGTGGCGGAAGGCTGACTCATGGCGGGCCGACTCATGGGAGCGTAGGGTTGGCACGTGGAGGGTGAAGGTTGATATGTGGAGGTGGATGGTGGAGACTCAGGGTCAAGGGAATCTTGGATTTGTTGGCGAATGAAGCGGGCTCGGCTGTATAAGTTGTTGCCAGGAGGTGATGTCGTTGAGGGCTAAGATAAACCGATACTCGGGCACGGCATTGGATATCAGCATCTTGATTTGCTCTCCCTCCGGTATGTGCCCCGGGACCTGCGCGGCAAGGCGACGCCAACGATCGGCAAAGGTAGAAACTCCTCTTCGGGCTTCATCATCTCATGGGCCAGATCCACAATAGAGTACTTGGGCCCAACCTGGTCTTGAACTGCTGAATAAATCCTCTTGTACAGCTTGAAAATTCACAACTTGCTCTTGCGGAAGAGAGAAGAACCAATCCCGAGCCGGGCCTTCCAATGACAGACCAAACAGATAAGCCATCAAGTGTTGGTCATGTCGAAATTGGGCCGACTCATAAACAAACTCCTTCAAGTGCACATACGGGTCACCGACTCCACTATAACAACGATATGTGGGAATTTGTGATGGAGACGGAAGCCGAAGACCTTGAAATGCGAACGGAACACTTAAAGAGGATTTGGGATCGATCCGACGTTGAAGCTCATCAAGCTGGCGTTGGGTTTGAGCAATCATCTCCTGGGTAGGGAGAGATCGAGAAGAATATGGGCCAGCTTGAGCAAGAGGTTGTGAATTAGGACCAGGAGCATGGTATTGGGCCGGATAAGAGGATCCGGGCTGAGAAGAAAAAGGGCCCATTCTGGGAATGGAAGGGTGAGCGGGCCTGGAAGAGATGTTGGAACATGGGTTGAATGGGCCAGCAGCAACATGGGCAGAATAATGAGGCCCATTAAGAGAATAATGCCCATTAGCAATTGGGCCAGCAACATATGAAGGAGAAGGAGGAGGCCCATGAATAGAAGATGGCCCATTATGAAAAGAAGGCCCATGAAGATGAGATGCAATAAGACGTTGGGCCTGGGCCGGGTCCATTTGGTGAACAAGGCTTGAAAGATGGGCCATGAGATTAGACTGTTTCTTGGATGGATCAGAAGGACCACGGGAAGATGGGCCCACGTGAGAAGAGAATTCCACGCGGGAATAGGAAGAAGAATGATACAAGGGGTTAGAATACTGCTCCATGAGGGTAAATGGAGACTTAATACAAGGAGATCAAGGATAATACAAATGGGGAAGCAAGGGCTTAATGGGCTTGAGACGACAAGCGGGCTGACCCACTAATGCAAAGACGAATGGACAATAGACCACGGGACAATGGACTGGACAATGAACAACAAAATGGGCTAAGCTAAATGGGCCTAACAACAACAAAACATGTGGATGATGAAAGAATGCAACACAAAAACCACTAATGGGCTTGGACAAGCCCAAACAACACAAACAATGCAATGTGAGAGTTTTCACCCAAGTCAAACAAGTTGATATGATGGGAAATATTTTAGGGTTTTAATAGACCTTTTAATGATTTGAATTAGGAAAATTCCCTCAAGATAGGAATCCTATGGGAATAAGGTCCAAACTTTGTGTTGACTAAGGTTAACTCCCTCACACGTATGCAAATGCAAGCCTAAGGTGTGGAAAGGTACAACCGGCCCGACGTCCGTGTGGGAATCCACGGCTCGCGGGGACTTATGGAGGTCCCGGATAAGATCACCTAGTCGAGCCCAAGGAATATGGGAGCGAGAGGATCACTTACCAAGGTAGGAAATGCAACTATGATATGCAATGTATGACCCTATGTGCACCGGAGTGCATGCAATTTCTAGCCTAAAACTAGAAAATCAAGACTAGATTAAACTATGCAAACATGATCCAACTAAGACAAATAGTATATAGATGGAAAGACAATACAAAGGTCTACACAACGGGCCCAAGAACAGATCAATCTGACCCCGAGAGGTCAATCAAATCACTGAGCAAAGTTGCCCCCGTGAACCTGTGCGCAGACCACATGCAGATTTTATGGACAAAATGCTAAAATGATGACAATTTTTAACTAAGCAAATGAGACCAAATGATGCAAATAAGCTATGGATGGAAAGACAATACAAATGACTATCCAATGGAACAAAAATCAGTGCAATCAGACACCAGGAAGGTAGTCAAATCACTGAGTAAAGATGTACCTGTGAACCTGTCCCTGAGCCTGCCTGCAGAACTTATGCACAAAACTCAAAAAGTTGGACAATATTAGAATATGCAAATGTTAACCAAATGATGCAAATGATATATGGATGGAAAGACAATACAAAGGGCTATCCAACGCAACAAGAATCAGCTCAATCGGACTCCGGGATCAAAAGATATGCCCCGATGAATATGGCCCTGTGAGCATGCGTGCAAGACTGCCAGAAGCTGTAACGGTCTACCAAATGACCGTTATATGTGCGTGACGGTCTACCATAAGACCGTCACAAAACCAGAGCCCGTAAAACACCAAAAATAGTGAGAGAATGGAGGAAATACTACCTAAACATGAACATGCACCCACCCAACCTACAAAAGAGCATGAAACAAGCGTGATGGGCATTGGTGTCCCACCGTGATCGCCAAAAAACTGTTGATTTGTTTTAATATTAGATTCCTATCCCGCCCCCTTTAAATACATACATGCATAAACATGTGAATCAAAGACAAGGGGGATGAAAGGATAGAAATACTAACCGTGATCGCCACCAAGGATTAACAACGCCGCAAGGATGAAGAAAGGAGTGCAACGGCGCCGTGTACCTCGGAAAGGGATGAAGACTTGATCGCGCTTAAGAACGGGATGCGGGGAATGGTGTGGGATCGACCTCTCTCCTTCCAGCCGGCTAGATGAAGAGGGCCTCACGTTGTATTCATGCTCTCCTGCAAAACAAAGATGAAACACAAAGGTAAAAACCCATTAGAACATGAAGTGTAGAAATCTGCCCAAAGTGATAAAATAGCATGAATAAAAGGGGGAGAACGCACCGGGGGAGGTTTTTAACCCCTGTGGAAGGGTGGAAAAGATAGGTGGGTGTGTTGTGCATGCATGAGATTTGAAATCACGAGATTTGATTGAGAGAATAGAGAGAAAACGATGATGCAAAATGGAGAAAAACGCATGTAGCAGAAAGTGCAGAAAACTGTGATGATTTATGATTTTGAGGAGACTAGAACTAAGAGTGTAGACCATGAAATCAAGCCCAGAAGGATGGAATTGAAAGCTAATACTTCCCTCTTCAAGATAGGGTCGAAGTTGTGAGTCGGCGTTGCAGCATGGCTTCGCCCCACGTCCGGAAAGAGCCCCCGTCGCGACTGCGAACTGGGCAGTTTTTATAGAGTTTTGTAAGAAAGCCTCATCTTCTTATCACGATTCCCAGAGATAGAGTCCAAGATAAATCGAGTTCTCTAGATCAAACTCGAGATAATACTAAGGACAAGAGATAGGAACAAACGGGGATCAATTCGGAGGAGGATTCTAGAAGATATGGCTCTTGGAAGGTAGCCCCGGAGCCATATCTGCAGAGTTTTAGTTGAACTAGGATACTTAAATCCTGATCTTGCGACCCAGCTCCCGAGAGATATAGACAATGAAATTTGAGTTCTATGAACTGAATTCAAGATAATATAAAGGGCTAGAAGTAGGAAAAAACAGGGATCAATTTGGAGTAGAATTCAAGAAGTTATGGACTCTTCAAGAGGGCCACGACGCAGAGAAACGGAGCAGAGTCCAGCACAAATTGGACTCTCAGGTGTGTGTAACGGTCTATCGTAGGACCGTCAGAGTGATGTAACGGACTAGGGTAGGTCCGTCACACTCTGGGGGTCGAACGGGGCGTTTTCGGATGAGTTTCGGTGTAACGCACCCGTACTAGACCGTCACATGGACTCTGACGGTCTAGGGTGGACCGCCACATTCTGGGTGTTGAACAGGGTGTTTCGGGCAAGTTTCGGTGTGACGGTCTATCGTAGGACCGTCACACTGATGTAACGCACCTGTATAGGGCCGTCACATTGATGGAGGCAGATTCTGGGCAGACTGCGCGCGACTTCAGAAATTGAAGCGTATCTCTCAAACGGGGTAGAACTAGCGAAAGTGGTAGAAGAAAAAATTATAGATAACTGAGAGAGGAACAATTTTCATGAAGAAATCAAGTTGAGAAAATGATCAGATAAGGGAGAAAATGGGGTTGGAAGAGAGAGAAAAATTCTGGGACATAGGTGAACAGCACAGCACGTCGGAAAAATGCGAATAGCTCACAATCGGGGCAGAACTGGCCAACGGCGTAGACGAAGAAGTTGTAGATATTTGAAAGAGAACAACTTTGGTGAAGACAACCTTTTGAATATAGGACTGGAAGAGGGTGAAAAAGAATCACTTTCAGGACTGCGTAGTGAGAGAGAGCCAATTACTTGAGAGAAGTCGAGTTAAATGGGCCGAAAGTTGACTTGGAAGCCGGAATTTGATAAGTTAAGTTCAGGGCTCTAAAAAATCATGATCTCCAAGGCTCAAAGGATAAGGAATGGGAAAAATGGGCTCAAAATCCATCCAAGGAAGCTCCAAAATAATGGCTAATTCGGGACATCAAAAATGATGAATAAGAGAAATGACAACTTGTGGGCTAAAACGGGTGTCAACAATGATGGCCGCGTTTTCTCTTTCTGATGATGAATAAGGGGAGCCCAACGCTAATCGAAGGGGGCGTTCGATCTGGTATCCAGGGTGGAGGCCTTGGCATGATCAGAGACCTCTCTCTTTCCCCAGGGAGAGAACCCGACGACTCTTCGACATCCTCGTCGAGAGGGGGCAAATCATGCCCCGTGACTCGCCTGCCGACTACACCCATTGGGATCGTAGTCACCCCCAGTATTGCCCCTTCCATGCCAGAATCTGCCACTCGATCGAGTCATGTGAGGAAGTCCAATACCTCATCTAGGAACAGATCTAATGGGAGCAGATTGATGCGGAAGGAAACTCCATGTCGCTCTTCAGGCTTCGGCAAGCTTTCGAAGAGACCATGAGCATCGCCAGGAGTGCGCCAGAGCGGCCAGACTCTCCTCAAGAGAATGGGCACGGGCTGCCTTACCAGCATCCTCCGGAATGGCTCGAGTTCCGGACTGACAACCAAGAAGCACTCGAGCGACTGCGAAGGCGTAGAGAGCAGGAGGCTAGTCAAGAGACGGAGCCGGCTAACTTCTCGGTCAACATCATCCATTCCCCTGCTCCTCCGGCCCTTGAGGGCTCCCAGACATCCACAGCTAGCCAGCCAACCCCAGCCGCTTCGGCCGTGCAATGGCAGCCCTGGCGAGAGCTAAAATCTCTCCCTTTTCCTGAAGAAGACACTGCCAGGCTCCTCTGGGTCCTCCTCGGTCGGGAGGACGTTTTAGTGGGAGAGATGACGACAGGCTCTGCGACTCTTCTTGGACTTCCTCCTATCCTATCTCTGCCACCAACAGCTGCGGATAGGAAGGGAACGCAAAAACAGGGCGAGGTCCCACCTCAGCCTTGTGACACCTCCACAGCGGAGGGGCCATTCCGTCTTCTTCTCCTACCTGTCGACACATTCCTGAGTACAAAGAAGACATCTTCAGAGTCTTCAGCGGCTTCGATTCAAGTGGTGGGCTCACCACCATAGGGTTCCTCCATTCCGTAAAGTCGGGATAACTGTGCGGAGCGACGATGTCCCGCGACACTGTCATTGGTCGCCAAGCCTAGCCCTCAGCATGGTTACAAAGGCAAGACTAAGGAGCAGGACGACCAGCGCACCTCTCTATCCGCTCCTCAACAGGAGCCACCGCCACCACGGCTAAGGCATCAAACCGCACATATGTCTTCTGACACCGATCCCGACGTACTGGCTCAGCAGAAGACATCTTTACCGCCACCGCGTCTTAGGCATCAAACCGCGCATATGTCTTCCGACCCCGGTCCCGACGTACCGGCTCAGCAGAAGACATCTTTACAGCCACTGCGGCTAAGACATCAAACCGCGCATATGTCTTCCGACACCGGTCCCGACGTACCGGCTCAGCAGAAGACATCTTTACCGCCACCGCGGGTATGGCATCAAACCGCGCACATGTCCTCCGACACCGATCCCAACATACCGGCTCACTGGAAGACATCTTCATCGCCACCGCGGTTAAGGCATCAAACCACGCACACGTCTTCGGACTCCAGCACCAGCCTATCGACTCCTCGTAGGCTCCCGTTGCCACCGCGGTTAAGGCATCAAACCGCGCACACGTATTCGAACGCCAGTCCCATTATTCCAGCATACCAGGAATTGCCGCTCGAGGTAATCGAGCAGGCGATTAATGCCACCTTTCAGATACAACAAGCAGAAGGTGCCTGGATTGAAATCCGTGCGAGGAAGAGTCAACGACCTTGCCCTGCAAAGACATCAGCTCGGAAATATCCTCAACATGATTTGTCAACTCCGGCCCCAGCACCTCTCCCTCCTACTCCCTTGGAGACGGCTATCACCAAGAGACAAGAGAAGAACATGAGGAAGAGCTTCAGAAGGCGGCTCAAGAAACAAGCTAAACATGCAGCCGCCCTGCAATTCCCGGCCGAGCCAACGCCTCTCCAAAGGCTCCAGCGGCTCATTGATGACTTGGAGGAATACGTTCCCCCTCGTCCTACCGGGGCTCTCCCACTCGACAGCTACATCCCGTGGGAAGAAATGTAGAAACGAGCATGCCTCAGAAATTGGGTCCAAGAGATGATCCAAAAGCTCAAGAAGGGCGAAAGACTCGTGGTCCCTAACGAGCTCTCCTTGTGCTATAAAGACAAGGAGATCACCCCAGAGCAGTTAGAAGAAATGCTCCGACGCTGCACCTGTAATATGGTGGCCATACCACCTCCCGACAATATCAACGCTTCTTGGTGGGGCGAGCCAGTAGCCTCATGGACAAGACAAAGGGCTAACGCCCCCCTTAGGCTCCAGCCAGCTCCAGAGCACACCGGCCATGGCCGAGGTCGTGGCCGGGGACGTGGTAGAGGCCGTGGCAGAATTCCCGAGCTACCCCTCTCTCCGTCCACCTTTGACCTAGAGCGAATCATCCTCTTTCGAGGAGAGGAACCGGTTCCCATCCCGGAAGTAGAAATTTGGGGTGAACCCAGTATCTTCGATCCTTCCGACATCGACAAGGCTGTTAGTAGTCTTCCAGCCCCTGCTCCAGTACTGACTTCTGCAGCAGAGCAAGCGGGACCGTCCGACAAGGACGAGCCAGCCCGCCAATCACCCCCAGAAGAGCCATCATTGGCGTCCCTGTTCCAAGAGCACACAGGTGATCGAAGTCAATTTGGTCCCAGTGATAAGGGCAAGGCAGTGCAACTTCCCGATGGGGAACAGCACGACAGCTCGCAGAAGGCTCAGCCCGACATTCTACCCTCTCTGGAGGATGCTCGAGCTCGAGCCAACCGAAAGGTCCTCCATCAAATGAAGCGCTTCCCTACCAGCATTTCAATTTGGGAAGCCATCACTTGGAGTAAGGATCTGAGGGAGACCCTTATCAAAATACTCCAGGAGCCGGAAGTCTATGAAGCGCATGCCACAGAACTGAGGGCGGCTACCTATGGGGCCTTCGCAGCCACCATCACTTTCACGGAGAAAGACATCCTGCTGTCCCCTCCATGCCATAATCGTCCTCTTTATATGAAGGGGAAGATCAACGGACATGATGTGAACCGGATCCTGGTGGACGCCGGTGCTGTTGTTAACATCATGCCGCTCAAGAAATTCAAGTCTCTATATCTGACCCCATACCTCCAGAAGGTCCAGGCGGTCAAGATATCCGGCTTCAACCAGAATACCGAGGACGTCCATGGCCGGGTGGATGTCGATCTGGTGCTCGATGATTTCACCTCTAAGGAAACATTCTACATCATCGACTCCAACATGTCTTATAAGATGCTATTGGGCAGACCCTGGCTCCATGAAAACTGGGTCATCCCGTCGACTCTCCACCAATGCATCAAGTATGCCAAGGACGGAGAGCAACACAAGGTCTTTGCAGACCTATCGCCATTTACACCAGCAGAATGCAACCTAGCCGACACTGCGCTCTACTTCAAGGGGATTAGTCCGTACCCTGTGATCAAGAGCAAAAGCAACGGTTGGCTCTCAGAGGAAGATGATGATGATCTCTTCTCTGTCGACGACGAGAAGGCCAAGCTTCACCGGCTGCGCCTCAGCTCCAAGTCAACCCCGGATCACCCTGAGAGGCGCCAGATCGACTTCGAGGCTAAGCTCATTAGCCGAGCTATTGGCAAGAGTATATGCTTGCCACCAGATTGCATCCAGCTCCTGTGTGCATCCGAGGAGCATAGCGTCGAGTCGCTGACAACATTCATTGTCACCTTCAAGCGACAATGTCGAAACAAGAAGAAGGCTCACAGGGACAAACCCATTATCTTCTATAACGGAGACATAGTCCCTCAAGCCCCGTCGGATGATGACTTCGGCTGGTCTAGGCAAGCCGATAACACCCCTAAAGCAGTTCAGGTGTGGGGCGACCTGTCACCGCATATTCAAGAAATGTGTGTGAAACAACACATTCCCCTGTGGCAGACCTCTGCCTAACAAAGATACTTCCGTCGACTGTGGGACCCTTCCCAGGTCCGAGGGCAACCCCCGTCCTTCCATAAGGATACCAGGGGGCTTGGCTACGACCAAGACCCGGACTTCTGTGTCCACTACGCAGTTAACGTCGTGGGCTTGGTACTACCAGCCGATGACCAAACAAGAGTCGAAGCCAAATTCGATAGCTCCGGGGATGAGGGAGAGGAAATTCTAATCTTGATCTCCGCCAAAGCCAGAACCCCGGCTCAAGCCGTCGGGGAACCTTTTTCGCCTCCCTGGCGAGACAAAGGGGCGGGAGAAGCTTCTCCAGTCTCCCAGGCAGTTGAGGAACCCATTACATTACACCCTCATGAGGGGGGCGATCTTGCCGGTCCTAGCGACGAAAGATTGTCCACTTCACCGGGCAACCCCAGAGAAACCTCAGCAACCCCAGTTGATGACCATTGGCCACAAGCCGGCGGCCCAGATCGATCCTCAGTAGATCCCAGTGACAACGGCTCTCCAGTCCCATCAGCATCAGTCGGTGGCTTCGAGAACCAAGAGATACACGAAGCTGACACTGATGATGACGATTTCATCGACCTCCAGCGCGCTCCTCCTGAGCTGGAGGACGGCGGCCAGGCGACCGTCGATGATCTCGTGGAGATCAACCTGGGCGACGATGAAGCCCCTCAGCCTACATTCGTCAGTGCCCTCCTCACCAAGGCAGAGAAGCAGAGCTACAAGCAATTCTTGCTTGAGTTCAAGGACTGCTTCACCTAGACCTACAAGGAGATGCCAGGACTAGACCCCGTCGTAGCGGAGCACGATCTGGCCATTTCTCCCTCAATCGCTCCGATCAAGCAACCACAGCGACGCACGCGTCAAGAGCTGGAGCGCCAGGTCTCGGCCGAAGTCCGCAAAATGGCGGAGGTCGAATTCATCGAGCCGTGCATCTAGCCGATCCGGCTCACCAATATAGTCCCAGTCAAGAAAAAGAATGGTCAAGTCTACGTCTGCGTCGACTTTCGAGACCTCAACAAAGCCTGTCCCAAGGACGACTTCCCAATTTCAATTACTGAAACGATGGTCGATATGACCACCGGTCATGAAGCCCTGTCTTTCATGGATGGGTCGTCCGGTTATAATCAAATCGGATGTCCCTCAAAGACAAGAATCACACAGCCTTCAGATCCCCCAAGGGGATTTTCAATTACAAACGCATGCCCTTCGGGTTGAAGAATGCCGGCGCTACTTACCAAAGGGCTATGACCAAAATATTCGACGAGATGCAGCACAACACCGTCGAATGCTCTGTCAACGACCTCGTCATCAAGACCAAAAGACGTGAAGACCATTTGCGCGACCTTCGCCAAGTCTTCGAGCGTCTCCAGCAATACGGGCTCAAGATGAACCCTATGAAGTGCACCTTTGGCGTATCCAGTGGCAAATTTCTCGACTTTGTCGTCAGGTATCGAGGAATCGAGGTGGATCCCAGCAAGATCAAAGCGATCCGGGAGCTTCCACCACCCAACAACATCACTGAACTCAGGTCCTTCCAAGGGAGGCTGACTTACAATCGGAGATTTATTTCCAACCTCTCCGGTCGATGCGCGCCTTTCAGCAAGCTGATGAAGAAAGATGCCCCATTCACATGGGACTCGGAATGCCAAGCGGCTTTCGAGCAAATCAAGGAGTACCTCCTTAATCCCCCAGTTCTGGGAGCACCAGTCAAGGGTAAACCCCTCATCCTTTACATTGCTGCCATGGACAAGCTCTGTTGGCACATATCAATGAAGAAGGTAAAGAGCAGCCCGTCTATTACCTCATTCGGAAGCTCATCGGTGCCGAGTACCGCTACTCCCCCATGGAGAAGGTCTGCTTAGCACTAGTGTTCGCAGTTAAAAAGCTGTGGCATTACCTCCTAGCTCATCGGGTCGAGCTTATCTCCAAGCATGACCCTCTGAAGTATCTCTTTCGACGGCCTGTCCTCTCAAGTAGATTAGGGAGGTGGGCTCTCCTACTGATGGAATACGACATTACCTATGTCCCTAGAAAAGTAATCAAAGGACAGGGTATGGCTGAATGCTTGGCAGCCCATCCAGTGCTAGATGATTCACCCTTCAACTCGGAGCTCCCGGACGAGGATTCCCTTGCTACTCAATCACAACAACAGGTTGAACAGAGCGGAGATGTCTTGCATTATTGGCAGCAAAGCGCTCTCACAACCAACGTACCTTGCTGGGAGCTCTACTTTGACGGTGCTTCTCGAGGGATCACCCGGAGCAACCAGGATCCAGCCACCACGGCGGGTGTCGGCATTGTTTTTCTGACTCCTCAAGGTGGAGTTTTGTACAACTCTTGTGCCCTCATGAAGTCCCTGACCAACAATGAAGCCGAATATGAAGCTCTACTTATTGGGCTCCAGATGGCTCTCCACATGGGCATTAAATGCTTTAAAGCCTACGGGAACTCCCAGCTAATAGTCCAGCAGGTCCTCGGCATCTATGACGTTCGGAAGCCAGAGTTGGTTCCATACCACACTGCCATCACCAGGTTAACCCAGAAGTTCTATTTCTTTGAAATAGATCACATTCCCAAAAGCAGCAATGCTCAGGCGGATGCTTTAGCAAAATTGGCCGCAGCCATCAAGCTCCCGCCCGAGGGCGAGGTCGACATCGTTGTCAAGCACCGACGGCTGATGTCGAGCTCACTCGAAGGTGACACCAGTCTCACCATTTACGAGGTCCACGACCCTTACCAGAGCCCACCTCTAGAAGAAGATGATTGGCGTACGCCTATCATCAAATTCAAGAAAGGGTGGGTTTCCCTTGACCGAGCTCAAAGAGTCCAGCTACTCCGCCGAACAACCTCTTACGAGTTAATTGGCGACTCCTTGTATCGGCTCGTCCACGAGAAGGACAAGTCGGTTCTCCTGAGATGTGTCTCTCTGGCGGAGGCTCGAGCCATCATGCAGGAGGTCCACTCCGGATTGTGCGGTGCACACTAGGCCGGAGATCGGATGAAGCACAACATCAAGATTAACGATTTCTACTGGCCGACCATGTACGCAGATTGCGTCCAGTATGCCCGTGCATGCCATCAGTGCCAAGCCTTTGGCCCAGTACCTAGAAAACCTCCTAACCCACTGCGTCCTACGGCCCCGACCTGGCCATTCGTTGAGTGGGGCGCGGGGCCTTTCCCGCCATCTTCCAAGGGCCATAAATACATCTTGGCCGCCACCGACTACTTCTCTCGTTGGGCGGAGGCTCTACCCTTGCGAGAGGTCACCGGCGAAGTCGTTGCCAGATTCATCCGGCACAGCATCATATACCGATTCGGTACTCCCAGCCGCATAGTGTCCGACAACGGGACACCCTTCAAGAATAAGGCCGTATACCAGTTAGCGGCCAAATTCCAAATCGACTGGAGAACTTCTTCGGTCTACAACCCTTCGGCCAATGGCTTAGCGGAAGCCTTCAACAAAACCCTATGTAAGCTCCTGACTAAGGTGGTTAGCCACCGAAAATGCGACTAGGGTGAAAAGGTCTTCGAGGCATTGTGGGCCTACGGGACGGTCTACAAAACCCCTACGGGGTGCTCGCCGTTTTCCCTTGCCTATGGGTCAGAGGCGGTTATCCCCATCGAAGTCCAGCTAGCCTCTTATCGTGTGGCAGTCCACACCGGCCTTGCCAGTTCTGATGAAAATGAGTACCAGAAAAGGCTGGAAGAGCTCGCCGACCTAGAAGGCAAGCGACTCGAAGCCTACAAACACCTACAAGCAGACTAGGCCCGCATGGCCCGGGCCTATGATAAGCTCGTCAGGCAGCGAGCTTTCAAGCAAGGTGACCTCATCATGATCAAGGAAAAAGAGGTCATGGCAGGGCACTCCAGTGGAAAACTACAGCCAAATTGGCGAGGTCCGTACATCATCCAGAATGTCTATGAGGGTGGGGCCTACACAGTTGTTGATCACAAGGGTCACAGACCGTTCCCGCCTCTCAACGGCAAACACATGAAGCTATATTATGCTCCAGAGCATGAGTTCACGTGCCAGCCAGACTGAGGCGGACGTCCCAGCTATTACCAATAAGGTCGATCTTCCCCCGTGGAGGATCCCACCGGCCAGTCCTTCCAGTCTTCAATTCCCAGTCAACCAGCCGGCTCGGCTCCTCGGAACAGCCGTCGGGCATCCATTGGAACTTGTCTCCTACCCCCGTTCCCGTTACCACGGGAGCACGGGCCCCTTTGTACCAGCGCCAGTCTAGCCGCCAGGCTCGCAGGTAAGTAAAAAAAAAAGAAAAAGAACAACAAAAAATGGGGTTAAAAATAGAGATACACCGACAGACCCAGTCATCCTCACCACAATAAGGTGGCTGGGGGCAAAAAAGCCAATAACCTGGCTGAGGTGAAAACCCGAAAGGGCACCTCAGGTAAAATTGGGAAACCCCTCGACGTGAAAACCCGCAAGGGTGCGTCGGAAAAAGCTAAAGGGGGTCGGCTTTGGCGAAAACCCGAAAGGGCGGTAGAGCCGATAATGAGATAATCTTCTTCTCCCTGCCAATCAACACGGCCTTCCACTTGTCCTTTGGTGGGTCGCTAGCCTCACCCAGAACCAGTCCCCAATCCACTTGCACCACTACGGCGCAAGCCCTTCAATCCCCCAATTAATACTGCATTACTACTGCTCAGCTCAGCCAACCTCTGGCCCTCACCTCAATGTCATAGTTCAACCAGTCCTGGTAACGGTCAAGCTCCCAGTCACCGTCTCGGTAAACTTACATCCCGACACATTCCCAGACATTTACTATTCTCTGCCCCCACATCCCACATATCCAGTAAATCCAGAGCCTTCCAGTTCATCATAATCCCAGTTCCCTATACAACCCCAAATTCACTAGGTTACAACCCCAGTCATACCTTGCCATGGCGAAGTGGCCTTTCGCCACCATGGCTCAGGAATTTCTAAAACCCTTAAGAGTGGTCGAACAATATTCGGACACCCACACCTTCCAGTCTCAGGTTACGTCCCCTGACACTAATATGCTATGGACGATAGTTTCAAGAAGAGAAATAAAAAAAATGGGGTTAAAAATAGAGATACCCCGGCGGCCTCAGTCAATTCTCTCTACGAGACGACTGGGGGCAAAAATTGCCACCAACAGGCCAAATCGGGTAACCCCTCTGTGTGAAAACACGCAAGGGTGCACCAGAAAAAGCTAAAGGGGGCCTGCTCTAGTGAAAACCCGCAAGGGCGGTAGGGCTCGTAAAGAGAAAAAAAAACTCTCTCCCTCTCCACTTCACTTACAAAGCCGTCGGCCACGACACGTACCGACGGCGAGCTCAACATCACTTCACGACAATGGTGGCCACTACACCCCCAAGGGTCGGTCATTGCCAGCTTTTAATTCCAGCCTCGGCTACAATGCCTTCATAGGCCAGCCGCCAGTTTCCAGCTTCCAGCCTCAGCTACAACGCCTTCACAGGCCGGCTGCCAGTCTCCAGTTTCCAGCCTCGGCTACAACGCCTTCACAGGCCAGCCGCCAGTTTCCAGTTTCAACTACAACGCCTTCACAGGCCAGCCGCCAGTATCCAGCTTCCAGATTTGGCTACAACACATTCACAGGCCAACCGCCAGTCTCCAGTTTCCAGTTTCGGCTACAACGCCTTCACAGGCCAGCCGACAGTCTCCAGTTCCAGCCTCGGCTACAACGCCTTCACAGGCCAGCCACCAGTCTCCAGTTCCAGCCTCGGCTACAACGCCTTCACAGGCCAGCCGCCAGTCTCCAGTTTCCAGCCTCGGCTACAACGCCCTCACAGGCTAGCCGCCCAGCTTTCGGTCCCAGCCTCGGCTACAACGCCCTCACAGGCCCAACCGCCAGTTTTCGACTCCAGCCTCGGCTATGGCACCTTTGCGGTCTAGCTGCCCAGTCCCTAGTTCCAGTCTTGGTTATAACGCCCTCTCGGGTTAGCCACCTGGCTCAGTTCTAGTTCTCAGCCATTGCACCTTTCTAGGTCACCCAGCTGGTTTCAGCTCCAGTCCCCATTCCCAGTCACAGTCCCAGCTTCAATTTCTAATTCCGGTCTTGGTTGCCATGTCTGCCTAGGCCGTCCAGCTGGTTCGATCCCAGTTTCCCAGACACATACGAATTCCTTTTTTTTCGCTAACGGTATAATGCTATCCAATGCTCCACCAGCCAGCTCAGGGACAATATCCAGAATCATCTCTGCAACTCTAGACCACGTGGATTGTCCCGCCCTTGTGGTCCTATGCTGGTTCCAGAGTACGTGGGCTTTTACCCCCCCAGGTGGGGTGGCCTCCAATAGCCTTTCTTTCCCCTATTACCCAATACTCAACCTCCAGCTTCTAACACCGAGTTCCTTAAAACCTGGTTCCTATCATCACTCATGGCAATGCGTCGTAGGACAAGCAAGCGCGACTAACAATAAGGGGTCGTTAGTTCACGCGCATCATTCCATTCCATCAAAGAAGGGAGGGAACAACCCAGTAAACAAAGGATCTGGAGTTCATTAATACTCTGTAAAAAGAGCCCAAGACATGCCCTTGGGGTAACAAAATCCATACACTCTAGATATCAAAAAGAGAGCGGAAAGATAGAATTAGGGCTCCGGCTCAATCCCCTCTAGCGCCGTAAGGTGAGAGTCTGTTGCTGCAAGCTCCGCCTCTAGGGTGGACAAGAGCATAGCACTGGCTTCGGCTGTAGTCTCAGCCGCCTGCCACTGGGATCGGACGCGCACGGTGACTGCCTGTCGCTCCTCCCATGCCTTTCTCAAGGCCTCGGCCTGGCTCTCCACCTCCCTCAGCTGTGCGGCTCGCTCCTGAGATGCTGACGCGGTTGCCTCGGCGTGACTCCTCTGCTCGGCTACGGCTGACACGAGCCGAGCCCACTGCTCCTGTGCCTCTCGGATCGTCGCCAGCCTTTGAGATCTCTGCTCCTGCACCTCGCGGAGTCGTAGGTACTCGGCCCAGATCCAGCCAACCCGGACATCCAGAGCTCACGTGGGAATCCGAGCGCGTGATAGCCCTGGGTGCACTCCCTCAGCCGCTGCCTCAGGTCCTCCGGAGAAGGGAGGGGCTCGCTCTGTGAGTAGCCTCGCGCCCGCTAGAGTAGGGCGGCACCTGCACTCGCCTCCAGCAACGACTCTGGCGGAGAGGCGAATGGAGGCCACTCGACCCCTAAATCTAGGGAGAGGTCTCCGGACGCAGCCATCACTCCAGTGGAACCTGCATAGTTCCAATAAACACCAAAGGAAGAAAGAAATACATAAAAGACTTCCTTCGACAAACAAGGTGAAAAACCTGAGAAAAAGAAGGAGACAAGTCTTTCCTCCTTACCTGAAGCAAGTCCAGCTGCCCCCGTGGCATCGTCTGTCGGGGTCGAGGAAGGTAACTGCACCTCCGCCTCCACGGCATCACCTGCCGGGGTTGGAGAGGGCAATGGTTCCTCCACCATCCGGTCATCCCCAGCAATCAAGGGTGGGACATGGGGCTCCTCCTACTCGCCCTCACCAGAAGCCGACACGTGCTCCTCCCTAGAATCTGACGCTGCAAATAACTCAAGAACGTCAGCACCCTACTTTATAGAGCTGACAAGCACGGAATAAGGATGGAGATGACCACTGTATACCTCTAGGAGGGGTCCCCGTCGGAACCTCCCTACCAGCGGAGGCCCCAGAGGATGAAGAGCTCGAGGTCAAACTCTCCTCTGTCTCCATCTCCGAGCCGTCGTCGTCGGAAGAACTCGACGGGCTCCCGGATGAACTCCCGGAGGTGGCCGAACCAGAAGCTCCTGCAAGCCAGTGCAGCAAATAAGGTAATCAAAAGACCCAGTTCTATATAAGGATGCCTCTCCAGCTAAGAGTTGCAAACAGAAAACTCACCGGCCGGAGCGCTCCCCTCCGAAACCTTCTCAATATCAATGATCTCCTCGTCGCCCTCAGTAGGGGCCACTTTTGTAGGCCCCTCCTCCACCATCTCGGCCCCGTTATGGGGTAGCTCACCTTCTTCTAGGGGTGGAGGTACACCTATAAACAATACCGACATGACTTCAGCACTAGAAGATAATCAACAATAAAAGGCCTAACAGAAGTGGTTAAGTCTCCAGCTACGCACCTGAGGGTCCCATCCTCGAGGACCCGACCAGCCCCACAGTGCAGGCCGACACCACGGTTGGTAGGGAAGCTCGCTCCACCCTCGCCAACAGCTGCGGCAGCAAGCTAGACACTTCCTCGGTCGTTGGAGGCATCGAAGCACTCCTCCCCTCAGGCTCCCCCTCAAAGGAGGGAAGAGACACTGAAGGACAGGTGCGGACCAGCTCCTGAATCATCTTCAGAGTGGCGGCTGGATCCTCACCTGACAAATGACATCATAAAGTCAGTTAGTATCGGCATCCCCACAACTCTACAATGGAAGGGCAATGCCCTCCGCAGCGATTCAGTGCTCACCCGAGCCATCCTGACTTACACCGGGCTCCTGCCCTTCGATGGATGGGGACACCTCGCCTTGCATCTCAGGAGAAGCTGCGGTCTCTGATGCCCCGGCCATCTCTACATGACACCAGCAACTATGTCAATTTCCGGAAGCAACTACAGTCATAAATACAATTTGCTCGGTTCCGGAATTATTTACCTGGCTAGGCATCCCTTAAAGCCTTCCATGGCTCAAAGTCAAGGAAGGTCTCAACATTGGGGGCGGTCTCGTCCATCATACGAAGAAGCCCCTCCATATCTATCTCGTGATCAACCCCACCGTGGGGAAGGGGGTCAACCTCCTGAGGTGGTGAGAAGGCCGCATCAGCCCCGGCCTCCAGCGGCGCTGTGAAAAGCAAATCCAACTACACAAGGTTAGCCAATCGTCAAGGCTGAATCCATACAAAGCAAGTAGGCAAATATGGCACTTACTCAGAGCCGGCTATACCTCAATATGCTCCCTGGCAGCCCTAGAGGACTCACCAACCTCTCTGACTCTGGTCTCCACCCGGGGGCGCTTCCTTCGGGGCTGAAGGGCCCCGTCACTATCCCCAGAAGATGTCCCTGTGGAAGGATGACCCCTATCTGCCACAGGACC
This sequence comes from Amorphophallus konjac, assembly GCA_022559845.1. Lineage (NCBI taxonomy): Eukaryota > Viridiplantae > Streptophyta > Magnoliopsida > Alismatales > Araceae > Amorphophallus > Amorphophallus konjac. The sequence goes on from CM040121.1 coordinate 312,307,189, forward strand.
TGCCGATAAATACAACCACACAGGATCTCTCAGCCATATGCCCTAGGAAACAACAAAACAGGGCTACTAGGCTAATGAAAAGGTTTTACATGAAGTCATGAAGGGGGTCAGAGGCAGAGGAACTAGCTGCACCGGCTTTAAGCCCACGACCCGTGCAGCCTTCGCAACCGCCTCCTTCACGTCCCTCAGGGTGTAGGCACACTCGATAAGGGACACCAGCTCTACGGGCCCGGCTGACCCGATCGCATGGGCGATGAGACGCCTCCAGTCATTGGCCGCCGTATCTGCAAAGCTCCCCTCAGGGAGGGCTCGGTCCAGTGAATCCCGCTGCTCAAACCCGCAGTCCGCCAGAAACTGGGTCCACCAAGTCCTTGACACCTCGGGTCGAGGTGCTCTGACTCTGGTACCTCCAGGCACCGCCCGCGCCTGCCTGAGGGGCTTTAGTGCCCCGTTGCCACCTCACCCCGTCGATAAAGAGCCTCGGCTCCCCCGGGGCACCTGCTGCACACGCCTCTCCACCTCCCGGCGGATCTGAGAAAAGCAAGTCCGCAGATACCCATCATCCAGTGCGATGAGAGGTAGGTCCTCCCTCAAGAGACGGGTCTCCTCAGCTTTCCAGATCACCGAGGCCTTCTATCGGTACTGCTGACTATGCTCGAACCACCATCTGGCCTAATGGACGTCGAACTGTCCCCTGCGTCCCGGCACCGACGTCGGCAGTCACTCCAGCTCTCGGCGATAGTAAAAGCCCCACCACGCCGCGGCTAGCAAATGGGTGTCCCGACCTTTGTACTGAAGACCCGCCAAAGGGAACTCCTGGTTTGGCGGGATCCCCTGGTCGTACCCGAAGTTCCGACCGAACCTGTGCGGGTAGTACTGCTCCAAGAACCTCGTCACGGACCGGTGTAAAGGCAGCACTGTCGGCCGGGTGCTCATCACCCACTCTGTGTACAATGACGCGTCTGGCTCTAGCTGGTAAGGTAGGGCGCAGGCCGCCCCACCATTCAAAGCCACCATGATCAGGTGGGAGTCCCTGGTACCACCGTCAAAGGGAACACCCTCCTTGCCCCTGCCAGACAAGTAACACAAAACCCTCCTGGCTTCCTCCAGCTGCATCACTGCGTCCCCATCAGGCTGTCTTGTGAAGCTGAACAACAATGGTGTCGCCTGGTTCGTCACAGACCCGCGAGACACCAACCCTGGGAATAGCAACCCAGCCCATGCACTGAGGTAGTGAGTCGGTAGAAGCAGGCTCCGCTCACGTGGAGCCGGGTGTGCCGCCAGTACTCCCAGTCCCTGGTAAACATTGGCCAAAGCCGCTGAGGCTAATGTTAGACAGGAGGACGGTGAGCAAGAAGGGGAGGGGATGAATAGATCACCGTTTTAAAAAATTCTTTTACTGAGTCGAGGCAGGACCCTTAACCAATATAACGTAATTCACGAGCGCAGAACATAAATGACTCAAAGAGTCATCAGCACATATGCACAACCACCTAGCGAGCGGTCAGACCAAGATTTCAATCATCAACATTCACATTTACTTAATGAACCCAGACAAAATCATAAGGAATAGAGATGCGCACAACCATACCACGGAGAACAGGAGATTTAGATGGTTCAGTCTGCAACCTGCAGACTTACGTCCATCCCTCACTCAAGGCCGAGTGAGGCTTCCTTTCACAAGAAAGAAACGCAGACTCAGTCTGCCTACAAGACGCTGATCCACAGCTTGGGGATCGAAATCCCTACAGACGCTGATCACACAGCTTGAACCCAGGTCTCACACCCCAAGACCTGACCAGGAGATGACTCTCCCTTCCTCTTAGACAAGAGGGAACCCAGCAGTGACTCACCCTCACTGCAATTCAGAGACACTGTCTCTCTTCCTCCACAGCCGGAGGGAACAACCCAGATAGCCTCCTCACTATCTGATCACAGCAACCCCTGGAGACCACCTCCCTTCCTCTGATCTGATTCAGAGGGAATCACAATGCAACCCAGAGGATCCACCTCTCTTCCTCTACACGTAGAGGGAACGATAAAGCAGAGTATCGAAATTTAAGAATAGACAACTGAAAACATAAAGAGATATCGAAGACAATCGAACGAAGAAACAATGTAGCTTCTTAAAGAAGCATAGACAAAGCATAGCAGAAAACCATCCTCTCCTTCACCACTCTCTCTCTTCCAGGTACGATCAATGAGTGGATCAGGCAGGCTTCTCCTCTCCTTCCTCTCGCTCTGGCCTCACCCTCTTCCTTGTGGTTTTCGGCAGCTTTTCAAGAGCAGAACCCTTCATATATATATCCAACCTCACGAGAGAGTGAGGGTTTGGAAGACACGCGCAAAGACATGCTTCCGGATGAACCGAGCCACGTGTTAGACGATTGTTCCCTCGGATCACGTGCTCACATGATTGGAGTAACGTTCCAATTTGTCTTTAAGTCCCTGTAAGGTTTCAGAGAACATTCAGACAATCTCAGAAATATTCAAGTCATAAATTGTTCACACAGATTGCACGGGACTTATGAAAGGACAGAAGAGCGCGTCAACGCACTAAAGCCAAGACGTTAACGCAATGGATATAAAGAGAACAGGTGCTTTGACAAAACACACTAATGCGTCAACGCATCAGTTGACAGCGTTGACGCTTCTGCTGGGTGGTTGATCAAAAAAACCTTTGGTCAAAAACTCAAGGCGTCGACGCTTCCATTGTGTAGCGTCGCCTCAGCTCCTTGGACGAGACGCACAATGTCTTGGTAACAACCCAATGCGTCAACGCTCCAGGTGACAGCGTCGACTCAGCTTCACATGCGAGACGCTCAAGCCCTTGGCACCAAGCCAATGCGTCTACGCTTCCACCGTGCAGCGTCGACGCAGTAGACAAAACAGCAAGCAAACGACGCACTAATGCGTCTACGCACTCAGCCAAGTGCGTCAACGCACTAAGTGTACAGAACCCATATAATCAAGACAAGTATGAGCTCATGGGTGTACATGATAGAGGAGCATCAAAACAGAAAAGCATAATGAAAAAGCATTTGATCCATAGATGTGCATGCAAGACAACAACATTAGATCCTGAGAATATTTAGACAATTCAAGATCTTTATCATTCATTTAGGAGCAACAAGATGATTATCATATAAATAATTTGATTCATAGTGTTAGTCATCATCAAAACTACAGAGATGCAACAATCTCCCCCTTTTTGATGATGGCAACACCATGAGTCAAATTTAGTGAAAGGAGAATTACCAACTTAAAACATTCTCAATAAAGGCAGCAACCCCTTTCAACCTTCTCCCCTTGTCAGACTTTTCAACCCTTTTTTTTTAACATTTACACCCCCTTTTTTTTTAACTTTTACTCCCCCTTTTAACCTTCTCCCCCTTTGACATCATCAAAACAAGGAGAAAGAGAGATATTGACGCTGGACTGATGAGAAAAGATGGAGAGGATTCCAACAGTAGACACTCATTGTCAAATCTTAGATGCTTAAGTGGGGCTATAAGGTCCAGTGAAGAATCTTGGAGTTCTTGTAAGAGAAGGAGATTCAGAATAAACTTGAAGTTTATCAACTTACTATGATTATGAGAGAAGAGCAAGTGGCAACAAGTATGACTGAGGTAGCTGTTAAGGCTTATCAAAGAGACAACAAGAGTTTGAACCACTAAAACAGCCTGTAGGCATTGAGGACAAACAGTCCAGGCAGAGAAGGCACAGTTATAGAGTGTATTTGGCCAATTCCACTTTTGACATTAAGTATGCACCTTGGTCAGAGGCCAGCATCCTCAGTTACTCAGTGTAAGAGCCTCATCACTTCTCAATTAGAGAACAGAGATAGTGACCATTGGTTGTTCCATGAGGAGACACCTTGATCAGAGGTCAGAATCCCCAGTTACTCACCATTTTGTCATCATTGCTCTGCCAAGCATAATTTTGAATAGTATTTCTTTCTTTTGATTTTGTTTTTGAGAACTGATACCTCATGACATAGGAAATTCTCATTTCATTGATGGGATTCCTAGTTTCTCAGTATGCAGTTTTAAGCACAGATAAGTTTAACTAGCTCAACAAGGGGTTGTTTGAAGACAAAGCCCAGGGCAAATATTGGAGGTCTTATCAAGATGTCCAAAGAGAAGCTCATAGACAGAAACCATTTCTTACAAGTCTAGCTTGTTCATGAGTCATGCAACAAGGTAAGAGGATATACTTGTGAAGGTTAATCTTAGCCTCTTAAGACTTACTAGAAGAGGATTCTAGCTGGACTTTAATTGCACAAACTTAAGAATGTAGGAAATGAATGAGGTTCTATTAAGAGGAATTTTCAAGATCAATTCAACATTTAATCCAGCAATAACACCCATCTTTCAAGTGTTTTTAACTAGTCAAGCTCCCCCTCTCTAGTAGCTCTATCTCCCATTCTACCCAGAAAATAGCAGAGAAGCAGAATTCACTATACTCAAGGCACACACCCGCTCCCCCTCACATAGGGACCCCCACCAGAAAAATAAGACAAAACTACCACTAACTTTATGGAGATACATGAACCAGAATCCATTGCCTCAAATCAGTCAGAGTTTGTAAATACCAAGTTCTCTTCTCAAGGAAGTGAATTTTTCAGTATCTAGAGGTTTTGTAAAAATATCAGCAATTTGATCTGTAGTCCCAACATGAATTAATTCAAATGTTTTATTTGTAATTTCATTTCTGATAAAGTGGTGCCTGATTTCAATGTGTTTTGTTCGTGAGTGTAAAACAGGATTCTTTGCAATGTTTATGGCACTAGTGTTATCACAAAAGATGGGAGTGCAACCTATCTCTACTTGGTAATCCTGAAGTTGATGCTTGATCTAGATAACCTGAGTGCCACAGCTGCTTGCAGCCACGTATTCAGCCTCAGCAGTGGAAAGAGCCACTGAATGTTGTTTCTTTGAACTCCAAGAAACTAGGCATCCTCCTAAGAATTGGCAGTGGCCACTGGTGCTCTTCCTATCTAGTTTGCATCCAGCAAAGTCTGCATCAGTGTATGCAACTAAATCTAAAGTGCGTGAAGCAGGATACCATAAGCCTAATGTATGTGTGGTAGACAGATATCTAAAGATTCTTTTTACAGCAGACACATGTAATTCAGTAGGCCTAGACTGATATCTTGCACATAAACCAACACTGAATTGTATGTCTGGCCTAGAGGCAGTTAGGTACAAGAGGGATCCGATCATACCTCTGTAGAGTTTTTCATCCACTTGTTTACCTGACTCATCTGCATTAAGGGTCATGCTTGTGCTCATTGGGGTGGAAATTTGCTTCAGGTTGGTCATCCCAAACCTTTTTAGGATATCTAGCGTGTACTTGGTTTGGTGGAAGAAACAGCCATCTGTCATCTGATTTATCTGCAAGCCAAGGAAATAAGTCAGTTCCCCAACTAAGCTCATCTCAAATTCAGCTGACATAAGCTGTGAAAATTCTTTACACAGTTCAGGATTTGTTGATCCAAAGATGATGTCGTCCACATATACCTGAACTATGATGAGATCTTGTCGTGAATTCTTAGTGAATAAGGTTTGGTCAACTTTACCTCTGTTATATCCTTTATTTAGTGAGAAACTGGTCAGCCTTTCATACCAGGCCCGAGGAGCTTGCTTTAATCCATAAAGAGCTTTGTTTAACCTGAAAACTTGATCTGGTTTAGTCGAAAATTGAAAATCAGGAGGTTGTTCAACATAAACTTCTTCTTTTAGAATTCCATTCAAGAAGGCACTCTTAACATCCATTTGTTAAAGTTTTATGTTGTTTGAACAAGCAAATGCTAATAGAATTCTGATAGCCTCCATTCTAGCTACTGGAGCAAAGGATTCATCAAAGTCCACTCCATACTCCTGACTGTAGCCTTTAGCTACAAGTCTAGCTTTATTCCTAGAGATGACACCTTCCTCATTCAGTTTATTCTTAAAAACCCATTTTGTTCCTATTACATTGAAATTTTCAGGTCTAGGTACAAGCTCCCAGACATTGTTTCTATCAAATTGCCCTAGTTCTTCACACATAGCAGTTACCCAATTCTCATCACTTAAGGCTTCTTCAATAGTTTTAGGCTCAATTTGAGAAACTAAAGCAATTAAGTCCTGATTCTGAACATTTCTAAAATGAGATCTTGTCCTAGGGGGATCATTAAGACTACCAATAATATTGGTTACAGGGTGGTCTTTTAAAACTTTGACATTCGTTGATGACTCACCTTGTTCAGCTGTACTTACTGGGTTCAGATCAGTGGGTTCTTCTGCCGGTTGTACTTCCTGCTCTTGCATTTGTTCCAGGAACTCTCCATCATGACTTGTAGACCTGTTATCATCATTTGGACTGTTAGAGATTTTTGTTTCATCAAAAATAACATGAGGGGTTTCCTCTACAGTTCTATCAGTTTTATTAAAGACCCTGAAGGCTCTAGATGTTTCAGAGTATCCTAGGAATATTCTAGGAATACTTCTAGCATCGAATTTATCTAAGTCTCTCTTGTTGTTATTATGAATGAAGCATTTTGAACCAAAAATTTTGAAGTATGAGACATTAGGCCTCTTACCTTTCAGGAGTTCATATGGTGTTTTCTTATGTATGGGTCTTACCAAAGCTCTATTAAGTATGTAGCAGGCTGTGTTTGCTGCTTCTGCCCAAAAGCTCTTAGGTAGCTGACTCTCCATTAGTAGTGTTCTTGCCATTTCCACTATTGTTCGATTCCTTCTCTCCACAATTCCATTTTGCTCTGGGGTCCTAGGAGAAGAAAATTTGTGAGTCAGTCCCTCCTTGTCACAGAAGCTAGAAAATGAGGAGTTCTCAAACTCTCCTCCATGATCTGATTGAATAACAGTGATCTTGTGCCCTATATGTTTGTGCTTATTGAAAAAATGTTCAAATTTTTTAAAAGCATCACTCTTATTTGCCAAGAAAAACAGCCATGCAAATCTTGAGTAGTCATCGACAATGACAAACCCAAATCTCTTACCATTTAGACTCTGGGTTCTGGTAGGACCAAAGAGATCCATGTGCAAGTGTTCCATGATCTTTGTTGACAAGCTCTCAGACCTAATTTTAAAGGAAGCTCGAGTTTGCTTGCCTAGAGCACAGGCCTCGCAAGGCTTAGAGAATGAATTGAACTTCAAGCTAGGCATGCCTCTAACTAAATCAAATTTAGCTAATTTATGCAAGGTGTTAAAGCTAGCATGGCCTAGTCACCTATGCCAGTCAAACATATTATTCTCTGAATCAGCAGTGAGACACAGATTAGACTCAGACTCAACATCAAGATCCACAATATAGACATTATTGACTCTATTTGCAATGAACTTTATTTTATCGGAGTTTGGTTCTAAAATTTTGCATACATGCTCATCAAAAAGAACCTTGTGACCCTTGTCACACAATTGACTAATACTCAATAAATTATGTTGGAGACCTTCAACCAACAAGACTTTCTCAACAGAGTTGGAGGTTTTCTTACCAATGGTTCCGGTCCCAATGATTTGGCCTTTGTTTTTACCTCCAAACTTAACTGACCCTCCTGCTTTCAATTCAAGCTTGCTGAACTTTCTTTGATTCCATGTCATGTGCCTCGAGCAGCCACTGTCGAGATACCACTTGTTGTTCTCGGCTGCTAGGCCCACCTGCACAATAACAATTTAAGTTGTGTGCTTTGGAACCCAAGGTAAGTTGGGTCCAAAAATACCGTTCAATTCATTAAGCACAGTCTTGGGAATCCAGATCTGTTTTAACCCCTTTTTTTTTTGTGCTGAGGGTTGACAGGTTTGTTATTGATGTGCATTTCATTTGTTTCTTTTTGTTTCTCAAGTTGTGTCCAGTTTCTGTTGATGAAAGTTTGGGTCCCTGCCAGACCATAATTTTTAACCTGTCTGGATGAAGGTATTTTATTGACAGTATTCTGTGTGTAATTAGTTGTTCCCATGTTGCTTTTAAAATAGCCCATTCTTTTATTAGAGTCATAGTTGTTGAATTGACAGACACCTTGCTTCTGGTGCGTGGGCTTGTTGAATTTCTTGAACATATTTTTTCCAAAATCAGCCTGTTGTCTATGGATGTTCTTTTGTTGTTCAGTGGTTTTGGAACTGGATGGAATGTCCAGTTTCTCTTTTCCTTTCTCAGTGCAGAAGGTAGTGGTTTTTACCCCAAATGCTTCCTTCTTACTTGGGTTGAAACCCAACCCCTCTCTGTTAAAGTTTACTTTGGTGCCTAACAAGGCATTCAAATTACTCTCTCCCAAAACAAACCTCTCAAGGGTTTTCTTCTTATCTTTCAGCTCCTTCCGCAGACATATATTGTTTTCCAGCAATTCATCAATGACCCTTTTAACAGCTTCATACCCTTCCCTGAGTAAGTCATTTTGTCTCAGGTTTTCTTCAGTATGTTGATTGGTTTCATCAAGCTGTTTTCTTAGTTTTTCAAGCTCCTTTTTAACAAGATTGTTCTCATTTCTTACATTTTCCATTTGATCTAATTCAGCTATCAGTTTGGAATTTTCTGTCTTGATGAGTTCTTGTTCTTCATTAACCACATTGAGTTTGCGTTTGCTGACTCTATGTTCTTTAGCTAAGGCATTGTACATATCTAGCAGTTCACCATACTTATCTTCCCAGTCATCAATAGAGTAAGTCACAAAGGGATTGATTACCTCATTTTCCTCGTCGGGCATCAGACATACTCCTTCAGTCTCCTTTCCTGAGGAGTTAGTCTCTGAGTCTTCTTCTTCATCGCTCTAAGTGCATACCATAGCTTTTGGCTTTTTCTTGTACACCTTGGAGCCTTTCTTATGGTAATCCAGTGTCTTCTTCTGAAGCTCAGGGCAATCTTGCTTTATGTGCCCAAGGTTCCTGCAATGATAACACATCACACTTTTAGCATTCCTATCCTTGTCATTGCCATTGTTTGGATATTTACCTGATGAGTAATTTCTTCTTCTCCCATATGATTTTCCCTTCAGTTTCAGGAATTTCCTGAACTGACGTGTGAGCAGAGCTTTTTCACTCCTGTCAAGGTCTGGAGTTTCATCAGAGTCTCCACTGCTGCTGCTGCTACTACTATGTCGTTCAACTTTAAGAGCAACATTCTTGCCCTTTCTGTCACTTCCTTCTCCTGTTTTCTTGAGATTCATCTCATAGGTCATAAGAGACCCTATGAGTTCAGTGACAGTCATGGTTGTTAAATCCTTCGATTCCTCTATCACAGTGGCCTTTGTGTGCCACGCTGGAGTCAAAGATCTCAATATCTTCCTGACTATATCCCCTTCAGATATTTCCTTTCCAAACCCCTTGAGGCTGTTTGTGATCAGTGACAGCCTAGCGTACATATCAGTCGCGCTCTCCTCTGACTTCATCTTAAATAATTCATACTCAGAGGTTAGGTAGTTTACCTTGGTAGCTCTGACCTGAGAGGTACCCTCGTATATCAACGCTAGTTCATCCGACATCTTCTTGGCTGTCTTGCATGCTGAAATTCGGGCATATTCTTCAGGGTGAACTGTGCACTGGATGATGTTGAGCGCAGACCAGTTCAGTCCGGATAATTTGACTTGTTCTTCAGACCACATCTCCTCATTCGGAGGTAACTCATAAGGTCCAGTTGTAATGACTCTCCACAGCTTGTGGCTCTGAGATCGGATGAAGACTTCCATCCTGTTTTTCCAAAAGAAATAATTAAAGCCATCAAAATATGGGGGACGGGAGATTGACTGTCCTTACGCTATGTAGCTGTGAGGACCACTGGTTCCAAGATTACCCTGGTCGTTGGACCACATCTCGGGTAAACCGGCTCTGATACCAACTGTTAGATAGGAGGACGGTGAGCTAGAAGGGGAGGGGATGAATAGATCACCGTTTTAAAAAATTCTTTGACTGAGTCGAGGCAGGACCCTTAACCAATATAACGTAATTCACGAGCGCAGAACATAAATGACTCAAAGAGTCATCAGCACATATGCACAACCACCTAGCGAGCGGTCAGACCAAGATTTCAATCATCAACATTCAAATTTACTTAATGAACCCAGACAAAATCATAAGGAATAGAGATGTGCACAACCATACCACGGAGAACAGGAGATTTAGATGGTTCAGTCTGCAACCTGCAGACTTATGTCCATCCCTCACTCAAGGCCGAGTGAGGCTTCCTTTCACAAGAAAGAAACGCAGACTCAGTCTGCCTACAAGACGCTGATCCACAGCTTGGGGATCGAAATCCCTACAGACGCTGATCACACAGCTTGAACCCAGGTCTCACACCCCAAGACCTGACCAGGAGATGACTCTCCCTTCCTCTTAGACAAGAGGGAACCCAGCAGTGACTCACCCTCACTGCAATTCAGAGACACTGTCTCTCTTCCTCCACAGCCGGAGGGAACAACCCAGATAGCCTCCTCACTATCTGATCACAGCAACCCCTGGAGACCACCTCCCTTCCTCTGATCTGATTCAGAGGGAATCACAATGCAACCCAGAGGATCCACTTCTCTTCCTCTACACCTAGAGGGAACGATAAAGCAGAGTATCAGAATTTAAGAACAGACAACTGAAAACATAAAGAGATATCGAAGACAATCGAACGAAGAAACAATGTAGCTTATTAAAGAAGCATAGACAAAGCATAGCAGAAAACCATCCTCTCCTTCACCACTCTCTCTCTCTTCCAGGTACGATCAATGAGTGGATCAGGCAGGCTTCTCCTCTCCTTCCTCTCGCTCTGGCCTCACCCTCTTCCTTGTGGTTTTCGGTAGCTTTTCAAGAGCAGAACCCTTCATATATATATCCAACCTCACGAGAGAGTGAGGGTTTGGAAGACACCCGCGAAGACATGCTTCCGGAAGAACCGAGCCACGTGTTAGACGATTGTTCCATCGGATCACGTGCTCACATGATTGGAGTAACGTTCCAATTTGTCTTTAAGTCCCTGTAAGGTTTCAGAGAACATTCAGACAATCTCAGAAATATTCAAGTCATAAATTGTTCACACAGATTGCACGGGACTTATGAAAGGACAGAAGAGCGCGTCAACGCACTAAAGCCAAGACGTTAACGCAATGGATATAAAGAGAATAGGTGCTTTGACAAAACACACTAATGCGTCAACGCATCAGTTGACAGCGTTCACGCTTCTGCTGGGTGGTTGATCAAAAAAACCTTTGGTCAAAAACTCAAGGCGTCGACGCTTCCATTGTGTAGCGTCGCCTCAGCTCCTTGGACGAGATGCACAATGTCTTGGTAACAACCCAATGCATCAACGCTCCAGGTGACAGCATCGACTCAGCTTCACATGCGAGACGCTCAAGCCCTTGGCACCAAGCCAATGCGTCTACGCTTCCACCGTGCAGCGTCGACGCAGTAGACAAAACAACAAGCGAACGACGCACTAATGCGTCAACGCACTAAGTGTACAGAACCCATATAATCAAGACAAGTATGAGCTCATGGGTGTACATGATAGAGGAGCATCAAAATAGAAAAAGCATGATGAAAAAGTATTTGATCCATAGATGTGCATGCAAGACAACAACATTAGATCCTGAGAATATTTAGACAATTCAAGATCTTTATCATTCATTTAGGAGCAACAAGATGATTATCATATAAATAATTTGATTCATAGTGTTAGTCATCATCAAAACTACAGAGATGCAATAGCTAAGGCCAGTCTCCGTCCCTCTGCCAATTGGCACGCAGGCCACAGCAGCTCTACTCGCAGCAGGCCTGTTGTGCCCCTTAGGCACAAGCATGTGCTATGTTGATTTGATGATAGCAATGATGTTTTGTTTTGATGATTGCAACACAGTAAGTGCATTATGATATTATGTTTTTATATGATGATAGCATGTTGATTTGAATGCATATCACTCATTATGTTCTGTGGAGAATGCAGGTGTATGACTGATATATTGGTTGTGCTTGATGTCTGCTCTGTGCGTTGCTTTTCTGTCTGCATGTAGTTTGATGACTAGCAAGTCTATACACTACAGGGTAAAGCATTTCAGAGTCTTTACATCGTTCATGCATGTGCACAGTTCGTGGACAAAGTCTGCACATCGCCCTAGATTGCATTAGCAAGTCCATACATCATTAGGGCTCTTCATGCATGTGCATAGTCTATACATTGTGCATCTCGTTGTCAAGTCTGCACATTCATGAAGTCTGTACAACCATCCACTTGAAGCATTTATCAAAGTCCATACAATGCATCTTCTTAGCATCTCATTTAGAGTCTAAGGCATTGTCTATACACTGGACTCAAAGTGTGTACATTACATTGCATTGGAAGTATGTACAACGGACTGCGTTAGGCAAAGTCTGTACATCACTATAGCTGCATCGTCTCATGCAGCGTCTCATTCAAGTATGTACAGCCAGTGCATTATATTAAAGTCTATACATTTGCACTGTAGATGCACGCACTCAAAGTGCATAAGTCTATACACTGCACTGTTCATGCACAGTGTCTGTGTCTCATGCATCGTCTATGCAATGTCCATACATTGCATTGGCTAAGTGTGTACATTGGTCTGTCTCATTTAGCATCTCATATGCATAATTGAGTCAAAGTCTGTACACCACTGTTCAGTGCATCGTCTCATTCATCGTCTTACTTGACGTTCAAGTCTGTACAGCCATTTTCATTAGATCTCAAGTCCATACATTGGTCTGCAACGGCTAAGTCTGTACACTGGACTCGTATTCACAACGTTCATTCAGCAAAGTCTGTACAGACTTTCTCATTTGCACAATGCATTTCATTCATAAAGTCTGTACATCGCACAGCACTGCATATAGGAACTCTATACATTGGGCAGAGTCTATACAGCATGCATCGTCTCATGCAACGTCTTATTTGAAGTCTATACAGCCATATCTTTTACCTACGTTCTGACCAAGTCTACACATCCGTTTGCCTGACTTCTGTCTCAAGTCTACACATTCATTATTAAGGCAAAGTCTATACAATGGCTTTGGGTCTCCAAGTCTATACAGACTTTTGCTTCGCCAAAGTCTGTACATTGGTCTACATTGCCCTTCGACATCAAAGTCTGTACAGCCTTGTCTTTTGGCAAAGTCTACACATCTTAAAGTATGTACATCCGTTAGGCTTGCTCATGCATTGTTCTTCTGAAGTCTGTACAGCCGTGGCTTCTGCCTCAAAGTCTGTACAACAATGAGTTGCCTTTGTGCCGAACTAAGTCTATACATTGTGTGCACCTGCTGCTGAGTCTATACATCCGTTTGCTCCTTTAGCTTGCACGTACCTAGCAAGTCTATACATCGCCCCAATGCCTGCACGCAGAGTCTGTACACTGCGCTGCCAGCCTGCACGTAGCAACTCTATACATTGCTGACTGCCTGCAATGTAGAGTCTGTACATTGCATGCTCGCTGCATCATCAAGTCTAGACATTGCTTCAGGCTGAGCAAGTATATACAACACTTAACCTGATAAGTTCTTATCTGTCTGATAGGCACTCTTCGCAGAGGCTAATGAAGGCACGTGATCCAAGGATAAGAACAGTGCCCAGATGAGGACACGTGTACTAACAGCCTGCTGGATGCTGCCACGTGGTCCGAATTTTTAGGGCGGGAACTGTGGAAGCCACACGCGCCCTTATCCACCTGCTGCTGCTATATATTGAAGCATTCGTCCTCAGTTGAAGGTTTATCGAAGTGGAGAAAGAAAAAGCAGAAGTGCAGAGACTTCAATCCAGCAGAAGAGAAGAAGAAGAGTGAAGAGAGCAGAAGAAGAAAGAAGAGTGAAGAGAGCAGAAGAAGAAAGAAGAGAGAAGAGAAGAGAAAGAGAAGAAGAGAAGAAGATAAAGAAGAGAAAGAGAGAGACAGAGAGCTCGAGTTGAGAAAGAGAGAGAGGTTGAGGTTGTCTGACTTTTGGATCAAATCCAAGCCAGAACTGCTCCTTCGAGAGCTATATTTGTGCTTCATTATTTCAGCTTTCCGTTGCTGTTTTGTCTATCTTTTGTTTTATCCTTTATACATTTCTTCAAGATGTTTGTCAGCGGAGCAAGCTGTGAGGCTCAGCATTTGCAGTGGAGGATTCCACTGGACGGCCAAGCTATATTGCCCAGCGGTTTGCAGAGGTGCTGCCTCTGGACGGGTAAGCTGTAATCCCCAGCGATTTGCAGTGGTGGATTCCACTGGACAGCAAGCTATGTTGCTCAGCGGGCGAGGAGGATTCCTTGGATGGTAAGCTGTGAGGCCCAGTTGATGTATGGCAAGCTGTGATGCCCAGCTGTTCAAGCTGTGAGTCAGCAGGAAGCCGCACTCGGGTTGAGTGTGGGGTGGATGTAGGTCTGCTGGACCGAACCACCTAAAAACCTCTGTGCAGTGGTTTGATTTCTCTATATGTTTTTGCTTCCGCTAGATGTTTGCATAGGGGCGCTCCATCAGTTTGCTTACAGGTTGAACAGATGATTTAATTAGCCTTCAGATTATCTAATCTGTCTTGTTAGCATTCTAGTTGTTAATTGGCCGAAATTTTTATAGGCTATATTCATTCACCCCCCCTCTGAATACTTGCACCGAACCCAACAAGGCCATCCTCCCCGTGGGGGACCACGAACGTCGCCAGCCAGTACGCCAAGTATGCGACCAAGTGCGTCACATCCGACAATCGGTGGGGGTTCCACCCCTCCCGTGGAGCGTAGATATACCTCGGATGCATCCTGAATCGCAGCTCCACCTCTGTATACTCCTCCCAGGGAGTCTGGTCCCTGGCGAACTCCTGATGAAAACCGAAAGGCCCGTTGTAGAAATGACGGACCCATGCGTTCAGTGGCACTCTTGGAGTATGCACTGCTTTCTCTCTCCCAGCCAGGGCCAGGTCCCTCCAGGTCTTCAATAAATACCGGTAGCTGTAAGGAACCCGGTATCTCCCATGTCCGTCAGTATGGATATGATGGAGGTCATCCAGCACTATCTCCTAGTACCCCTCGCCGCTGATCGGCAACCCAGAGATCCTCCACAGAGACCACAAGTCTAATGAGGTCTCTCTCTCAGCTGTTGCCATGGTGTTCCACCTGCGATTGAAGCGCTCTGCCAATGCCTGCAAAATCCCCGAGTAGCAAGGGTACACGTACAGAGCTACGGTCACAGCATACCTGATGTCGGCTCGATCTAGCAGCACCCGGTAGTGGTGTACTATGCCCATCAGCCACTCAGTCTCCCCCCTGGCGGTATCTGTGTGACGGAATCACCGCCCAGCGGCCATACCAACTAACTACACTCTGTTGCAACATCCCGGAAAGGAGGCTACGGTCGTCGTATCCCTCCCCGGCATACTCCAGCCCTGATGGCTCCAGCACTAACCCTGGACTGCCCTCTGTCTCTGCTCGGTGGTGTCCATGCAAATCCCAGAAGGTAGGACCCATCACTCCAGCACAAACTCCAAACTGGTCTGCTCTACTGAAGAAGCCCAAGCACTCAGCGCTGCGGAACTGACTCTGCCTCCAGTAATCCACAGAGAAACTCGAGAAGCCACAAAGGACAATCCCGTGCAAGCTATCTTAACCTACTAAGATCGCCCGCTCCAGTCGGCAACGAGCTCCAGCAACCCGAGAGTCACTCTCCTCTAGGCCTGGCAGGACAAAGTGCCTGATAAACTCAAACAGGTGACGGTCCAAAGGGAACTCCACTGGATAGGCACCGCTGCGATCATAAGTGTAAATTCTGCCCGCCTCCGACGTGCGGGCCAGCTCCATAACCCCAACCCCGTTGCCGTGCTCGCCGACGGTCCCCTCTGCCACAACTGCCTGCCCACCATCAAGCTGCTCCATGCTGGCCGTGGTGACAACTGGCGGGCCCAAAGGCGGCATGGGCCGCTCTGTCCTCCTTACCCAGTGGTCCTCCTCCCGGACCACATGCCTCGGGACCCTCTCGTCCCTGCCAAATCAGGCCATAGCTGCAAGACATAGCACAAAAATGGTCAGTATGCCAGAAATTCAATACATACAGTACACCAAATCACAAATATATGAAGCGTCAAAATGCAACTACAACAACTCAGA
Source organism: Amorphophallus konjac (assembly GCA_022559845.1). Classification (NCBI taxonomy): domain Eukaryota; kingdom Viridiplantae; phylum Streptophyta; class Magnoliopsida; order Alismatales; family Araceae; genus Amorphophallus; species Amorphophallus konjac. The sequence goes on from CM040121.1 coordinate 312,323,245, forward strand.
AGGAGAAGTTCACGGGCCATATGCCCTCGTCTCCGCCTCCGACGCACGACCCGTGGGGGGCATTTGTTGTACCCGGACTATTTCCCCAGCAAAAAACCAGAAATAGGGGTTTGGGAATTTCCTCGAACACCTTCAAGGCATTGGGCTATCCGGCCCCTCCGACAACCCAGTGGGCCCGACCAACGGCCCTAGCACGTTAGTCGAGGTGCACGGTGGCTATAGTAATCGATCGGGACCACTCCCGACTCATAAGTCGCGGACTTCCTCCCCACTCTACACAGTCACCCGGGCGGCCCCGGGGACACTCCGAGTACAAGCCATGCCACGTGGCACTCAGTGAAAAAGCTAGGGACCTACCCCGGAATGTCTTCCCTCAATTCTCCAAGGTCAAAGGGAGACTCAAATAGGTCAACCACAGGCTCAGGAGGCCCGTAGTACGCGTGTACGGCTCACACATGTTGGTTCGGCATTCTACCGAACACCTTGTGGGCGCACGTGTTTCAACCCTTCTACACCAGCCCATGGGCCACCCCATGGTCCTAGTACACCAAATGGGTCCTACAACGACCCCCCAGCAAGCCGGGGCCACCCCCAACCCTCAGACACGTGGCAACATGCCACTCGACTTTAGCTTTGCCCAAGGGCCCGTGCGCCCCAGGGGGTGGCCGCGCCCCCGGGGAGAGCGAACTCCCCGGGGGGGCGCACCCTCTCCTCAGCCCCGAGGTCCGACAGCCCTCCCCAGTCCCTGTTCGTGCAGATGCGGTCCGAGGTTCGTGTAAAGCTCATTCATCATACCTGTACACGGAAGAATTCATGAAGATGAAGTCCCGGGAATACGTGGAGTCGCACACGTTAATCCCTCGGTCTACGCACACAAGTAGCTAGTCAGCCAGTCCAAGCCCATATCTTTTGTCTTCTAGAGTCCAAACGAGTCAAAGTGGGGCTAAATTAACCAAAAAGTCATGTTTTATAGAAGGGGGGACCACTCCCTCTCTCTCCCTCTACCTGGTCCGCCTAAACCCCCCTTGGGGAGGGGCCCAGGCTGGTCCGCCTAAACCCTTGTATAACAAAAAAAAAGATTTTTTTTTAAAAAAAAGAGAGGACCAACATGGTCCCCCCAAACCCCCTTGGGAGGGGGTTTAGGCGGACCAGCTTGGACCCCCAAGCTGGTCCGCCTAAACCCCATCTCTTCCACTCTCTCACACACACACGAAAAAACACATAACAAATTCAAATAAAATAAAAACAAAAACACTATTTGGGGGGTTTACCCGGACCAAGTTGGACCCTCAACTTGGTCCGCCTAAATCCTACCCCTCACCCCTCCAAACTTCTATAAATTGCCCCCCTTACCAACCAGCAAAAAAAAAAGGAACGCATGCATACAACGCGTGAAGGAAGGAAGCAACGCACGGACGAGCTAACTTCCCCGGCCTAATTGTCACACCCTCGGACTCCCGAGGCTTTCAGCAAGGGTCGGGAACACGAGAAGACAAGCGCGCGTGATTGACTTGCTAGTCGGCTCACACACGCCGAGGGTATGTCTCACGTACTCCCCTCACGCGGTGTCTAACCATCTCATGCCAAGTCCATCCCCGCCTCGTGTAAGATGACCGTACCAACGGCGAATATGCCAGTGCCCCGGGTCCGCCCGTGTACGTCAACTTACGACACCTACTGCGGTGACGAAGGGTACCGCGTAACGACCGCGTCGGCCCTCGACACGGATCCGCGTGCCCACAGTTCATCTTCCAGTCAGCCGTCGGCCCCTCGGATTGACAAATCAAGTCTAGTCGGACCTCTGGCCCAGGAATTACAGTCCCGGGGCTGACCTTGACTCGCCAACATGACAACACTCGCCGTCTGAGACCCGGACCCGATCGCTCGCCTTGAGCCGCGTCCGACCTCCGCCAGGCGCCAGCCATGGCCGTTCTGACCACCAAGGCAGTCGGACCTACACCAACTCCTCTGTAAAGAGTTCCAGTAAAGTACGCGGACACCCGCTTTGCCACGTAATGACCCGGGGGCCGACTCACGTGTCGAAAATGTCCTGCGGCTTGCGCCGGTTCTATTTCGGCCTCCTCGGCCCATTTGTAAAGCCCATGTGGCTCATCGTAAAACCAGTGAAATACATACGCCCGTATTCGGGCCCCCATCTTCCTCCACACCACTCAACATCCGTGCCTGATACCCCAACTCCAGTGAACGCCCCTTAGTCTAACACATACCCCTAGCTGCTGAATGCGCCCGACCCTACACCCATGGCTTCAGACACATATACAGACTTTTCTTCAGCATGGAACGAAGGTATTCGGATTCAATCCGATGTAAATAAACACCAGTTGCTTGCGGCCGGTGGGGAAAGACGGTACATGATTCCCACAATCACCTACGTACTCGCACCCATGGAACCCGTTCTCTCCACGTGTCGCCCGATCGCCTGAGCCCACGTGCCGTGCCCTGGTGGCGCTTCCCCGGTCAAACCTTGGTTCCATGAGTGATTGTCGAGAGATCGACTGGCATGCTCGCACCTTGTCCGGTTAACCCTTAGCCTGACTTTCCGTAAAAGGAGAGTGCCCGGTACCGCTGTGAGAGGCATGCAACCGTAAGGAGGATACCTGAGATACATCAAACTCCCGTATTTTCCTTCCCCCATTGTATTCCTTCCTTCACCCCGGTTAACCGGCATAAAAACCCGTGCAACAAGCCTGCATGATCGATTTTGGAGGTTGTTGGAGTGATAACTTGGCTTTGATTGAATTTGCCTACAACAATAGTTATCAATCCAGTATTCAGATGGCTCCGTTTGAGGTTTTGTATGGAAGAAGCTGTCGATCTCCATTATGTTGGGAGGAGGTAGGTGAGAAGCAATGGCTAGGACCATATCTCATCTCTGAATCATCCAAGAATATCTGTATTATCAGAAATCGGTTGCAAGTAGCACAATCAAGACAGAAGAGCTATGCCGACAACAGAAGAAGAGCATTAGAATTTTAGGTTGGTGAGCATGTGTTTTTAAAGGTTTCTCCCTTGAGAGGGATTCGCAGGTTTGGTATTCAAGGCAAGCTGAGTCCAAGATATGTTGGTCCATTCGAGATTCTGGAAAGAGTGGGAGAGGTTGCTTACCGATTAGCACTACCACCTCAGTTATCAGGAGTACACAACGTCTTCCATGTGTCTATGTTGCGAAAATATGTGTATGACCCCACTCATGTCATTCAGCATGCGGATTTGGAGCTGAAGGAAGATTTGACTTATGAAGAAAGACCTATCAAGATTTTGGATCATAAGCAGTAGCAACTTAGAAATTGTTCCATACCCATGGTTAAAGTACAGTGGAGTCGGCGTGGAACCGAAGAAGCTACATGGGAGTTAGAAGATACCATGCGGAAGCAGTATCCTGACTTATTCTAGGTGAGCTATCTCACTCCCCATTTTTATTGAGTGCCGTGAATTTGGAGGACCAAATTCTTTAAGTGGGGGAGGGTGTAGCACCCCGGTATATTAATGAATAAAAATTTCGAGAAAATTAATAAGAAATTCCTTAAGAAATAGGATAAGTAAAATTTTGACCATTTTATAAAAATCTAGAAAAATTAGAATCTTGTAGAGGATAAAACGTTTAGTAAAATTGTCTTCTACATCCAACCCAAATAAAATTCTTAAATAAGCCGAATTAGCAGATTAAGGCCCAAACCCACACTAAGCTTAATCGGACCTTAAAACGTGAAATTAGAGCCCAATATTAAACCATTTAAGGTAAAATCGGATGCAAATGAAAGACTAGGATTAAGAGATCATTTCCCCTCCGGTGATTCTCTGAAACCCTAACCCTAGGAGTGGAATTTGGCAGCGGAGTGGCGGATTGACCCGGTCTTGCGCGAATCGCGCATGTCCGCTGTAGCACCCCGTATAAAAAAAATGATTAAAAAATTTATTATTAATATTTTTCAAATAAAAAAATATATATTAGATAAACTCTAGAGGAAGTTTAAGTAAGAAGTTGGAACACGGAGTTATCATATGTAAAGATTATTCACTTAACAAGTGACTTCTTAGTGTAGTTGGTTAAGTGATGTGCCTTTCAACCTAGTTACCAGGGTTCCAATTTGAGCATCCACCATTTACCTTTTGTGCCAAATAATTATAGGTTATAGGCTAGCAAAACTTGCACCGAGGTAGAAACCTATATGCAACACAATGTACAGACTTGGTAAATTGATGTACGAACACAACAACAAGCAATGTATAGACTTTGCCTGAAGGATTGCACAAATGCAGATAGTAAGGTATGTACATTGGAAATGGATGCTCAGACATGCCATGAACGAATGTATGGACTTAATGTGCTTGTGACAACAATGTATAGACTTTGAGTAATGATGTACCGACTTATCAACGGAGAATGTGCAGACGTTGTGTATGCATGCAACCAGCCAATGTACAGACTTTGTGTTGCAGCAACCAGCCAATGTATAGACTTTGAGTTGTAGAAAATGGACAATGTACAGACTCTGCATGTCTGCTATTAGATGATGTATAGAGTTGCAGCAAATGGATAATGTACAGACTCTGCGTGTGTGCTAGGAGACGATGTACAGACTTTGAGTTTGTAGCAAATGAGGAATGCACCGGCTATGCATGGCAAGCTATGCAACCAATGTATAGACTTGTGTGTTTGCTAAACCAGTGAACGTAGGTAAAGATAGGAATGTATAGACTTTGAATGCGTGCATGCTACAAGACGATGTACAGACTTTCTATAATGATGCACAAATGCATATATGAAAGTATGCACATTGAAGAGGGATGCTCAGGCAGGCGATGTACAGACTTTGAAGTGAAAGATGTATAGACTTAGTGTGTGTGCGCGACAAATCAATGCATTGACTATGTATATGCATGAAGAGCACTGGCTGTACTGGAAGTGTTGTTCAAGCTCTTGATCGTGATCGTTTGCACTGGAAGTATATTGACCTATACCTACGCTTGAACATGTTTTGCACCAACCTTAGGTACATGAATAGTGTCAATTTTATTTAAAGAAAATTTTGAGAAATAAAATTTATGAAAAATAAGAGAAAAATATAAGGATCCTAGCCATGAAATTTCATAAACTGATTCCATCAATTTTTAAAGATAAAAATCTTTAAAGTTAGATACGGAGTTTCGGGTTGAATTTTATTCTGGCATATTTTAATAAAATAAAATTTGGATAAATATCAGAAAAATCTAGGGATCATAAAAATATGTAATTTACTATTTTTATTAACACGGTTCAATAGATATAAAATTTCTAAATGTTGTAATCATTATAGTGGTGTGCGCAGACAAACTATAGTTGGCACCCCATTATCATGTGTCCTTTCCGACACATACAACCCCTTCTTGTTGGCATCGCACTATAGTATGGCCATGGGACGCTATGATTTAGGATCTTGTTCCCCTCCTATCTACCCAAAACACTATAATATTCCCTATATTGAGACTCCATCCATTCTTCCGAAGGCTTGCTGCAGAGAAGGGGGAGCATTCTCTGAAGTTGCAGAGGTTGCAAAGGAGGGAAGAAAGCTGCCCTTTTCTTTTGCCTGTACCTAGTGGTCATCTCATAAAGGTAGGTGTTCTCATCTTTTAACTAAACCAGCAGCTAATTAACCAAGCAATCTAGGTAATTAAGCTCATCTCCATGAGATATTATTGTCTATATACCACGTTTTATCCTGACTTGTAGAGATCTATCATGCTTTTGTAATCCATAATCAATCATCTCTGTAGCCAACCTGTGAGAACATGTTAGTTACCAAAGTTAATCGAAGTAAATCTTCATATTAAGTGTTTTAGGCAGACATGTCTGATCCAAGACATGTTTAGAAGTATATTTGAGTCACGTCTATTATAAAATAAGAGCTCACATCTGTTATGCAAACAAGAGCTCACGTCTATTATAACAGACGCTACCATAAACTTGTTTAACACAACATTACAATTGAATCAAATAATACGCTACGAAAGTTGACTTTGAGTCATTTCTATTGTGTAGACAAGTATTAAACTTGTTAATGTCGTATCTATCAACATTTGCATTCACTGTTTAAACATCTTAAACCTGTCAAAGACTATTCACTGTTTAGACAACAAATTAAATGTTTAGTCATCTTAATTAAACTTGTTTAGCCATGTTATGTGTATAGCATCATATTAAAATATTCTAAGTTAACCTAAAAGTATATTTCTATATTTCAGATATTATAATACTAAAAAATTATTTTTGTATGAAATAATTTTTATTTTTAGTAAATTAATTTCTGAAAGCATAAAAAATTTAATTTAACCCCAGGGCAGACCTGCTACCTTAGTATATATTAGAATATATACCAATCAGAATATGCTAGAAAATGTTATTAATAGTTAGCCAACGTGTAACTCTTAATAATTAGAAAAGTGTTAGAATATATACCAACCTGTTAGACTAGTTACCAACCTGCAACCTATTAGAAAATGTTAGAATGTAACATGCACGGACCTGCTGCCTTGGTATATATTAGAATATACCAACCTGAAATATGTTAGAATATGTTAGAATATATTACTAATTAGCCAACCTGTTAAACTGTTAGAATATGTTAGAACATATTAACCTGTAACCTGTTTGACCATGTTAGCGATCCGGCTAACAACTTGTTTAGTTAGCCAACCTATATGTTAGAAAATGTTAAAACATATTGCGAGTTAGACCACTTGCAACCTGTTAGCATACATTAGAATATATTACTAGTTAGCCAACATGTTAGAAACATATATATGTTAGAACATATTACTATCCATTTTAAGTGTTCTAACGACCTATTAGAATGTGTCAGTTACCAAAGTTAAGCAAGTAGTAAATCTCCATATTAATTGTTTAACCCATTCAAAATCCATAACTATTGAACTAAATCATAAAAATCTTTCAATTTTTATACTGAGAAATAGTAACCCCCATTGACGCCCCTGACCAGGGTGCCAATTTCAGAAATTAAGACGCCTGATGGCATCATAAAAAAAAATGAAATTTCATAAAATTACACCAAATCACCCACTTGTAAACCAGCTTAACCCAAGGGGGCCAATTTGGTCTAATACAATTTCTGATTTTAACCTGTCTCATAATTTGCATTGATTTTACCCTTTAACCTGTCGCATGATTTAAATTGATTTTCCTACATAATGTGAGTTCTTGACTTCCATTCCACAAAATCTACCTTATATCTCCTACTGGTCAAGGCTTGAAATTCTATATTGGCTATAAATGAGAGTGGATGTCGACAAACATGATCAATATTGTGCATATAGGGCCCGGTCTGGTCCTGGGAGGAGCACCCGAAGGTACTTGTGCCCATGGGAGTTTATTGAACACGGTGTTTGGTATTGCACCGGAGTACTTGCTTGCTAGATTTAAGGCATTCCACTCATTCTCGTGATATTACTTGATTGATTGACTTGAGACCCGCAGAAGGGTAAAAGTGTTTACTTGAATGAATTGATAAATAGCCAATTCCAGTTATACATGCTCGAAATTACTTTGCTTACTATTGCTTGATTGACATGTTGTTATTCCAGTTATTACTCCTCAGTTATCACTTGCTTGATATTATTTGCTATCACTTGCTACTGCTGCTTGAAAATGCGAAATCTATATGCTCTCACTTTCTACTCTTGTCGATCTTACGATTCCTTGATATCTATCTGTATGCATGCATAGATTACCCACATTAAATGAACTTGTAATTCACTTAAAGCATGTTAAATATTGAGATGTAATTCTTACTGAGCGATTCGCTCATCTAGTTGTTTTCTAACCTTTTCAGGTAGTTTGGATATCGACCAGAACACAGAAGGGGATGAGTTTGAGTGATGAGTGTATGAATGGAGTCATCAATTGTCATGTTATGTTATTGTAATTCCACTATTTTGTGTTAAATTGTAATCCCTACGTATGTCAGTTGTTGTCCAGTTGTGTCATTTGTATTTCCTTTGATCAAAACTAATAAAGGAGTGAGGACTAGTAGTTGATTCTATGAATTTGACATTTTGGTTAGTTGTAATAATCGATAGCTCAAACTATTTATGTTATTTTCAAATCTAGGCTTAGTAATTTGCTTAGTCATTTGCGCACTCTTTAAATTGTCTAAGGAAGATCTCCACTAATTAGCTAGAACGCTTTGGTTCTATATAAATGACTATCGCGCCATGGGTAAGCTTCCGCGCTCGGGACGTGACAGCTTTCTTGGTATCAGAGCCAGGTTTTCAATTTCTTAGGTAAAAACCCGAGTCCAAAGATAGAAATGTCTAATAGAATTGTCTATGGATAGGTTAGATCTTACCTGGTGAGATGGGTAAAGCCAAGGGTTAAGTTTAACAATGACAATTGACCCCATAATAACGAAACCCAATATTTATTACACCTTAATTCTTTTGTAGGATTATGGCCGCTGAAAGAGCACACTGGCGCGAGATGCAGCGCACTGTGCAAGGACTTACGTAGGCGCTACAGGAAGTGGCGCAAGGCGGTGCTGGCGGTGCTCGCCGTGAAGCTGGTGACCTTCACCGGGATTTTAGTAACATGAACCCACCAAGATTCACGGGTTCAGTGGACCCCGATGATGTCGAGAATTGGATGAAGGAAATTGAGAGGATCTTCCGTGTAATGCAATGCACGGATACAGAGAAGGTTCTTTTGGCTACGTTCCAACTGGAACGGAATGCTCGATGTTGGTGGGAATCCGAAGAAGCAACACTGCCCGACAACCATGTCACCTGGGCAGAGTTTGTTGAACACTACAACATGAAGTATTTTTCTGACCGTGTTCAAGAGAAGAAGGCCGCGGAATTTGCCGCGTTAAAGCAACGGAGCCTGAAGGTGGCCGAATATGAGGCAAAATTCTCAAGACTTTCCCGTTATGCACCCCACTTGGTGTGTATGGAAAAGATGAAAGCAAGGAGATTCCTCAACGGGCTACGACCCCAATATATTACACAACTTGTGCCAATGGACATCCAAGTCTATTCGGAAATGGTTCAGCGTGCTCAATTACTGGAAGATGCCCCTGAATTCTCTGAAAGGATTCGAGGCAAGGACAAGAAGGAACCCGTCCCTAGTCCGGGAAACTTCGAACCACCATTTGGCAAGAAGCGATTCTTCAATGGAGGAGAATTTTCTAAAGAGAAGAGGTTCCAGAAAAGCAACAAGCCCTTCTCCACAATCGACAATAAGCCTTCCTCCGCCATCACACCTTCCAAGGAAATCTGCAAGTATTATGACAAGGCTGGTCATAAGACTGAGGAATGCTGGAGGAAACTGGGAGCGTGTCTCCGATGTGGGAGTCGAGAGCATCGAATCCCCGACTGCCCCTTGATGAAGGATCAAGCCAACAAAGACGAGAAGCGTCTAGTAAAGAAACAAGGCCGTCTACAAGCTCTTCAAGGGACGGAACCCATGGAAGGAGGAATCGTGGAAGGTACATTAACTGTTTGCTCTAAACCTGCTAAAGTTCTATTTGATACTAGAGCAACTCATTCATTTGTTTCCAAGAGATTTACTGCCTCGTTTTCTAAAGAACCTGACTGGTTAGATTTAGTAATATCTACACCTCTTGGAAACAAGTATGATATCATGCATCACTACCCAAGTTATGAGGTTATGGTCAAAGGTAACAATCTGCCAGTCGACCTGATATGCCTTGATATGGAGCATTATGATGTCATATTAGGAGCTGACTGGTTATCCACCTACCAAGCAACGGTAGACTGCCGACATGGCAAGATAACTTTTGTGGATTATTCCAAGTTAGTTTATGTTAGCCCTCGGAATAAATCCCCTCTCATCTCAGCTCTTCGAGCTAGAAAACTTGTGAATAAAGGATGTGTGGCTTTCATAGCTTTTGTGACTGCCATGGAAGTCGAGAAGACTGAAATTGAAGACATCCGTGTAATTCGGGACTTTTCATATGTTTTTCCTGAAGAATTACCTGGTTTACCCCCGGAGAGGGAAGTATCGTTCACTATTGACATTATTCTTGGTGCCGGTCCTGTGTCTAAGGCACCTTATAGAATGTCTCCCGCCGAGTTGAAGGAGCTAAAAGATCAGCTAATGGATTTACTGAAAAAGGGATTCATTAGGCTGAGTACTTCCCCCTGGGGAGCACCCATGCTCTTTGTTAAAAAGAAGGATGGAACATTGAGGCTATGCATTGATTATCGGCAGTTGAACCATCTTACAATCAAGAACAAGTACTCGCTGTCGAGAATTGACGAGCTGTTCGACCAATTGTCTGGAGCTAACTATTTCTCCAAGATTGATCTTCGATCTGGTTACCACCAATTGAGGATCAAAGAAGAAGACATATACAAAACTGCATTTCGAAGTAGGTATGGGCATTACGAATTTAATGTTATGTCTTTTGGACTAACAAATGCCCCCACAGCTTTTATGCAGTTAATGAACAACATCTACAGGCCTTATTTAGACCAATTTATTGTGGTCTTTATCAATGATATATTGATCTATTCAAAAACTGAAGAAGACCATGAAGTGCATCTCAAGAAGGCATTACAGATATTGCGAGACAACAAGCTATATGCCAAATTCAGCAAATGCCAGTTCTGGCTTGAAGAAGTGTCCTTCTTAGGCCATGTCATATCAAAGAATGGAATTTCTGTTGATCCTGCGAAGGTCGAAGCTGTACAAAATTGGGGACGACCAACGAATGCAACGGAGATTCGTAGCTTCTTGGGTCTAGCTGGCTACTACCGACGTTTTATTAAGGACTTCTCCAAGATTACTGTCCCTCTTACCAGATTGACTCGCAAGGAAGTGCCTTATGAATGGAGTGAAGACTGTGAGAAGAGTTTCCTAACTTTGAAGGATCTCTTGACTACTGCTCCGATCTTATCTCTACCAATTGAAGGAGAGAAGTACGAGGTATATACCGATGCACCTGGTATCGGCCTCGGATGTGTATTGATGCAGAATGGAAGAGTCATTGCATACTCTTCCCGGCAATTAAAGAAGCATGAAGAAAACTACCTTGTGCATGATTTGGAACTAGCCGCAGTGGTATTGGCTTTAAAGATCTGAAGGCACTATCTCTACGGAGAGCAATTCACCGTATACTCCGATCATAAAAGCCTTAAATATCTATTCTCTCAGAGGGAGCTGAACATGCGACAAAGGCGTTGGCTCGAGTATCTCAAGGATTTCGACTTCACTATACAATATCATCTTGGTAAGGGTAATTCCATAGCAGATGCCCTTAGTCGGAAGCCGAGAGCCCTAGTAACCAACTGTATGGTTCAAGAATGGAAGCTGCTGGAAAAATTCTCTGAACTCAATATAAGCATGGATGAGAATGACGGGTGTATTACTCTATCTCTCATAAGTGTACATCTGGATTTTCTAGCTGAAATCAAGAGGTTGCAAGAAGAAGATCCTACCCTAGTGGAAATAAAAGAAAAGCTGGACGAGAAATCTGATTTCAAGTTGGCACTCGATGGCAGATTATTATACCATGAACGGACATGTGTACCAGACAGTCCTGAGCTGAAGAAGAGGATTCTTGAAGAAGCTCACCGATCGAGGTATACGATCCACCCTGGAGCCACTAAGATGTACCAAGACATAAAAAGAACCTTTTGGTGGCCCAACATGAAAAGGGAGATAGCAGACTTCGTGTCTAGATACTTAACATGCCAACATGTGAAGGCGGAACATCAGAAGCCCGCTGGAAGATTGCATCCACTAGATATCTCCAAGTGGAAATGGGAAGACATCGGTATGGACTTTATCATGGGTTTGCCCAAGTCTAGGGGCAGATATGATGGAATTTGGGTAATCATCGATCGCCTTACTAAATCGGCTCATTTCTTGCCTATCAAGAGTCGATGGTCGGTTGATGTTCTTGCTGTCCTATATATCAAGGAGGTTACTAGATTGCATGGAATTCCTATGTCTATAGTATTTGATCGAGACCCGCGCTTTACTTCTTATTTTTGGAAGGGTCTACAACACTCTCTGGGGATGAAACTTAATTTCAGCACTACTTTCCATCCCCAGACAGATGGTCAGACTGAAAGGACAAATCAGGTTGTTGAAGATATGTTAAGAGCATGCATTATAGATTTCGACGGAAGCTGGCATGACCACTTACCCCTAGTCAAATTTGCCTACAATAACAGTTATCAAGCCAGTATTCAGATGGCACCTTTCGAGGCACTTTATGGCAAGAGTTGTCGATCTCCAATATGCTGGGATGAAGTCGGTGAAAGACAACTTCTAGGCCCAGATATGGTTAGAGATTCAATTGAAAAGATACACCTTATCAAAGAGAGACTCAAGGTAGCTCAGTGCAGGCAAAAATCTTATGCTGATAACAGAAGGAGAGATTTGGAATTTCAAGTGGGTGACCATGTATTTCTCAAGGTATCTCCCAGCCGAGGTATTAGAAGATTCGGTGTTAAGGGCAAGCTTACACCAAGGTTTATCGATCCATTTGAAGTATTGGAAAGAGTGGGCGAGGTGGCTTACCGCATTGCCTTACCTCCTCAACTCTCGGAAGTGCACAATGTATTCCATATTTCTATGCTGAAGAAGTATGTGCACGATCCTCTCCACGTCATCGATCACACTGACTTGGTGATACAGAAGGACCTTACCTATGAGCAAAGGCGAGTAAAGATCCTCGACCAAGAAATCCGAGTTCTAAGGAACAAGACGATCCCTATGGTTAAAATTCAATGGAATCGATGCTTAGAACAAGAAGATACATGGGAAACCGAGGAGTCTATGAGAAGGAGATTTCCAGAATTATTCTACTCCGTAGGTAATTCTCACCCTCCATGTCTCCATATATGTAATTGAATTTGGGGGACCAAATTCTTTTAAGTGGGGGAGGGTGTAGCACCCCGTATAAAAAAATGATAAAAAAAATTTATTAATAATATTTTCCAAATAAAAAAAATATATTAGATAAACCTTAGAGGAAGCTTAAGTAAGAAGTTGGAACATGGAGTTATCATATGTAAAGATTATTCACTTAACAAGTGACTTCATAGTGTAGTTGGTTAAGTGATGTGCCTTTCAACCTAGTGACTAGGGTTCCAATCCCAGCATCCACCATTTATCTTTTGTGCCAAATAATTATACGTTATAGGCTAGCAAAACTTACACCGAGGCAGAAACCTATATGCAACACAATGTACAGGCTTGGTAAATTGATGCACGAACACAACAACAAGCAATGTATAGACTTTGCCTGAAGGATTGCACAAATGTAGATAGTAAGGTATGTACATTGGAAATGGATGCTCAGACATGCCATGAACGAATGTATGGACTTAATGTGCTTGTGACAACAATGTACAGACTTTGAGTAATGATGTACCGACTTATCAACGGAGAATGTGCAGACTTTGGGTATGCATGCAACCAGCCAATGTACAGACTTTGTGTTGCATCAACCAGCCAATGTATAGACTTTGAGTTGCAGCAAATGTGCTTCCACCATTTACCTTTTGTGCCAAATAATTATACGTTATAGGCTAGCAAAACTTGCACCGAGACAGAAACTTATATGCAACACAATGTATAGACTTGGTAAATTGATGCACGAACACAACAACAAGCAATGTATAGACTTTGCCTGAAGGATTGCACAAATGCAGATAATAAGGTATGTACATTAGAAATGGATGCTCAGACATGCCATGAACGAATGTATGAACTTAATGTGCTTATGACAACAATGTACAGACTTTGAGTAATGATGTACCGACTTATCAACGGAGAATGTGCAAACTTTGTGTATGCATGCAACCAGCCAATGTACAGACTTTGTGTTGCAGCAACCAGCCAATATATAGACTTTGAGTTGCAAGAAATGGACAATGTACAGACTCTGCGTGTGTGCTAGCAGACGACGTATAGAGTTGCAGCAAATGGACAATGTACAGACTCTGCGTGTGTGCTAGCAGACGATGTATAGAGTTGCAGCAAATGGATAATGTACAGACTCTGCGTGTGTGCTAGCAGACGATGTACAGACTTTGAGTTTGTAGCAAATAAGGAATGCACCGGCTATGCATGGCAAGCTATGCAACCAATGTATAGACTTGTGTGTTTGCTAAACCAGTGAACGTAGGTAAAGATAGGAATGTATAGACTTTGAATGCGTGCATGCTACAAGACGATGTACAGACTTTCTATAATGATGCACAAATGCATATATGAAAGTATGCACATTGAAGAGGGATGCTCAGGCATGCGATGTACAGACTTTGAAGTGAAAGATGTATAGACTTAGTGTGTGTGTGCGACAAATCAATGCATTGACTATGTATATACATGAAGAGCACTAGCTGTACTGGAAGTGTTGTTCAAACTCTTGATCGTGATCGTTTGCACTGTAAGTATATTGACCTATACCTACGCTTGAACAGGTTTTGCACCAACCTTAGGTACATGAATAGTGTCAGTTTTATTTAAAAAAAAATTGAGAAATACATTTTATGAAAAATAAGAGGAAAATATAAGGATCCTAGCCATGAAATGTCATAAACTGATTCCATCAATTTTTAAAGATAAAAATCTTTAAAGTCAGATACAGAGTTTCGGGTTGAATTTTATTCTGGCATATTTTAATAAAATAAAATTTTGATAAATATCAAAAAAATCTAGGATCATAAAAATATGTAATTTACTATTTTTATTAACACGGTTCATTAGATATAAAATTTCTAAACGTTGTAATCATTATAGTGGTGTGCCCAGACAAACCATAGTTGGCACCCCATTATCATGTGTCCTTTCCGACACATACAACCCCTTTTTGTTGGCATCGCACTATAGTATGGCCATGTGACGCTATGATTTAGGATCGTGTTCCCCTCCTGTCTACCCAAAACACTATAATATTCCCTATATTGAGACTCCCTCCATTCTTCCGAAAGCTTGCTGCAGAGAAGGGAGAGCATTCTCTGAAGTTGCAGAGGTTGCAGAGGAGGGAAGAAAGCTGCCCTTTTCTTTTGCCTGTACCTAGTGGTCATCTCAGAAAGGTAGGTGTTCTCATCTTTTAACTAAACCAGTAGCTAATTAACTAAGCAATCTAGGTAATTAGGCTCATCTCCATAAGATATTATTGTCTATATAGCACGTTTTATCTTGACTTGTAGAGATCTATCATGCTTTTGTAATCCATAATCAATCATCTCTGTAGCCAACCTGTGAGAACATGTTAGTTACCAAAGTTAATCGAAGTAAATCTTCATATTAAGTGTTTTAGGCAGACATGTCTGATCCAAGGCATGTTTAGAAGTATATTGGAGTCACGTCTCTTATAAAATAAGAGCTCACATCTGTTATGTAAACAAGAGCTCACGTCTGTTATAGCAGACGCTACCATAAACTTGTTTAACATAACATTACAATTGAATCAAATAATACGCTACGAAAGTTGACTATGAGTCATTTCTATTGTGTAGACAAGTATTAAACTTGTTAATGTCGTATCTATCAACATTTGCATTCACTGTTTAAACATCTTAAACCTGTCAAAGACTATTCACTGTTTAGACAACAAATTAAATGTTTAGCCATCTTAATTAAACTTGTTTAGCCATGTTATGTGTATAGCATCATATTAAAATATTCTAAGTTAACCTAAAAGTATATTTCTATATTTCAGATATTATAATATTGAAAAATTATTTTTGTATGAAATAATTTTTATTTTTAGTAAATTAATTTTTGAAAGCATAAAAAAATTAATTTAACCCCAGGGCAGACCTGCTACCTTGGTATATATTAGAATATATACCAATCAGAATATGCTAGAAAATGTTATTAATAGTTAGCCAACCTGTAACTCTTAATAATTAGAAAAGTGTTAGAATATATACCAACCTGTTAGACTAGTTACCAACCTGGAACCTGTTAGAAAATGTTAGAATGTAACATGCACGGACCTGCTGCCTTGGTATATATTAGAATATACCAACCTGAAATATGTTAGAATATGTTAGAATATATTACTAATTAGCCAACCTGTTAAACTGTTAGAATATGTTAGAACATATTACCTGTAACCTGTTTGACCATGTTAGCGATCCGACTAACAACCTGTTTAGTTAGCCAACCTATATGTTAGAAAATGTTAGAACATATTACTAGTTAGACCACTTGTAACCTGTTAGAATACATTAGAATATATTACTTGTTAGCCAACATGTTAGAAACATATATATGTTAGAACATATTACTAACCATTTTAAGTGTTCTAACGACCTATTAGAATGTGTCAGTTACCAAAGTTAAGCAAGTAGTAAATCTCCATATTAATTGTTTAACCCATTCAAAATCCATAACTATTGAACTAAATCATGAAAATCTTACAATTTTTATACTGAGAACTAGTAACCCCCATTGACGCCCCTGACCAGGGTGCCAATTTCAGAAATGAAGACGCCTGATGGCATCTTAAAAAAAATGAAATTTCAGAAAATTACACCAAATCACCCACTTGTAGACCAGCTTAACCCAAGGGGGCCAATTTGGTCTAATACAATTTCTGATTTTAACCTGTCTCATAATTTGCATTGATTTTACCCTTTAACCTGTCGCATGATTTAAATTGATTTTCCTACATAATGTGAGTTCTTGACTTCCATTCCACAAAATCTACCTTATATCTCCTACTGGTCAAGGCTTGAAATTCTATATTGGCTATAAATGAGAGTGGATGTCGACAAACATGACCAATAATGTGCATATAGGGCCCGATCTGGTTCTGGGAGGAGCACCCGAAGGTACTTGTGCTCATGGGAGTTTATTGACCACGGTGTTTGGTATTGCACCGGAGTACTTGCTTGCTAGACTTAAGGCATTCCACTCATTCTCGTGATATTACTTGATTGATTGACTTGAGACCCGCAGAAGGGTAAAAGTGTTTACTTGAATGAATTGATAAATAGCCAATTCCAGTTATACATGCTAAATTACTTTGCTTACTATTGCTTGATTGACATGTTGTTATTCCAGTTATTACTCCTCAGTTATCACTTGCTTGATATCATTTGCTATCACTTGCTACTGCTGCTTGAAAATGCGAAATCTATATGCACTCACTTTCTACTCTTGTCGATCTTACGATTCCTTGATATCTATCTGTCTGCATGCATAGATTATCCACATTAAATGAACTTGTAATTCACTTAAAGCATGTTAAATCTTGAGATGTAATTCCTACTGAGTGATTCGCTCATCTAGTTGTTTTCTAACCTTTTCAGGTAGTTTGGATATCGGCCTGAACACAGAAGGGGATGAGTCTGAGTGATGAGTGTATGAATGGAGTCATCAATTGTCATGTTGTGTTATTGTAATTCAACTATTTTGTGTTAAATTATAATCCCTACGTATGTCAGTTGTTGTCCAGTTATGTCATTTGTATTTCCTTTGATCAAAACTAATAAAGGAGTGAGGACTAGTAGTTGATTCTATAAATTTGACATTTTGGTTAGTTGTAATAATCGATAGCTCAAACTATTTATGTTATTTTCAAATCTAGGCTTAGTAATTTTCTTAGTCATTTGTGCACTCTTTAAATTGTCTAAGGAAGATCTCCACTAATTAGCTAGATCACTCTGGTTCTATATAAAGGACTGTCGCGCCACGGGTAAGCTTCCGCGCTCGGGATGTGACATCCGCGGTTAGGAGGACTCTATCTCCCCGGTCGATCTTTCTAGAGACCTATTAGCCCCATAAAATCGAACCTCAGACGCCCTAGAATAGTTTGGATGTTGTGGCGGCCGGTGAGGAGCTCGGACGAGGGTGAATTCCGACGATCATCGGTGGCATGTTCTTAGCGTGATCGGAGTTCTTCTTCCCCCTTCATCCTTCAATTAAGGTAGGTTCTAGCAGACCAAACCTAGCCAATAATTTACCGTTAGATTCATCTTCTTGTCCTCTTTCCAGTAATCTAAAAAGCTTTAATTTTGGTTAAGCATCCTGCGTAAATTTATGGTTTTAGTACGAGCATGTTAAGATAGGGTTTCTTTGTTTAACCTTGAACTACGTAGGGATTGCAGGCACTAAATGATAAATTGATCATGCTATAGCATACATCTTGCTATTTTTGATCCATGGAATGCAAAATCCCCAATTTTAATGCTATATACCAATCGTATTCCGTCGTTTTGCTAAGCCCCAGCCGAGCTTGCCGGAATCGGGCAAGGCAAGGATAAAGCAGATCAACATAAACCGCCTATATATGAGCGGCCCCTCGATAGACCGCCCAGTCTCTATAGATGACATGTTTATAGCCGTTCAAGTCTTTTGTGCTTCAGAGTGTTTCATGAACAGAACGGCCCACTCCAGACCGTTCTGATGGACAGCGGATAGTTACAGACCGCTCAAACTCCCTAGCGGTACTCTACAGCCCGCTCATCTCCGTCAGGCCTTCGGACCTGTAGGGCATGAACGGCCAGTCGTTCAACCGCCGAGGCCTTTGAACAGTCCAGAACTAACCTCTCTTCCACGCAGAGTTGTTTAGTATTATTCCAGCATTAAGTATCTTAGTTAGACCATGGTAGCAACACATATAAAGAAAATGGAACTTATGGAAGTCAAGGAATGTGATTTTTATTGATTACTTCATCCTTCAATTGTCCTTCATTTCAATAAAGTTAATCTTGAACAAGATACATGAATTAATGTTGCTAGGGTTGTTTAACAGTCGTTCTACTCCGGTAGGATTGACTGACAGCTATACTTGGTTTTCGATGTTTTGCTAGCCTATATTCCTTGTAATGGTTGGGACTCTCCGCCGGATACTCCTTCCGTCGGACTAGGACCTTCATTACGGGACCTCCGTAAGCCCCCGCGAGCCTGGGATTCCCACTAGGACGCCGGGCAGGTTGTACCATCAAGACCTGAACCTATTCACGTGATGGAACCGCTTGGATTGCGTGTTGTGAGTCACGGCTCAATCTGGACCAACTGAGTCTTGAACGGCCGACTTTGGACCGTTTAACTCAATAGGCGGCTCATTAGAGACCGTGCATTTCTGGCTAAATGCCATTTCTTGTTGGTCGATTAACCTTGTTTCATCTTCGACCAAATTATGATTTGATCGACCCAATAAGCCCTAGGTTGACCAGTGGATAGTGGGCTGGACCCTGGTTCAGTTCTGCCCCACTCATGGCAGCCCGGAGCCCATTTTTGGGTGGATTTCCAGTCGCCAGTCAAGCCCAGGAATTGAACGGACAGTATCGGCCCGCTCATTTGTTAGAGCGGATCGTAATGGACCGTTCCGTTACTGAGCGGCCCAATCCAAACCGCTTACTGTCGTCATGGGATTCAGAGCTTGCCTATCGTGAACGGCCCAGAGTGGACCGTTCATATCTATTGAAAGGCCCACTTGTGACCGTCCTATAATTTGAGCGGCCCATAGTAGACCGTATATCCGTGGCATCTATAAGGTTGTTCTTTCAGCCCGATCCCTTTAGCGCGGTTCGGCTAACGACCGTCCATTCCTCTGAACGGCCCAATATGGACCGTGTATCTTCCAGAAAATATTTTCCGTGGTTGTTCGTGTTTGAATACAAGGACCTGTTGGTTCTTGATAATTTAAACTTTCTGGTCAAAGTATCTCTTCGACTTATCCTTGGGTTTTCCGAGGTAAGTTATACCTTGACATTATTGGCCATTTAACTTGATTAATGTCTAGACATAACTTGGGATCTTGGATCCATTAAATCAATGCCAACGCATCATAAGGGCCCGATCTGATCCTGGGAGGAGCGCCCGAAAAGTACTTGTGTCCCGGGACGTTTGAATGACATAGTGAGGCATTGCACCGAGTGCATGACTAGCGTGATGTCTACGACATAATCTCTTGCTTGAATCTTCTTGACTTGGTTAATTCTTGCTTGTTGGCCAATTTCCAGTTACGTTATATTCATGATCTCGTACTTATGTTACTTGTCATATCGTCATTTCATTTCGTTCTTTTCTTTTCGCACTTATAAATACAATTAATTGGTTAATTACTTAAACTTGCATGTTATTACCTACTGAGCGTTCGCTCACCCAGTTGTCCCCCTTTTTCAGGTAACTCAGGTGAGGATTCGCAAACTGATGGGGATGGACAAGAGTGACGACCCTAGAGCGGACCTGTTGGATGAACTTCAAGAGTAATCTAGAGTTGTTTTGTGTCTAGTTATGATCTAGAAAGTGTATCTTGTAAGAGTTGTAGTTATGAAGTCAGCAATTGTAATAGTGTCAAGTGAATATTGTTATATAAGTTTTTCTAAGTTGGATGTTGGAGGATGTAATTG
Organism: Amorphophallus konjac; assembly: GCA_022559845.1. Taxonomy (NCBI): domain Eukaryota; kingdom Viridiplantae; phylum Streptophyta; class Magnoliopsida; order Alismatales; family Araceae; genus Amorphophallus; species Amorphophallus konjac. The sequence goes on from CM040121.1 coordinate 312,343,609, forward strand.
GATTATGGAGCATTTGACGTTTCTTTAGTTAATGGAGTTATTTTCTGTTCATGGTGTGTTGTTGACCCTTTAGCTTTGGCATAGCATGTCTATAAATCAACATATTATTATTAATTGTTTCTACTGCTAGTCTCGATTTTCCGCGTCGGGGCGTGACACAAGTTACTATTCATTTCTTTAAAGTTTCTCCGAATCAAGAATCAAGGACATAGACAGGTAGAGAAAAATATCAGGATCACATAACTATATTCATGCAAAAATTTCATGCTTTAGTTCTATAAACATGGATTTTTGAATGCGTTGATTTATAATTACTGGAAATTACCAGAAATGGAATTGACGACACTGCACAGTGTCTTCATTTAATTGGCGCCCTGGCTGGGGGCGCCCCTTCAGGAATTGGCGCCCTGGCTGGGGGCGCCTCTTCAGGAAATCGCGCCTTGGCTAGGGGCGCTATTCACCTAAGGGCTGGCTTTCGAGGGTTTTAAAAACATGTATGTATCTCATGTAACAGAAGTTATATACTAGGGTTAAAACATGATTATTTAAGGCTGTAAAACCAGTGTAATAAGATATGTTCAAAACTCATAAAATCATGGTAACAGACGGTGTATAAAATCATATATGACAAGTGTAACAGGCTATTAAAAATCTGTGTAACATGCTGTATACATGGTCATTTTTGATCACAATAAAGCTGGTAATATAGCATAGAAGATGAGTTAATCTAACTCTAAGCATGCATGTTACGTTAACCTATTTAGCTACTGGTTAGGCCAGATCTTGAGAACACCTACCTTTTTGGCTTGATTACATGGTACAGATGAAAAAATAGAAATCCAAGGATGAAGCCACACATTCTCCGCCGCCGTAAAGCTCTAGCAGCAGGACATAGACTTCACGTCTTCCAAGGAAAAGAAGGGAAATATTCCCTTCTGCAAGCAGCACTAATGATGACAGTAGCCTCTGCCGGTGCTACGGAGGGAATTAGTTATAGGAAACGCAGAGCATGGGTTTATTGCCTTGCGGGTCTGGTTGAGGAACAAGATCTAGACATGGTGCTTTGCCAGCTAAATGGGGTTGTTCGTGCCTCAACCTTCTAGAAACATAGATGAAATGGCGTCCTTGCAAGGGGACGTCCATTAGTCTAGGTGGTCCTATTCTTTTAAATGACGCCTCTGCATGAGGGCGTCCATTAATCTGGGTGGCCCTATTCATGAGAATGACGCCATTGCAAGAGGGCGTCCATTTTAGACAAAACTGCAACTTTCACGTGTTGGCCTTCATGGTATATATATATATATATATATATATATATATTAATACTATAGTGGGATGGTGGCCCCAAGGGAAATGGCGTCTGTCCAAGGAGGCTTCAATTTGTTGAATGGCGCCCTGATAAGGGGCACCCATTCTCTTGGTGTTGGAAAAGAAACCCCACTTACGTACTACCCATGTGCCCATGTGTTGGCATAAAGTAAAGTTGGCTTGTACATTTGTATAATAGTCCTCTTATGGTTTGGTTCTTTATATAAGGCCTTTCATATAGGATTCTTTAGGAAGAGTTCACTACGTACTACCCATGATGGCATAAAGTGATGTTGGGTTGTACATTTACATAATAGTCCTCTTGAGGTTGGGTTCTTTATATAAGCCCTTCATATAGGATTCTTTAGGAAGAAGTTTGATTTCTCTATTGTTTTATTGGGGATGCTACACCCTCCCCCACTTAAAAGAATTTGGTCCCCAAATTCAACTGTATCATACGGAAATAAGAAGAGTGCGAAGTACTTACAAACTAGAATAACTCCAGAAATCTTCTTTTCATAGACTCTTCAGTTTCCCATGTAGCTTCTTGTTATAAGCATCGATTCCATTCGATCTTCACCATAGGGATCGTCTTGTTCCTTAGAACTTGAACTTCTCAGTCGAGGATTTTCATTGGCTTCTGCTCATACGTAAGGTCCTTTTGTATCACTAAGTCATTGTGGTCAATGACGTGAAAGGAATCGTGCACATATTTCTTCAGCATAGAAACATGGATTACGTTGTGCACTTCTAATAGTTACGGAGGTAGAGCGATGCGATAAGCCACCTCGCCTACTCTTTCCAGCACTTCGAATGGACCAATAAACCTTGGTGTAAGCTTACCCTTAACACCGAATCTTCTAATACCTCGGCCGAGAGATACCTTGAGAAAAACATGATCTCCTACTTGAAATTCTAGATCTCATCGTCTGTTGTCAGCATAAGATTTCTGCCTGGACTGTGCTATCTTTAACCTTTCTCTAATGATGTATATCTTCTCGGTAGAATCTCTTACCATATCTGGGCCTAGAATTTATTTTTCACCAACTTCATCCCAGCATATTGGAGATCGACAACTCCTGCCATACAGTGCCTCAAAAGGTGCCATTTGTATACTGGCTTGATAGCTGTTATTATATGCAAACTCGAATAGGGGCAAGTGCTCATGCCAGCTTCCGCCGAAGTTTATAATGCATGCTCTCAACATATCTTCCATAACTTGATTTGTCCTTTCGGTATGTCCATCTGTCTGGGGATGGAATGCAATGTTGTAGTTGAGTTTTGTCCCCAGAGAATGTTGTAGACTTTTCCAGAAATGAGAGGTAAAGTGTGGGTCTATGTTAGATACAATTTATTGACACAGGGACTCCATGCAATCTAACCATCTCCTTAATATACAGGGTAGCAAGTACATCGACTGACCATCGGCTTTTGATGGGTAAGAAATGGGCCGATTTAGTTAGGCGATCGATGATTACCCAAATTCCATCATGTGGGCTCGTAGACTTGGGCAAACCCATGATAAAGTCCATGCCAATATCTTCCCACTTCCACTTGGGAATATCTAGCGGATGAAACTTTCCGACGAGTTTTTGATGTTCTGCCTTCACTTGTTGGTATGTGAGGTAATGAGATACAAAGTCTGCTACCTCCCTTTTCATGTTAGACCACCAGAAAGTTCTTTTCAAATCTTGGTACATCTTAGTGGCTCCGGGGTGGATCGTGTACCTCGATCGATGAGCTTCTTCAAGAATCTTCTTCTTCAATTCAGGACAGTCGGGCACACATGTCCATTCATGAAATAGTAATCTACCATCAGGTGCCAGCTTGAAATCAAGTCTCTCGTCCAGCTTGCTTTTTATCTCCACAAGTGCGGGATCTTCTTCTTGAAGCTTCTTGATTTCAGGTATCAAATCTGGATGTAGACTCATATGAGATAGAATAATACACCTGTTCTTCTCATCTGTGCTGATATCAAGCTTAGAGAATTTCTCCAGCAACTTTCATTCTTGTATTATATAGTTGGTCAATATTGCTCTCGACTTTCGACTAAGGGCTTCAGCTACGGAATTATCCTTACCATGATGGTATTATATAGTGAAGTCGAAATCCTTGAGATATTCGAGCCAATGCCTTTGCCGCATGTTTAGCTCCTTTTGGGAGAATAAATACTTGAGGCTTTTGTGATCAGAGTATAAAGTAAATTATTCTCCGTAGAGATAGTGTCTCCAGATCTTCAAGGCAAACACCACCGCAGCCAGTTCTAAGTCATGCACCGGGTAGTTCTCTTCATGTTTCTTGAGCTGTCAGGAAGAGTATGCAATGACTCTTTTATTTTACATCAATACACATCCGAGGCCAATACCAGAAGCATCGGTATATACCTCGTATTTCTCTCCTTCAATTGATAATGATAAGACTGGAGCAGTGGTCAAGAGATCCTTCAAAGCTTGAAAGCTCTTTTCACAATCTTCATTCCACTCATAAAGCTCTTTCTTACGGGTTAACCTGGTCAGAGGAATAGCAATCTTGGAGAAGTCCTTGATAAAACGTCGGTAGTAACCAGCTAGACCTAAGAAGCTTCGAATATCTATTGCATTTGTGGGTCATTCCCAATTCTTCACGGCTTCAACCTTTGATGGGTCAACAGAAATTCCGTTCTTCGAAATTATATGGCCCAAGAAGGATACTTCCACGAGCCAAAACTCGCACTTGCTGAATTTGGCATATAATTTGTTCTCCCTCAATATCTGCAACGCCTTCTTGAGATGTTCTTCATGGTTTTCCTCAGACTTTGAATAAATCAAAATATCATTGATAAAGACTACAATAAATTGGTCTAAGTAAGGCCTGGATATGCTGTTCATTAACTGCATAAAAGTTGCGGGGGCATTCATTAGTCCGAAAGGTATAACAGTAAATTCGTAATGCCCATACTTACTATGGAATACAGTTTTATGAATGTCTTCTTCTTTGATGTTCAGTTGGTGGTAACCAGAACGAAGATCAATCTTGGAGAAATATGTAGCTCCAGATAATTGTTCAAACAGCTCGTCAATTCTCGGCAGCGGGTACTTGTTCTTGATTGTAAGGTGATTTAGCTACAGATAATTAATGCATAGTCTCATCGATCCATCCTTCTTTTTGACGAATAGCACGGGTGCTCCCCATGGGTAAGTACTTGGCCTGATGAAACCCTTTTTCAATAACTCCATCAGCTGCTCTTTTAGCTCTTTCAGCTCAGCAGGGGACATTCTGTACGGTGCCTTGGAAATAGGATCAGCACCAGGGACAAGGTCGATTGTGAACGACACTTCCCTTTCCGGGGGTAAGCCGGGCAATTCTCTTGGAAACACGTCGGGAAAATCCCGAATTAAACGAATGTCTTCAAGTTTAATCTCCTCGACTTCTGTGGCAGTCACGAATGCTATGAAAGCCATACATCCCTTATTCATAAGCTTACTAGCTCGGAGGGCTGATATAAGAGGTGATCTATGTTGTGTAACACCCCAGTTAAATAATAAAATATAAAAGTAAAATTTTAAAATCTGTATTAAAATTAAAACTAATTTCCTTATTATTTAACAACTTCAATGATTTTCTTAATTAAAGAATATTATTTATTTTTGAAAGTGGCCAAATTATATCAATAATTTTTTTTCTACAAACACCATAAAAAGATTTTTCATATTCCAAGATGCAATCGAATTTTTCTACAATGAATTGAATTTAGTAGGAATAAATTAAATTAATTGAATTTCACCCGTAGGCCAAAGTTTCGACTAATTTCTAAAAATATATTCTTATAGAGAACGGAGTGTTTAACAACATTGTCAACTGGGCCAACCCCTAATAGAATCTTAATTAGGCTGAATCACAGAGTTAATGGCCAAATTCGTTGTTCTTAATTGGTTAACCTTAAACGATCTAATTCGAGCCCATTTCTCAACCAATCGAGCCCAAACCAGGCCCATTTGATAGGTCTACCCTAAGAGATCATTTTTCCCCTGAAACCATAGACTCTAGAGCCTTCCAGTGGCGGCGGCGACGCGAATTTGGTCAAAGGACCGAAATTTTAGGTGCTTTTCCCTCCTTGGACTCTTGAGTCCAATGCGATCCCTAGAACGACCTATAGGCTCTATAAATAGAGGGATTTCGTAGCCCTAGACCTCCTTTTATTTTTCCAACAGGTGGCGCAAGCAATCGTGGTCGATCGAGGGTGAATTAGGACGAGGACGGTGACGTGTTCGCGATTAGGGTTTTAGTGCGCCTTCCCTTTCTTCTTCCAAATCAGTAGGTTTCTCTCGGGCTTAACCTAATCAAACAATGTGAACATGTAGATCTCGTTCTCACCTTTCATTTGAATCTATTTTGTCGAATTTTTGCCATCTATATCATTCGTATTCATGATTTTATGAAGTACATGTGATTAGGGTTTCCTACTTTCATCATTTCCGTTGATTTATATAGACTAATCAAAGCCCAAGCTTTTAATTGGCCATGCTATGTTGTGCGTTTTTAAGCTATCTATCTTTTAATAGTGAATTGCCCAATTTTTATGCCATATCCATGTTTTATTTCATGCTTTATTATACCGGTTTCATGTTCTTCTTGATTTGGGGCTCGAGTTAGTAGAAACGTTCTTACAGGAACCTAGAAACGTTCTTACAGGAACCGCTCAGAACTTAACGGCCCCACGATTGACCGCTACTCTGATGTTGGCGGTCGTGGCTTGACCGTTTACCTTGTTTTGGCGTTGACACCCGTGGCCATGCACGGCCCCTTGATAGACCGCGGGATCTGGATTAGCGGCCCTGTATCTGACCGTGTGTGATCCTAGCGGCCCTGTGCACGACCGTTTATAGTCTTTTGCCTTTTAGAGGACGCAGCTTTAGAACGGCCCTGCGAATGACCGCTAAGAAATAATAGCGGCCCACTCCCTGACCGTCTAAATTGAACAGATCATGTTTTATTATCTATGTTCACTTTGATTTGACAGCATGTATAGGGTAAGAACACATTTAACAAATGAATTACATGGAACAATATAAGGTCTATTTCATTTACTGATTATGACTGCTAAAATCTTACCATTCCTATCATGTTCATATCTTTTCTCCCTCTTAATGTCAATTATAACATTAAATTGTAATTTAATTGCCATGTTCTATTCCTATGAAATTATAAAATGATCTACTAGGATTGTTTGACAGTCACTTCACTCCTGTAATGTTGACTGACCGCTATACATTCATTTTTCGTGATTTCATTTAGCCCTCAATTCTTGTAATAGTTGGGACTCTCCGTCGGATATTCCTTCCGTTGGACTAGGACCTCTATTATGAGACCTCCATAAGCCCCCGCGAGCCTAGGATACCTACTAGGACCCCGAGCAGGTTGTACCCACAAGCCTGAACCTTTTTGACTCGATCAAATCGTGTATTTTTACGTAATCCCAGAATTGGGACTGTCCTGTTTGATCGCGGCTCCCTGGAGACCGTTCTGTCATTACGCGGTTCATTCACGACTGCCCGATTTTTTGAACTGCCCTCCTGTGAATGTGTTTAATCGGCTGTGTGTCGACTTTAGTCCTCTAGACTCTGTAGCGTAAGCGGTTGTTATTGGACCGTTTATCTTTCTAAGCGGCCCAGATGGGACCGTCTAGTTTCTGTATTGTACTCAGTTGTTGTTAGACCATGTATATCTTCTGGCAGCCCTGCTAGGACCGTCTAGTCTTGATCATGGCCCACTTTGGACCATTTATGTTGTACGCGGTCCTGAGTAGACCGTGTTATTATCTGAGCGGTCCTTTGCTGACCGTTTCACTTTCTAGTTTTATGAAAATTGATGTTTTCATGGTTTTGATATGTGTAAGCTACTCTAGCCTAACTAGGCTATTGTACCTCGAGTTTTGACCTATCGTTAGGTCTATTGTCAACATGTATCCATTGAAGGGTCATTTCTTTAAATGACTATTCCTCTCGATTAATGAGCTTGTTATTGGAATCTCAAGAAAATAAATATTCTTATGCATTTTATCTTGATTACATGAACTTGATCTTGGAACTCTTGGTCATCATTATTCGTGGATGTCTTGATTTCTTGGGATCTATGATCCAAACAAATCAATGCCAAGGCAAACATATTAAAGGGCCCAGTCTGGTCTTGGGAGGACCACTCGAAAAGTACTTGATCCCCGGGGAGGTGAATGACTAGGTGTGGCATTTGGCACCGGTACTATCTAGCGTGTTGGGTCTACGACATTCCACTCTCTCGTGATACTTGCTATTCATGCTTGGATGCGTGAAGTACTTGCTTGCATGACTAGACTTGACTTGACTTGACTTGAAATGGCCAATCATGGAAAAGTTCTTGATAGTGGTGCTTGATATCTAGACTTGCAAGATCCCTCTTCATTTATCTATCGTTTACCTTCTGATCGTACTGATTACTTAGTCTGTTTTAATTGAATTTCTCGCATTATTTATACATTCCTGGAAATGATTAATTACTTAAATCTGCCTGATGATAGAGAGTAATTCCTACTGAGCTTCTCGCTCACCCCCCTTATTTCCATCCTTTTTAGGTAATGCGGTAGATAGAACGTTTGCAACTGGGCTCGGGCCAGTGTGATCAAGTGAACCTGGAACTTAGAGGCCAGAGTCTTTTTATTTTCTTGAGTCTAGTTAGTATAGTGGTCTTGATATTTTCTCTTCTTTACTTCTTTTATTGAGTCAAATTGTATTTTAAATTTTCCAAATATCAATAAAACTATAATTTTCTCAGATTAATGGCCTCCATGTGTTGAATATTATGTATTTGTGTTTATTTATTTTCTGCTCGAATTATCATGACTGTTTCGCTGTCACGTTCCGAGCATCGCTTCCCGCTGCTATCGGTTCGGGACGTGACAGAGGTGGTATCAGAACCTCAGTTGTTTGAGTCCTAGGTTCTTGTCCTTAAGTATAGGTTACCCTAAGTAATAGGTCGTGTAATCGCCGTCATTCCTTGTGTCACCTGGCGAGATTGGGTTGTGCTTCGGGTTAAGTAATAAAATAGGTGTAAGATTGCGTAGCACGACGTGTAATGATAATAAATTTTTTAACCTTATAATTATTTTGTAGGTAATTAAGCTCCTTTTGACATGAAAGCGATAGGGTCTACACGTAAGCTAAAATTTAGTTCCGTTAAAAGGTGGCGAGTTCGTCGTAAAGGAATTCGAAGTAATAAGAAGAAAATGAATAATCTTTCGCAAATGAAATATTTTCACTGTCACAAAATTGGTCATCTAATCAAGGAGTGCTGGCGAAGGAGCGGAGCATGTCTTCGTTGCAGAAATAAAGATCATATAATGGCTAATTTCCCTAAGCTACTTCCACAAGTAAATTGCAACTGATTTCTATCAAATGAAGAATTTTATATAAGGTATCGTTTTTTTTTTTGATCGGTAAATTTGTAACTATTAGTAAATAGTAAAAGAGTGTACAATGGGTGAGCAATATCTAGACATGCCTAGACTGATTGCTCAACAGGAATGGAGTCCGTGCCACGAAAATCGTGTTCTACGGTGTGGAATAAAATAAGGTAAGAACAGGAGAACAATACAAGTCATAGCACTCAAGTATAGGTCCCCATCATAGTTATGGAATGGTGAAGTTATAGCGTTGAAGGATCTGTTTCTCCCTGAAGGTGAGTCTATCAAGCTTGAGTTCATTTTCCAAACAACATCTGGTATCATATAGGATTTCAATTAGAATCCTTACATATCCCTTTTCCTTTGTCTCAAAGGTTCGAATGCATCTCTCCCTCCAAATCCACCAGATGGTGCAACGGAAGAGGAGCTTGATCAGTTTAGTGAGGCAGCCTTTGGTTGGGAAATTGGTCTCAAGGGATTGTATCTCACTTAAAATTGAGTTCATCGGGTCCCTATGGATATCAAATCTTTTTAAAATTTCAGTCCAGATTTTGTTGGAGTATTTGCATGAGAAGAAAAGGTGGTCTATACTTTCCTCAGCCCCTTTGCAAAGAATACACATATTTGCAAGTGAAAACCCTTTTTTCTGAATCATATCCAGAGTCGGTAGCCTGTTATGAAGTACTTGCCAGCAACATAAGGAATGCTTGGGGCATAGTGGCCTGCCCCAAACCCAACTCTCCGGATGCCAAATATGATGTCTTTGTCTTTGTTGATTCCATGCAGAAGTGCATGAGAAATTGCCTTTGTCATGAATCCAAATCAAATATTCATTGGGATCTGTAACCAGAGGAATAGCATAAATAATTAGCCAAAGCTCAAGCATGTCAATGGATGTTGGAATTGGGAGATTCCAAGTACCGTTGCAAATGAAATCTGAAATAGTATTATTCACATTAGCTCCCAGATCTTGCCTGATCCTATCTCCATAGAGTTGGAATATACTTTTCCCATTGACCCATGGGTCATACCACATGCTAAGTGAACTTTCAGTGGAGATACAAAATTTGATTTGTCTGAGTAGCCACGTTCTTACTTGAAGGATACCTTTCCAAGCTACAGAATGATAAGATTTAGCCTGAATGTGCCAAAAGTTACATTTGGATAGATATTTACTATGGATCCATTTTATCCACATGCTGTCCTTCTTATGTAATATATCCCAGCATTGTTTCACTAAACAAGCTTTATTCCAATCAGATATCCGTCTCAAGTTTAAACCACCTTCTGTTTTTGGTCTACATATTATGTCCCAGTTGATCATGTGAAAAGACTTGTTAGCACCTGTTCCTTGCCAAAAGAACGTTGCCAATATTTTTTCAATCTCTTGAATTAATCCTGCAGGAAGAAGAAAAGCTGTAGACCAATAGATGGAGTAGGTGGATAAGATGCTTCTAATCAATTCCAGCCGCCCACTCTTGGAAAGGAGTTTCATTCTCCAAGAGCTAATTCTATTTTTGATTTTTTCAATGATTGGTTGGCAGTGATGCTTCTTTAAACTGGTGGAGATAAGAGGTAAACCTAAGTACGGGATAGGTAGATTACCTTCATCCACCTTCAAAGTTGTTGTAATTGCTATTTTATCTTGGACCTTGGCACCAATGTATAATTTACTTTTGGAGTGATTCAGCTTGAGACCTGACCATTTACCAAATGTTTCAAGAATGTGTGCAAGATACTGGACTGAATCCATGTCATTTTGAAGAAAGATAATTAAGTCATCTGCAAAAATAATGTGAGAAACATGTACTTCAGTAGTCTGCAGAACCTTGAGGTGACCTTGGTACACCGCTTCCTCCAACAAACAAGTGAGGCCCTCCATAGCAATAGTAAATAGGTAAGGAGACAGTGGGTCTCCTTGTCGGATGCCATTAGAGCTTTTAAAATAGCCTGCAGGGTAACCATTGAATAAAATAGAGAACATACAGCTCTCAATACAGCTTCTAACCCACTGGATCCATTTGGCCGGAAACCCAATTCTCGTAAGCATATGATATATAAAGTGCCTATCAATAGAGTCAAATGCCTTCCTCAGATCAGCTTTAAGGCTAATTGTCTTTCCCTTGTCCTTAGAATGTAGATCTTTAGTCAGATCATAAGCAAGAAGGATGTTGTGAGTAATACTTCTACCTTTGATGAATGCAGTCTGCTGGGGACTAATGATCTTATTAATCACCTTCTGAATTCTATTAGCCATAAGTTTTGAAATCACTTTGTAGATGAAGTTGCATAATGAGATTGGTCTAAAATTCTCCAAATTATCAGCCCCCACCACTTTTGGGATCAGTGCTATGAAAGTGTTGTTGAACTGTTTGTAAAGATGTCCCGTTCTGAAAAAGTGAAGACAGGTGTTGATGACATCATTACCAATTATATGCCATGTTGATTGGTAGAACTCCGCTGGAAAGCCGTCGGGACCTGGACTTTTATTTTTTGGGGATTGGAAAACAACTTGCTTAATTTCTTCTGAAGTGAAATCAGCATTGAGAATTACCCTGTCTTCTTCAAAGAGTTGCAAAGTAGGGTTGATGTGACAAGCTTCCTGCATATAAGATTGGTTTAGTAGTTGAGAATAGTAATCGATGGTGTGCTTCTTTACCTGGTTGGGATCAGTGGTAGTATTTCCAAGGTGGTCTTTAAATTGTCTGATTTGGTTTACAGTTCTTCTGGCTGCCATGCTAGCATAAAAGAATTTAGTGTTGGAATCCCCTAACGTCAACCAATTCTGTCTTGATTTCTGCCTGATGAAGTTTTCCTCTAGCTCTAAAGCATGCAGATATTGTTTTCTTGCCACCTGCTCTTGTTGGATTCGGTCATTGTCAAGGGGACTATCATGAAGATTAGTCTGAGCTTGGTGCAGATTCTTCTTAGATGCGGCCACCTTATTCTGTACATCACCAAAGTTGGTCCTATTCCAATCTTTAAGAGCAAGTTTGCAAGCCTTAAGCTTCATACAAAGGACATGCGGAGAAGACCCTACGACCTTGGTATCCCATACACCTTGAATGACGTTAAGAAAGTCTGGGTGGGAGGCCCACATGTTGTAGTACCGGAATGGAAGCTTGCCCTTCATAATATCTTTATCTGTATTGGTAAATAGAAGTGTGTGATCAGAAAAATATTCATTCCCGTATTCAAGCCAGCTGTCCGGGTAAGATGCAGTCCAGTGAGAGTTGATGAGACATCTATCCAATCTTGCCATGATTTTGCGGTGAGATTCCCCCCTATTTGTCCAGGAAAACTTATTGCCACAGCAGGTAATGTCCTCAAGTTCGGAATGTTGAATGCACAGGTTAAACTCGTCCAACATTTACTCAGTTATCATTCGCCCTCCCAACTTTTCATGGGGGTATCTGATTGTGTTGAAGTCACCTATTACCATCCAAGGAGAATTGATGTTCTTGGAAAGGCAGATAATGTCCTTCCATAAAATACTCCTGTCAATCGCACTGTTGGATGCATATACACCAGTGATCATGAATTCCCCAAGGTTTAACTTATTTCTACATCTTAAATGAAGGAATTGGCTGCTACCTGTAACCAGATGAGCTTCAATGAGGTTGTGGTTCCAAAGAATCCACACTCTCCCTTTGCCACCGTGCATATCATTAGTAATAACTTCAGCTTCTGGCCAAATTAAGTTTTTGTAATGCATAACATGGGCAGAGTTTATCTTTGTTTCAACTAGGATAACCAAAGTACAGGCTTTGGTTCTGATCAGTGAGTTTAACTCTCTACAGTTCTCCCTCTTATTGATGCCTCTAACATTCCAAGCAATAATCTTCATAACAAATTTTTGAAGGAAAGATGGTGTGAAATTAGATGCTTTTGGTCATTGGAGCCCGACCATCAGCATCTTTACTCTTTGGCCTGGATTTTATTCTGTCCATCTCATCCACAGCCTGCAAATTCCTAAAAGATGAATGATGGGGCTTAACTTTGTTGGTAGTGGGGCGTTGTGGAGGAAGATGAGCTTGCACAAAATAATTGACAGCATGTGGCCCCGAAAACTTGTCCCCTCTAATTGTAGTTGATGTTGCCCCCTCATGAAGCTTGGTTGCGCTGTCCACTCAGAACGAGGCGCACCCTATATAAGGTATCGTTCTCCCTTATCTTTCACTATAGTTAAAATTCTTTAACATTCCATTAGCTGCATAATTACCATGTTATTTTACGAATATATAATGGCGATTGACGAATTTGGAGACCAAATTCCTTGAAGTGGGGGAGGATGTAACACCCCGGTTAAATAATAAAATATAAAAGTAAAATTTTGAAATCTATATTGGAATTAAAGCTATTTTCCTTATTATTTAACAACTTCAATGATTTTCTTAATTAAAGAATTTTTTTTTTTTGAAAGTGGCCAAATTATATCAATAATTATTTTTCTACAAACACCATAAAAAGATTTTTCATATTCCAAGATGCAATCAAATTTTTCTACAATGAATTGAATTTAGTAGGAATACATTAAATTAATTGAATTTCACCCGTAGGCCAAAGTTTCAACTAATTTCTAAAAATCTGGAAAAATTATATTCTTATAGAGAATGGAGTGTTTAACAACATTGTCAACTGGGCCAACCCCTAATAAAATCTTAATTAGGCTGAATCATGGAGTTAATGGCCAAATTCGTTGTTCTTAATGGGTTAACCTTAAACGATCTAATTCGAGCCCATTTCTCAACCAATCGAGCCCAAACCAGACCCATTTGATAGGTCTACCCTAAGAGATCGTTTTGCTCCTGAAACCATAGACTCTAGAGCCTTCCAGCGGCGACAGCGGCGCGAATTTGGTCAAAGGACCGAAATTTTAGGCGCTTTTCCCTCCTTGGACTCTTGAGTCCAATTCGATCCCTAGAATGACCTATAGGCTCTATAAATAGAGGGCTTTCGTAGCGCTAGACCTCCTTTTATTTTTTCAACATGTGGCGCAAGCAATCGTGGTCGATCGAGGGCGAATTAGGGCGAGGATAGTGACGTGTTCGCGATTAGGGTTTTAGCGCGCCTTCCCTATCTTCTTCCAAATCGGTAGGTTTCTCTCGAGCTTAACCTAATCAAACAATGTGAACATGTAGATCTCGTTCTCACCTTTCATTTGAATCTATTTTGCCGAATTTTAGCCATCTATATCATGCGTATTCATGATTTTATGAAGTACATGTGATTAGGGTTTCTTACTTTCATCATTTCCGTTGATTTATATAGACTAATCGAAGTCCAATCTTTTAATTGGCCATGCTATGTTGTGCGTTTTTAAGCTATCTCTTTTAATAGTGAATCGCCCAATTTTAATGCCATATCCTTGTTTTATTTCATGCTTTATTATACCGGTGTCATGTTCTTCTTGATTTGGGGCTAGGGTTAGTAGAAACGTTCTTACAGGAACCGCTCAGAACTTAACGGCCCCACGATTGACCGCTACTCTGATGTTGGCGGTCGTGGCTTGACCGTTTACCTTGTTTTGGCGTTGACACCCGTGGCCATGCATGGCCCCTTGATAGACCGCGGGATCTGGATTAGCGGCCCTGTATCTGACCGTGTGTGATCCTAGCGGCCCTGTGCACGACCGTTTATAGTCTTTTGCCTTTTAGAGGACGCAGCTTTAGAACGGCCCTGCGAATGACCGCTAAGAAACAATAGCGGCCCACTCCCTGACCGTCTAAATTGAACAGATCATGTTTTATTATCTATGTTCACTTTGATTTGACAGCATGTATAGGGTAAGAACACATTTAACAAATGAATTACATGGAACAATATAAGGTCTATTTCATTTACTGATTATGACTGCTAAAATCTTACCATTCCTATCATGTTCATATCTTTTCTCCCTCTTAATGTCAATTATAACATTAAATTGTAATTTAATTGTCATGTTCTATTCCTATGAAATTATAAAATGATCTACTAGGATTGTTTGACAGTCACTTCACTCCTGTAATGTTGACTGACCGCTATACATTCATTTTTCGTGATTTCATTTAGCCCTCAATTCTTGTAATAGTTGGGACTCTCCGTCGGATATTCCTTCCGTTGGACTAGGACCTCTATTATGAGACCTCCATAAGCCCCCGCGAGCCTAGGATACCTACTAGGACCCCGAACAGGTTGTACCCACAAGCCTGAACCTTTTTGACTCGATCAAATCGTGTATTTTTACGTAATCCCAGAATCGGGACTGTCCTGTTTGATCGCGGCTCCCTGGAGACCGTTCTGTCATTACGCGGTTCATTCATGACTGCCCGATTTTTTGAACTGCCCTCCTGTGAATGTGTTTAATCGGCTGTGTGTCGACTTTAGTCCTCTAGACTCTGTAGCGTAAGCGGTTGTTATTGGACCGTTTATCTTTCTAAGCGGCCCAGATGGGACCGTCTAGTTTCTGTATTGTACTCAGTTGTTGTTAGACCATGTATATCTTCTGGCAGCCCTACTAGGACCGTCTAGTCTTGATCATGGCCCACTTTGGAGCATTTATGTTGTACGCGGTCCTGAGTAGACCGTGTTATTATCTGAGCGGTCCTTTGCTGACCGTTTCACTTTCTAGTTTTATGAAAATTGATGTTTTCATGGTTTTGATATGTGTAAGCTACTCTAGCCTAACTAGGCTATTGTACCTCGAGTTTTGACCTATCGTTAGGTCTATTGTCAACATGTATCCATTGAAGGGTCATTTCTTTAAATGACTATTCCTCTCGATTAATGAGCTTGTTATTGGAATCTCAAGAAAATAAATATTCTTATGCATTTTATCTTGATTACATGAACTTGATCTTGGAACTCTTTGTCATCATTATTCGTGGATGTCTTGATTTCTTGGGATCTATGATCCAAACAAATCAATGCCAAGGCAAACATATTAAAGGGCCCAGTCTGGTCTTGGGAGGAGCACCCGAAAAGTACTTGATCCCCGGGGAGGTGAATGACTAGGTGTGGCATTTGGCACCGGTACTATCTAGCGTGTTGGGTCTACGACATTCCACTCTCTCGTGAAACTTGCTATTCATGCTTGGATGCGCGAAGTACTTGCTTGCATGACTTGACTTGACTTGAAATGGCCAATCATGGAAAAGTTCTTGATAGTGGTGCTTGATATCTAGACTTGCAAGATCCCTTTTCATTTATCTATCATTTACCTTCTGATCATACTGATTACTTAGTGTGTTTTAATTGAATTTCTCGCATTATTTATACATTCCTAAAAATGATTAATTACTTAAATCTGCCTGATGATAGAGAGTAATTCCTACTAAGCTTCTCGCTCACCCCCCCTTATTTCCCTCCTTTTCAGGTAATGCGGTAGATGGAACGTTTGCAACTGGGCTCGGGCCAGCGTGATCAAGTGAACCTGGAACTTAGAGGCTAGAGTCTTTTTATTTTCTTGAGTCTAGTTAGTATAGTGGTCTTGCTATTTCTCTTCTTTACTTCTTTTATTGAGTCAAATTGTATTTTAAAATTTCCAAATATCAATAAAACTCTAATTTTCTCATATCAATGGCCTCCATGTATTGAATATTATGTATTTTTGTTTATTTATTTTCTGCTCGAATTATCATGACTGTTTCGCTGTCACATTCCGAGCATCGCTTCCCGCTGCTATCGGTTCGGGGCATGACAGTTGTGTCCCTATGTTTTGATGCTGTCAAAACTATGAGTCATGTATACTCTATCTATGCTGCTATTTTGATATGACCTTGATGTTGTCAGACACTATTGAAATCCTTCATATCATGCTGCGTCTTTAGCGCCAGGCTTAGCATCTCTCTCTCGCCTGCGTCTCTACCGCATGCCTTGTGTCTCATACATATTTTTATTTACGTCTCACACATATTTTCATGTCTGCGTCTCATGCACTAATGGTCTTGCGTCTCCGTTAGCGTCTCATGCACTAATGGTCTTGCGTCTCTGTTAGCGTCTCATGCACAGCTGCGACCGTGTCTGCGTCTCATGCACTTATGGTCTTGTGTCTCTATTAGCGTCTCATCCATTTGAGTCTCATATTGCATGAAGTCGGTGCATTACACTGTATCAGGTCAGTGTCATAAGGCAACACACGTCGGTGCATCTTCTAAGAAAAGGCAGGTCAAGGTCGTTGCCAATTTTGCTTCGGTGCATGGCTAAGGCCTATACACAAGTTGGTGCATATGTGCACTCGGTGCAGGTTTTGGCCTAGTCAATATAGGGTCGGTGCATATGGTAACTCAATGCTGTATGCACGCATGCTAGAGGGTCTGTGCACGTTACTACTATTCACACGTTCATATAGAGCTCGGTGCATTGTTTACCTCAGTGCATGTCTTCGGTTGTTCATACGAAGGTTAGTGCATATCAACGTCGGTGCAGATTTTGTTGCAAGTCTGGTACAAAGTCTGTGCGAGTTACTGTTTGATGCATAGTAGCACGGTCGGTGCAATGTTTGGTTTCAAAGGATCAACGATGGTGCATTCATGTCTTTACCTACGTTTTGAGCTACACAACATCTGTGCTAAGGAACATATGGTCGGTGCAACCGTTGCATCGGTGCATCTTTTGCCTCATGCTAGGTCAGTGCACACTCATGCAAGCATACGCAAGTCGGTGCATATTTTTTGCTAAGGCCTATAGAAGGTCGGTGCATTTCTTTTTCCATTGTGCATATAGGTCTGTGCATGTATGTTTACTAAGGTCTGTGTAGGATTGGACGATACACTAAGTCAGTGCACCCTTTATGACTTATGTTTGATCATGTATTTGATGAGCAGAGCAACTACGTGAGCTCGAACTGAAGCTGGCACATGATCCGAGGGAGCTTATGATTGGGCACGTGATCCAAGGATAAGGTTTAGAAGAACATTCTTGTCCATGCCACGTGGACCAATGGGGCTTCACTAGGGCGTCTCTAGTTCATCCATACGAAGGCTCTATTCTATATAAAGGCCGCCTCATCATTTGATGAGAGAACACGAGGCTAAAGGCGGTGGAAGGCTACAAAAAGCTGAGAAGAGAAGAAGAGAGCGCCAGAGAAGAAAAGTGAGAAGAAGAAGAGAAAGAGAGAGCCCGTGGAAGAAAAGTGTGTCGATTGGATTTCCCTTTACGAACTGTGTGTTCTTTCTTGGCCTCTGGATCAAATCCAAGCCAACGTGCTTTTCCATTTCTTAGCTACCATTGCTATTGTTCCAGTTCTTTGTTTTCCGTTTTCCATTGATTCATTTCATCAAGCTGTTAGTCAGCGTGTGTAGCAAGCTGTGAGGCTCAATGTTGAGGATTTGTTCCTCTATTAGCAAGCTGTGAGGCTCAGCGGTGTTAGCAAGCTATGAGGCTCAGCGTTGAGGATTTGTTCCTCTGTTAGCAAGATGTGAGGCTTAGCATTTCAAGTTGTTTGTCAGCGGTAATCCTCACTGAGTTTAGTGAGGGGTGGATGTAGGCAGACTTGGTGTCTGGCCGAACCACCTAAAAATCCTGTGAGTACTGGTTTGATTTGTGTGATTGTCCTTATTTTCTGCCTCCTTCACAGGTTTCATTGTCGGTAATCCTGAGCCCTATACGTTCCGCTGAGTGAGTTAGTGTAGTGCCCCAGAATTTATGTAATAATTTCTGGATCATTTATAGAAATTTATGGAATTTATTATGAATTTATAAGGGCTAAATAGATTAATGGATTATTAGATTAACAAATCATTATAAGGCCCAATTGTGTTAAATAATTAACCTAGCCTATTTAAATAAAATCCAGAAGGTCTAACGACCAAGCCCATTAAGTTTGGCCCATATTCTAGAAGGTTATTTAGCCTATTCACGTATTTTAACGATAAATACTATTTTATAGATAATTATATTAGATAAACAAATAAAAGAGTTTTATTAATTAGAAATTCTACACACGTGGGATGTAACGGTCTATCGTACGACCGCCACATGCACGTAACGCACCTAGACTGATGCGTTACACCCTGACAGTTCCGTGAATGAAAGAACGAGCAAAAAGATTAGAACTTTAGGATCCTATGTGCAAGAGATCGACTTGGGAGAGTTTATAACGTTACTAAGGAGTCTTAGGGATTAGGTTCTGACAATTAATGACTCTAGAATCGATGTAATCATCAAAACTCTATAAATGGGACCTAGTTCTGAACTGAGCGACCCTTACTTTTGGCTCGTAAAGAATCAAGGTAAGGAGATAGAATTTCGGGTAAGTTCTTTAGAAGATTTTATTTAGTATACTTTAGACTAATAGTTCTCCAAATTTCATGTTAGGAGATCAAGCAACCAAGGAGATTGAAGCTTCCAAAGTTGCTGGTTCGACCATAATTACCTAGGAATCTGAACGAAAGTCCTCTGAAGATCAAGAGATTAGGACGTCTAAACGAGGTAATTAGAATTCAATCCTTTAGAACTTTTTGATCACCTTAGTTTCATATTCTTACCCTCAAAATTTCACATCTTTAAGACAAGAGGTTGGAGAGATAGAGCAGCAGGAAGTTGCTAGAAAATCGCTGGAAAAGGAGAGCTGGGCATTACAGCTTTGCCAACAGCTGGGGACTACAACTTAACCTGTCCAGTGGAATCCTCCACTGCAAACGCTGAGCAGACTTATACATCATCTTCCAGCAAGTGCATCATTCTCCGTCTCACTTAGCGTCTCATGTTAAGTCTGTACATCGCATCGCATGCACTTTAAATATGTCAAGTCTGAACATTGCAATCCGTCTCACTTAGCGTCTCATGTTGTGTCTCAACATACACTCCAGCGTCTCATGTTGCATACACTAAGTCTATACATCGCAGAGATATGTTTGTGCATCAAGTCTATACATTACTGCAACATATGTCATCAAGTCTATACATTCTTGTTTAAACTACAAACTTACTCAGTGCATCCTCGTCTGACATGACAGAATATCTGGTTGAAGGAAATTGAGAAGGGCACGTGATCCAAGAAGCCAGGATCGTGACACGTGTAGTGCAGCAGGCTGAAATGCTGCCACGTGGTCAAGGCGTTTGGGCGGGAATCGTGGAGAGCAAACACCCTATCTGTTTGCTGCTGCTATAAAATGAAGACCTCTCCATCAGGAGAGAGTGATCGTGATCGAAGCAGAAGGGGCAGAAGTAGAGAGTGAATTAGAGCATGCACGATCCAGTGAGAAGAAAAAGAGAAGCAGAAGAAGAAAGAGGAGAGTGAAGAGAGAGAGAGAGAGCGTGAAGAAGAAGAAGAGAAGAATATGTTGAAGTGGTGCTATCTGTTGGCTCTTGGATCAGATCCAGACCAACTTGCTCCTTGAGAGCTATTTTGTGCATTATCGTATACAGCTTTCTGTTGCTGTTTTGTTTCCCATCTTGTTTTTCTTTTAAACTTTTCTTCAAGCTGTTTGTCAGCAGAGCAAGCTGTGTTGCTCAGCGTTTGCAGTAGAGGATTCCACTGGATGGGTTAAGTTGTAGTCCTCAGCGGTTGGCAAAGCTGTAATGCCCAGCGGTCAAGCTGTGAGTCAGCGGATGGCTAAGCTGTATTGCCCAGCGGAAGCAAGCTGTGATGCTCAGCGGTTGTAGGTAAGCTGTGAGGCCCAGCGGTTCAAGCTGTTAGTCAGCGGAATCCACACTCGGGTTTGAGTGTGGGGTGGACGTAGGTCTGGAGGACCGAACCACCTAAAAATCCTCTGTGCATTGGTTTGATTTCTTATCTGATTCCGCTAGATGAATGGCTAGGAGCGCTTCAATTGTGTACTCTATCTGAATGCTTTAAGGCACAAGCTCCTTTGATTTAATTCTGTCTACGGCTTAGACTTGCTTATGTTTTAATTCCTTTAGGCTTTAATTATGCAGTTCTGAGCATTAGATTTTAATTGAGCGAAATTTTTAACGGGAGATTCATTCACCCCCCTCTAAATCCAACGCACCGAACCCAACAAGCACCAGGCTCAGAATCGCCACCACTGGCCCCTGCAAGGCCCCCAGATCATCACTGGCCTGGGTAAGCGTTAGCTCCCGAGGCTAGCCTCGTCCGATCTCCAGCACGGGCCCCGCGCCTCAGATTTCGGTCACTACCTAAGCATCTTCCTTGGGCCTCCAACCCCGAGCCCCAGCTAGGCCGGCTCCCAACACGGGCTCCCAGCCCCGGGTCCACGGCACCTCAGCACCTTCCTCGGGCCTCCAACCCCGATCCTCAGCAAAGCCAGCACCCAACACGGGCTCTCAGCCCTGGGTCCACGGCACCTCAGCACCCTCCTCGGGCTTCCAATCCCGAGCCCCAGCCAGGCCGGCACCCAACACGGGCTCCCAGCCCCGGGTCCACGGCACCTCAGCAAAGCCAGCACGTAACACGGGCTCCCATCCCTGGGTCCACTTCACCTCAGCACCCTCCTCGGGCTTCCAATCCCGCGCCCCAGCCAGGCTGGCACCCAACACGGGCTCCCAGCCCCGGGTCCACGACACCTCAGCATCTTCCTCGAGCTTCCAACCCCGAGTCCCCAGCTCTTTGGCATTTTACGCAGGACCTCCTACCCGAGCTCCAGCAAGACCAGCTCTTCCCGCATGCGTCATACACAGGGGGCAAGGTTCCTTAGCACCTTCCTCGGGCCTTCCGACCCGAGCCCAGACCACATCGACACTCAACACAGGTCATCAACTTCGGGTTGCCGACACCTCAGCACTTGGCATTGTCTCCCGGTGCAAGAGTGTCATCTCAAGCATCAGCGACGCTTCTATCAGCGCGGGCAAGGGCTTATACCCGACTAGCCCAGCCATCGACTCCCGGTGTGGGTCTCGTACCTCGGGGGCCGGTCCCAGGCCGGGTCTTCTCGGTCTACCATCTCGGGGCAAAATTTTCCTCCACTCCCTAGAAGAAGCGTCGCCACGGCCGCAAAGGTAGACGGCTCGCCACTGCAACCGGTAATTCAGGCAAGACTATTCTTGTCGGTGATTTGCGGATTCACCTTGACGGGGGAGAACCAATCATACCCCAGGAACGGACTGTTCCCACAATCTCTACCTCCAATCATTTCGACCTCCTGTGGCAAACGCGAGAGGACAAGGCGAAGCTCAGAAGAGAGGGTTCCTCGGCAGTAGTCCGGGGGCACCCACCGCAGCCCGACACACAAGCTCCCAAGACAACTCGTCGGAGGAACGGTGACAAGGGAGATCAACAACCTGACCTGAGAAGAATTTGGGTCACCCCGGAGGAAGCTCAAGCCGTTCGAAGGGCGCGTATTAGAAACCCCCAGCGAGCGATCAGACGTGGCATCAGGCAGGATGCGACTGGTCCCATAGTAGCACCATCTAACGATGCCCAGCCGTCTAATGCCCTCCGCACAAGCAAGCGGAGGCAAAGGCGAGCTCGTTCCCGGGCCCTCTAGCAACCTGTCCTGGACTCTCCTCCGACCGATATCGGGAGTGAGCCCCCTCGGCCACGCACCTCGGTCTTTCACAGACTAGGGACGCCTGTCTGTCCCGAGGGGCAATCGCGGAGGAAGCGGACGGCCCGGCTCTTCAACGACGCGGTTCGAGTGTTCTCGTGCTACACCACCGGACACCAGTCGGACACTTAGTCTGATGACCTGAATCAGCCCCTGTCACATTTTAGGAGGCCGCGCCATCAGGTTCCACCGCCTCCCCCAACTGGTCACATCGGCACTTCTACCGAACCGCAGTTGTCGGAACGCGCGGAAGAGGTCCTGGTTGAAGACCGCGACCCTCCTATCAACGCGGAGCCGGTCAACAACGACCCTCCTGCGAACGAGGCTCAAGAAGTGACCCTCGAGACTCTCATGAAGGAGAACCAGCATCTGAGGGCCCACCTTCAAGATCTCCTCCAGGAACGGGACCTTCATCCTCAGTAACCTGCTAGGCCTCCGGCCGAAGCACCGGTACCATCGGCTACGCGCGATGCTGCTAACACCTCAGCGGCGATTGCCCGAACCCCATTGGCAACTGGGTTTGGTATGCCTCCGGTTGAGGCTCAGCCACGAGCGTCCAACACGCCAATGCCCGAAAATCTTCTCGCACAATGCCAGATGATCGAGCGTATCGTCGAGACAAAGCTCGCCCAATATGGTGAAGGGGTTGCCACTACAGATCTCTACAGTGTACCCTACCCGCTTCACCACCAGCTGAAAAAGCTTCCTCCAGAATATGCCAAGGCCCCGAAGCTGCAAAGGTTCGATGGGCAGGGGTCGCCACATGAACACTTGGCTTACTATGTTACGGCCATGGGTGAGTTAGCGTTGGATGAGTCAAACCTCCTCCGCTATTTCACTACTTCACTTACTGGGACCAAAAAGGAATCCACAACTGTCATGAAAAAGCCAAATCAAATGTGGATACCAAAACATCTTGTTTCTAGTCTGCATGAAATTAATGTTTTTCTGGGACCCAAGAAACTCTAGTTTCCAAATCATTTTACTTGATCTCCTTGCAGGTATGCCTGGCAGCCAGTCACAACAAGTGGTATTTGGATAGTGACTATTCCAGGCACATGACCTGAGATAAAGCGAAATTCAGCACGTTGGTAAAGAAAGATGTTGGTCTTGTCACTTTTGGAGGTAATACTAAGGAAAAAATAATTGGCTCAGGAAAAGTTGGTAAGTGTTCATCCTGTTTTATTGAAGAAGTTTTGTTAGTTGAAGGCTTGGCATGCACCATCTTAGGATCAATAAAGTTGTTTTTGATTCTCTTGCATGCACCATCTTTGAATCCAATTCTGATTCAGTTAAATTTATTGGTAAGAGAATCAATAACATCTATATGGTAGATTTAGATGATGTAGCACACTCTAATCTTTGTCTTAGTGTCAATAAAGATGACCTAGCTTACCTGTGGCATCGTAGATTAGGTCATGCTTGTTATAGTGTGCTTCATAAATTGCATAAGCATTGCATGGTTAAAGGACTCCCTGAAATTTCATTCAAAGATGATAATAAAATTTGTGAGGCATGCACCCAGTGTAAACAGACTAGAAAATCATTTAAATCTAGATCTGAAAACCTATCTTCAAAACCCTATGAGCTAATTCATATAGATTTATTTGGACCCACTAGATCGATTAGCTTATCAGGGAAAGGATATGGTTTTATACTTGTTGATGACTTTTCTAGATACACATGGGTCCTTTACTTGTCTCATAAAAATGAAGCCTTTGAGGAATTTCAAGAGTTCTTTTTCAAAATAAAATTGACAAATGAACATGCTATTTTAAATATCTTGTCTGGTCATGGTGGTGAGTTTGTCAACTCACATTTTGATAATCTTTGCAGGGAAAATGGAATTACCCACAAGTTCTCCTCACCAAGAACTCTAGAGCAGAATGGAGTGGTGGAAAGGAGAAACCAAACCTTAGTTAAAATGGCTCGGACCATGCTAGTGGAAGGGAACCTACCTAGAAAGTTTTGGGTAGAGGCTGTCAACACTTCGTGCTATATAATTAATAGAGCCCTGGTAAGACCGAAAACTCAAATGACTCCCTATGAAATTCTCAAAGGTAAGAAACCCTCCCTAGCTCATTTCAAGGTCTTTGACTACAAATGCTTTATCCACATTAATTCAAAATGAAATCTTGATAAATTTGAACCAAAGAGTGAACCTGGAATATTCCTAGGTTATTTTGACCAGTCTACAGCCTGGCTTTTTAATCTCAACTCGAACCTGGTTGAAGAATCTCCTCATGTTGAGTTTGATGAGTCTGCAACCAAAACTGAAATTGATCTATGCATGGACAAAACTGATGGAGAGATTTTAAAGACAAATGAAGATTATGCTGAAGAAGCTGAAGCTGAAGGACCAAATACTCAGGGGGAGGTAAGTGGAAATCAAAGTAATGAGGTGACTAACCTTAAATTTCTTAGAGACCATCCTCTTGAAAACATAATTCGCAATCTGAATGAACCGACTAGAACTAGAGCAATCATAAGGATTGAAAATGAATTGAATTCATTTGCTTTAGTATCTCAAATAGAACCCCAACACATAGAAAGTGCCCTTCAGGATGAACACTGGATTAATGCCATGCATGCTGAACTAAGTCAATTCGATAGGAACAAGGTCTGGCATTTAGTTCCTAAGCCATCTCTTGGCAACATAATAGACACCAAATGGGTTTTTCAAAATAAAACTGATGAGCAGGGTAACAGTTAGAAATAAAGCTAGGCTAGTTGCTCAGGGGTACAACCAAGAGTTTGGCATTGACTTTGATGAGTCTTTTGCCCCTGTAGCAAGGCTAGAAGCTATTAGAATTCTTTTAGCTACTGCATGTACTCTGGGAATAACTTTACAGCAGATGGATGTCAAATCTGCTTTTCTATATGGTGAAATAAAAGAAGATGTTTTTGTCAAATAACCCCTTAGATTTGAATGCCTTGAATTTCCTGATCATGTTTGTAAACTTGACA
This sequence comes from Amorphophallus konjac, assembly GCA_022559845.1. Lineage (NCBI taxonomy): Eukaryota > Viridiplantae > Streptophyta > Magnoliopsida > Alismatales > Araceae > Amorphophallus > Amorphophallus konjac. Next base: position 312,368,746 of record CM040121.1, read on the forward strand.
AGGCTCTCTATGGGTTAAAGCAAGCTCCCCGAGCTTGGTATGATAGACTGAGTAAGTTCCTCTCCGATAAGAGATTTTCCAGAGGTAAGGTTGACCAGACCCTATTCACAAAAGTATGTGAAAAAGAAATTCTGATTATTCAAATTTACGTAGATGAGGTGCAAACGTCAACCAACTCATCCATGTGTGAGGAATTCTTAGCCTTAATGACTAGTGAGTTTGAAATGACCTCAATGGGAGAGCTGACATTATTTCTTGGACTGCAGATTCATCAGACCAAAGAAGGAACCTTCATAACCCAGGAGAAATACATCAAGGACTTATTGAAGAAATTCAAGATGGAAAATCTCAAAGCTATAACTGCACCAATGGGGACATCTACCAGTCTTGATTCTGATCTGACAGGTAAAATGGCAGATCCGAAGCTTTACAGAGGTATGATCAGATCCTTGCTCTACCTTACTGCATCTCATCATGATATTCAATTTTCAGTATGTTTGTGTGCTAGATTTCAAGCATGTCCTAAGGAATCTCATTTAATAGTTGTGAAATGGATTTTTAGGTATCTGTCTGGCACACTAGACCTAGGCTTATGGTATCCTGCTAAGTGTGAGCTAGACCTTGTAGCTTACACTGATGTAGACTATGCCGGGTGTAGGATAGATAGGAAGAGTACTAGTGGATATTGTCAATTTCTTGGTGGGTGTCTAGTGTCTTGGGCAACCAAGAAACAGCATACCGTAGCCTTATCCGCTGCCGAGGCAGAGTATGTTGCTGCAAGAAACTGAACTGCCCAAGTTCTCTGGATAAAACACTAGTTAATTGACTATCTTATCAACCTTGGTTGCATTACAATCTTTTATGATAACACTAGTGCTATTTCCTTAACCAAAAATCTGATTCACCACTCTAGGACAAAACATATTGAAATCAAACATCACTTTCTTAGAGATAAAGTCAGTAAAAAGGAAATTGAGCTTGAATTCCTAAATTCTGAAAGACAAATTACTGATATTTTCACCAAACCTCTTGGTAATGAAAGATTTAAATTTCTGAGAAGGGAACTTGGTCTTTGCAAATGTTCAGCATGAACAAATTGATCTTATCTACTTCTAAACTTGGAAGTTAGTCGACATTGCATACATTGAGGGGGAGTGTGAGCAGATTCTTATCATTTCTAAAATTTCATCTCATGTATCTTGTTTTATTTTAAACATTTTGATAGGGGGAGCTCAGAATAATTCCATAGGAGTCAAACTGATCAGCGCCAATTAATGTCGACTTTCTATGTCGATCTTCAGTGTCAACTTCATTGAAAACTCATTCTGTCAGATACACTCTCCGTCTATTTGATCTATCTCATTCTTGGCTTCTGTATCTGAACATCTCTTGAAATCATGTGCCCAGTCCGATCAAATGACAAACTGATAGACATGTTCAATAATCTAAGCTGCTGAAAAATAGATAGGTTCTCTTATAAGAAGCAGTAATGAACCATGAATGAATTGTTGGCTTAAACGTAATGATCTTTAGAGACTAAAAACTAAACTCAATAAAGAAGGACTATGGAATGCATGTTAATAGTTCGTAACCACTTCATGCATGACATGTTTAATTGAGACTTTCTGAATCTGACCTTATCTAAACTCAGGCTGAATTGGTTGAGATAACCTGAAAACATGTATTGTTCTTAAACACCACCTTCTGAAAATCAAATGGACAGTTGCGTCAAAATGGTAAATTAAATACTCTAAAGGCAAAGCAATGATTGAATGCACTGAGAAACTGTGCTCTTCATCAATGAAATAGAGAAAAACTCATGTCATGAAGTGCTTCAAGTTATCTTTGTTCAAAACAAAATTAAAAGGATAGTTCTATTGAGTAACTATGGGTACTGACGTCTGATAAACGTGTACCCTTGTGTAAAAAGGTGGAAACTATACCTGAGATAGAATAGTGGATCTTGCTAAGTAACTAGGGGTACTGACGTCTGATAAACGTGTACTCTTATGTAACAAGGCAAGATTCTACTTGACTGTTCTAAAGTAATAAAGAGAAGAAATATATGAAACTGTCCCTACAATATTAATTCAGAACTGTAGAGTTTGTTTAATCTCAATACAGTTTCGGGTAATCCTGATGATGCCTTCAATCTTAGATAAACTAGATTCCGTAAGACAAAAATTGTCATGTCCTATGTACTCCTGGTTCATTACTATTAACAATCTCCTCAGACTGGTTCTCACAAAGTGAAGTAGCTAGTCTCTCACCTTCATTCCTTTTAAACCACATAAGTTCAGGAATGCACTATCTGCATTCTTATACTAGAAGAATCTGTGCTTTACTTGCTTGATTACTTAAAAGCCTATATAGTTTGTCATATCAGATTTCCTCTTCACTGCGGCACTTATCTCAGTACTTTCCTTCCCTATCCTTTCTGCTAATGGCAAAGGGGAAGTGATTTTGGTAGTTGATTTTGATGTTGCTATGGTGAGAGTGAAAGAGTTCTGCATAAAGGGGGAGCATGTGCATTTGTTTTGCATGCATCTTTTGCATTGTGCAGTATTTTGACTTTTTATAAAAACACTATTGTCATCAGAATCTAAAATGCGTTCTTCAAAATATAAATATGTTGCCATCATCAAAAAGGGGGAGAATGTTAGATATTGTGTTTTGATGATGAGAAACACTATGACTCATATGTGTATGATGTCATATGTGTCTGGACATAAGAATTCTACGCATTTGTCTCCTACTTTGTTTTGATGATTGGCAAACATGATTGACAACATGATAGGTAATAATTCCTTTTACTTTTTAGTCCTTTGATTTTGATAAATATTGAGTCTCAGAAATGATAGCATTTCATAAGTTAATGTACATGCATTTCACTTAAAATATGTATGTGCATAGTTTGTCTCTCTAGTACAGACTTCGTGCATCCTTCGTTGATCAAGTTAATAACGTCTGTGCATTGTTTATGCCAATTGCATATAGAGTCTGTGCATACTACATTGTCTAGTACACAACGTCGGTGCACATTTCAGCTTTCTGCACATAATGATCTATGCATATGTTTACCTCAATACATAACGCCGGTGCATGTTTTGCATCGCGCACGTTAAGGTCCGTGCATATCTTTCGTTAGGCAAAACATAGTCGATGCAAGTTCCTGTAGTCAGTTCATATAGGTCTGTGCAAAGGTAGAATTGTTCATGATAAAGTCTATGCATATCACTGTAGCCTGCATATAGGTCAATGCACGTTACTGTAGCAAGTCGGTGCAAGTTTGCTGTAAGCATATGGGGTCGGTGCATTATTTTTGTCTCTTCGTTAAACAAGGTCAGTGCAATGCCTTCTCTGCACAAGCTCGGTCGGTGCAATGTTTGGTTTCAAAAGTAAACGGTCGGTGCACACTTCATTTATGGCAGATGAGATCTGTGCACATCTCATCAAACAGGTCTGTGCATACTTTGCATATACCGCATTAGGTCTGTGCATACTTTCTCATACGTGCATCAAGGTCTGTGCATACTTCCTATATGCACATCAAAGTCTATGTCTACATGTGTACAAAGGTCTGTGCACTTGTGTCCATGCATGCATACGTCAGTGCATTATGTTCATCGTTCATATAATGTCTGTGCACGTTTTCTTGTTGAACGTACAAGAAGGTCTATGCACATCTTGCATTGATTTAATATGTCGGTATAGGTCATGCCATTGGCTTAGAAGGGTCTGTGCATATATGCTGTGTTTGATTGGAATGTCTGTGCATACCCCATTTCATGCCAAATCAAACTCGATGCATCTTTTCTCTTAACAAATCCTTGTCTGAATTGCAGGGTCAAGCACGTGTACCAAGGAAGCTCATGATTGAGCACGTGTTCCAAGGCTGATACGTCCAGAGGTTTTGCCACGTGAATATGCTCACCTATCTTCTCCTGACGCGTGTCGTCTCCAAAAAGGCGGGAGCGAGCTCTCCACACGCCCAATGCGTGAGCTCGTGGGGGCCTAAAGACAGAAGACACATATATATATATGAGCCCCTATCTGAAGAAAAAGGGAATCAGAAGATTGATAAAAAGAGCGAGAAGCCCTTGAGAAAAGAGAGAGCCAGAGTGAGAGAGGAGAAGCTAGAAAGAGAGAAAATGATCAAAAGTTTTAGATCGGAGTGAGTTTCAGAGGACTGGTTTATGTAATTGACTAGTGGATCAAATCCAGAGTCAATCTGCTCATTGAGAGCTACATTGCTATTTTTCGTCTTTCATTTTTATTTTTCTGAACTCTGTCAAGCTGTGTGTCAGCGTGCGAGGGTGAGTCCTCGGTCAGCCAAGCTGTAAAGCTCAGTGCTAGCAAGCTGTGAGGCTCAGTGGTCTAGGATTTTATCCTCAAAGCTGTGGATCAGCGGTTTGTAGGGATCTTATCCCCGAAGCTGTGGATCAACGGATTGAAGCTGTGAATCAGCAGTAATCCACACTCAGTCTGAGTGTGGGGTGGATGTAGGTGAAAGCCGAACCACCTAAAACTCTTGGTGTCTCTGTGAGTTTGATTTTGCTCCTGTTACTAGTGTGCGCATCCTGTTTGTTTCTTTTTCTCACTTAGATGAATGCATAAGATTGCCTAGTGAGATCTAGGTTATCCTATTGCTTCATAGCAGAACCGTTAATTCCGCTGTCTTTTCTTACTTGTGTTTTTAAGGGGTAGGTCTATTCACCCCCCTCTAGATCTTAGTGTCCATCCGTGTCCAACACGTGGCTAAGGTATCAGACCGCACATACATCTTCGGACGCCAGCACCAGTCTACAGACTCCTCATAAGCTTTTGTCGCCACCGCGACTAAGGCACCAAACCACGCACACGTCTTCGGACGCCAGTCCCAGTATTCTGGCATACCAGGAGCTGCCGCTCGAGGTAATCGAGCAGGCGATCAATGCCACCTTCCAGATACAACGAGCGAAAGGCGCCTGGATTGAGATCTGGGCGAAGAAGAGTCGTCGACCTCACCCCACCAAGGCACTACCCCGGGGGCATCCTCATGGGAATTTATCAACTCCGGTCCCATCACCTCTCCCTCCTACTCCCTTGGAGACCGCTATTGCCAAGAGACGGGAGAAAAATAGGAGGAAGAACCTCAAAAGGCGGCTCAAGAAACAAGCTAAACAAGTAGCCGCCCTACACTTACCAGCTGAGCCAACACCTCTCCAGAGGCTCCAGCGGCTCATTGATGACCTGGAGGAATACATTCCTCCTCGTCCTATCGGGGCTCTCCCACTCGATAGCTACATCCCGTGGGAAGAAATGCAGAAAAGAGCTCGCCTCAGAAACTGGGTCCAAGAGATGATCCAAAAGCTGAAAAATGGCGAAAGACTCTTGATCCCAGATGAGCTCTCCTTGTGCTGTAAGGACAAGGAGATCACAACAGAGCAGCTAGAAGAAATGCTTTGAGGCTGCACCTGCAACATGGTGGCCATCCCACCTCCTGATAACATCAACGCTTCTCGGCGAGGTGAGCTAGTGGCCTCCCGAACTAGACAAAGAACCACTACCCCGCTTGGGCTACTACAGCAAGCTCCAGAATACACCGGCCGCGACTGAGGTCGTGGCTAGGGACGCGGTAGAGGCCGCGGGAGAGCTCCTGAGTTACCCCTCTCCCCGTCCACCTTCGATCTGGAGCGAATCATCCTCTTTCGAGGAGAGGAACCTACCCCCATCCCGGAGGTAGAAATTCGAAAAGGACCCACCATCTTCGATCTTGCCGGTATTGAAGAGGTTCCCGCCAGCCTCCAGGTCTCTGTACCAGCTCAGGCTTCTTCTGTGGAACAAGAGGGACCATCCGGCAAGGACGGGCTAGCCTGCTAGTTACCCCTAGAAGAGCCATCCCTGGCACCCCTGTTCCTGGAGCCCACCGGCGATCAGGGTCAGACTGATCCCAACAATAAAGGCAAGGCAGTGCAACTTCCCGATGGAGAGCGGCACGACAGCTCGCAGAAAGCCCAGCCCGACATACTACCTTCCTTGGAGGATGCTCAAGCCCGAGCCGATCAGAAGGTCCTTCACCAGATGAAGCGCTTCCCTGCTAGCATTACAATCTGGGAAGCCATCGCTTGGAGTAAAGAGCTGAGAGAAACTCTCATCAAAATACTCCAGGAGCCAGAAGCTTACGATCTTTTGGCTCAGCTTTATCCCAATTTTGCCGAAGGAGCAACCTCTTTTTTCACCTTGAATTGGTCAAAATACGCGGATTTTCTGAGTTTTCGTGGAGGATTAGATCCAATAACTGGAGGTCTATGGTTGAGCGATACAGCACACCATCATTTAGCCATTGTTATTCTTTTCCTGATAGCTGGTCATACGCATGTCACGGAAATGAAGAGAACAGCCTATGAAGCCTTCACTACCACCGTCTCCTTTACGGAGAAGGACATGTTGCTATCCCCTCCATGCCATAATCGTCCTCTCTACATGAAAGGGAAGGTCAATGGGCATGATGTGAACCAAATTCTGGTAGATGCTGGCACCGTCGTCAACATCATGCTGCTCAAAATATTCAAGACGTTATATCTGACCCCATACCTTCAGAAGGTTCAAGCGGCCAAGAGATATCCTGCTTCAACCAAAACACCGAGGATGTCCTCGGCAGGGTCGACATCGACCTGGTACTCGATGATTTTACCTCCAAGGTGACATTCTACATCATCGATGCCAGCACATCATATAAGATGCTATTGGGTAGACCCTGGCTCCATGAAAATTGGGTCATCCCGTCAACGCTCCACCAATGCATCAAGTATGCTAAGGACGGGGAGCAACACACGGTCTTTGCAGACCTGTCACCGTTCACGCCAGCAGAATGCAACCTGGCCGACTCGATGCTCTACTTCAAGGGGATTAGTCAGTCTCCTGTGATTAAGAGCAGAAGTAACAGCTGGCTCTCAGAGGAAGATGATGACGATCTCTTCTCTGTGGACGAAGAGAAGGCTAAGCTTCATCGACAATGCCACAGCTCCAGGTCCATTCCAGACTACCCTGAAAGGCGCAAAATCAACTTTGAGGCCAACCTCATTAGTCGAGCTATTGGCAAGACTATATGCTTGCCCCCAGACTCCATCCAGTTCTCATGTGCCTCCGAAGAACACACCGTTGAGCCGTTGACAACATTTGTTATCACCTTCAAGCGACAGCGCAGGAATAAGAAGAAGGCCAACAGGGACAAACCCATTGTCTTCTATAAGGGAGACATGGTCCCTCAAGCCCCACCAGAGGATGACTTCGGCTAGTCCAGGCAAGTCGATGATACCCCTAAAGCAGTCCAAGTACTGGACAACCTGCCACCGCATATTTGGGAATAGTGTCTAAAACAACACATCCCTCAATGGTAAGAGTCCGCTTGACATGAATATTTTCACCGACTGTGGACCCCTTCTCTGGTCCAGGGGCAGCCCCCATCCTTCTATAAAGATACCAGAGGACTTGGTTATGACCAAGACCCAGACTTTCACGTCCACTACGCAGTCAACGTCATAGGCTTGGCACAACCAGCTGATGACCGAACAAAAGTCGAAGCCAAATTCGACAGCTCTGGGGACGAGGAAGAAGAGATCCTGATCCCGATCCCTGTCAAAGCTGGCACTCCAGCCCAAGAAGTCGAGGAATCTTCCTCGCCTCCCTGTAAAGACATCGGGGCCGTAGAAGCTCCTCCGGCCATCCAGCCAGTCGAAGGACCCAGTTCAATAAACTCTCCTGATGAGGGGGAGATCCCTGATACTAGCTACGAAGGGTTGTCAGCTTTAGCAGGCAACCCCAGGGAGACCTCAGCAACCCCGCTTGACAACTACTGGCCAAAAGCCGACGGCCCAGATCAACCCCTGATGGATTCCAGCGACAACCACCATCTAGTCCCATCGACGTCAACCGGTGGCTTCGTAAATCAAGAGGTGCACGAAGCCGACACCGACGATGAGGATTTCATCGACTTCCAACCTGCTCCTCCCGAGATGGAGGACGGCGGCCAAGCGACTGTGGATGAGCTCGTTGAAATCAACCTGGGTGAAGATGAAGCCCCCCGGCCCACATTTGTCAACACTCTCCTCACTGAGGTGGAGTGGCGGGACTACAAGCAACTCCTATTGGAGTATAAAGACAGCTTCGCCTGGACATACAGGGAGATGCCGGGGCTAGACCCCTCCGTAGCGAAGCACGAGCTAGTCATTTCTCCCTCGGTCACTCTAGTCAAATAGCCGCAGCGGTACATGCGCCATGAGCTGGAGCTCCAGGTCACGACCGAAGTCGATAAAATGGCGGAGGTCGATTTCATCGAGCCGTGTATCTATTCGATCTGGCTCCCCAACATAGTCCCAGTCAAGAAGAAAAATGGTCAAGTGCGCATCTACGTCGACTTTCGGGACCTCAACAAAGCTTGTCCAAAGGACGGCTTCCCAGTCCCAATCACAGAAATGATGGTCGACATGACCACCAGACATGAGGCCTTGTCTTTCATGGATGGGTCGTCCGGTTATAACCAGATCCGGATGTCCCTCAAAGACAAGGGCCACACAGCCTTCAGATCCCCCAAAGGGATTTTCAGCTACAAGCCCTTCGGTTTGAAGAATGCCGACGCCACGTATCAAAGGGCCATGACCAAAATATTCGACGAGATGCTGCACAATACCGTCGAATGCTACGTCGACGACCTCGTCGTCAAGACTAAAAGATGCGAAGACCATTTGCGCGATTTACGCCAAGTCTTCAAGCGTCTCCGGCAATACGGGCTCAAGATGAACCCCATGAAATGCGCCTTTGACGTATCCAGCGGCTAATTTCTCGGCTTCATTGTCCGATACCAGGGAATTGAGGTGGACCCAGGCAAGATCAAAGCAATCCGGGAGCTTCCACCACCCAGCAACCTCACCGAGCTCAGGTCCTTTAAAGGGAGGCTGACCTACATTCGAAGGTTTATGATGTGACACGACCCCTTGGACCTAACTTTGCAAGCAACCGGTCCGAACGGTGATCTCTCACAAGCGGGTTCACCCGCATCGCGCACACCCGGGTCCGTAGGCGGACCGGCGATGATGGTGATGGTCCAAAGTTGGACCTTGGGGTTCCAAGGGTATGGCTGGCTGGGGATGGACCCCAATGGGATAGGGATGCCCAATTTCAAGGGCGGCCGGCACGCCGAGGGCGTGGGATGTTGTGTCTCCCTCACAACTCACCCGCGGTGGCACTCGATTAGATGGAAAATTGGAACGAGCCCTCTCTCACTGCCGACGGCGCAACTAGAGATAATACTAAGCTAAGCAAAGGTAAGAAACCAACAGAGGAGAGTGGTCCAAAGCTCACCTCATCGGTGTAAAGACACCGATCCCGACCGGAGACGAGGGCGAGCGGGGGAGTGTGGGTTCCCCGCACACTGCGTCGGTGTAGCTTCCCCTGTTCAAATATTACATGCACTACTCCCCACGTAGGGGGGTTGGACTAGGGAAAGGGAAATTTCAGTTACAAACAAACACTACCTCCACACAGGGAGGGGCGTTAAGCCGACCAGGCGGGGTGGGGTGGTGAACTAGCTAGTGCCGAATGATCTGCCCTATTCTGGAATACCCAGAGAGGGGCTTGATGTAGACACTGCCACGCACTCCTCCGAACTCGGAAGTTGACGAAACCAGTGCCGAAACATCGCTGACAGACCCAAGAATGCCTGTGAATTTTTATGGATGATTCCAACGTCGACACCGGTGGGGGCGGGCTCTGGATCAGGTTCCCTGCGCTCATGTTCGGACTGGTCCCAGGGTGCAGCAGCAGGTGGAAGTAGTCACCACGCCCGCTCCCGATGTCAAAACGCAGCAGGACCAGGACGAGTACGACCGTGGACGAGTCCTCTTCGAGCAGCAGCCAAGGGGGACACCAGAAGATGTCGGGGCAGAGAGGGGGAGCCCGTTGAGTGAAGAGGGATCTGGACAGGTCCTGAGTGGACTGTTCAGCGCACCTGGAGGAGAAAATTCGGAACGGGCAGTCCCGGACTCCGAACGAGGTCCCGCTTGCTGTATTGGACAGAGGACTGGTGGATCTTCGACCCAGCTAAGCGGCGCAACTTGGAACGGAAGGATGAGACCGTGGAAGCTTCTGCACTGCAGCTCTAGTCCTGGTTCAGGTCCCGGTTGCGCAGTCGGACGAGAACGAACCCTCCAGACAGCAGGGATGTCGGATGCCGGCGAGACCACCTCAGCTGAGAAGCTATCTTCACTAACTTTCCTTCGATTTATGGTACGCCTCCAGACGATGCAGAATGACCTCGGGGCAGGTTCTGCAAATCGGGCTCCAACTGCTGCCTGCGAACTGAGATGGATAGGGTGGTGAAAGGTGATGGGAGACGGAGTAGATGGGGTGGGAAATGTGGTGGATGGGTGTGGGGATGGCACCTGACTATGTGGGGGTCTGTTAGGGGGTGATACAAGATGTGGGAGGGGTAGAAAGGGGGCTGGGAGGTGGTCTAGCAAGTGGAGGAAGGGGGAGCTGCGAATTTGGGTTGGGAAGGAGAGAGGGAGGAGAGATCTCTCATTTGGTTTGAATGTGGGGTTAATGGAGGGGTTAATGGTGGCCTAGGGAATGGGAAGGGTTGCCTTGGGGAGGGGAAGGGGTGGCTTGGGAAAAGGATTGGTTGCTTGGGAAGAGGAAGAGTTGCTTGGGAGAATGGAGAGGTGCCTAGGAGAAGGGGATTCCACCGAGGGGTTGGAGGGGAATTAAATGGGAGGTATGGGGAAGGGGGAGGGGTCTTAATGAGAGGTGAATGGGGAGGAGAGAGAGTGAATTTCGAATTTGGGGGTGGGGATGAGAGAGAATGGGGTTTGCCCCCTTTAGAGAGAGAGAGAGAGAGAGAGAAATAGAGAGAGAGCTAGAGAGAGAAGGAGGCATAATATTGTGGATAATTTTCACTCAATAATTCATTCATTCATTAGCTTCAAATGGTGGGATTGGGGTCCTATTTATAGGAATCTCACAATTTAACATAAGACCCTGAGTTTTAGACTAGTGACAAGAAACTAAGGGAGAAGGGGGTGCCCATGGGCCTAGCCCACTTAATTGTGCTCAACTGACTCATTAACCACTCTAATGCCAATTAACCTAGGTAGATGACACCTTAACCTAGGGACTTGACTCAAATAAAGAGAAAATTACATAATAATAAAATGAAAAATACATCATATGACTCGGAATAAAGTGGCGAACAAGATGTAGCACTGCTGGCGAGCATCAGGATCCTCGAACAAATGAGATCACCGGTGATGTCCCCATCATACCCTCGGGGTGCGGAGAACTCGACTCCGTCGAGTATGGGTCCTCCGGGGAAGTGGTCCTCTAAAGCAGCTCGGGGTGAACCTCAACCTCCAAACTCAACCCTACATCCGCAACCAGGGGACGGTCCTTCATCCTCTCACGGTGGCTTGGGCACACCCTCTTGCTGACGATGGTACCCTGCTTGCCCAGTATTGCCTCCGTGTGCACACGTCGGGCTCTCAGGCTCATATGTGGAGGCTCTCCGAGGGTATCACTCACAAAGGTGGGGGTAGGCTCAAAGTGCTCACTGGGTTCCACCGCGGTGCCCATATAGGGTGCCAGATCCGCCGCGCCAAAAGTTGGGTGTATCCCAAACCCCATTAGCAAGTCCAACCCGTAAGCCGGGTTGTCAAAGTCACTCGAAACTTGGCAAAGTCCAAGTCCTCGTGCCCTCAAGTTGGAGGTGACTCTAGGGTAGAGCCACTCCAATGCCACCATCAATAGGTTGCCTACTTGGAATTCCAAGTGGCGCTCGCGAGCCTTTTCTCGCTCTTTGTGAACCTCACCGCTCGTTGCGATTTACTTGCATGTGTGCTCATGCCATGCATTATGATACGGTGAGTGGTTGTGAAAGTGGGTAGTGTGAAAAGGTGGACCGGGGCAACCATAAATTGACCTATCATGCTTAGATGTGATGAAGACTTTCATGGACTCAGGGGGGCCGGGGCAACCATAGGTGGATCTATCGTGCATGGTGGCGATAATTACCGGGGGACCCGGACATCCATGTATGCTCCATTCATGCGTAAGAGCTATGACGAATGTGGGAGGACCAGCACATCCAAATGTGAGCCAGTCATGTATTGGGCCTAAAGTGTGTGTGATATGTATGAGACGACTGGGCTTGTGGCCCCTGACGAATGCTGTGATATGCCAAGATAGGTGCACTCTTATCCTAGAGGTGACGACCATGTGTGTGGGTATGGGGTGGTCCTTGAGCTCCCACTTATAAGGGTCGAAGGGGTCAAAGAAGGTATGTATCATGGAGTGGGGCACTTCATTGTCTCCTAGGTGTGTTTCACCCATGGTCATGGTTCCCTTGGTGTGGACGGGGTCTTGGGAGAGGTGGGCTTGATCCAACATGGTTGGTTGGGGTAGGAAAATGTTGGTGGTGAGTAAGGTGGGTGGGTATAGGAAGGGATCGAAGGGGTCATGGTAAGGGTCACCTAGGGAGAGGAACTCTAGGTCCTCATGGTCCTCACAAAGTGGTGAATCATCCTCCTCTACTCGAACAATTGAGTCGAAGTTTATGAATGGAGGGCTTAATGTTCTACCCGAGATAAGCAACTCTAGTATGTGGATGGCATCGGGCTCATCGGGTGTAGGGAGGAATAGAAGAAGGTCGCTAGTGTAGCAACCCACAGTGTAAATCGAGGAGATGGACCCGGCACATAGGTGTAGGAGGTCAAGGCTCCTAGGTCGGTCGGCTACATTGGTCAACATGCTAGTTAACTCCATTTGCCAAGCTATACCCTTAAGAAGATACCCTAATGTTTCCACTTGATAGGATGATTGGATTGTGGTGTGATAGGTGGATAAGGGTACTATGTGGAGGTGTTGTTCCATGGGAGGGCAAACATGGGCCATGATATCTCTAATTGGGTTCTCCTTTAGCCAACGTAAAAGGGGTTCTCCTAAGATGAGCTCGGCCCCAACTAGGGAGGGTGGTGTAGGGTGAAGACCACTGTGCGAGGTTTCATCTTCAACTTGGACATGTGTTACCCCCACAGTTGGTGACCATGGTGTTCTCCTCCTCTAGGTGGTTGGGTGTGTGAGCCATGATGCTTTTTACACATGGGATGGGAACTTCCCGGCCTAACTCATGACATTGTGATTCGTATTCTTCTTCCCAATCGGGGGAGGCCTCATGTACCTCAATCACATTCTTATCCCTTTGGGGTGTGGGGGTTTTACTCTCCAAGGGAATGGGAAGGTCTTTTGGGGATGGGGAGATGAAGGTTGGGGCATGGTGCACCCGGGGTGGTGAGGGTGTTCGAACTTGGGTTGGGTTTGGGAGTGGAAGAAGTGGAGACCTAAGTTGGGGTAGGATTGGGGTTGGTAGTGGAAGATGGGTGGGTTGAGGAGGATTGGGTTGATTAGTTTTGGGGGGGGTGTGTCCCTTTTAGGGGATAATGGAGGGGTGGTGGTGGGGACCGTGGAAACTTGTGGGGTGTGGGTTTGATGATGAATTTTGGGTTGGGTGGTGGCCAATTTGGTTTGAATGGTGGTGGTGATCGGGATTGGAATCATTTGGGGTGGTGGAGTTTGGGCTCTAAGGGAGGTCTTGGGTTGACTGGAAGGGAAAGGGGGAGTGGGAGTGCTCCTCAGGTTATGGTTCTCAAGGTAGGAGTGGGAAGGTCAGGGAGTGAAGATCTTCCTAATCTCAATCTTCTCTTCCCATGAGTCTTTGGGTCCTTTGGCTTCCCATCCAAATTCATCCCGAGGTGACCAAGCTCTAGGGCCGTGGTTCCTTTTTGCTTCGAACCGGTCAAGTTGGGTGGTGAGGGTATCTAGACAGTTATGAATCTTGTTGATGACAGTGTCAAATTGGTCCATGGGTACTTGGGTCATCTCCCTAGGGTGGTCATGCAATGGAGTGATCGAAATCATGATGCAAGGGAGACTCAAATGTCAATGCCCTAGGACTAGACTCGTAGAGACAAGTCTAAAACTTGCTCTGATACCAATTTGATGTGACACGATCCCTTGGACCTAACTTTGCAAGCAACCGGTCCGAACGGTGATCTCTCACAAGCGGGTTCACCCGCGTCACGAACACCTGGGTCCGTAGGCGGACCGGCGATGATGGTGAGGGTCCAAAGTTGGACCTTGGGGTTCCAAGGGTATGGCTGGCTGGGGATGGACCCCAATGGGATAGGGATGCCCAATTTCAAGGGCGGCCGGCACTCCGAGGGCGTGGGATGTTGTGTCTCCCTCACAACTCACCCGCGGTGGCACTCGATTAGATGGAAAATTGGAACGAGCCCTCTCTCACTGCCGACGACGCAACTAGAGATAATACTAAGCTAAGCAAAGGTAAGAAACCAGCAGAGGAGAGTGGTCCGAAGCTCACCTGATCGGTGTGAAGACACCGATCCCGGCCGGAGACGAGGGCGAGCGGGGGAGTGTGGGTTCCCCGCATACTGCGTCGGTGTAGCTTCCCCTGTTCAAATATTACATGCACTACTCCCCACGTAGGGGGGTTGGACTAGGGAAAGGGAAATTTCAGTTACAAACAAACACTACGTCCACACAGGGAGGGGCGTTAAGCCAGCCAGGCGGGGTGGGGTGGTGAACTAGCTAGTGCCGAATGATCTGCCCTATTCTGGAATACCCGGACAGGGGCTTGATGTAGACACTGCCACGCACTCCTCCGAACTCGGAAGTTGACGAAACCAGTGCCGAAACGTTGCTGACAGACCCAAGAATGCCTGTGAATTTTTATGGATGATCCCAACGTCGACACCGACGGGGGCGGGGGCGGGATCAGGTTCCCTGCGCTCTGGTTCGGACTGGTCCCAGGGTGCAGGAGCAGGTGGAAGTAGTCACCACGCCCGCTCCCGATGTCAAAACGCAGCAGGACCAGGACGAGTATGACCATGGACGAGTCCTCTTCGAGCAGCAGCCAGGGGGGACACCAGACGATGTCGGGGCAGAGAGGGGGAGCCCGTTGAGTGAAGAGGGGTCTGGACAGGTCCTGAGTGGCCTGTTCAGCGCACCTGGGGGAGAAAATTCGGAACGGGCAGTCCCGGACTCCGAAAGAGGTCCCGCTTGCTGTATTGGACAGAGGACTGGGGGATCTTCGACCCAGCCAAGTGGCGCGCCTTGGAACGGAAGGATGAGACCGTGGAAGCTTCTGCACTGAAGCACTGGTCCTGGTTCAGGTCCCGGTTGTGCAGTCGGACGAGAACGAACCCTCCAGACAGCAGGGATGTCGGATGCCGGCGAGACCACCTCGGCTGCGAATCTATCTTGACTAACTTTCCGTTGATGTATGGTACGCCTCCAGACGACGGAGAATGACCTCGGGGCAGGTTCTGCAAATCGGGCTCCAATTGCTCCCTGCGAACTGAGATGGATAGGGTGGTGAAAGGTGATGGGAGACAGAGTAGATGGGGTGGGAAATGGGGTGGATGGGTGTGGGGATGGCACCTGACTATGTGGGGGTCTGTTAGGGGGTGATACAAGATGTGGGAGGGGTAGAAAGGGGGCTGGGAGGTGGTCTAGCAAGTGGAGGAAGGGGGAGCTGCGAATTTGGGTTGGGAAGGAGAGATCTCTCATTTGGTTTGAATGTGGGGTTAATGGAGGGGTTAATGGTGGCCTAGGGAATGGGAAGGGTTGCCTTGGGGAGGGGAAGGGGTGGCTTGGGAAAAGGATTGGTTGCTTGGGAAGAGGAAGAGTTGCTTGGGAGAATGGAGAGGTGCCTAGGATAAGGGGATTCCACCGAGGGGTTGGAGGGGAATTAAATGGGAGGTATGGGGAAGGGGGAGGGGTCTTAATGAGAGGTGAATGGGGAGGAGAGAGAGTGAATTTCGAATTTGGGGGTGGGGATGAGAGAGAATGGGGTTTGCCCCCTTTAGAGAGAGAGAGAGAAATAGAGAGAGAGCTAGAGAGAGAAGGAGGCATAATATTGTGGATAATTTTCACTCAATAATTCATTCATTCATTAACTTCAAATGGTGGGATTGGGGTCCTATTTATAGGAATCCCACAATTTAACATAAGACCCTGAGTTTTAGACTAGTGACAATAAACTAAGGGAGAAGGGGGTGCCCATGGGCCTAGCCCACTTAATTGTGCTCAACTGACTCATTAACCAATCTAATGCCAATTAACCTAGGTAGACGACACCTTAACCTAGGGACTTGACTCAAATAAAAGGAAAATTACATAATAAAAAAATGAAAAATACATCATATGACTCGGAATAAAGTGGCGAATAAGATGTAGCACTGCTGGCGAGCATCAGGATCCTCAAACAAATGAGATCGCCGGTGATGTCCCCATCAGTTTATCTCTAACCTCTCTGGTCGATGCACACCTTTCGACAAGTTGATGAAGAAAGACACCCCGTTTATATGGGACTCTGAATGCCAGATGGCTTTCGAGGAAATCAAGGAATACCTCCTTCCCCCTCAAGTTATGGGGGCACCAGTTAAGGGTAAACCCCTTATCCTCTATATTGCTGACATGGATGCCTCCCTTGGAGCTCTTTTGGCACAAGCCAACGAGGAAGGTAAAGAGCAGCCCCTCTATTACCGCAGTCGGAAGCTAATCGGCGCCGAGCACAGATACTCCCCCATCGAGAAGGTTTGCTTGGCATTAGTGTTTGCCATCAAGAAGCTATGGCATTACCTCATGTCCCATCGAGTTGAGCTCATATCTAAGCACGACCCTCTGAAGTATCTCCTTCGATAACCCGTCCTCTCAGGCAGACTAGGAAGGTGGGCTCTCCTATTGATGGAGTACGACATTACTTATGTCCCCAGAAAAGTAATTAAGGGATAGGGTATGGCCGAATTCTTGGCAGCCCATCTAGTGCCAGATGACTCGCCATTGAACCTCGGATGAGGAGTCCCTTGCTGTTCAATCACAACAATCGGTTGAATAAGGAGGAGATGTCTTGCATTACTAGCGGCAAAGCGCTCTCACAACCACTATTGTTCAATCACAACAACCAGTCGAACAGAGTGGAGATGTCTTGCATTACTGGTAGCAAAGCACTCTCTCAACCGGTGCACCTTGTTGGGAGCTCTACTTCGATGGTGCTTCCCGAGGGATTACCCAGAGCAACCAGGATCCAGCCACCACGGCAGGTGCCGGCATTGTTTTCCTCACTCCTCAGGGTGAAGTTATCTACAATTCCTGTGCCCTCATGAAATCTCTGAACAACAATGAAGTTGAATATGAAGCTCTGCTCATTGGGCTCCATATGGCTCTCCACATGGGCATCAAATGCCTCAAAGTCTACGGGGACTCCCTGCTGATAGTCCGGCAGGTCATCGGCATCTATGATGTGTGGAAGCCGGAGTTGGTCCCGTACCACGCCACTGTCACTAGATTAACTCAGAAGTTCTATTTCTTTGAGATAGATCATGTCCCTAGAAGTAGCAATGCTCAGGCAGACGCCCTGGCAAAATTGGCTGCGGCTATCAAACTCTCGCCCGAGGGCGAGGTCGACATCGTCATTAAACATAGAAGATGGATGCCGAGTTCACTCAAAGACAACACCGGTCTCACCATTTATGAGGTCCATGACCTCGACCAGAATACTCCTCCAGAAGGAGAAGATTGGCGACAGCCGATCATAAAACTCAAGAAAGGGTGGCTCCCTTCTGACCGAGCTCAAAGGGTCCAGCTACTCCACCGAGCAACCTCTTATGCGTTAATTGGTGACTCCCTGTATCGACTCGTCCATGAGAAGGACAAGTCAATTATCCTGAGATGTGTCTCTCCAGCAGAGGCTCGAGCCATCATGCAAGAAGTCCACTCCGGATTGTGCGGCGCGCACCAGGCCGGAGATCGAATGAAGCACAGCATCAAGCTCAAAGGCTTCTACTGGCTAACCATGTACGTGGATTGTGTCTAGTACGCCTGTACATGTCATCAGTGCCAAGCTTTCGACCTAGTGCCCAGAAGACATCCTAACCCACTGTGCCCAACAACCCCCACCCGACCTTTCGCTAAGTGGGGCATGGACATCGCGGGGCCTTTCCCGCCGTCTTCCAAGGGCCATAAATACATCTTGGCCGCTACTGACTATTTCTCTCGCTAGGCGGAGGCTCTTCCTTTGCGAGAGGTCACCGGTGAGGTGGTTCCCAGATTCGTCTGGCACAACATTATTTACCGGATCGGTACCCCTAGTCGCATCGTGTCCGACAATGGGACGCCATTCAAGAATAGGGCCGTGTACCAGTTAGCGGCCAAGTTTCACATCGACTGGAGAACCTCTTTGGTCCACAACCCCCAGGCCAATGGCTTAGCGGAAGCCTTCAACAAGACCCTCTACAAGCTCTTGGCTAAAATGGTTAGCCACCGGAAACGTGATTGGGGCGAGAAGGTCCTCGAGGCACTTTGGGCTTACCGAACGGTCTACAAAACTCCTACGGGGTGTTCGTCGTTCTCCCTCGCCTATGGGGCAGAAGCTGTTGTCCCCATTGAAGTCCAGTTAGCCTCTTATCGCTTGGCGATCCACACCGACCTCGTCGACCCTGATGAAAATGAATACCAGAGAGGGCTAGAGGAGCTCGCCGATCTGGAAGGCAAACGGCTCGAAGCCTACAAACACCCGCAA
Source organism: Amorphophallus konjac (assembly GCA_022559845.1). Taxonomy (NCBI): domain Eukaryota; kingdom Viridiplantae; phylum Streptophyta; class Magnoliopsida; order Alismatales; family Araceae; genus Amorphophallus; species Amorphophallus konjac. The sequence continues at coordinate 312,387,377 of CM040121.1, forward strand.
GTATACTAGGCCCGTATGATCCGGGCCTATGATAAGCTCGCCAAGCAGCGAGCCTTCAAGCAAGGTGACCTCGTCATGATCAAGGAAAAGGGAGTCATGGTGGGGTGCCCCAATGGAAAATTACAGCCGAATTGGCAAGGCCCATATATCATATGTAACGTCTATGAGGGCGGGGCCTACACGGTCGTCGACCACAAAGGTCACTGACCCTTCCCACCTCTCAATAGCAAGCATATGAAGCTATACTATACACCTGAACACGAGTTCATGCACCAGCCAAACTGAGGTGCGTGTTCCAGCTACTACAAGTGAGGTCCGCCCTACCCCGGGGAGGGTCGGACCTGTCAGTTTCGCCAGTCTTCAATTCCCAGTCAAGCAATAGGGCCAGCCAAGCCCTCCCAGAACCACCGCCAGGCATTCTGGCGGACTAATTCCCTGTCCTCGTTCTCGTCACCACAAGAGCAAGGGCACCCCCTACGCCAGCACCAGTCCAGCCGTCAGGCTCCCAGGTAAGTAAAAAAAATAAAGAAAAATAATAATGACATAAAAAATGGGGTTAAAAATAGAGATGTCCCAACAGACCCAGTCACCCTCATCGTAAAAGGGGGCAACTGGGGGGAAAAAGGCCAGTAACCCGACTGAGGTGAAAACCCGGAAGGGCACCTCAGGCAAAATGGGGAAACCCCTCGGCGTGAAAACCCGCAAGGGCGCGTCAGAAAAAGCTAAAGGGGGTCGGGTCTGGCAAAAAAGCTAAAGGGCAGTAGAGCCGATAACGAGAAAGTCTTCCTCTCCCAGCCAGTTGGAGTGGCGTTCCACCCATTCCTCAGCAAATCATTAGCCCCACCGAATATCAACCTTCTACCAACTCACATTGCCAGAACACTGATCCTACAATCCCCAATTAACCTTACACCACCTTGCTCAGCTCATACCACCTTCAGCCGTTGCTTTGATGCGGCGGGCAGACAACTCTCGGTGGCGGTATGATATCCTAATTGCCACCCTAGCAAATCCTAGTCCCAACCAATCCCCAGATTCTTACCACTCCACACCACTGCATTTCGCACCTTCTATAAATCCAGAGCTCCCGAGTTTGTTCTCCCAGTAATCCCTGACTCTTCCCAGCCATAACTCCGGTCACATCCGGCCATAAAAAAATGACCCATCTCCATGGCTCGACAACTTGTGAAAACCCCTATTAAAGGAGGAACAAAATCCGGTCATTCACAATCTCCAGTCCCAGATTATGTCCCCTAACAGCAGCTCGCCAGGGACAGTGGTTTCAAGAATATATATATATATATATATATATATATATATATATATATATATATGCATATATATAATAAAAAATGGGGTTAAAAATAGAGATACCCCGGTGGACCTAGCCGTCCTCATTACAAAGAGGCGACTGGGGGCAAAAATTGCCACCAACCCAGCTGAAGTGAAAACCCGAAAGGGCGCCTCAGGCAAAATCGGGTAACCCCTCGGTGTGAAAACCCGCAAGGGCACACCAGAATAAGCAAGAGGGGGCCAGTTCTAGCGAAAACCCGCAAGGGTGGTAGAGCTGGTAAGGTGAAAAAAAAAACCCCTCTCCCTCTCTACCCCTCACCGATGAAAGCTATCGACCGCGACACCTCGCCGATGGCAAGCTCAACAACACTCCACAACAATGGTGACCACAGCACCCCCAAGGGTCGGTCACCCTGAGCCCCCAGTCTTCAGTTCTCATTTTGGCTACAACGCCTTCATAGGCCAGCCGCCAGCTTTTAGCTCTAGCCTCGGCTACAACGCCTTTACAGGCCAGTTGCAAGCTCCCAGCTCCAACCTCGGCTATAATGCCTTTATAGGCCAGCATCCAGCTCCCAGCTCCAGTCCCTGCTACAGCGCCTTTACAGGCAAGCCGCCAGCTCCCAGCTCCAGTCCCAGCTACAATGACTTTATAGGCCAGTTGTCAGCTCCCAGCTCCAGTCCCGGCTACAACGCCTTTACAAGCCAGCCGCCAGTTCCCCGCTCCAATCCCGGCTACAATGCCTTTACAGGCTAGCCGCCAGCTCCCAACTCCAGCCTCAGCTATAACGCCTTTACAGGCCAGCCGCCAGCTCCCAGCTCTAGTCCCAGCTACAATGCCTTTACAGGCCAACCGCTAGCTCCCAGCTCAAGTCCCGGCTACAATGCCTTTACAGGCCAGCCGTCAGCTCCCAGCTCCAGTCCCAGCTGCAACGCCTTTACAGGCTAGCCGCCAGCTCCTAGCTCCAGTCCCGGCTACAACGCCTTTACAGGCCAGCCGCCAGCTCCCAGTCCCAGTCCCGGCTATAACACCTTTACAGGCCAGCCGCTCAGCCGCTAGTCCCAGTCTCGGCTACAACGCCTTTATAGTCCAGCCGACTAGCTCCAGCTCCGGTCACCATCTCCAGTCATAATTCTAGTTTCAACCTCCAGTCCCCTTCCCAGTCCCAGTTTTGGCCGCTATGTTCCCCCAGGCCACCCAGACAGCTCAGTCCCAGTCTTAAGGCTAATGCAATCTACATTTCGAACCCAATATGCTAATAGCCGATATTCTATCACTTGGTTTGCAGCTGACACACCCCAGAATCACCCCAGTAGCCCTAGACTACGTGGACCGCCATACCCCCATAGGTCTACGTCAGCTTCATGTCCCACAGGCCTTTATCCTTCAAGAGGGTTAGCCCCAACACCCAGTCATTCTCCCCTACTGCCCAGTACTCAGCCTCTAGTTCCCCACACTCTATCGCCGGGACCCAGTACCTTCCATCCAGTTACACCATTCTCCATACTTAACCCCCATTACTCCTGCACCCGAAAGCGGGTATATTCATTCCCCTGTCTCTTACACCAGTACACAGTGGGAGAAACAAGCACGACTAACAGCAAGTGGTCACCGGTCCATGCACACTACACCGTCCCACTGGAGATGGGAGGGAACAACCCAGAAAACAACCAAAAGATCCGACAAGTTTGTCATTAATACTCTGTAAAAGGAGCCCAAGTCATACCCTTGGGGTGACAAAATCCATGCAGTCCGGATGACACAAAACAAAAAGGGGAAAAGAAATACAATCAAACCCCGGGCTCGATCCCCTCAAGTGTCGCAAGGTGAGAGTCAGCAGCCGCAAGCTCCACCTCCAGGGTCAATAAAAGATGACCGCTAGCCTCGGCCATCATCTCGACCGTCTGCCACTCATCCCGGGCGCGCTCGACCACCGATAACTGCTCCTTCGAGGCCTTCTTCAAAACCTCAGCCCGACTCTCTGCCTCTCCCAGCTGCACGGCGCGGTCCCAGGACTCCAACGCGGTCGCCTCGGCATGGCCCTTCTGCTCAGCATCGGCTGACACAAGCTGGGCCCGCTGCTCCTACGCCTCCCGGATCACCGCCAGCCTCCGAGTCCTCTGCTCCTGAGCATCGCGAAGTCGCAAGTACTCGGCCCAGATCCCGACTAACCCAGACATCCAGAGCTCGCTCGGGAAGCCAAGCGCGTGGTAGCCTTGGGTGCACTCTCGCAGCCGCTGCCTGATCAGACCCTCTGGAGGAGGGAGAGGGTCGCTCTGTAGGTAACCTCGAGCTCTCTGGAGCAGGGTGGCACCTGCGCTCATCTCCAACAGTGGCTCTGGCAGACAGATGGACGCAGGCCACTCAACCCCTAAGTCCAGGGAAAGGTCACCTGACATAGTTAGCACTCCAGCAGAGCTTGCATAACCCCGGCAAACATCAAAGGGAGTGAACAATACATGCAGAACTTCCTACTGTTGTACCCCATGCACAAATGTATGCTTAGGAATTTTGATGAGGATATAAATACCATGTGATTGTGTTCCATGTAAATAAATACATATGTGGTTTGTGGATGAGAAATGATATGCTTTAATTTCTTTATGGTTGAATGAAGCTCATTCCCATATCTTTGCAATTGTTGAATGGGATGCCTTTAGTTCAAGAATTATGTGCCGTACTAGACTGACATTGTCTTGGCATTTGCATAGGGAGAGATGAAGACTGGGTGTGATTCAAGCCAATTCATGGAATTATCCTACTGTACTTTTGGTTGATTCAGATTATGGTTGAATCATTTGATTCACTTAATGGTTGTGATGCAGGATCTCAAGTGTGTATTGAATGGCAATGAACATAAGGACCAATTGGAAACCTTCCAATTGGATCTTCACATGCATGTGGACCAACAAAATGGTAAGCTATTTTGGTTGAATGGTTGGAGGAGGCTTGTTGTGTTGATTGGATGAACGAATCCCTAGGTAGTTCCCTATCCATACCTACCTTGTAAGTCTGTGATTTGGGGCAGGTATTACTTAATTCTTTCATCCTTGCATGTGTCTTTAATGTATCATCCTTTTAGAATTACCCTTGTGTGTGTTTTATTGAGTTAGTATTATGTCAGGAAAAGTGTTGACCCTATGGGTCGACACTTTGTCCAAGGGTCTGGTGTTTTAAGCCGGCCCTCTTATGTCTTCAAACTTGGGGATAAAAAGTCGACCCACAAGGTCGACCTTTTTATCGCGAGGTTCTGTCTGGGTTCATGTTTCAGAACCCTGGACATAAGTGTCGACCCACAAGGTCGACACATATTCCGGGACTTTCTACCGTGGCCTTTTATTATTGCCACAGGTGGAAAGTGTCGACCCCATGGGTCGACACTTTCTATGCTGAGTTCTGTTTGGGCTTTGTTCTATCTTGCCCGAACGGAGTGTCGACCCATGGGGTCGACACTTTCCGGCAACCGGGAAAAATGCCGGTTCCCGCGGCGGCCGGAGCCCTTGCTCGATCCCATCTTTTTGTGCCCTATTGTGATTGGTCCTTGGGGGATAATATCCTCCACATGGCCGCCCATTCCTCTTGGGTATAAATCGGATGTGATAGGGTTTATTGAGAGAGAGAGAAAGCATCGAATGAAACATTCATTTTTGGGGTTTTTGTAGGGAGTGCAGCCGGAGCTGAATGATGCCTCTCCCCAAGTCGTGCTGAGCTCGATTCAAGGTTGAAGATGATCGTCTTCCACCTCCTAGAAGCCGTCGTGTTGAAGAAGAAGGCTGTACCATCTCCAAGTTACCCAATGCACAGAAAGTGATTCAAGGTGAAGAAGAAAGGGTCTGATGTTCATCCTCTTCCATCCTTCAGAAATGAACCTGTTGAAGCATCAACTTTCAGCCTCCTTCCAAAGTCCAGTCCACCTCAGTCATTAAAGAAGCCAAGGCCATCGTCCTCCAGCCAGGAGTTCTCTCAACCCGTCCTTGTTCTTACTTGCTGCAGTCTAGTGCTTAGTTGATGTTTAGTGAGATTGCTTTGAAGATTTGTGCTTATTGAGCTTGCAAATGTACATCTGTGTCCATCTCTTAAACTGAAGAAAACTATGTGTGTGTTCAGAGCGGTGTCTCCGAGTGTGGATTGATTGTTGGGGTGCATTCCCCATCTTGGTGTGTGTGTGTGGTGCTGAGCACCGTGTTGAGGGTTCTCCCTCATGTCTGTGCTGCTCTGTAGCGTGTTGAGCGTCGAGCTCGTGTGTGTGTGGTTTGCTGCCGTCGAGCAGCTTGTGGTGTATTGGGGTTCATCCCCGTGTGCTACCTCGTGTAGCGTTTTAGTGAAGCCTCACCTAGGTGGTGAGGGGTGGACATAAGGTACACGTCGTGGTCCCGAACCACCTAAAAAATCCTTGTGCATGTGTGATTGGTTGAGTGTTTGTTCCTTATCTTCTACCGCCATTCACAGGATGGATTATTGATTATCTTGCACATCGATGCTAAATTTGTTAACGTATACTGCTAGTTTAAATTGCCATCTCTCCGTGTGTGATCTTGTCACTTGCATATTTGGTGAGGTTTGATTGAGAAGCCTTCAAGTTATTTTAATTGGTCTTAATTTGTTAGAGAGGGATCTATTCACCCCCCTCTAGATCCGTGCCACTACACTGTGGGACCCAACAATTAGTATCAGAGTCCGGCTCTATTATATTAGATCAAACGATCTTCAGAGGGATCCTAGTGTAGTTTTGAATGATGAATGCTTCTTCAGATATTGCTTCTTGGACTTCCTTACCCTTTTATAATGGTGATGACTTTAACTCATGGCTGGGATGTGTAGGACCATAAATTCAATTGATCCAAATTTGTGGAAATTAGTTAATGATGGTCCTCATAAGTTGCCTCTGGATGAGACCAAGTGGTCCAACCGAGATAGACTAAAGAGTCATGAAAATGCTACAATTTTGAGGTTGATGAAAAATTCTGTCAATGCTAACAGGTTCACGTTTGTCACCTCTTGCAGAACCGCCAAAGAAATTATGGACAAATTGATGTTAGCTCAAGAGAAGCAAGGACTAAAGGGATTAATGGCTGATGATATTTATCAGACTTGTGATGAAAGTGCTGAGGAGGTAAGCTCTAAATTAGATGAAGATGAATTATCTTTTGAAGATTTAGTAGATGCCTATGAAGAACTGTCAGAAAAATATCAAAAGGTGAAACATGAAAACAAAGCACTGAAGAAAAGGTCTAATGAAAATATACATGATAATTTTTCTTGTGTGAAATGCATTGATCGAATTTCAAAAGTTGAAGAACTGGAAAAAGAAAATGAACTTCTGACATGCCAAGTTTCATTGCTTAAGGAAACTGAAGAGAGTCTAAAAAGCAAGTTAGATTCTTTATCAGATGATGATAAACTCTTTGATAAACTTCTTGATTCTGAGATAGATGTCAAGTCCCTTCTGGATAAAAATGAAAAACTAAAAGGGGACAACAATGTTTTGCTCATTCAAATCTCCTTGCTAGAGGGAAAACAGAAGTACCTCGAGAAATCTGAAAAAGAAAATGATCTGTTGAAATCTGAACTTGAAAATATGAAACAATTAAATTCGACCATGTGTGAAAGACTTTTGACATTTGAAAAAGGCAAGTCCATGGTCTCTCAAGAGAGTGAGAATGTAAGTATTCTAGAATAGGAAATAGAATCTTACAAGACGATAAATGCCACTCTAAATGAAATGTCAGTTCCTGTGAAAATCAGATTATCTCATATGAACTTCATGTAGCATCTCTTCAATCTGAGATTTCTGACTTGAATAGGTCATTGGGAAAATTCGTGAGTGGGGAGGAGAATCTAAATAAACTCTTGGGAACTAAGGTGAACTTCCAAAGGTAAAGACTAGGATACAATCCTAGTAAAAAGGAAGCATTTAATCTGAAAATAAAAACTTCGTTTGTGCATGCTTCTAGTTCCTCAAGTACACCAAATATCTCTTCATCTGTCAAACAAAAGCCCATTATGCATGCTAAGAAACTTGATGTGAAATCCCAAGCTCCAAAACACAACAATACTTCATGTCACTATTGTGGTGAGCTTGGACATTTAATGCATGATTGTAGCTTAATGAAAGAAGATGACTTGAATGCTTGTAAGATGCATGACAGTAAATCTCAAGTTCATCAGAAAAAGAAGGTAGAATATTTTCATTGTGGGAAAGTGGGCCATACCATGAAAAATTGTTGGTCGTTAAATGTGAAACCAAAATTTCACAATCAAAATCATAGAGTCCCCAGGGATACATAAAAGTCCAATGGTTATGCTCAATCAAAGAAACTGAAACAACGTGTGTATTGTCACTATTGTGGTTATGTAGGACACCTAATGGATGATTGCTCTCTGTGGCACCTTGATGATATGAATGCAAGGAAAATGTGGAAAGCTGTCAGTCGTGGTGCAGCTAACCGTCAGGGACCCAAGATGGCTTGGGTTCCCAAAACCTCAAAATGACAATCTTGTTTTGCAGGGATGCCTTGTGATGGAAGAAGCTGTCAATAGAATAAAATTCCTCCAAGGCAAGAAATTTGATGAGCTATTGTGGTAATACATTCCACTTTTACTTCCACGTTTGAATACCAATCTTTTGTAATTATTCATAGAGTTTATTAGCTTTCACTCATGTTTTCTTGTGTGAATAACTATAATTTTGCAGTTGTTCATAAAGTCCTTTTCTAGCTATACTCGTCTTTTTTTGTGGATAAAAGTTGAATTTTACACATAGAGCACACACATCTTTTTGCATACTTGTGAATACAAATAAAAATTTTAATCATCTGTCATCTTGCTGCACTGGCTCGCATACATTTTTTTTTTTGATCGGTAAGCTTGTAAATATTATAGAAAAGTAAAAAAGTGTACAGTGGGTGAGCAAAGTCTAGACAAACCTAGACTGATTGCTCTATAGAAATCAGCCGTGCCACAACAGGCATGGTCTACAGTGGAGAAGGTACATAAAAGTACTAGAACTAGGGCAGAGCTAGCATCCAATCAAATTGTACAATGTAGGATCCCCCATGAGATGAAAGGCAGTTGTCCAGAGTTAAGGTATGCTGAAGTTATATCGTTTGAATATCTGTTTTTCCCTGGAAGTAAGTCTATCATCCTTGAGTGCATTTTCCAAACAGCATCTGGTTTCATAGAGAATTTCAATTAGTAGCTTTGCATACCCCATTTCCTTATTTTCAAAAATGCGAAGGCATCTCTCTCTCCAAATCCACCAGATAGTACATCGAAATAATAATTTGATAAGCTTGGTAAGGTAACCTTTGTTAGGGAAATTGGCCTCAAGATATTACAACTCACCTGAAATTGTATTCTTTGGCTCTCTGTGAATGTCAAATCTTTGTAGGATTTCATTCCATAGTGCTTTGGAGTATGTGCATGAGAAGAATAGGTGGTCATTACTTTCCTCTGCCTCTTTACAAAGCATACACATATTTGCAAGCGAAAATCCTTTTTTTTGAATAATATCCAGAGTTGGTAATCTGCGGTGAAGTGCTTGCCAGCAACATAATGAATGTTTGGGACATAGTGGCCTGCCCCAAACCCAGCTCTCCTGGTGCCATACTGGGTGTTTTTGCCTTATTTGATTCCATGCTGAAGTACAAGAAAAATTACCATTGTCATGAATCCAAGTCAATGTATCGATGGGGTTATTAACCAGAGGAATAGCTGAGATAACTGGCCAAAGCTGAAACATGTCAATGGAAGTTGGAGTTGGGAGATTCCAAGTTCCATTACAAATGAAGTCAGAAATAGTACTATTCACATTGCCTCCCAGATCTTGCCTGATCCGATCTCCATAAAGCTCGAATATACTTTTATTATTTACCCATGGATCATACCACATGCTAAGTGAACTTTCAATGGAGATAGAAAATTGGATGTGTTTGAGTAACCATGTTCTCATTTGAAGTATACCTTTCCAAGCTGCAGAATGGTAGGACTTTGCTTGAATGTGCCAGAAGTTACATTTGGATAGATATTTACTATGTATCCATTGTATCCACAGACTATCCTTTTTATGTAATATGTCCCAACACTGCTTCACCAATATAGCTTTGTTCCAATCAGCTAGTCTTCGTAAATTTAACCCCCCTTCTTGTTTTGGTCTACATATAATATCCCAATTTATCATGTGAAATGCCTTATTTGCCCCTGTACCTTGCCAGAAGAAGCTAGCAAACAGTTTTTCAATCTCTTGGATTAATCCTGCAGGTAGAAGGAAGGCCGCAGACCAATAGATGGAGTAGGTGGATAAGATGGATCTAATCAATTCCAACCGCCCACTCTTAGAAAGGAGTTTCATTCTCCAACAGCTAATTCTGCTTTTGATTTTCTCAATAATAGGTTGGCAATGTACCTTTTTTAAACCGGTGGAGATAAGAGGCAAGCCTAAGTATGGAATAGGAAGATTCCCTTCTTCCACCCGCAGTGCTGTTGTGATTGCTATTTTGTCTTTGATCTTGACACCAATGTACACTCTGCTTTTGGAATGATTCAGCTTAAGACCTGACCATTTGCCAAACGTGTGTAGGATGTTTGCAAGGTAATGAACTGAGTGAATGTCATTTTGTATAAAGATAATAAGATCATCAGCAAAGGTAATGTGAGAAACATGTGTTTCAGTGGTCTTTGGAACTTTGAGATGACCTTGGTGTACACCTTCCTCAAACATACACGTGAGTCCTTCCATGGCAATGGTAAACAAATAAGAGGACAGAGGGTCTCCTTGTCTGATGCCATTTGAGCTTTTAAAATAGCCTGCAGGTGAACCATTAAATAGGATGGAGAACATACAGCTCTCAGTGCAGCTTTTAATCCATTGAATCTAGTTAGGTGGAAATCCAATTTTCATAAGCATATGATATATAAAGCGCCTGTCAACAGCGTCAAACGCCTTCCGCAGATCCGCTTTAAGGATAATAATATTTCCTTTGCCTTTGGAATGTAGATCTTTGGTCAGATCATTAGCTAGGAGAATGTTGTGGGTTATACTTCTGCCTTTTATGAATGCAGTCTGCTGGGGACTGATGATCTTGTTAATCACCTTCTGAATTCTATTAGCCATGAGCTTTGAAATAACTTTGTAGATGAAATTGCATAGAGCAATGGGCCTGAAATTCTCCAGGTTATCCGCCCCCACCACTTTTGGTACGAGAGCAAGAAATGTGTTATTGAACTGTTTGTAGAGATGGCCCGTTCTGAAAAAGTGAAGGCAAGTGTTGATCACATCTTGACCAATTATTTGCCAAGCTGATTGATAAAATTCCGCTGGAAATCCATCTGGACCAGGACATTTATTTTTTGGTGATTGAAAGATGACTTTCTTAATATCTTCCGGGGTGAATTCAGCATTGAGAATTACCCTATCTTCTTCAGAGAGTAGAAGAGAAGGGTTGATGTCGCTAGCTTCCTGCAAAGAAGATTGGTTAAGTAACTGATAGTAGTAATCAATGGTGTGTTCTTTTACCTGATTACTGTCATTAATAGTGTTTCCATGGTGATCTTTGAATTGTCTGATATGGTTTATGGTTCTTCTGGCATCCATGCTAGCATAAAAGAATTTTGTATTGGAATCGCATACATTTCATATTAGTGTGCATGAATGTCGTGATTAACCGGTATATAAAATGGTGTCAGTGGAAAGGTAGATTAAGTCCACCTGGAAGCTTTCATCATGCGTGAGTGTGGTCTTTGGACCTACGTACTCCGTCACATACCGGCCATCAAATTGCTTGAATACATCGCTTTTACATGCTTGAATGTATATAATTTACATCCGTTTTTTTCTGAACTCTTCTACGACCAAACAACCTTGTTAAATAAATTTGCATTGATTCAGACATGAATGCCTCATGACACATCTTAACAAGGTCATTTTGGTTTTCAACCGTGCATACACTTAGGGGGAGACAAAACCTTGAAAAGGCTAATTCATGTTCTATTATTTGTTCAATCACTCACTTCATATGGAACCTTGATACAACTGACTTCATTCAATAAGGATCTCTGTTATTCCACTAAACACTTTTAAGGATTCTTAAACCCCTACATTAAAGTCAAGTGACTCGTGAGGAAAAAGCTGCCAGTCCCTTCAAAAATTGAATAAGTGTGATTTGACATCGAGTACATCGGGGATCCCCCCTGAAATAAAGGAGGAAACTCGCATCGGAAAGTGTCTTATCCACATAATCATAAACGATGATACCGCGTAGCCGGGAACTGCCCCTAAGACAAAGGGCATGCCTCGTGTCAAAAGGCTAGTCATGTTGCTATTTAAAATAAATATAAAATTGTATGGGACTGTGTGAAGCTACCAAAAGCCTAGCATTTTGTATTGAAATGTAGGGAGAAGAGATTCTTGTTAGTGTTACTTAGAACATATGATTATTCATATTGTTTTGATAGTCATTCTTCATCGTTCACATGTTGAATCTGAGCTTGATTGTTTGAATGTATTTCCTGAATTAGTTGATCATCAATGGTTAAGCAGCACGTCTACTTGTAAGCACAACCAAGTTAATATGGCTCATGGACATAATTGCTTAAATCTATTGCATTCTTCTTATACCCATCCTTAAGGGACCTTCATGCTTGATTTTATACCTATGTATGCTTGTTTGTATGCCTGCATGCTTAAAATGCATAATGAGAACTCAATTGTTGAACCCCCCAAAATTGAAGTACCTGACTCACTTTGAATCTGCTATCCCACTCATATTCCATGAATTTCCTCTAAGATGGATTTTTGTTAAAGAGAAAACCATGTCTGGATGATTGTTGAATAGAGTTGGTCATAATTGCTCTCATGTGACCAACTATAAAATGTAATGGCTGAATGGGTATACAAACCTTGACTGAATAGCTTTGTGCAATGAGTTACTTTCTGACATTGTGTCAATTACTTGAACCTTGTCTCATATTTCACTGACCATGATTACTGATACACAGAGTTAATAAATTGCAATTGATGACTCTAGCATGCTTTAATCCTGAATTCATTAAAGTACTCAGAATGAAGGAGATAAGGTAAGCAATCTTGGCTTGAATGATATTCTTGAGAATGGAATGTGCTTAACTCACATCTGGTTTAATTCCCTGCAACATTTCAATCTCAATGAGTTGTAATGGAAATTAGAAATGAAAGCTTGCATGTTTAATTGAATTGATCATCTTAGTGTGGTTATTTGATTTCACGTGTCGAAGATCAACCTTTTCAGTTGAACAACCACATATTGTCCAATTTGTGTTTATCTTTTAGTTATCATCTTTGGTTCAATTGGCCTTCAATTCACTGCATTTCTCTTGATTTTTCAAAGTGCAGAAGAAGTGTCGACTCCTAAGGTCGACCTTCTTATCGTGTGTCCCTCTGTTTCTCATGAGACAGAATCGTCTCCAAAATGTGTCGACCCACAAGGTCGACACTTTTGTTTCGGAACCCGGTTTGTGAACCGGACCGCAGGGTTCACTCCTGACACCGATTGCTCTCTTGGTACGAACCCAAGGTCACTTGGGTCTCTCTTCTGGTCGAACCTAATCGAACCAAACCCCCTTTCTCTTCTCCTTAAACCCTTTCATCACCCATCCACTCCTGCCCTAACGTTCCATCCGCAACACCCCACGGACGATCCTCCACTTCCCAAGCCTCTGCAGCTCCTCCTCTCCATTCCTCCTCCGGCCCTCGTTTCTGATGGGGGCATCCCTTGCCCATCCACATTTTTTATGGGCTCGGATTGTTCGTCGGCAAGTGCCATTGTGTTAGTCATGTGTTTATGAGTCTAGTCATGTAATTTTTATATTTTCTTTGAGTCATAAACTATGTAATTTTCCATTTATTTGAGTCATGTACCTAGGTTAGTGAGTCATTTTCCTAAGTTAGTTGTCATATGGTTGGTTTGATAGGCTAATGGGCCCAACTAATGGGCTAGGCCCAGGGGTGCCCCTCCCTTGGACTACTTTGGTCATTAGTTAGTTTGTCATGGTCACTATGGTCATATGAAAAGTATGGAGTCTATAAATAGGCCCCCGCTCCTCTCATATGTAACAACATTTTATGATCAATTTAAACCAAGTGAGTTTTAGTGTCTCATTGGAGTGGATTCTCCAAATCTCTCTCTCTCTCTCTAAGGGGTGGATTCCCCTCTCTCTTTCTCTCTCTCTTCTCTCTCTCTCTCTCCAAGAGGAGGGGCGCCCCTTTCTCTCTCCTCGCCTCCCTCTCTCTCCTACACATCATCAACCCTTCCCCTCCCCTCGTTACTCATCCTCCCAACTACCCCAACCCTTATTACTCCACCCCTAGTCCCAAGAGACCCTCCACCACTCCATACTCCACCACCCAACCACCAACTACCCAATCCCCTTCCCTAAGCACCCTCTCATCTCCCAAGGGAGAACTCCCCACTTCCCAAGCACCCCTTCCATTCCCCAACACAACCATTCCCATCCCCAAAGCCCCATTAACCACCCCATTAGTCAATTTTCAAACCTTTGAGAGAGAACTCTCCTTCCCTCTCCCCCACCCATCCCAAATTCGCAGCTCCTCCTCCCACCACCTGTTAGACCCCCTTCCAGACCCCATTCTTCTCCTCCCACACCTTGGAACACCCCCTCCTAGACCCCCTCACAGCCAGGGTTCTCCCCACACTCATCCACCCCCATTTCCCCCCCATCATCTCCAACCTACAGTTCTCAGTTCGCAGGCAGCAGAGGAGCGCCCAGTTGCAGAGGCTGCCACGTCTTCACCTGGAAGCTTCAGAGGGCATACCATATACCGATGGAATTACCGTCTAGTCTACTTCGCAACGGTGATGGTCCCATCCCTTTCTGAGCTTGTGGTCGCCCATGGGAGCTGTTCTTCCCCGACTGCGCACTTCCTCCCTAAAGAGCAACCTGAAGCTGACTCCTGAAGCTACCACGACCACTCTCTTGAAGATCTGGGGGCAACACTTGGACGGAAGCTTCTTCGACAAGTCTACTTCCAGAATCAAGAAGCGGAGCTCTGTTTTGCACCCAGAGTCAAGAGTTCTCATTTTCTTCCTCCGGGTGTGCGGTTCTGCTTCCTGACAGTCTGCTCCGACCCCCCCTCATTGTTCAAGCTCTACCGGTCTACTCCGACAACGTTTGGCATTCCCGTTGGTCTCTCTTCGAAGAGGACTCACCGAAGGTTCCAACGACTCCAATGGTGCTTGATTCTGAGCTGTGGAGCGCTTGTGGCAACCTATTCTTCCTGCTGTTATGAACCTGAAACAGTCAGAACTGAAAACGTGCCACCCTGTTCGAGCTTCTACCCCGACCAGCACCTGTGACCAGAGAAATCAACAAAATTTAGGCGTCATCTTGATCCATCTACGAAGAAATTCCAACTAGTTTTGTCATCAACAAAAATCTGAAGTGGCCGCAGCGCCAAGATAACCAACTACCTATCCAGAAGCGCAGAGAGTGGTCAGAATGGGCATTGGCTCCCTTTCTTTGCTTCTAGCTCGATTTTTCCCCTCTTGCTTGGCCGGCTGAAGGCCCCTCCCTATGTGGAGGTAGTGTTTGGATGTAGTCATTAGCTTCCCTTCCCCAAGATCGCCCCCTTGCATGGGGCGTAGTGCATGTAATCTGAAATTTCAGGTTTGAAGCTTCATCGACGCGCCGTGCGGGTGCATACCCTCGCCTCCCCGCTCGCCCCCGTCTCCGGCTGGGGTCGGCGTCTTCACGCCGATCAGCTGAGCCTCGGTTCCCCTCTTGGTTGGTTTAAATTCTTTGCTTAGCATAGTATTATCGTTATTGCTTCGTCGGACGGAGAGTGAGAGCTCGGCCCATAATTGCCATTGATGTGAGTGATCACCGTGGGCGAGTTGTGAGTGATCCCATACATCCCACACCCTTGGTGTACTGGCCGCCCGTGAGTTGGGCATCCCAGGCCCATTTGGGGTTCTCCCCAAGCTAGACAACCATTGGAGCATCAAGGTCCCGCCTCGGACCCTCTCCATCATCGCCGAGTCGCCTACGGGCACTAGTGTGCGCCACGCGAGTGAGCTCGCTAGAGTAAGTCCACCGCTCAAAGATACTTGCTCGCAATTGTAGGTCCATGGACATTCGGTCTTGTGGCCATAACCCCAAGGTGGTGTCACATCAAGTGGTATCAGAGCAAGTTCACAACATGTCTCTATCAAGTTGGTCCTAGGGCATATTTATGCATTTAGAGTCCTCGGTTGCATCTCTTTTGTCCACTAGCATGGCCACCTCTAACCGACCTTACCCATTGTCCCTCTCCATGAGTCCAAACCCCCAAGGGATGCCTACCACTAACACACATGACCTCCCTGGCCATATCAACTACCTCATGAAGGCCTTGACCTATGCCAATGAGCGGCTTGATAACCTATCAGGTCGAGTCGACCAACTAGGAGAAAATGGGCCCGCCCCAAGGGCGGATGATAGTAGGGCTCCTCCCCCACCTCCCATCTTTGATGGAACTCATCCTATTGACTATTTAGATTGGGAAGTCTCAATGGACCATTACTTCACTTGGTATCCCATGTCCGAGGATGAGAAAGTCCGATGTGCCAAATCGCAACTTACCAAACGGGCTCAAACCTATTGGCTACAAATTGTCGGGCTAAGGATAATTAGAAGGGAAGATCCCATCACCACTTGGGGAAACATGAAGGAACAACTTAGGGCTAGATATGTGTCCCCTTCCTACTCGGATCACCAAAGCCCAAGGAGCACTTCAACTCCACCATCCCCACCCTGCCAACCCAAGACTCCAATTCCCCAATTCCCCACAATGCAACCAAAACCCAATTCCACAACCCACCTTACTCAAGGCCCTTTACCCCTTCTCAAAAAGAAAAAGGTCCTATGGAGATAGAAGTGAGTGAAATAACCTCCCGTAAGTGCGAGCCGGAATGTTATAGGTGCCACCAATTGAGGCATATCGCCGGACAATGCCCCACGAGGAAGCATCTTCCCATACCCCTAGTGGTTGAAACCTATCCCACCCCGGCCACCATTACCCCTCCATTGTCCCCCAACAAGGACACTCCTCCCAAGGACAATCTTCCCAAACCCCCTCAACCCACCCATCTTCCACTTCCTACCCCAACCCAACCTAGACCTCCACTACTTCCCTTGCCAATCCCAACCCAAGCTCATGCTTGTTCACCACCTCGGGTGCACCACGCATCGACTATCACCAATTCCCCAGCATTAGACCTACCCACCCCATTATCATTAGAAGTTGAGACCCACACACCCACCCACACGGAAATGGATGCTAGTCCGGATACGCAACCCACCATAAAGGAAATCCAAGAATCTCTACTTCCACCCACCTCTCCAAGTCCGGATCCTCAAGAGCCACACACCCTCACCATGAATGAGTCCATACTCCAATGGCTCAAGCAAGGCCCCCCCATCCCTAATTCACCCCCACACCTCTCACCCATGGGACATCAATCCCAAATTGTGGCCCTCCCCTCCTTTCACACCACGATCCAATCCTACTATGAGGTAGAGGGTTGGGATGATCTCCTCAAGGGTTTAGAGTGGCAATTAGACTTGACTTGTTTGTTGACTCTAGGGGCGGACCGACCCAAGAGCCTTGACCTCATCCACCCATGTACCGGGTCTATCACCTGGTTTGCACTATTAGTTGCTACACTAGTGACCTCCTTTTCCTTCTCCCCATGGTGGAAGAGCCCATCCCGGTCCACTCCTCTACCATTGTGATTCCTAGAACCTTGACCAACCAACCCACTCCATGCACCGGCCCAACCATTTCACTAGAAGAGGATGGTTCACCACCTTGTGAGGGCATGGAGTATCTCTCTCTAGGTAACCCTTATCATGATCCCTTTGATCCCTTCTGGAGAGGGGGATTCCTGCAGCCCACTCAAAGAGCAGACCCAACTAGGCCCAACAAGGCCCAACGAGGCAAGCTCGTCCAAGTGACAGCCCACAGGGCCCACTCGGAAAAGCCCAATAAAACAATGCTCGAGGAAACAACTCTCCTAGACGGCCCCAAGGCTCGGAGAGCCCGAGCCTCGGTCAGGTCACAGGAAGACTCGCGCACGAGCTATCCCTCCGCACGAAGGGGGGAAGCGCTAGCCGGTCTATCCGACCCATCTCCTCACCGAGCTAGGCCTATCGCCCGATAGGGCCGGCCCCCCTAAGCTCGGTACGACCGATAAAATGTTCGTCACTACAGCCGTTAGAGTCCACAGCGGGCCGGACGCTAAGAAGTCCAGGAGCTCCGGCTTCTCCGCGAGGATAACGCCCCCACGATGAGGCCATAAAAGCCCACGATGAGGACGTAACCTCCACCGGAGACCTCTCAGCTTGCAGGACTCCATAGGGCGGTGCACTATTTAAACCTGGGATACCCTCCGGCGAAAGGTAAGTCCAAAAGGGCATTGATCCGCCCCCAATTCCTGAGCAAGGATCACTTCACCCCATTGGTGGATAGGGATCTCGCGCCTTCACCTTCTCCTCCCTATCGTTGCTCCCACCGTTGCTCTACTGACTTGGGCGTCGGAGGGTTTTGCCCCATGGAATCCCCCTGGGCCCTCTAACCCGTTTCCCTATCTTGCAATTCATTAACTTGGTGATTACCAGCCCGCTCAGGAACCAGCGCGAGATTTCGCCTCTTCATCTGGCGCCGTCTGTGGGAAACGCACGAAGAGCCAACACGGTGAGAAGGAGCTCAGGGACGAGGTCTGCCGGCAAAAAGGGTAAGGCCATGGCAGCAGCAGGGGATGGCCCTTCCAGGGCCTCACATAACCCTCCCTCCAACGCCAGCATCCCCGCCGATGGACCACCACCCCCCCCCCCCCCCCGCGGCGGCGGGGCTACCCCCCTACGGTGGCGCCGAAGCCTTCCAGGCCCTCAACGCCAAACTGGATGTCCTCGTGGAACTCATGAAGCCCCAGGCGGCCAGGGATGCAAGGTCCCACGCCCCGTCAGGGAGCCCCCCCCGCAGGAGTACGTCCTAGCACACAGCTGGGGGCCGCTTCACCCTCCGCGGCCAGCAGCTCATCCGTAACAGGGTCGGAGGACCCTCGCAAGCTCCACCTCCGGAGCAAGAGGCCTCCTCCACGCCGAGGAAAGGAAGGCGGGGGACGCAACGGCCAGATCCGGAAGCCGACGTTCCCGGAGACCGCCAAGGCGCCCCCCCTAGCCTCGCGGCACGACAGCAACCGGAGTTATCCCTCCGGCTGCGAGATTTCGAAAGGCGCTTCGCTGAGCAGGAGCGCGCCCTTCGCGCCCTGTAGAAGGCCTCTTCCCTGGAAGACGAGGAGAAATCCCCGTTCTCCGAGTATATCTTGAAGGCAGAGGTATCTCCCAGAGCCCCCATGCCAACCTTCAAGCTTTACGACGGCCAAGGCGACCCGACCGACCATTATGATAGCTTCGACGCCCTGATGACTCTACACGGAGCGTCAGACCCCATCAAGTGTCGAGCATTCGTGACCACTCTGGTCCAGGGCGCTCAAGCGTGGTTCCGGGCTCTCGCTCCCGGATCCATCCGAGACTTCAAGCAGTTCGGGCGAGTCTTCAAGGAGAGCTTCGCCGGAAGTGCCCCCCCAAGGTCGGTAGCGGGGCTCTTGGCCCTCAAACAGGCGCAAGGGGAAAGGCTCCGGGCTTACGTCCACCGATTTAAATCGGAAGCCCTCCGAATCCCCCGCCTGGATGTGGCCTCGGCCACAACCGCACTGACCGGGGGTACCCGGGACGAGAACCTCCACCGCGAACTCGTCCTCCACCCTCCCTCGACCCTTGCCGAGCTAGTGACTCTGGCTCTACGCCACACCGAGTGCGAAGAAGTGCTCAGCGCTTGCCGAGACACAACCGGCTCGGGTAGGGAGGGGGACAAGAAGCGGGGCCCCGAGCCAAATCCTAGCTCGGGAAAGAAGCGAGACCGAGATGGAGAGCGCAAGCGGAAGTACGAGCGGTACACCCCGTTAACCGCCCCGGTCTATGAAATCTATGAAGACGTCAAAGACTCGGGACTTCTCCGTCGGCCCGAGCCGATGAGGTCGAAGAACCGCAAGCGAGACAGACATTGTCTATTCCACGGCGATCATGGGCATCACACCGGTGATTGCCACCAGCTCCAAGACGAAATTGAGCGCCTCATCCGCCCGGGGCACCTGGCTCGGTTCACTGCCGAGCGCAGAGAAGATCAAGGCGCCGCAGAGGAGATCGACAACGCCCCCCAAGGGGTCCACATCAACGTCATCTCTGGAGGAATAGCATCAGGATGTGACAGCAGCCGTGGAAGGAAGCGTCATGCTGAGCGGGCGAGCCGAGCCCTAGAGCCACCCAAGGCCCCGCCCCAGGTCATAGTCTTCTTTGATCAAGACCTGGAGGGGCTGAGCACCCCGCATGATGACGCCCTAGTTATCTCGGCCACTATAAACCATTGTAACGTAGATCGGATTCTTGTGGATAATGGAAGTGCCCCTGATGTGTTGTCTTATGACTGTTTCCTCAAAATGGGAGAGGGTCCATCCAAACTCCGCCCAATCCGAACGCCCCTCTGTGGGTTCAATGGCCTGGCCACTCTCCCCGAAGGAGCCCTAAGCCTGCCGGTTACCCTCGGCAGCCCACCCAAAACCGTTACGGTCCTGGTAGACTTCATGGTGATCAAAGGGATGATAGCGTACAATGCCATCTTCCGCCGGGAAATCCTCAGCCGGATCATGGTAGTACCATCTACCTATCACCAAAAAATGAAGTTCCCCACCAAGAACGGGGTAGGGGAAATCCGAGGTAACCATGCCACGGCCCGAAGGTGCTACAACATCTCGGTGGAGGCCACGAGGCCAGACGGGAATGATAAGGGCCCCCGGGAAGTCGAGGAAAAATCCACAGCTACTGAGCCAGGTGGCGAGTTGCTGACAATTTTCCTAGACGACGACCCGACCGTAGGAGTAAGGATCGGAGCCGACCTACCACCCGAGGAACAGCAGCAATATAAGAAATTTCTTTCTGAGTACATCCGAGTCTTCGCTTGGTCCGACGATCAGCTCCCTGGGATACCAGAGGAGACCGTGCTGCACCGACTCAACCTCAACCCCACCATGAAGCCCGTGCAACAGCGCCGAAGGAAGCACGCACCAGAGAAACAGACGATTATCAAGGCGCAGGTCACCAAGGGGCAAGAGACTAGTCTTTTTAGACCGGTCCTGTACCCGACGTGGCTAGCCAATGTCGTCCTGGTACCAAAGGCTTCCGACGAGTGGCGGATGTGCGTGGACTTCACCGACTTGAATAAGGCGACCCCTAAGGACTGCTATCCCTTGCCCAGCATCGACCAACTAGTCGACTCGACATCGGGCAACGAGATGCTCAGCTTCCTGGATGCCTATTCGGGTTACCATCAGATCAGAATGAATTCTGAAGACGTCGAGAAGACCGCCTTCATCACCGACTACGGCGTGTACTGCTATACCCGGATGCCTTTCGGGTTGAAGAACGCCAGAGCAACATACCAAAGACTGGTCAACCACATGTTCGACGAGCAGCTAGGTCGGAACGTCGAGGCCTACATTGATGACATGCTCGTCAAGACCCCCAAGGCCCAGGACCACTTCACCGACCTCGCCGAAACCTTCGGCGTCCTCCTGAAGTACAACATGAAGCTCAATCCTGCCAAGTGCACCTTCGGAGTAAGATCCGGCAAGTTCCTAGGTTTCTTGGTCACTCAACGTGGGATCGAAGCTAACCCCGACAAGGTCCAGGCCATCCTGGACATGCGCCCGCCCGCCTGCATCAAGGACGTCCAGCGTCTGACAGGGCGTGTCGCCGCTCTCAGCCGTTTCTTGTCCCGTGCGGCCGAACGATGCTTGCCCTTTTTTAAACTGTTGAAGGGGCCCAAGTTGGCATCTGCTACGTTCGCATGGGATGAGGAATGCCAGAAAGCGTTCGCTGAGCTCAAGGAGTTCCTGGCTTCGCCCCCGGTGCTCTCCAAGCCCGTGCCGGGCGAAGCCTTGCTACTCTATCTCTCGGCGACGTCATCAATGGTCAGCTCGATCCTAGTCAAAAATGACTCGGGAATCGAAAGACCAGTCTACTACACCAGCAGAGGTACCCCGCAACCAAGAAGCTCGTGCTAGCGCTGGTTACCTCCGCGAAACGTCTCCGACCCTACTTCCAGGGGCACCCCATCACCGTGCTAACCGGCGAGCCGTTGAAGAAGATTTTGGCCCACCCCGAGGCCTCGGGGCGACTCGTCAAATGGGCCATTATGCTTGGGGCCTACGACATCTCGTATCGCCTGCGCTCAGCTATAAAAGGTCAAGCGCTTGCCGACTTCATCGCCGAAAGCACCATCCCGATCGAAGAAAGACTACTGACCATGCCCGGGCCAACCTGGGAACTGTACGTCGACGGATCTTCCAACTCAGTCGGTAGTGGTGCTGGGATCCTCCTAAGATCCCCCGAAGGAGTGGACATGCAGTACGCCTTGAAATTCAACTTTCAGGCGTCCAACAACGCTTCCGAGTACGAGGCCCTTATATCGGGAGCACGCATGGCCCGGCGGTTGGGGGCTGAGCGAGTCAGGATCCACACCGACTCCCCGCTGGTCGCAAGCCAGGTCAACGGCGAGTACGAAGCTCGAGAGGCACCCATGATCAAATACCTCCAGCTGGTCAGGAGCCTGGCCCAACAATTCGAGGGATTCGAGGTAGTCTGAATAGCCCGGGAAGAAAACTCCTGAGCGGACGCCCTCTCTCGATTGGCCTCCTCCCTAGACCTAGAAGGTACCCGATCGGTCCTCCTCCAAGAGCTAGAACGCCCGAGCATTGACTCGGAGCTCCTCGTTGTTGACTCGGCCGTCCCGAGCGACTGGCGCCCTACCTGTCTTGGCTTCGAGACTCCCAAGAGCCCTCCGACCCTCGGGAAGCACGCCGAATGAAGTACCGAGCCCGGCGCTTCGTCGTCCTAGACGACGCACTCTACCGAAGGTCTTTCGCCGGCCCTCTCCTGAAGTGCCTTGGCCCCGACGAAGTCAGCCGATCCATCCGAGAGGTTCATGAAGTCCTGTGCGGAGCACACTCAGGGGCAAGGTCACTGGCCAGAATCCTGTTACGACAGGGGTACTGGTGGCCCACCCTGCAGCGCGACTGCTCGGCCTATGCTCAACAGTGCGACCGATGCCAGCGGTTCGACCACTTGGTCCATCAGCCGGCTACAGAACTCGTCACCCTCGCCGAGCCTTATCCCTTCGCTCGGTGGGGGATCGACATTCTCGGACCATTCCCCACGGCTCAGTCCCAGAAAAAGTTCATCGTCGTCGTCATCGACTACTTCACTAAATGGATCGAGGCCGAAGCCACTCCAAGGATCACCGAGACAGTCGTCTGGAGTTTCATCTAGAAATCGATCATTTGTCGCTTCGGCATCCCCCGAGTGATAGTGAGCGATAACGGTAGGCAATTCGATTCTCGATATTTCCGAGACAGATGCGCCGACCTAAACATCCGCAACCACTTCACTTCGGTCGCCCACCCTCAGGCCAACGGGATGGTCGAAAATGCCAATAAGACTATCTTGAAAGGCATAAAGACCAGACTCGGCAAAGCCAAGGGTAGTTGGCTCGAGGAATTGCCTAGCGTACTATGGTCGCCCCGAACGACTCCCAGGATGGCAACCGGTGAAAGTCCTTTTCAGTTGGTGTACGGCACTGAGGCCGTCATTCCATTAGAGATCGCCAACCCGTCTCTCCGAGTCATCCGCTACTCGCTCGAGGAAAACAACCAAAAGTTACTCGAGAACCTCGACCTAGCCGACGAACTCCGGGATATTGCCAGCATCCGAGCGACGGAATACCAGTGACGCCTCACTCGATACTACAACGCCAGAGTTCGAAGCAGACACTTCCAACCGGGAGACTTCGTCCTAAGAAAAGCCGAAGCCTTTCGACCACTAGAGGCGGCGGGCAAGCTGTCCCCTAACTGGGAAGGCCCCTACCGAGTGGTCGAGACGCTCGGGAAAGGTGCGTACAGGTTAGCAACAATGGAAGGGGATCCCATTCCTCGGACATGGAACGTAGCCGCACTACGCAAATTCTATTTTTGAAATTGTACAACAAGAAGGTTGAAATAAATTTCTTTCCATTCAAAACTATTGATACATCAGAAAGGCAAAGGCCAGTACATTGCATGACAAAAAGCAAGAAAATCCGTCTAACACCGCTGCAAGGGGTCATCGCTTGGTTGACTCGATCTTGATCTCCTCGCGCCCAGCCACTGACTCTGCCTCGCGTAGAAACTGGCTCGGACAAGAGGGGGCCAATCCAGTTGGCTCAGATGACCCCCGACAAAGGTGACAGAGGGACTACAGAGAAGGTACCCACCTTCCAAAGTCAGAGAAGGCTACCTTCCAAGTTGATGGAGGCCAGGGAGAAGGAGCGCCTTGAAGACCCCTTCTTTCCCAACCTGCCAACTCCGTGGAAGGGAACAGAGAGCAAGCAGCCTCCGAAGAGTGAAAGAAATGAAGAGTAGAAGAGGGAGAAAGAGGCTGCAGACGGAGGAAGGCTTCAGTGAGGAGGGAACTTGATGCACCTCCACCCCCATGCAGAGGGGGAGTGGCGGCAGGCATCCCTGATACCCCCATCCGTCCTCCGCCTCGGTGCCCGCCCGGAAGCCACGCCAGAACTGAGAAAGGTCAAGAGCCGTGCCCTCGCACGTCGAAGCCCTCCCCAGATCCGCGCGGCGACCGTCAGACCCGTCTCAAACCCGCGCGGCGACCGTGGGACCCATAAAACAAGCCGGGACGGAAAAAGCTCTCTGCTCCCCGTCGTTGGCGGTGTCACCCTCCGAAGGATCCTCCATGCTCCGAATGCAACGGCATAATGCAGAGTGAAGAAGAAGGAGTGAGGGAAGACTGTTAGAGAAAATCCTAAGCGGTAAAGAGGAAAGGGCGCCTTTCGGTCCTTCTTATAGGCCAAAGGAGGCTACGCGCCTTAAATGACTCCCCCCTCTAAAACACGCCAAAGGATTTCTCCCCAGAGCAGTCACCCCCAACTCCTCATTTCCCGCCCTAGCGGGATTCACGAAGTGGCCTGGCATTCAAAGCGTGAGGGAACGGAAAGGCGTCCCGTCAGAAGCCTACCAAATCAACACGCGAAAATCACGCAGGACATATCGGCCCCACCTTGCCCCCGAGAGGGGAGCGCCGCCGAGCCAGAATCACCCCCGGTAGCGGTAGGATGGCCGGCCTTCTTGGCCCGTTTCTTGGCCTTCGCGGCTTCCCGCAATTTTCCCTCCAGGGGATCCTTGCGCTTCTCACCGCTTGGCCGCGAAGATCCCTCGGAGGCCACCGCCTTGCCCTTATCCCGGGCTTGGGAACGACCCGCGGGAGCAACAGGCTCATCGGCCGCCGAGTCATCCCCAAGATCGATGACCTCGGTGACCTCTTCCAAGGGCTCCCGCCGGATGTCTGCAATGAAGAAGAAGGTTCGGTTAGGAAGCGAAAAGGTGACCCTCCGACCCCGCAGAAGAATCCGAAGAATGGTACCTGATGGCTTGAACTGTGTAAGCAGATACCGCTCCACGTTCTCCAGCGTCACCAGCTCCTCAGTCGACCGGCGATTTGTCAACAAGCGAGCGACGTACTCTTCCACGTCGGCGGGGAACTCCTCCTGGCGTGGGGGCAGATTCGGATGGAAGTTGGGCATAACCTGGCACCTCCAGAACTCATCCACTGCTTCCGCCTTCACCCAGAAAAACTACCTCTTCCACCCTTTGTGCGAAGAATCCTTCTCCGCCAGCGGAATACAACTCCGATTCCTACGCGCCTGGATAAAATAGAAGCCTTTCCCCGCCGACGGATGTGCCTTCAGCTCGAAGAAATAATGAAAAAGATCCAGCGACGGGGGAACCCCCTACAGGCGGCAGAGGATCCGAAAGGCTGAAAGCAAGAGATACGAGTTGGCCACCAGCTGAACAGGCGCCAACACGAAAAAATTGAGAAGCTTCAAGACAAAAGGCTCAAAGGGGAGGCAGAATCCGCTCTTCCACGTCAGGAGAAAAGTATAAATATGGCTCGTGGGGTTGTCCAAGCTCGTCTCGTATGGGGCAGCAGCTACAAAGCTATATCGGAGAGGTAGGCGAAATCGATGCTCCAGTTTCTTCACATCAGCCTCCCCCAACTCGCTGCGATTAGGGACGGGCTCCCGCCTCACCTGCTCGATTTTCGAGCGCAGATCCGCCATCGAGCTGGAAGAAGAACCTTCACTAGAGCCCGAAGACTCTGGGGGAGAAGGAAGCTGCCGGATCGCCTCCGCGGTTACACGCGCCAGCTCCTCAAATGCCGCCGCAAGAGCTTGCTCCCCCGTTGTATCTTCACGGCGCATCAAGGAGCCCCAGAAGCAGTGAAATGGAGGAAAGGCCAAAAACCCTAAAAAGACTGGGAGGAACGAGCAGCGCCCTACGCCTATAAACCCTCGCGGGAGGCGGCGTGCCGTTTCAACCTCCGAGAAAAAGGGGGCCCCTTCATTTCAAATCCGTCCGGATCATTATTACTACAGGCCTAGGCGACCACTACACGTGGCTTCATCACGCCAACAGGATTCCACCCACCCGAGCCACGCCGGTCCAAAGCCTCGAAAAACTACTCAACCGAGCCTCCTTGGCTCGGGAGTAGGAGGGGGACAAGTGGAGAGGGGGATTCCTGCAGCCCACTCAAAGGGCAGACCCAACTAGGCCCAACAAGACCCAACGAGGCAAGCTCATCCAAGTGACAGCCCACAGGGCCCACTCGGAAAAGCCCAATAAAACAATGCTCGAGGAAACAACTCTCCTAGGCGGCCCCAAGGCTCGGAGAGCCCGAGCCTCGGTCAGGTCACAGGAGGACCCGCGCACGAGCTATCCCTCTGCACGAAGGGGGGAAGCGCTAGCCGGTCTGTCCGATCCATCTCCTCACCGAGCTAGGCCTATCGCCCGATAGGGCCGGCCCCCCTAAGCTCAGTACGACTGATAAAATGTTCGTCACTGTAGCCGTTAGAGTCCACAGCAGGCCGGACGCTAACAAGTCCAGGAGCTCCGGCTTCTCCGCGAGGATAACGCCCCCACGATGAGGCCATAAAAGCCCACGACGAGGACGTAACCTCCACCGGAGACCTCTCAGCTTGTAGGACTCCAGAGGGCGGCGCACTATTTAAACCTGGGATACCCTCCGGTGAAAGGTAAGTCCAAAAGGGCATTGATCCACCCCCAATTCCTGAGCAAGGATCACTTCACCCCATTGGTGGAGAGGGATCTCGCGCCTTCACCTTCTCCTCCCTATCGATGCTCCCACCGTTGCTCTACTGACTTGGGCGTCGGAGGGTTTTGCCCCAGGGAATCCCCCTGGACCCTCTGACCCGTTTCCCTATCTTGCAGTTCATTAACTTGGTGATTACCAGCCCGCTTAGGAACCAGCGCGAGATTTCGCCTCTTCACCTTCCTATGGGAGTCTAGTTCCCCATGTGACCCACCCACCTTACTCACCACTCACCTTACCCTACCCCCACCCACCATGTTGGGCCAAACCCCTCCCTTCCTAGAATCGGATTACACCATGGGAGCCTTGACCTTAGGCAACATACACCTTGGGATTGATGAATTGCCCCACTCCATGATACCCCCCTTCTTAGATCCCTTTGATCCATACGAGTGGAAGCTCAAGGGCCACCCCACACCCATGCACATGGAAGTCATCTCTAGGATAGGAATGCATGTGCCTAGGCATACCGCACCACTTGACATGATTCATAAGTCGGGTCCATTCATTCATATCACCCACATGTCAAGTAGGAAGCATGAGTGGTCCATATTCGGATGTAATGGTCCACCTTCATTCATCATGAGTCTTAAGCATATTAGGAGTATTCATGGATGTCCGGGTCCTCCGACACTTATCATACCTACACATGAGAGGGAGATTTATGGATGCCCCAGTCCTCCCAAATTATTCAAAGTCTTCATAACATCAATGCACGATAGGTCTATATGTGGTTGTCCTGGACCACCTTTGCATACCACACATTGTCTACTCACACCGCATCATAGTGCATGGCATATGCATCCAAGCAAGTATCAAGCAACAAGCAGTGAGATTCACAAGAAGCGGGCAAAAACTCATGAGCGCCACTTGGAATTCCAAGTTGGCAACTTGGTGATGATGACTTTGGAGTGGCTCTACCCTAGGGTCACCTCTAATTTGAGGGCACGAGGACTTGGACCTTTCCAAGTTCCGAGGGGCTTTGGCAACTCGACTTGCGGGTTGGACTTACCTATGTGTTTTGGGATTCACCCCATTTCTCACGTGGTGGATCCGACACCCTCTAAGGGAACCGCGGTGGATCCTAGTGAGTGCCTTGAGCTTACACCTATCCTCGCGAGAGACACCCTCGGAGTGCCACCAAAAAATTATCCTGAGAGCCCGACGTGAGCACACGGCGGCAATACTAGGCAAGCAAGTCCTCATAGCCAGCATGAGGGTGTGTCCGAGCCACTTTGAAAAGCTGAAGCGCCATTCCCCGGCTATGGACGCAGGTTGAGTTTGGAGATCGTGGTTCGCCCGGAGCTGCATTTTGGTGTACTACTTCCCCGGTGGACCCATACTCGACGGGGTCGAGTTTTCCCCACCCCGGGGGTATGATGGGGGCATCCCTTGTCCCTCCACATTTTTTATGGGCTCGGATTGTTCGTCGGCAAGTGCCATTGTATTAGTCATGTGTTTCTGAGTCTAGTCATGTAATTTTCATATTTTCTTTGAGTCATAAACTATGTAATTTTCCCTTTATTTGAGTCATGTACCTAGGTTAGTGAGTCATTTTTCTAAGTTAGTTGTCATATGGTTGGTTTGATAGGCTAATGTGCCCAACTAATGGGCTAGGCCCAGGGGCGCCCCTCCCTTGGACTACTTTGGTCATTAGTTAGTTTGTCATGGTCACTATGGTCATATGAAAAGTATGGAGTCTATAAATAGGCCCCCACTCCTCTCATATGCAACAACCTTTTATGATCAATTTAAACCAAGTGAGTTTTAGTGTCTCATTGGAGTGGATTCTCCAAATCTCTCTCTCTCTCTCTTTAAGGGGTGGATTCCCCTCTCTCTTTCTCTCTCTCTTCTCTCTCTCTCTCTCTCCAAGAGGAGGGGGCACCCCTTTCTCTCTCCTCCCCTCCCTCTCTCTCCTACACATCATCAACCCTTCCCCTCCCCTCATTACTCATCCTCCCAACTACCCCAACCCTCATTACTCCACCCCTGGTCCCAAGAGACCCTCCACCACTCCATACTCCACCACCCAACCACCAACTACCCAATCCCATTCCCTAAGCACCCTCTCATCTCCCAAGGGGGAACTCCCCACTTCCCAAGCACCCCTTCCATTCCCCAACAAAACCATTCCCATCCCCAAAGCCCCATTAACCACCCCATTAGTCAATTTTCAAACCATGGAGAGAGAACTCTCCTTCCCTCTCCCCCACCCATCCCAAATTCGCAGCTCCTCCTCCCACCACCTATTAGACCCCCTTCCAGACCCCATTCTTCCCCTCCCACACCTTGGAACACCCCTCCTAGACCCCCTCACAGCCAGGGTTCTCCCTACACTCATCCTCCCCCATTTCCCCTCCCATATACCCCATTTCCCCCCCATCATCTCCAACCTACAGTTCTCAGTTTGTAGACAGCAGAGGAGTGCTTAGTTGCAGAGGCTGCCACGTCTTCACCTGGAAGCTTCAGAGGGCATACCATATACTAGTGGAATTTTCGTCTAGTCTACTTCGCAACGGCGGTGGTCCCATCCCTTTCTGAGCTCGTGGTCGCCCATGGGAGCTGTTCTTCCCCGACTGCGCACTTCCTCCCCAAATAGCAACTTGAAGCTGACTCCTGAAGCTACCACGACCTCTCTCTTGAAGATCTGGGGGCGACGCTTGGCCGGGAGCTTCTTCAACAAGTCTACTTCCAGAATCAAGAAGCAGATCTCTATTTTGCGCCCGGAATCAAGAGTTCTCATTTTCTTCCTCCGAGTGTGTGGTTCTGCTTCCTGATAGTCTGCTCCGATCCCCCCTCATTGTTCGAGCTCTACCAGTCTACTCTGACAATGTTTAGCATCCCCGTTCATCTCGCTTCGAAGAGGACTCACCGAAGGTTACAATGACTCTAGAGGTGCCTGATTCTGAGCTCTGGAGCGCTTGTGGCAACCTCTTCTTCCTGCTGTTGTGAACCTGAAACAGTCAGAACTGAAGACCTGCCACCCTGTTCGAGCTTCTGCCCCGACCAGCACCTGTAACCAGAGAAATCAACAAAATTCAAGCATCTTTCCGATCCATCTACGAAGAAATTCCAACTGGTTTTGTCATCAACAAAAATCTGGAGTGGCCGCAGCGCCAAGATAACCAACTGCTTGTCAAGAAGTGCGGAGAGTGGTCAGAATCGGCATCGGCTCCCTTTCTTTGCTTCTAGCTCGATTTTTCCCCTCTTGCTTGGCCGGCTGAAGGCCCCTCCCTATGTGGAGGTAGTGTTTGGGTGTATTCATTGGCTTCCCTTCCCCAAGATCCCCCCTTGCATGGGACGTAGTGCATGTAATCTGAAATTTCAGGTTTGAAGGTTCATCGACGCGGCGTGCGGGTGCATACCCTCGCCTCCCCGCTCGCCCCCGTCTCCGGCCGGGGTCGGCATCTTCACGCCGACCAGGTGAGCCTTGCTTCCCCTCTTGGTTGGTTTAAATTCCTTGGTTAGCATAGTATTATCGTTATTGCTTCATCGGACGGAGAGTGAGAGCTCGGCCCATAATTGCCATTGATGTGAGTGATCACCGCGGGCGAGTTGTGAGTGATCCCCTACATCCCACACCCTTGGTGTGCTGGCCGCCCATGATTTGGGCATCCCTGGCCCATTTGGGGTTCTCCCCAAGCTAGCCAACCATTGGAGCATCAAGGTCCTGCCTCGGACCCTCTCCATCATTGCCGAGTTGCCTACGGGCACTAGCATGCGCCACGCGAGTGAGCTCGCTAGAGTAAGTCCACCGCTCAAAGATACTTGCTTGCAATTGTAGTCCAAGGGCATTCGGTCTTGTGGCCATCACCCCAAGGTGGTGTCACATCTGTTTCTCTCCGTCCACCCCATCTCTTCCAAGAGCATCCTCCGGCGAGCAGCGGCGTTCGCCCCTCCTTCCTCTTGAAGCTATCGCGGCGCCCTCCTTAGAAGCACAACTGGTTGGAGAAGGTGTTGCTTGTGGTGTGAACTCCAGCCAGTCAGAGGAAGCCCTTCATCTGCTCGAGGGTATCACTACTGGTCTCCTTCCACTTGCTCAAGAGTTCGTCCACCTGATTCAGTGAAGACCGGACAGTGTCAGCATCTATTTGAAGCTATCCAAGCTGCATCAATGACACCCAAGAAAAGATCGGTGTTAGAGAGGGAGGAAGCCCGCATCCTAACAGAGCTACGGCGCAAGGACAAAGAAGCCCAAGCTCAGACAAGGAAAAGGGCTGCTGAAACAAAAATGATGGTTGAGAGAAAAGTGTTACGACCTCGTGCCGTTGATTTTAGAAGCATCGAAACTGCTCTGCCAAGGTTAGTAGAATTGTTGAGGAAGCAGCCAAATCTGATTGCATTCATGACTGAGCACAGAAGAGTCTATCATTCACTAGTTCATTAGTTGTATGGAAATATGGCTGTAAAAAATGATGAGATGCACATAAAATTAGATGGGCATTCTATTCCTTTAACTGCTCAATTGATAGGAAAAGCTCTAAATTTGCCTTGGGATAGTGGGGTGATTTATGAAGAAGTCATTTATTCTGAAGAACTTGCATATGAACTAATGACGGATAAGGTAGCTACACCAGGGTGTGTACCGAAGCTCAATGCAAATGAATTCCCATCTCTTCACAGAATTCTGCATCACATGATGACCACTATTCTATTGCCAAGATCAGGGTCTAGGGAACAAGTAACTGACATGCACAAATTCCTATTTGTACAAATCATGAGTGGAGAACCGGTTAACTTCCCAGTGGTGATAATGGAGTACATAACCAGCTGCAGGAAGTCTAAGAACCGAAATTTACCTTATGCTCTAACACCAATTTTTCAGTCCTTGCATATTGACTTGAGTCAGCAGGTCAGTCATCCAATTAAGGATGCCGACATCTATACTATCCCATCCATCTGCACCAACATGGGATATGAATTGATAAATGGTGTTCTTGTTCATACTCTTACGTCACAGAAAGGTAAAGCCCCAGCAGCAGGGTCTGGGCAGAATGAAGGTGAAGATCATGAAGAACCCGTCAACAGAACTGCCCGAACCAGAGTGTCACAGGCTACATCTTCAGCAGATACATCAATGAACACCAAATTTGACTAATTAGCTGATGAAGTTTGCAATGTCAAAGAATCAGTGGATGCCCTCACACGGGAAGTCAATAAACTCAAGCTTCATCATGATACTTATCTTCAGAAGTTCGCTGCCATGGCCGACTCCATTGACTCACTCCATACTACCATTGGCATTCAAAACTCCAAGTTTGACGATCTCTCTGATTTTCTCAGGCGTCCTCGGACACCTTCAGACTCTCCTTGAAGCTTTAGCACCCTCTTTCTAATGGACAAGCTGATTGACTTTACCCCCTCTTACCACTTCTTTTTGTTGATGACAAAGGGGGAGATAAAATGTGCTACCTTATGTCTTGTGTGGTTGTTATGTCTAAGTCATGTGGATGTTATGTTTATGTTTTGGTTATGTTTATGTGTCTTGTGACAATTGGTATCTTGATGTTAAATTTACTTGTGGACATGGTTGATGATCAAGTGATATTCTGTGGAAACATGAGTTTTGGAAATGTAAATCTTTTTGGTTATGGATTGCATGATATGGAGTGTGAATTGTGGATATGGATGCCTTAATTTTCTGTTGATGAGTTAATGTCGTTGGAATGCTAACATGGTTTCATGTCTAGAATGCTTGATGTGAGTTGAATTTCCCTGAAACACTTTTTATCTGTCGAGTCTATTTTGTCAATTGCACATAGTATTTGTCATCATCAAAAAGGGGGAGATTTTTGAACCCCATGCACAAATATATGCTTAGGAATTTTGATGATGATATAAATACCATGTGATTGTTCCATGTAAATAAATGCATATGTGGTTTGTGGATGAGAAATGATATGCTTTAATTTCTTTATGGTTGAATGAAACTCATTCCCATATCTTTGCAATTGTTGAATGGGATGCCTTTAGTTCAAGAATTATGTGCCGAACTAGACTGACATTGTCTTGGCATTTGCATAGGGAGAGATGAAGACTGGGTGTGATTCAAGCCAATTCATGGAATTATCCTACTGTGCTTTTGGTTCATTCAGATTATGGTTGAATCATTTGATTCACTTAATGGTTGTGATGCAGGATCTCAAGTGTGTATTGAATGGCAATGAACATAAGGACCAATTGGAAACCTTCCAATTAGATCTTCACATGCATGTGGACCAACAAAATGGTAAGCTGTTTTGGTTGAATGGTTGGAGGAGGCTTGTTGTGTGGATTGGATGAACGAATCCCTAGGTAATTCCCTATCCATACCTACCTTGTAAGTCTGTGATTTGGGGCAGGTATTACTTAATTCTTTCATCCTTGCATGTGTCTTTAGTGTATCATCCTTTTAGAATTACCCCTGTGTGTGTTTTATTGAGTTTGTATTATGTCAGGAAAAGTGTTGACCCTATGGGTCGACACTTTGTCCAAGGGTCTGGTGTTTTAAGCCGGCCCTCTTATGTCTTCGAACTTGGGGATAAAAAGTCGACCCACAGGGTCGACCTTTTTATCGCGATGTTCTGTCTGGGTTCATGTTTCAGAACCCTGGACATAAGTGTCGACCCACAAGGTCGACACTTATTCCGGGACTTTCTGCCGTGGCCTTTTATTATTGCCACAGGTGGAAAGTGTCGACCCCATGGGTCGACACTTTCTACGCTGGGTTCTGTTTGGGCTTTGTTCTGTCTTGCCCGAACGCGAGTGTCGACCCATGGGGTCGACACTTTCCGGCAACCAGGAAAAATGCCGGTTCGCGCGGTGGCCGGAGCCCTTGCTCGATCCCATCTGTTTGTGCCCTATTGTGATTGGTCCTTGGGGGATTAACCACCACGTGGCCGCCCATTCCTCTTGGGTATAAATCGGATGTGATAGGGTTTATTGAGAGAGAGAGAGCATCGAATGAAACATTCATTTTTGGGGTTTTTGCAGGGAGTGCAGCCGAAGCTGAATGATGCCTCTCCCAAAGTCGTGCTGAGCTCGATTCAAGGTTGAAGACGATCGTCTTCCACCTCCTAGAAGCCGTCGTGTTGAAGAAGAAGGCTGTACCATCTCCAAGTTACCCAATGCACAGAAAGTGATTCAAGGTGAAGAAGAAAGGGTCTGATGTTCATCCTCTTCCATCCTTCAGAAATGAACCTATTGAAGCATCAACTTTCATCCTCCTTCCAAAGTCCAGTCCGCCTCAGTCATTAAAGAAGCCAAGGCCATCGTCCTCCAGCCAGGAGTTCTCTCAACCCGCCCTTGTTCTTACTTGCTGCAGTCTATTGCTTAGTTGATCTTTAGTGAGATTGCTTTGAAGATTTGTGCTTATTGAGCTTGCAAATGTACATCTGTGTCCATCTCTTAAACTGAAGAAAACTATGTGTATGTTTGGAGCGGTGTCTCCGAGTGTGGATTGATTATTGGGGTGCGTTCCACGTCTTGGTGTGTGTGTGTGGTGCTGAGCGCCGTGTTGAGGGTTCGCCCTCGTGTCTGTGCTGCTCTGCAACGTGTTGAGTGTCGAGCTCATATGTGTGCCGTTTGCTACCGTCGAGCAGCTTGTGGTGTATTGGGGTTCGTCCCCGTGTGATACCTCATGTAGCGTTTTAGTGAAGTCTCACCGAGGTGGTGAGGGGTGGACGTAAGGTACCCGTCGTGGTCCCGAACCACCTAAAAAATCCTTATGCATGTGTGATTGGTTGAGTGTTTGTTCCTTATCTTCTACCACCATTCACAGGATGGATTATTGATTATCTTGCACATTGATGCTAAATTTGCTAACGTATACTGCTAGTTCAAATTGCCATCTCTCCGTGTGTGATCTTGTCACTTGCATGTTCGGTGAGGTTTGATTGAGAAGCCTTCAAGTTATTTTAATTGGTCTTAATTTTTTAGAGAGGGATCTATTCACCCCTCTCTAGATCCGTGCCACTACACTGTGGGACCCAACACCTACGATAAGTAAGGCGGAAAACCTGAGAAAAGATCAATTTTCATCCTTACCTAGGGCAAGTCCCTCTGCGCTAGTAGCGTCTCCCGTCGGGGTCTGGGAA
Organism: Amorphophallus konjac; assembly: GCA_022559845.1. NCBI lineage: Eukaryota > Viridiplantae > Streptophyta > Magnoliopsida > Alismatales > Araceae > Amorphophallus > Amorphophallus konjac. The sequence goes on from CM040121.1 coordinate 312,422,048, forward strand.
GGCAACCTATCCCCCGTCTCGGTGACATCACCCGTTGGGGTCGAAATGGGCAGTGACTCCTCCATGACCCGGTCGTCTCCAGCGACCACGGGTGAGGCGTGAGGCTCCTCCTGTCTGCTCTCAGCAGGAGTCAGTATGTGATCCTCTCCTGACCCCGACGCTGTACGCAACTCAAAAGCGTCAGTGCCCTGCTATCAAGAGCAGAAAAATGACAAAGGGGAACGAGGGGAACCCCCATATACCTCCAGAAGTGGTCCCACCCGTGGCTGCCTCGCCATAAGAGCCCCCAGAAGAGGAAGAGCTCGAGCTCGAACTCTCCTCTGTCTCCATGGCCGAGCTACTGTCGCCCGAAGAGCTCGATGAAACCTCCGATGAATTCCCGGAGGCGGCCAAAATAGATGCCCCTGCAAACCAACAGAGCAAACGAGGTCATGACACGGCCCAACCTTGCACAAAGGTTACTCTCCAGCTAAGGGTTTCAAACAAAAGACTCAACGTCTGGAGCACTCCCCTCCGAGACTCCCGCTATGTCGATGATCTCTTCGTCGCCTCTAGCCAAAGTCGACGCAGCGGGTCTCTCTACCACTGCCGCAGTCGTGCCACGGGGAAGCTCACCCTCCTCTAGAGGGGAAGAAGTCTCTGTGGACGACATAAAAAAGGCACCCCAGTGTTAATAGACAACACAAAAAGCTTATCATAAGTGACCAAATCCCCAGTCACGCACCTGAGGGTCCGATGCTAGAGGACCCGACCTGCCCCACAGTGCAAGCAGACACCACTATCGGTAGAGAAGCAAGGGGCGTCTCCGACAGTAGCTGTGGCAGCAAGCCGGGCGCATCCCTAGTAACAGACAGGACCGAAGCATCCGCAATTCTCGGCTCTACCTCGAAAGAGGGAAGGGACACCGACGGACCAGCACTGACTAACTCCTGAATCATCTCCAGAGTAGCAGTCGGATCCTCGCCTGCTAGATGATGACATAAGCACAGTCAGCAACTCCGGCCCAACTACTATGCAACAATGGGAGGCTAACCCCCTCCATAAAAATACAATGCTTACCCGGGCCATCCCGGGTCGCTACTAGCTCTTGCCGTCCAGCCAACGGGGGCTCTTGGCCCTACACCGCGGAAGGAGCTGTGGTTCCTGACGCCTCAGCCACCTCTGCACAACACCGGCGACTATCTTAGCTCCCAGAGTCAAGCACAGCTATAATCAACGTATGTCTAGTCCATGAAGTCCCTACCTGGCTGGGCGCCCATCGAGGCTTCCCATGACTCAAAGTCGGGGAAAGTCTTGATGTTGGGGAGGGCCTCATCCATCACGCGAAGGAACCCCTCCATATCTATCTCGCACTCAACCCCATCATCAGGCAATGGGTCGACCTCCTAGGGTGGCGAGAAAGCCATGTCCGCCCGGGCCTCCAGCGGAGCTACGAGACAAATCTAGCAACGCAAGGTTAGTCACTCATCATGGCTAAACCAAAAAGACACAAGAGAGGCGGATACGACACTCACTCGAATCTGGCTCTGCCTCAATATGCCAGCTAGCCGCGGGTCCCTGAGAGGACTCGCCAGTCTCACCTACTCCGATTTCTACCCGGGGACGCTTTCGTCGAGGTTGGAGATCTCCGTTCCCGTCCCCGAAAGATTTCCCTGTGGAAGGGTGATCCCCCTCATCCGGAGTACCTACCAATGAGCAACCACATAAAATACCTCAGTCACATAAAATAACAAAGTACAGGTAACATACTCAAGAAGAAGTCTTACCTGTGACCGTAAAGGGAGTCAACGGCAAAGGGACCAGCTGCTCTAGTTTCAAACCCACGACTCACGCAGCCTTCGCGACCGCCTACTTCACGTCCCTCAGGGTACAGGCGCACTCGATGAGGGAAACGAGCTCCACGGGCCCAGCCGACCCGATCGCATGAGCAATGTGGCGCCTCCAGTCATCGACCGCTGTGTCCACAAAGCTCCCCTCAGGGAGCACTCGATCCAGGGAACCCTTCTTCCCGAACCGGCCGTCGGCTAGGAATTGACTCCACTAACTCCTCGGTGCCCTCAGTCAGGATGTCCCAGCACCAGTACCTCTCGGCGTCGATCGCGCCTGCCTGAGAAGCTTCAGTGCCCCCCCCCCCCCCCCCGCCGCCTCGTCCCACCGACGTCGAACCCCGACTGCTCCGGGGTGCCTACTGTGCCAGCCGCTCTACCTCTCGGTGAATCCGGGAAAGGTGAGTCTACAAGTACTCGTTGTCTAACTGAATGGGAGGCAGATCCTCCCCCAAAATGCGGTCCTCCTCGGCTTTCTGAATCACCGAGTCCTTCTACCGATACAGGTGGCTGTGCTCGAACCACCACCTGGCGTAATGGACGTCGAACCGTCCCCTGTGCCCTGGCCCAGGTGTCGGCAGCCGCTCAGGCTCCCGATGATAGTAAAAGTCCCACCACGCAGCAGCCAGTAAGTGGGTGTCCCGGCCTCTGTACTGCCGACCCGCTAAAGGGAACTCCTGGTTCGGCGGGATCCCCTGGTCGTACCCAAAGTTTCGCGTGAACCTGTGCGGGTAATATGGCTCCAGGAAGCTCATCACAAATCGGTGTGGCATCAGTACCACCGGCCGGGTGCTCATCACCCACTCTGTGTACAGCGCCACAACTGGCTCCCGCTGATAAGGAAGGGCGCAGGCCGCTCTGCCATCTGAAGTCACCAAGATCAAATGAGAGTCTCTGACAACACTGTTAAAAGGCGTGTCCTCGCCCCTGCTGGGCAAGTAGGACAGAACTCTCCTGGCCCCCTTCAACTGCACAACGGCGTGTCCGTCTGGCTGCCTGGTGAAGCTAAACAGCAGGGGTGCCGCCTGGTTCGCCACTAACCTTGGGGTCACTAGCCCCAGAAATAGCAATCCAACCCACACACTGAGGTAGTGGGTCGGTAGAAGCAGGCTACTCTCACGTGGCGACGAGTGTGCTGCCAACACCCCCAGTCCCTGGTAAACGTTGGCGAGAGCCGTCGGGGCTAAGGCTAGTCTCTGCCCCTCTGCCAGTTGGCAGGCCGACCACAGCAACTCCACCCTCAGTAGACCATCCTCCCCATGCGGGACCACAAACGTCACCAACCAGTATGCCAAGTACGCGGCTAGGTGGGTCACTTTCGGTAATATATGGGGATTCCACCCCTCTTGTGGCGCGTAGATGTACCTCATGTATGTCCGGAACGGTAGCTCCACCTCTGTGTACTCCTCCCACGGAGTATGATCTCTCGCGAACTCCTGGTAAAAGCAGAAAGGCCCGTTGTAGAAGTGGTGAACCCATACATTCAGCGGCACCCTAGGAGTCTGCGCAGCTCTCTCTCTCTCCCAGCCAGGGCTAAGTCCCTCCAGGTCTTCATCAAGTACCGGTAGCTGTAAGGAACCCGGTATCTTCCATGTCCATCCATGTGACTGCGGTGAATATCATCCAACACAACCTCTTCATATCCTTCGCTGTTGATCGGCAGCACATAAATCTTGAACAAGGACCACAAGTCGAGTGAGGTCTCTCCCTCAGCCATCGCTACTATGTTCCACCAACGGTGGAAGCACTCTGCCAAAGCCTGCAAAAGCCCCGTGTAGCAGGGATATCCATACAAGGCTGCAGTCACAGTATATCTGATGTTGGCCCAATCCAGCAGCACCCTATAATGGTGTACTATGCCCATCAGCCACTCGGTGGCTCCCTGGCGGTACATGTGTGAAGGAATCACCACCCAGCGACCATACCAGCTAACAACAGTCTGTCGCAGAACCCCGAACAAGAGGCTGTGATCGTCGAAGCCCTCCCCGGCATACTACAGCCCTGATGGCTCCAACACCAACCCTGGGTTGCCCTCTGTCTCCGCTCGAAGGTGTCCGTGCAAGTCCCAGGAAGCAGGACCCATCACCCCGACGCGGACTCTAAATTGATCCGCCCACCTGAAGAAGCCTAGGCACTCAGCACTGGGGAACTGACGATGCCTCCAGTAGTCTCCAGAGAAGCTCAGGAAACAACATGGGATGATCTAGTGTAGGCTATCCCTGCCTACCAAGATCGCCCGCTCCAATCGACGGCGGGCTCCAGCCACTCGGGAATCTCCCTCCTCCATGCTAGGCAAGACGAAGCTCCACATGAATTCTAACAAGTGACGGTCCAGCGTGAACTCCACTAGGTAGCCTCCGCTCCGGTTGTAAGAGTAAATCCCGCCCACCTTTAAAACCCGGGCCAACTCTACGACCCCAACTCCGCTGCCCCGCACGCCAACGGGGCCCTCGGCTACTGTTGTATACCCTGAATTGAGCTGCTCCACGCCAACCGCAGCGATGACCGGCGGGCCCAAGGGAGGCATGGGCCTCTCGATCCTCCTCACCCAATGATCCTCCTCCCGGACCGCACGTCTCGGGACCCCCTCATCTCTACCGAACCGTGCCATGACTGCAAGACAAAATACACCAAGACAGTCAGCACACCGGGAAATCAATATACACAATGCAACGAGACAAAGACATATGAAGTGTCAAAGTGCAACTATAATCATCCAGAAAGAGGAGTTCACGGGCCGCACGCCCTTGTCTCCGCCTCCGATGCACGACTCATGGGGGGCATTTGTTGTACCCAGACAATTTCCCCAGCAAAATACCAAAGAACAAGGGTTCGTGAATTTCCCCGAACACCTGTAAGGCAAGGGCTATCCAACCCGCTATCTGAGATATACGGCGGCATTAGCAATTAACTGGGATCACTCCCGACCCCTAAGTTGCGGACTTTGTCCGCATTCTATACAGCTACCTAGGCCAACCCGGGGGGCGCCCCGACTACAAGCCACGCCACATGCCACTCAGCGAAGAGGCCAGGGGAATACCCCCGAGACACCTTCTTTCAACCATCCAAGGTCAAAGGAATACTTAACTAAGTCAACCACAGGCTTTGGAGGCCCACAGCATGTGCATACGGCTCACACATGGGTGCCGGGCTTTTCCCCGAACACCTTGTGGGTGCATATGTCCTAGTCCTCCTACAACAAATTGTGGGTCAACCCACGGCTCTAACACGCCAGTCGGGTTCTACAACAACCCCCCAGCAAGTCGGGGCCACCCCCGACCCTCAGACACACGGCGATGAGCCATTTAGACTTAGCTTTCTGGCCAATCCGAGGCCACTCTGCCAACCCGCCGTGTTGCACACATCACCGGGCCCGGCCCAAGTGCCCAAAGTGCCTCCTCTCAGCTCCCACAAGCTCATATTCTCAGCCCAAGGCCAAATCCAAGGCCCGCCGGTCACCTACTTGGCCCGTTCCACAACCCGGGGTGTGTCGGGCATTTACCCGAACACCTCGCGAGCGACAACTACGACTCCACAACAACAGCCCCCCATGGGCTAACCCCAGCATCCCAAAGCCCCGTGTCCCTCAAAGGACACCCTCAAACGATGAAAGAAGACACTCGGGGGCCATCCCTTGGGGTTGCGGCTCGTCCGGGGCCGGTTCGCCCCGGGGTGCGGCCGCGCCTCCGGAGAGGGCGAACTCCCCGGGGCCTGCGCCCTCCTCCCAGCGCAGAGGCCCCACGGCCATCCCCAGTCCCAGTTTCACGCAATAATCTATTCCCATGTGAGGATCATGCAGGGATTCGCTCACCGTACCCGTACGTGAAAGGAGTCGCGAACAACGAAGCCCGGAGCCACGCAGAAGCACGCAAGTCAACCTCCACAATCTCCAGCCAACCAGTTCGGGCCACGTATCCTTTGTCCTCCTCTTTTGAGCCGAATTAGGACACAAAACATAACAAAAAAATCCAATTTTATAGAGGTGGGGACCGCCCCCCCTCTCTCTCTACTCTACTCCGCCTAAACCCCCCCTAGGGAGGGGTTTAGGCGGACCAGAATGCCCCCTCAGGCTGGTCCGCCTAAACCCCATCAAAATTAAAAAAAAATTTTAAAAGAAAAAAGGGCCAACCCAGTCTGCCTAAACCCCCCCTGGGGGAGGGTTTAGGTCGACCAGCATGTACCCCCAGGCTGGTCTGCCTAAACCCCATCAAAACCAAAAAAAAAGTTTTTTTGAATAAAAAAGCCCCCCTCCGAGAGGGGTTTAGGCGGACCAGACCAGCCTAAGGGGCTGGTCCACCTAAACCCCCCCTGGGGGAGGGGCTGGTCTGGTCCACCTAAACCCCTCCCCCAGGGGGGTTTAGGTGGACCAGCCCCTTAGGCTGGTCTGGTCCGCCTAAACCCTATCTCCCCCCTCTGTTAAACAAAAAAAAATTATTATTATTTTCTTTAGGGTTTACCCGGACCAAGTTGAACACCCAACTTGGTCCGCCTAAACCCTACCCTTGCTCTTTCAACTTCCATAAATTCCACCCCCCTTAGAAGCTCAAGGGACACACAAGGAAGGGCACGCACCAGCAGACACTCAGACGGACAAACTCGACCTAACTGTCCCACCCTCAGACTTTCGAGGACTTCGGCAAGGGTCAAGGACGCAAGGAACAAGGTGTGCATGTGGGTGACTGGTAGATCAGCTTGCACACGCCGGGGGTATGTCCGTACTCTCCTCATATGGTATCTAGCCATCATACACATGCCTGCTCCCATCGCACGTAAGGTGTTATGACAACGGAGAACACGCCCGCATCCCGGGTCCACCCGTGCATGACAACTCACCGTGGCCACGCTCATGACACGATGCCGCACCTATGACAGACGCGGAACTGTGTGACTATCACTCGCCTCCGAGGCCCGGACCCGGCCGCTCACCTCGAGCCACGTCCTACCTTCGTCATGCGCCAGCCTACAACCGCCCCTGCCATCCAGGCAGTCGGGCATGTCTCAATCTCCCCTTAGGAAGCCTCTGCAAAACACGCGGACATCCATCATATCACGCAATGACTCGGGGACCGACCCGCGCGTCGGAATTGTCCCGCTGCTTGCGCCAGTTGTACTCTAGGCCTCCTTGGCCCATTTTTAAAGCCCATGTGGCTCTCATATAGCATAAAACCAGTTGCATGCATGCGTCCATGCGAGTGCCCCAGTTTTCTACCTACACCACTCAACCCACGTGTCGAACATTTCTGACCCCAGCCATCACCTCCCCCAGACGAAAGCGCGCCCACAGCTGCGGAATGCTCCCGGGCCTACACCCATGGCTTCAGACACATACAGGCTTCTCTTCAGCATAGAACGAAGGTGTTCGAATTCAATCCTATGTAAATAAACATCGATCGCTTGCGTTCGGTGGGGAAAGACGTCCAGTACACGATTCCCACAATCGCCTACGCACTCGCACCCATGGAACCCCCTCGATCCATGTGTCGCTCGACCTCTCGAGCCCACGTGCTGTGCCCTGGTGGTGCTTCCCCAGTTGACCCTCGGTTCCATAGGTGATTGTCGAGAAATCGACTGGCACGCCCGCACCCTATCCAGCTAACCTATACCCTTATATTTCCGTGCCATTCGACTCTTCTCAGCTTTCCGTAAAAGGAGAGTGCCCGGTACCACCGTGAGAGGCATACAACCGTAAGGGAGAATACCCGAGATACATCAAACTCCTGTATCTTCCTCCCCCGCTATATTCCTACCTTCACCCCGGTGACCAGTATAATAAAAAAAACCCCGCAACAGCGTACTTGGTGGAAGGCCACCTCGGCACAATCTAAAAATGCTCACTTACATGGGATGAGTTTCTTACACTCTTTCGAGCAAAATATTTCTCCGTGCATGTTAAGGAGATAAAGGCTACGGAATTTGCCTCTCTACGGCAAGGAATGATGCCTGTGGCAGAGTATGAACTTCAATTCTCCCGTCTAGCTCCGTATGCTCCTCATCTGGTTAGCACCGATCTATTGAAGGCTAACCGATTCATGGACGGCTTAAGGCCAATATTCATTACTCAGCTTGGAACTCAAAACATCCATACTTATGCAGAGATGGTCCAACGGGCACATTTATATGAAAGGACCTTGGAAAAGGTCAAGAAATTCAAAGGGAAGAGCGAGGAGTCAATCCGCAAATTTCATAAACGCTGAAGAAAGGAGGAAAGGTTCAGTATCACGGGGACATACCAGTCCCATGACAACAAGAAGAGACCCCGTAATGGCAACGGGGGTAGCAATGGCAAAAGCAAGAAAATGAAAAAAGAAGAAAAAGCTGTCACAACTGCTTGCACATTATATGAGAAGTTCGGTCATTCGGTTGAAGAATGCTGGAAGCGTCTTGGCGCTTGCTTAAGATGTGGAAGCTGGGAGAATCACATGCCCGATTGCCCCCTAATGAAAGAACAACCCACAAGGAATGACGGTGGACGTAGGCGGCAGGCCTGTTTGAATGCCATAATTAATGAAGAAACTACAAAAGAAGGAGAGCTACTTGAAGGTGCCATCCAAATTTATTCACATCCTGCTTTCGTGTTATTTGATAATGGTGCTTCTCATTCTTTTATTTCAAGCACTTTTGCTAAAACCTTACTAATTCCACATGTTCCTTTACCTTCAGATTTAACTATAGTTACACCCTTAGGTTCTGGAACGGAACTTAATACATACTACCCCAATAGAAGGTTACCATAGAAAGCCACAATCTCCCTGCAAATCTCGTATGTCTTGACATGGAAAGATACGGTGCCATATTAGGAGTAGATTGGCTTAGCGACCATTATGCCGACATAAATTGTCGCAATAGGAGGATTTCTTTCCACAAACCTGATTCCCTAAAGTTTTCTTTCCTTGGCATTAAGTATAGGAAGCATCCTACCCTTATTTCTTCTCTTCATGCCTGTAAACTAATCTCGTAAGGCTGTGAAGCTTTTCTTCTTGCCGTAGTCATTATCGAGTCCAAGGAAATCCTTATAGAAGAAATCCCTATCGTAAAAGAATTCCCTAACATCTTCCCTTCTGATTTACCTGGACTACCACCCGAAAGGGAAATCAATTTCTCTATTGAACTCACACCTGGAGTAGCACCTGTGTCAAAAGCTCCTTATAGGATGTTCCCCATGGAACTCAAGGAATTGAAGAAACAACTTCAAGAACTGCTGGAAAAAGGCTTCATTCGACCAAGCACATCCCCTTGGGGTGCGCCGGTCCTATTTTTCAAGAAGAAGGATGGATCCCTAAGGCTGTGCATTGATTACAGACAGTTAAATCAACTCACCATCAAAAACAAGTATCCACTGCTGCGTATTGATGAGCTGTTCGACCAGATCTTTGGTGCAGAGTATTTCTCCAAGATTGACCTAAGGTCTGGCTTTCCGCAATTGAGAATTAAAGAGGAAGACATCCACAAGATGGCTTTCCGTAGCAGATACGGATATTATGAGTTCATAGTTATGCCATTCGGGTTAACCAACGCCCCTACAGCATTTATGCAACTCATGAATGATGTTTTTAGGCCGTATCTTGACCGATTCGTGGTCGTATTCATTGATGACATCCTTATATATTCCAAGACAAAGAAAGAACATGAAGAACACCTAAGAATTGCCTTGCAAACATTAAGGGAACAACAACTCTATGCGAAGCTAAATAAGTATGAATTCTGGCTAAAGGAGTTTCATTCCTTGGCCATATTATTTCTAAAGAAGGTATCGCTGTGGATCCTTCTAAGGTAGAAGCTGTCAAGAATTGGAGCAAACCGACTATATCTGAAATTAGAAGTTTCCTTGGTCTGGCTGGTTATTATCGGCGGTTCATCAAAGATTTTTTCAAGATCGCCGTCCCTCTAACTAGGCATACTAGAAAAGAAAATCATTTTGTATGGATAAAGGAGTGCGAGGAAAGTTTCTTGACTCTCAAGGAACATCTCACCACTGCACCCATTTTGGCACTACCTGTCAAAGGTGGTGGATATGAAGTATACATGGATGCATCATGCATTGGCCTAGGGTGTGTTCTTATGCAAAATGGTAAGGTGATTTGCTATGTCTCGAGACAACTAAAGCGGCACGAGGAAAATTATCCGATTCATGATCTGGAGCTAGCTGCCGTTATATTCGCCTTAAAGATTTGGCGTCATTATCTTTATGGGAAAAAATTCATGATATTTTCAAACCACAAAAGTCTGAAATATCTTTTCTCTCAGATGGGGTTAAATATGAGACAACGGAGATGGTTGGAGCATCTCAAAGATTTTGATTTCGCCATCCAATATCATCCAGGCAAGGCGAATGCTGTAGCCGACATGCTCAGCAGGAAACCAATGGGAATGTTACCAAGTCTCATGAAAGGTGACTAATCTCATTGTTAAGTTTTCTCAGCTAAATCTAGACATTGATACGGAGAAAGAAGAATGTTTCATTGCCAATATCTAGTCTCAACCTACATTAATAGAAGACTTGGTCAGGTTGCGAGAGAATGACGCTACACTGATGGAAATCAAGGCTAATATTGATCAATGACCATATTTCTCAACCACGATTGACGGAAGATTGCTATTCCATGATCGGATCTATGTACCAGATCATGCTGATACTAAGAAGCTGATCATGGAAGAAGCTCATAAATCAAGGTATGCCATTCACCCTGGTGCTACCAAGATGTATCAAGATCTTAAAAGGAATTTTTGGTGGCCCAATATGAAGAGAGAAGTGGAGGACTACGTATCATGCTACCTCACTTGTCAGCAGGTTAAGGCAGAACATCAAAAGCCCGCTGGAAAGTTACATCCCTTGGAAATTCCTGAGTGGAAGTAGGAGTGTATAGGGATGGATTTCATCATGGGCCTACCTAATCAATAGGTGGACATGATGGTATATGGGTGATCATTGACCACTTGACTAAATCAGCTCACTTTCTACCTATTAAAAGCCGATGGTCCATAGACATCTTAGTTGCTTTTTACATAGAAGAAATTGTGAAATTGCACGGTGTTCCTGTTACCATTATATCAGATCGAGAACCTCGATTCACGTCTCAATTCTGGAAAGGTCTACAACATTCATTAGGGACCCAGTTGAATTTCATCACTGTATTCCATCCACAAATCGATGGTCAAATCGAAAGAACCAATCAGGTGGTGGAAGATATGCTCAGGGCATGTGCAATTAATTTTGGTGGAAGTTGGCATGACCACTTGCCGCTAGTAGAGTTTACTTATAATAATAGTTACCAATCTAGCATTCAAATGGCACCGTTTGAGGCACTATATGGTAAAGTTGCAGTTCACCTATATGTTAGGACGAGGTTGGAGAAAGGTAACTTCTAGGCCCTGATCTTGTTCGGGATACAACCGAAAATGTGACGCTAATTAGAGAGAGACTCCAGATGGCTCAAGATAGACAAAAATCGTATGCTGACATCAGGTGACGAGACCTGGAATTTCAAGTGGGAGATCATGTATTTCTCAAGGTTTCCCAAGGACATGGAATCAGAAGGTGTTAGGTCCCGTAGTGCAGGAATATGGATCTAGAGGGGGGGTGAATAGATCCTTCTACGAAAAACTATGACCAATTAAAAACACAAACTAGCACACATCGGAATTAACAAGATTGATAAGATTGAGGACTTTAATCTAAACATATTTAAACTTAATTCACTCAATCTCACCGAGCTCACACGATTGCGTAAATAGATGAAACAGAGAAGCACACAATCACAAAAATCAAATCATGAGACACATGGATTTTTAAGGTGGTTCGGGACCACGACGGGTTCCCTATGTCCACCCCTCACCAAACCGGTGAGGCTCCACTGCTATAAAAATAGCCCGGGGATAAATCCCCCCTACACACACGGAGCCAAGCTCCAACACACACACACGTAGGGCAATGCCTACACAACCACACGGAAGTTAACTCCCAACCACACATGGGGAACACACCCCAAAATACGTCCAAGCACACACGTCAACACAAACACTCAGAGAACCCTTTCTCCGAACACCCACACAAAGTATTCTTTCAGATGTATATGAAACGAAGACAAATATATGCTATGACCCCCCCAAAACAAATTTTATAGATGGAAACTAGAACGATGCTTCAAGAATAAAGCTCCCCCTTCTTCAACAAAAGCTTATTCTCCTTGGCTCGTTGATGGATGCTCATGATTTTGACATCATCTTCTTCCTCTCCTCGATTCGCTCCTCTTTTCCTTCTTCCACGAGCTCCATATCTTCACGGATGTAGATGATATCCTCCTTGCAAGAGCTCCACCACGTTTTCCCTCTTTTCTTCACCTATACGAAAGAATAATGAGCATTAGGGTTGATTTCATTAAATTCGGAGCTGATGTATATATACAAGTTAGACTGGCCAAATGACCCATAAAACCCTCCTAAAACATGTTAAAAACACCCTCATATGTCTAGGAAACTTTTGGGGGTAGTTTGGTAATGTTTCAAGGCCAAACGAATGAGTTATGGACGTTTTCGTGAAGCCCGACCGGAAAGGGTCGACCCCATCTGATGGAGGCATCATCCACAATTCCCTTTGGCTAGGGTCTTCTTCACACTTCGGCACTGTTTGAGTTCGGGCCTCTCTCTATAAAGGCCCACTTATCCTTTTTATGCTATGTACTTGAGTCATTTGATGTAATTTGTATTTTATTTGAGTCATGTCCCTAGGTCTTGCGTTTATTTTCCTATGTTTGAGTGTCATTAGAATGTGTAATGTGCTAATTGGGCCCATTTCTTCGGGCTTGGCCCAATGAGCTCCCCTACTCCTTCGGTTATTTGTCAATGAGTCTTTTGTCAGGGTCTTATTGTAAAATGTGGGTTTCCTATATATAGGGCCCCATTTCCTTCATTTGGAGGTAATGAATCAATGAATGAAAAACTTGCCATTTTGAGAGTTTACACTTCTTATCTAGTGGAGAGATTCCATTTTTTGGGTGAGAAACCCTAGGGAAGAGATTCCCCACCCTTCCCTCTCTTAATCTCTCTTTTTCACTCCCCTTTCTCTCTCCTCAACACCCAAATTCGAATTTTCTTCTCTCTCCTCCCTTCCCAACCACCTCCACTCCCCACCTACCCCATTTAAGCCTCTTCCCATTTCCCACAACCCTCATCAATACTCCATCCCTTCCCAAGACCCCCTCCACCAATCCTCTCCTCACCATCCAACCCCCAACTACCCCTCCCACTTTCCCAAGCACCCTTCCCACTTTCCCAAGCACCCATTCCCTTCCCCAACACAACCCCCCCCATTCCCAAGACAAACAAATTAACCCCACCCTTAAACCCATTTTTAAATACTCTTTCCCTCTCACCCACCTTCCCAAATTCGCAGCCCCCACTACCACCATCTGTTGGACCCTCTTCCAGACATTATTCTCCACCTCCCACACCTTAGAACACCCCCTCCAAGACCCCCTTCCAACCAGGGGTCACTCCCACACTCACCTACCCCCTTCCCCTTCTTCTTTCTTGGTCATTGGAAGCTACTTCGAAGTTGCAGTTTGCTGTCCAGAGGTTGCAGATGAACCAGCAACTTGCAGCGGCCACCACGACTTTCTCCGGATGAGTTTGAAGACCCAAGAGCTATCGTCGGAAGCGTCTACCAGTCTCCTTCGTAACAGAAGTAGTTTCATCTTCTTCCGATCTCCGAGCCGTCCAGGAGGTACATTCTCCCACAACTGCACAGTTCTGCCTCGGCTAAGAACCTGAGCCAGATGAGAAGCTCTGCCACAACGAACCCCGTAGGAATCAGCCCACGAGTTCTTCTTAAAAATTCTTCATCGCCCAGTCTACTTCCAGAATCAAGAAACAGAACTTCATTCGGCATTCGTGATCCAGAGTTCTCATTTTTCTCCCTCAGCTACGCAGATCTGCTACCCATAATCTGCACCGGCCAGTTGCCACTATTCTGCATCCCCTAGTCTTCTCCGACATCGGTTGGCTTCCCCGTCAGTTTTGCTGCGAAGAGGACTCGTCCACGATTCCAACGACTCTGACGGTGCTTGATTTCCAGGTCGAGATCTGCCGGGGCATTCTCTGCAATCTGCTGTTAGAAGTCTGCAGCTGCCGGTCCGAGAATCTGAGGCTCTGTTCAAACCTCCATCCCGGCCAGCAGCGACTCCAGAAGAAATTAAAGAAATTCTGAAGCATTCCCTTCTCAGCTACGAAGATTTTCCCACTGGTCTCGCCACCATCAAAATTCCTGAGCGGGTTCTACAGCAGCAACACCGACTATCTATCCCTGTTCGCAGACAGCAAGCAGATTCGGTGCCGTTACTTAGTCATCCCTCTTTAGTCTAATTTCCCCGCCCCGCTTGGCCGGCTGAAGGCCCCTCCCTGCGTGGAGGTAGTATTGTTTGTAATCTCATTAACCCCCACCCCAAGATCCCCCTCCTGCGAGAGGTGCAGTGGTGTAACTTGTTTGGGCAGGTCAATCTACCCTGACGAGACGTGTGGGGATCCACTCGCCTCCCCGCTCGCCCTCGTCTCCGACCGGGACCGGTTTCTTCAAACCGGTCGAGTAAGTGCTCAATCCTTCACTCCATTTAGTGCTTGTCTTTCAATATTCGTTCTAGTTCCGCTGGTTATGCGAGTGAGAGCTCGATCCTCAAGCCCCGTTGTCTTGAGTGATCACCGTGGGAAGAGAGTGGAACCCGTGCCCTTTGACACTTCGTCGGACCCTTAATTTGGGAAGCCGTACCCTTGGGGAATCAAACCTTGGCCTTGCTGACATTCTACCAGCAAGGGCCTAGCCCACACAACCTCCCCTTGGCATTGCCAAGTTACCCCGGGTCTTAGTGAGCATCGGGTGAGCGGTTGCTATTATCGGTCCATTTTTGAATGCTTAATTGTGCTTGCTTGTTGAGTCCTAGGTTGTGTCACATCACCATCGGTCGACCCCTGAGTTTACAGAGGCCAGACAGCAAGGAAAAGTGTTCTGGAACATAGGGGTCGACCCCTGGGGTCCACCCATGCATATTTCAACCCCTAGCTGCCCCAAACAGCAGCAGAGGCTAACAGGGTCGACCCTATGGGTCGACCCCAGCCAGTTTGAGTTTTAAAACATCATTAAACCTCCATGAATCTAAGGGAGAACATGTGATTAAATATTACCATAATCCTATGATGATTAACCATGAATTTTCATCCTGAAATATATGATAAAGAGAGAGATTAGATGATAATCCAAATTCATGAATCAAGCATTAACAATTTCAACTTGTTCACACAAAAATGCATCAAGGATCCCATTCAAACATGTCTTGGACTTCACATTCACAACCAACAAAAACATATTTTAGCAAATAACAAGGTTTTGATATGAAGAACATGAATCTATCATCCAACCAAATATAAAGACATGGGAGCTCAAACATACAAATTGATCCTTGTGTCCATCAAAACTTCAACTCTCAAATGCTTCAATACCCAAATGTTAACAATCATGCCAAATGCAAAGCATGTGGAAAAGCATGGGAACTCATTCATTCAAATGGCATTCTTGTTGATAAAAACTAATAATCATGAAGCCTTGTTTCACGAGGAGCATTGCCATAAACATAGAATCCTAAAATCGCATGTATCACATGCATCACACACATTAGTAAATATCCAATCAAGCAAACATGTTTTCTCATGAATTCTCATTGAGTACAAGGCATTTGCATTCTTTCAAGCAAGTTTCTCGCAAATCAATCTCTTCTAGAACATGACTCCATAGCAAGAGAACAAGGATGATTTAAGCACTTGAAAACATAAAGAACCATTCAAGCACAAGGCCAAGCAACAAAGTCATTTTGTAATCATCAAAATCACATACACAACAATCTCCCCCATTTTGATGATGACAAAATATTATGCATTGATGCTCTGTCCCCCTTTGACATAATCAGAAATGGAGATCAACAATGAGAATTCATGATAGCAGCAAAGCCAAAAATAACATTGCTTTCTCCCCCTTTGGCATAATCAGTACAGACATGCACAATCAAAACTTGGGTAGGAGAATTTCATAGCTATTCTCAAAAAATATGCACAGGGTTGTAGTTGAAGCAAAATGCTATGATCATGAATTATGCAAAGAATTACAACCTCAACCCCTTTGTCATTGACAAAAACCGACGGACAATGGGGTTATAAAGAGAAACAATATGCACAATATGCATGAACTAATTGCACAATTTTGAAATGCAAATGTGGACAATATGGACACGCAGAATGCAAGTAAGATGATCCAGTATGATTGATATCCAAGCACATATATATATATATATATATATATATATATATATATATATATATATATATATATATGCAACATAGCTCTCCCATTTTATTTAAAGTGAAGGGATAGGTGTACGAAAAGTGCAGGTGAGTCATTAAGATCAGAGTGCTCATGATTACACCTAGAGGAGTATGCAGATAGATAGGAGAAGACGTACAGCAGGTCATGCAGTTAATCAAATTTTCAGAATACATATCAAATCAAATTACCGTTAATCAAATTTTCAGAATACATATCAAATCAAATTACCATGTGTAAGTGAGTGACATGAGAATGAATTTTAGCCATATGGATAACCAGCTTTTCAAGTAAACACAATAGTAATTGCACAAATTACATTTCAATCTAGAGAACAACGTATTGGAGGCTTCGCTCTGCCTCAATGAAATTTATCATCATAATTTTCACACTAACAATCTGAATTTTTCTAAGGATGATCAGGTTCAAATAATTCTTTTTTACGCGAGGAGACACATGGAGCTCATGCCAGAATCCCCGGTTACTCAGAATACTGAACCATTTCACTACATTTTGAACAGAGGTACTTTAGTCAACACTTTTCAGAAATGAATCACATCACGTCTCAGGTGACATGTGCCCAATTTACTTAGTGAGACTAAGCATTGCTCTGCCTTTCATTTCAACCATTTTTTTATGCGGAGGCAGGCAACTTTTTCCTCAACTGTCTCTTTATCATTCAGGCAGCAAGTTGAATTACTTTAGAGTGTTGAAATGAAATTCCTATATCCTTATGATTTAACACTCAATTTCACATTATAGTGCATGAATTGTATGAATTTGATTTCACATGTATAGAGAAATTTAACTCAAAATAAGATAGTACAGCTCCCCCTATGTAAATGCAATAAACATGAAATGCTCCCCCTGAGAGTTTGACAACAAGCACACTTATTAAGACTCAGATGTAACATTATTTATCAAAGGACTATACGGTCTTAGAAGTTTCAAGGAAGGGGTTGAATAGCATATAATAACATGCAAGCACACAATGGGAGTATATGTAATATGCAATGCAAAATGAAAAGGTATGTAATTTTAGTTCTTGAAATGTTGGCCCCAAAGATATGATGCCATTGTTGGAAGTATTAATTTTGACATTTATACAACATGAAATGTTCAAAATGATGCATTTTAAAGTATACACTATATGTATGCTGAAAATGTCAACTATGCAACAAAACACACGATGTGTTTCATCTTCCAAAAACACTATGTGAATGATATGCAGAGAATGATATGCAAATGTGCAATGTGATGCAAGATTTCATATTTCACATGACAACTCTATATGCATCTAATATAACTGATGCATGGCATGCATTTTTTTTTAAATGTGAGAACATAATTTTATTTTGAAAAGAGAATTCAGAAAATTTATTCAAAGCATCAAAATCATCACATGTGAACTTTTCCTCGAAAATATTTTTACTTTTATCCAAAAGGATGAATAGCACATTGGTAAGGACCACAGAACATTGATCAAATTCAGTCCTCAAAATGTTCAGCCACAGAATAACATCACCATGTTAAGAGAATGGAAAAACATCAATATCAAAATTTTCAGCTTGCAAGACTCCCCCTTAATCAAAGCATGATTTCAAAAAACTCATTTAAGTTTTATGCCATATGCATAGATGATTCATGGTACCGGACGGATGCACATTCTTACGCATAGTGATAGCTTTCAGACATGCTTGACCTGCCCTTCCACATGTCACCATTTTATATACCATGTAGTCATGAATTGATGATCAGAAAAATATAATGCATTCAAACACATGAGCATTGAGTGACAGTTTAAAATTCATCTGGAACCAAACATTCAATTTTTTGAATTCTGGTACGAAGCGGAGATTTTGGTCTAAAGGCCCAGCTCTCGTAAAGTGATGCCTTTCTAATAGGCCTAACCTACCATTCCGACAACACATTTTGATATACCAGAAATTTCAGATGGTTTTACACATACACAAGCAATTCCACTTGAAAAAGGTATTCAATGGCTATACTCTCATATATACTTCTCAGATTTTTCAATTCTTTTCAGCCAAGTATTTATTTTCCACATAGTCAGAAGCAACCAAAGGATATTCAAAATTTCAAATCACTATCTGTCAAGAGATGGCACTGGCATTAAGACCAAGGAACTTCAACCAAACACTTTATTTTCTCACCTTTGTTCTGCTTGCCTTGTGTTACCTTTATTGACATCTTCAAATTCTTCGCTTTATTCCGCTTGCTGTCTTCTTCATCAACAAGCTCCAAATCTCAATGGAAGTAGATCAAATCTGGCGTTGAAGTCCTCTTGAGCTCCTTTCTTTCTTTCCTGCAAGAAATAGAACGATATAAGTCAAAGGAGTTCCCTTGAAATACCAAATTTGCATCTTATAAATAGCAGCATATAAGGATATGAAAAGACCAAGAAACCCATGCCAAAACCCTTCCAAAACTCCTTTAGGATATGAAGAGAAACCCTAAGGGTAATAGGGTAAAAGCTCAACCGAATCGGACCATATGGGCATTTCGAAACCCAATACACGGACCCGTTCCGGACATGCTAGACCTGGTGTCGACACCCGACACCTGGTGTCGACACCAACTTTGAAGAGTTCTGTCCCTTTGAAAGAAAAGGGACCGAGGAGCTAGGTGTCGACACCAGCAGAAGAAACATGCAAAACTGCCTAAGACAGTTAATCTAGCCCATAAATGCTATACATGAATTAAACCTAATCTAGGCACATGGAGATACATTCAAACATTGAATTCTTACCATGATTTCAAGGGTTGATGGTCATAATCAAACCTGCACATTAAATAGCTCAATTCATGTCAATATAAAGTCAATGTATATGAAGAAACTAACTTTAAGGCTTTTCATCACATAAGACTCTCTCTCTCAACCTACAATATCGGAAACTCAATTTCATATCAATCTCAATTCAATACAAATGAGAAAGCCAATTTCAGTGTTTTTCTTCCACAAGACAATCTCCTATGAGCTGCAAGTATGTATGATGAGTTGCAGGTATCAATGCAAGTGATTCAGAACATTTCTAAAGTTCACATTCGAGTTTGATTCACTCAACCTAACATGAGTTCAAAGTTCAGTTCAAAAATTTCAAGTTTAGCCTAATAATGTAAAGAGTCGAGTCTATGTACATAAGGCATAAGTCTAAACGCATGAAGCACCCAGGTCTGTTCCATGTGTAGCACAGGTCAATGCACATGAAAGACCAAGTCTAAGCACATGTGTAGACAAGGTTGATGCACATAAAACACACAAGACTGCCTCTTCAAATAAATCAATATCACCTCATGGACTCAAGCTCTTCAACCTTGTAAAGCCACCTGCAAAACAAGATGTCAACATACCTGCATTGGCCTCAAGGCATTCCTGCATCAAAGTTCTCATTTGGTTGTTTTGGGTAACCAAGTTTTCTTGGGTCCCGAATGGTTAGTTGCACCTCTAGTGGGTGCCTTCCATGATTTTTGGGCATGCATATCATCAAAATGCATTAAGGAGCAATCATGTATGGTATGCCCAAATTCACCACAATAATGACAACAACCAAAAGATTTCAGATTTTTCATGTAAGAATGAGCATGGAATTTCTGTGGGTTTGTAGAGATGTTATCATTTTTCAAACTAAAGTAATTGTTCATCCTGTGATCGAACCTTCCACAATGAAAATAGTTCAATGGAGCAAGTCTTTCAAATGGTCTTCTTGCATGAACATAAGAGTTATCAAAAGTTCTTTTTGTGTTCAAAAACTTTCTTGGCTTTGTGAAGCCATTTATTTTTTTGCATGCTTCTAGATCTTCAGATCTCATCAAAAGGTAATCATGCATCAGATAACCAAGTTCACCACAATAAAAATATGAGATTTTCTGTGTGGATGCATGTGTGTGTGCAACATGATTTTTCTTGGCATTCATCGTGACACCAACAACATTTTTAACCTTTTGATGCAAGTTTTGTTTATTTTTTATATTTTTGTTTGATCTCTTTGTTGTTTGAGGAGCAGATTGATTTGGAGACCCATTTGATGTGCTGGCTATGTTTGAACTATGGACAAAAGATGTATAGACTTTATTTTTAAAATTCTTTTTATTCACAGGATTATAGCCCAGCCCCTCTCTTTAGAAATTCACCTTAGTCCCCAATATCTTGTTCAAATTTTCTTTCCTATTTACAAACTTAGACAATGATGCATTCGAGTCAACAATTTCAGATTCAAGGATGCAATATACAATTCATAGCTAGCTATTTCTTGTTTACTGCAAACAACACTTTCATTCAAAACTCTATTTGTAGTTTTATAGCTCTCAATTTCTTGTTCAAGCACATGCATTGTATCAGATTCATCAACAATCACAGATTTCCCCTTTTCAAGATTTTCAAGATTTTTCAATCTACTTTCACGCAGGGAGATCTGAATTAGCATCACACTATTCTCCTTTTTAAGTTCTTCATTTTCATTTGCAAGTTTATCATTCATAATCAATTCATTGCAAATATCCTGATCAATAGCGTTTGATTCTATTTTGTTTTTTAGATCTTTTTCACTTTTCTCCAATTGATCGATTTTGTTCTTGAGGGCAACATTTTCATTTCTCAAACAAGCAATGACTTCTTTGTGACATTCAACATCATGCTCTAAAAGTTCATTGAAGTTATCAAGCTCAGAACATTTATCACAAGATCAATTTCCATGGAGCATATTTTCATATTTCTTTTTCAATTTTCTGTTTTCCAACTTGACTTTCTTATATTATTTTTCCAACTCATCATAAGCATCAACAAGATCATCAAGAGTAAATTCTTCAGAGTCAGAATTTACCTCTTCTACATTTTCGTCACTTTATTGATCAACAACATCGATCATGAGACATTTTTATCTTTCCTTCTCTTGAGCTTTGATCAACCGGTCCATAAGCTCCTTTGTCGTCCTACAAGAAGATACAAATGGATACTTGTTAGTACTCACGGAAGCTTTCAATAAACTAAAAGCAATAGCATTATCATGGTGCATCATTTTATCCTGATTGGACCACTTGGTCTCATCTAGAGGTAATATGTATGGACCATGATAAATCAATTTCTAAAGACTAGCATTAATAGAATTGATACCGCACACAGTTTGCCTAGCCATGAATTAAAATCCGAACCAGTGAAGATTGGCAAAAAATTCATTGAGATATGTTTAGTAGAAAAATTCATGATTGTAGAATGCACTAGGATCACTCTATAGATCTCAAGATCTAGAGACAACAGAGCCTCGCTCTGATACCAATTGTTGGGTCCCGTAGTGCAGGAACACGGATCTAGAGGGGGGATGAATATATCCTTCTACTAAAAACTATGACCAATTAAAAACACAAACTAGCACACAGCGGAATTAACAAGATTGATAAGATTGAGGAATTTAATCTAAACATATTTAAACTTAATTCACACAATCTCACCGAGATCACACGATTGCGTAAATAGATGAAACGGAGAAGCACACAATCACAAAAATCAAACCATGAGACACAGGGATTTTTAAGGTGGTTCGGGACCACGACGGGTTCCCTACGTCCACCCCTCACCAAACCGGTAAGGCTCCACTGCTGTAAAAATAGCCCGGGGATAAATCCCCCCATACACACAGAGCCAAGCTCCAATACACATACACGTAGGGCGACGCCTACACAACCACACGGGAGTTAACTCCCAACCACACACGGGGAACACACCCCAAAATACGTCCAAGCACACATGTCAACACAAATACTCAGAGAATTCTTTCTCCGAACACCCACACAAAGTATTCTTTCATATGTATATGAAACGAAGATAAATATATGCTATGACCCCCCAAAACAAATTCTATAGATGGAACCTAGAACGATGCATCAAGAATAAAGCTCCCCCTTCTTCAACAAAATCTTGTTCTCCTTGGCTCGTCGATGGATGTTCACGATTTTCACATCATTTTCTTCCTCTTCTCGATCCGCTCCTCTTTTCCTTCTTCCACTAGCTCCAGATCTTCACGGATGTAGATGATATCCTCCTTGCAAGAGCTCCACCACGTTTTCCCTCTTTTCTTCACCTATACGAAAGAACAATGAGCATTAGGGTTGATTTCATTAAATTTGGAGCTGAAGTATATATACAAGTTAGGCTGGCCAAATGACCCATAAAACCCTCCTAAAATATGTTAAAAACACCCTCATATGTCTAGAAAACTTTTGGGGGTAGTTTGGTAATGTTTCGAGGCCAAACGAATGAGTTATAGACGTTTTCGTGAAGCCCGACCGGAAAGGGTCGACCCCTGAGTTTATAGAGACCAGACAGCAAGAAAAAATGTTCTGGAATATAGGGGTCGACCCCTGGGGTCAACCCATGCAGGGGGGTCGACCCCAGGGGTCAACCCATGCATATTTCAGCCCCCAGTTGCCCCAAACAGTAGCAGAGGCTAAGAGGGTCGACCCTATGGGTCGACCCCAGCCAATTTGGGTTTTAAAACATCATTAAACCTCCATTAATCCAAGGGACAACATGTGATTAAATATTACCATAATTCTATGATGATTAACTATGAATTTTTATCCTGAAAAACATGATAAAGAGAGAGGTTAGATGAGAATCAAAATTCATGAATCAAGCATTAACAATTTCAACTTGTTCACACAAAAATGCATCAAGGAACCCATTCAAACATGTCTTGGACTTCACATTCACAACCAACAAAAACATATTTTACCAAATAACAAGGTTTTGATATGAAGAACATGAATCTATCAACCAACCAAATATAAAGACATGGGATCTCAAACATACAAATTGATCCTTGTGTCCATCAAAACTTCAACTCTCAAATGCTTCCATACCCAAATGTTAACAATCATGCCAAATGTAAAACATGTAGAAAAGCATGGGAACTCATTCATTCAAATGGCATTCTTGTTGATAAAAACTAATATTCATAAAGCCTTGTTTCACGAGGAGCATTGCCATAAACATAGAATCCTCTAATTGCATGTATCACATGCACCACACAAATTAGTAAATATCTAATCAAGCAAACATGTTTTCTCATGAATTCTCATTGAGTGCAAGGCATATGCATTCTTTCAAGCAAGTTTCCCACAAATCAATCTCTTCTGGAACATGACTCCATAGCAAGAGAACAAGGATGATTTTAGCACTTGAAAACATAAAGAACCATTCAAGCACAAGGCCAAGCAACAAAGTCATTTTGTAATCATCAAAATCACATACACAACAGAAGGTTCGGCATCAAAGGTAAGCTCACTCCAAGATTCATTAGCCCTTTTGAAATTCTGGAAAGGGTTGGCAAGGTTGCTTATCGGCTAGCGTTGCCTCCACAACTATCTGGTGTCTATGACATATTTCATTTCTCAATGCTTAAAAGTGTCTATGACCCATTCCATATCATAAGTCATGAAGATTTGGTGATCCAAAAAGATTTGACATACGAGCAAAAGCCGATCAAAATTATCGATCGAGAGGTGCGTCAACTTCGGAATAAGACTATTCCCATGGTCAAAGTTCGATGGAACAAGGGCACGGACCAAGAAGCCACATGGGAGACCGAGGAAGCTATGCGCAAAGGATTTCCCGAACTACTCAACTCTAAGTGTAATCACTCTCCATAAAACCCATACATTGAATTTGGGGACCAAATTATCTTAACTAGGGGAGGGTGTAGCAACCCTGATTTTTCCTAGAATTATTAGTAATTAAATAAGATTATTAAAGCATCTCAAAATGAATTATGGGTTTATTAACTTAATTTAACGACCCTATAGTAACCAAAGGGTATTACCCACTGAAATTAGGCCCACAAATCAAATTTCAAGACCCTATAGCCCAAGCCCATTACTAGAAACGTAATTTGGGTAATTTACGGATTTAAAATTAGATATATGTACCAATTAGGGGATAAATAGGAGATAATTAGAAAATCAAAAATTTTTGAATTTAACCACAAGAACGCGGTTTATCGAGCAACCGCGTTCTCACAGAAGCGGTTTCTACCTCACCGCGACTATATTCTGTGAACGCAAGTTGAAGGAACGTGGAAAAATGGGATTTTTCCCATCCCAAACTCTTAGGTTCGATGCTATCTAGCATGGTAGACTTGTGTAGGACTCTTGGGGATCGATCCTACCCTAAATTAGGACTCCTAGTTTGATCTAATCCATCAACCCTACTCAAACTCTATAAATAGAGCCCAGATTCGACATGCGCGAACCTTAGTTTTGGAGCGCGCGGATCGAAGGTAAGGAGACGCCTTCTCAAGTAGGTTCTTTAGAAGTTTTTACTCTCCTTATTTTTATCTAACTCCCCTCCAAATCGCATGCTAGGAGGTCGAGCCGTTGGAGAGATAGAAGCCCCCAAATTTACTATTTCGCTATTGAACGCGTAGGAAATAGTGTGTCCGTCCGAGGAAGAACGTAAGATTAGAAGCCTTAATCAAGGTAATTTCAGGTTGAGTCATTAGAAGAAGTTATTCTCCTTTATATCTTCTACCTACCCTCTAAATTTCATGAATTTAGGTCAAGATGTTGAAAAGTTAGAAGGCCACAAAAATGCGGGTTCGACGCAGGACCCGCCAGAGCCTGCATCGACTTCCAACCCAAAATTTGAAGTTTAGAGCCTTACCCAGAGGTAGGTTATCTCATGGATGGCTAAATTAACATGTTAGGAAGAAAAGCCCTCTAGTTTCATGCAATTTTTTGCTTTATACACGGCGTATCTCATGTTTTACTTTCATTACGCATCTAGGTCATTTCTACATGCTTAACCTTGTACCCATAAAGGAAAAAATTATAATTTTGGCTTAATCCATGCATCTCCATGATCCACGTTGTTTAGCATGTTTTAACTCACAGTTGCCATGATTGTTATGCATTATATGCCTTAGAATAGGCCTGGCATACGTGATTTTGACCCTTCTATCTAATGGACAGAAGGTGGTTTCACAGAAACTGCGGCTACCTAGAAGCGGTTTTCGAACAACCGCGGCATTAATGAAGCAGTTCCGTTCTAACTGCGTTCTTGTCTGTCTGCAGTTCACCCTAAACCGCAATCAGATTGACCCCTTTTGATTCCTGGTTAAATTATCTATTAATTACGTTTTATCCACAAGATTACCATACTTATTCATTGTTATATTGTGCATCCTTCATGCTAGTTTTCATGATCATCATGTGATAGAAACTTATTTTAATCATATGTTAATTTTGGCGTGATAATGTTGAGAAACGCGTGATAATGATGTTTTGATCGCTGCTTTATCACGATATCACTCTCTCTTCTTAAGTCTTTCTTAAGTACATGGCACATATTCCGATACGGTGTCATTAGTTACACTTTGCACTTGATAGGAACACTCTCTTGGACATGTGATCCTCTCTGTTGGATATTCCTTCCACCGGACTAGGTGATCTTGTTTCAAGGCCTCCGTAAGTCTCCGCGAGCCTAGGATTCCCACTAGGACGCCGAGCTGGTTGTACCCTGAAAAATAGATGGACTAGAAAACACCTATCTTAGCTGGTTCTATCCGCGGTTCTCAGTTAGCCGCTACTTCATGATAGTGATTCTAACTTGACCGCGTTCTAGATCCAACATGCATTGCGTCGACTCTTTCCTTTCTGGCGTCGACCCTGTCAAGAACCGGTTCCATCTCGACCGCGGCTTGATAATAACGGTTCCTGCAAGACCGCGTTCTTCTGGAATATGTCATAACCCAATGTTTGACCCAAGGGTTGGTTATACTATGTTCTTAGATGGTCCTTTGATTGTCTAGAACTTAACATTTTGATTCCTAAGACATTAAGGAATTATGGAAATTAATGAACGTACCGTTATGCTGTCGTATTTCTTCCGTAGCATGACCTTATTATTAATTCATCCTTGAACTCACATGTTCATAAATTGGTGCGTCCTTTATCTTGGCTACATTATCATGAAACTATTGTTTGGAATTCTACATTATTGGCCTACTTTATATTATTCGTAGAAGTAGCTTGATTTATAACTTGAAGATACAAGAGTGGGCACGGACAGTGTCCAAGGGCTCAACGCTAGTCCCCTCGACAGATGGTAGGAAACATACTATAAACCATGGGGTATGATGAACACTGGCGTCGCATTGCGCCGGGAGTACTTTTTTATAAACGGGTGAAATCCACGATGTTCATAATGAAATTATACATGCTTGCTTGACTTTCTAGTACATAGCCTTTATGGTTATGAAAAGTATATTCTCGTTACATTCTCGTTACAGGACAGGCTATTTTATATTCTTGCTTGATCAAGTCTTCATTCTACATGAATACTTATATCTTCAAAGTTCTATCTTGTTACTCGTGTTATTGCTTTGATTTTACACCATATGTTTTATTCGCATTTCCTTACCTTATCTTCTAGAGCTAAATTGCTAATTACCTAAATATTATCTTAATGTTGATACGAAGATACCTACTGGGCAAGTGTGCCTATTCCCTACTTTTTCAATCCTTTTCAGGAAATTCAACTGAGTCAGATTCAGACTATGCTAGTGATGGGTCCGAGAGCGATGATTGATGATCAAGTGAAGACCTAGAATGTCATGAGTCTAGTCGAGTCTTATGATGTATTTTCTATTTTCTTGAGTCTAGAGAATGTCGATGTCAAATGAGTCAAGAGTCAACATTATGTAAACTTTTGATTATCATCAATAAAAGTTAGTTTTTGGTAATTCTTGTGGATTCCTCTTTATGTGTGAATGTTAGCGCTCTGATTATATTGCTTGTGTGAGGCTTATCTTGCCGGCTGTTCATGTCCCCGATATTACTTCTGCTGTACATATGTCTCAGGCGTGACAAAGAAACATTTACTTAGGAATTTATATAAACATACATGTCAGTGGCAGTGGTAGCGATGTGTCCTTTCTAGCTGGTGAAGTAACAATCGGACCTTTAATAATTAAATGTCGTTAGCAAAGTATATAATCAATCAGTAGTTTTCTAAAATTTAAATAGACATGCCTGGCAGTGCTGGTGGTAGCGGTGTGTCTTGTCTAGCGGTAGAATGAGCACTCTAACCTATAAGAATTAAATATCATAAGACATCTGACACAATCAATAAATATTTACTTAGAAATTTAAATAGACAAACCTATACCGTGAGTAGGGCCGGCTCCCCTCCCACCAGACACTGTAAGAAATAAATCACGTAAGTCGATATAAAATCAATATACATATGTAGTTAAAGATTTCGGCAGATATACCTGTGCCAAAAGTAGATGCTGTAGTGGAGCTCCTCGTACCGTGAGTAGAGTCGGCTCCCCTCCCACTATCACCTCTCCTCGCACTCCCACTGCTACCTGCTCAAACCATCTCTTTATTGAGAATAATAAAAGTAATACGCATTAGTCCACAACTACATACGATTCACAATTGTCATTAATATTTAATTGACAATGTTAAATTTCTTACAAATTTTTCAATCATTATCCTTTCCATCTTCAGATGATGATGATATGTTGAGCTTAGCCTCATCCTCGTCATCCTCTTCATTCTCCGTAGACTCACAATCTTCCTCCTCAGAGGATGACTCCTCCCCTACAATGGCTTGATTTAACTCAGCTGGATTGAGCTCTTCCACTTCGTTCTCCATATGCAACCGAAGTGGCTTAGCAGATTTGGCCAGATGAAGGTGCGTAGAAGCAACCAACGTTGCATTGTCAGCCTCGTCTGATTGAAAAAATTCGACAGTAGAATCCTCCAAGATAGCTTCAATAATATCCAACTCATAATTGGGTACAAGTCTTACCTATACCCTACAGACTGCCCACCAATCTTTATTCTTGGATGATGAATAAATAACTTGAATAATACACTTGCTGAGCATGTGCGGCCAAAATGAATGGCTCATAGGTATTCAATTTGAATCTATGTTTGACATCGACAATCACATATGTTGCGTCATCTTAGACAGAATTAGGATCAAACCAGTGACACTTAAAAAGGAATGTATAGTTGTCTTGTCCCAGATATTGTAATTCTATGACCTCCTCACGAATACCATAATAGTCAAGTTCATTTTCATTGTATGTACTACCTTTCACGCATACGCCATTATCATTGTAGACTTATTTCATCCGTAATCTCTCGTGTGAAATCTATAACCATTCACAATATATCCTTGATAAGCTTGCGCAACCTTCGAAGGACCATAACTTATCTCCCAAACTCTTTCATCAGTAGTATAACCTTGTTCAACCTATATATCAATCAGACTAGTTAAAAATTAAATATGTTGTAAATGTGTGGTTCATATATGGTTTTGATGATGTCTAACTATGATTTATTATTGTGGTTGTAATATTGATCTAAGTATGATTCATTGTGTGGTTCTGCTGTTGTGTATTCGATAAGATCTTTAATGGATTTTAAATCTATTACCATTTGATTTCTCAATCTCATACTTTGGCTAAATGAACAAGCTTAATAGGTTCTCAATCTCACCCCCCTCTTGATTACGTTTGCACCAAGGGACCCAACAAAACATATACCTCAAAGTTGTACAACGTAAATTGGACACTTACTCGATATTTAAGCCATCTGGCAAAAGACCTCTCTCATTCCTTTTCGACCTCCACGTTAGTGACATGTTGATGTCGAGTAATTAATTCTGAATCAAATTATCTACAACGATGAATGCAGCACCACTATAAATGGCAAGAAGAATGTCAAACAACTTATGTACATAAGAAAATGTGAGTTGATGACTTACTAACACAATCTCAGTGCACTTCAGGAGAACATATATCTCTACGACCAACAACTCTCTATCTTCCAGTGTGCGGTTCGAACAATGGCCGAAGGCATGTCTTGGATACTTAAATATGGACAGTTGAACGGACGCACCCACCTCTCCCCTGTCATCATTACGTGGAGGTCAAGTACAACGAGTATGAATTTTGGGTTCAAAGTACATCGAACAGAAGTTTGAAATTTCTTCAATAATATATGCCCCGGTAATCGAACGCTCCACTTTCGCTTTGTTGAGAACTTTCATTTTTAAGTCATGCATGCACCTACGACAACATTCCATAGGCTGATTATATAGTGACAATGACACACATGTAGCATTTGTCAAATAAATAATAATTACCTCTCAAATGGATACATCCATCGAAATTGTACTGGCCCTCCACGACAAATGGATGATCAGGTGCTCCATCGAATTGAAGAAAGTGGGGGGAAATATCTTCTCTAACTTGCAAACCATCATCATTACATTGTGTTCGATAGTTTGCACATCCTCAAGTCTGAGTTCTGATACACATAAAATCTTGAAAAATTGACTCAACTCGGTCAGTGCTCCCCATATGGGCTTCAGCAAGTTGACACCCATTTTATCCCGATAAGTTGAGTTGTTTCACTTACTCACTTTGGTTGATGCCTCGAGTTGCCCATCACTCGTTGGGGCTATTTTTAAGTATATCTTGGGCTAGTCTCATGGGTTACCTCCCTCCTTGGTTAAGTCCAAATCATTTCAGAGTTTAATGGGCCTGGGTTTTGATTGATTGCGCTTTTTCTACGAGTTTCAACTCGCACATGCATGTACGGTTCATCCACGACCGCTCAATACATGTGCGGTTACCTATGGGCCGTCCGTATATTTTTAGAACATTTTGGCTAATTTTCTGAATTTCCACCCTCAAGCATTCATGCGGTCCTAGTAGGCCCGTTCAACTCAATGAACGGGCCTATGTCAACCGCTCATATCTCAGAGTCCTACGCTTGACAACTTTCTCAGATAATTATTCAACTAATTGAATTATCACCGACAAGGCTATAACGGTTTGCCCTTGTCCGCTCTACAGTTGAACGGTCCCCATAGAGCCGCTCATCTATGAGAGTCCAACGGCGGGCATTCCGGTCAGTTTGAGGGATAATTGGGATTATTTTCTGATTATTTGAATTTCCACCGACGGGTATGGACGGTTAGTTTATAACCGCCCACTTGGTTGAGCAGTCTATCGTGAGACCGTTCATACCGTCGACTGCTAAATTTTAACAGATTTTAATCCTTTTATCCATGGTTTTATCCCCAACTTCTTTTATCAATATCTCCGTGGATACTCAACCATTTTGGCTGCCGTTTTGACTGGATGAGAGATAATTATATTATCTACGATTTATCTTTAATAATCTCGTCCCGAAAATGGCTCAAAACCCTAGTTTCGGGGGTGGCTTTCTAGGCTCTATAAATAGACCCTAAAGGCCGGACTTGAAAGGGGGAGATTTTTGATCGACGGCGAAGCCCTGCCGCATTCTTGAGTGACCTAGCACCAAGGAAGGAGACTCTCTATGTCCA
This sequence comes from Amorphophallus konjac, assembly GCA_022559845.1. Taxonomy (NCBI): domain Eukaryota; kingdom Viridiplantae; phylum Streptophyta; class Magnoliopsida; order Alismatales; family Araceae; genus Amorphophallus; species Amorphophallus konjac. Next base: position 312,452,616 of record CM040121.1, read on the forward strand.
TACGAGCCTCCGGTCTAGGGAGTAGTCCACGCTTTGAGTCGTTTGTGCTTGTCATAGTTTTCGTCGTTTTTCCTTGCATGCATTGTTTCCTCCCCACGTCCCCCCTTCGTTTTCATCATCATGCACACCTCCACCAATGTTTTTGTCATCCTAGGGGTTTAAAACCCCCCATGTATCTCCCTTTCCATTGTTTATGGCTATTTCTTCCTATATGAACATTTATTACACCATTCAGTCCTGATCTAGGTGTTCTTCTAGTGTCTTCACGTTGTTTTGCAGGTCAGCACTTCATCAGCACGAGGCCCATCCCCTCTGGCCGGCTGGAGAGGGTGGAGGTGAACCCTTTAGCAACTTCTGGTGTGATGGACTCGAGCGGTTCTTGACTGCCCATTCAAGATGACGTGCGGCTGTATAGGAACCGCCCTCTTCTTCCTGCGGTCTTCTTCAAGCCGTCCATCCTCCAGGAGCGCTTCCTCCCGCACGTTCTGCAGCACCCCTACGCGGTCTATCGTAAGACCGCACGTCTATAGGCGGCTCTTCATCAACCGCTCATCTTCCCAGTGCTGCAGCTAGGCAAGTGTCTCCCTTTCTCTTCCAAAGCACGGCGTGTTCATCACGTTCAGCGCTTTGGTGGCGATCACGGTCACTTTCATTTGCCTTGCTCCTCTTACGGTTTTTCATTTACTTATGCATCACATTGTTGATCCATTCATAGCACATATTCCATCACGGTAAAGAGGAGGAAAAATATATCTACACCCTTCTTTTGTGGCGATCACGGTGGGACCCCTAGTGCCCATCGTGCTTGTGAATTGCTGACCCCCTTTCGTTGTCTAGCTTGCCTCTTGAAGTGATTTGCAGGTTGGGCGTACTTTCTATTTTCTGGGACGTAAGCGATTCGTCCATAGTTGTTCATCCTCTGGCGCGGTTGATCATCCACCGCTCGTCTCTTGCTACCAGAGCCAGTCTTCCTTCAGCGCCTTGTTGCAAACGGTGTACCATTGACCGTCTATCTTTCTGAGCGGTCCATTTCTAGCCGTCCATCGCTTCGGCATAGGTACGCGGCTGCTGGAGGTCCGTCCCAGAGCTTGCGCGGTCAGTTATAGACCGTCCTTCCGGTACTTTCTTCATCACTGTTGTCCTGTTGTCGTTCTATTACTCCCTGGATTACACGGTCCTCTACAGACCGTCTGACGTTTGCACGGTCATATTTAGACCGTCCTTCTGGTGCCACAGCACCCTCATTGTTCATTTTGATGGCTATATTCTACATGGTTTGTCAATTTGGTGCTAGTTGTTGATCTCCCCCTACCATTGTTGCATCGTTGTTTTTATTGCTCATATATTTGCTTGATCATTGTTTGATAGTTGGTAGGCTAGATAGTGCATGCACTCCGGTGCGCATAGGAGCATCCATCTCTGTTCATCTGTAGTTGCATTCCTACCGAGGTAGGGTTTCCTCTCGTCTCCATATTCCTTGGAGCCGACTAGGTGACCTTGCCAAGGGCCTCCGTAAGTCCCCGTGAGCCGTGGATTCCCACACAGACGCCGGGCCGGTTGTACCGTTGCCACACCTCAGTCTAGGGTTTGCATCTGTGAGTGAGAGTTCCTTAGAGTCACCCAGTTCCCCTATCCATACCCTGGTTAGGCACCTATTGATTGAGTGAATCTTGCACTTTGATTAATCCATTAAGGTTCAAAGGGGAAACTATAAGAATTTGATGCACATCACCTAACAACTTCATTGCTTAAATTGGGTGATTCTTCTCTCATTTCCTTTTCTCATTGCACATTTGTGTTTGTTTGTTTGCGTGGTTTGGTTTAGGGCGGTCTTGTCCCTCCACTCTGCTCCATTTGGTGTATGTGGAGTTGTTTTTCCCCCTTTGGATCACCTCCTAGGGTCAGTTCTCCTTTCCGATCTTACTTTAATCCCTTGTTCGATTCATTATCCTCCATGTCGTCCTACGATTTCTCTCAATCTCACGAGGACTCTCTTCCTCGCGGACTTCTGGAGGACCCACCCAGGGTCGCCCCCATGCAGGAAGGAGAGAGGACTGCCCCTCCCCTCTCGACTATTCTCAGTGAGGGATCTCACCCCCCTCTCTCTAATCCTTCCGTTCAGAATCCGGCTAGTCAGATCCTTAACATGATGGCTCAGTTGGACCCCACCCAGTTCCACCTTATTCGGAAAGCTTTGCAAGGGGCCGATGCCCCGAGTTCAGTTCCTTCCCGTGGTGCGACCACTGCTGCCACCACCTCCGCTGTTGCTGGGGCCACCTTTGTGGCCCCTATTGATCTTACTCCCACTCGTCCCCAGGTTCTCCGGTACTCCAGTATGGAGGTGGGCCAGGCTTCCACCTCTGCCCATCAACCGCTCGATAAGGGGAAGTCTCAAATCCCCTCTGTTCCTTACCTTGATCCGTATGCTACTGTCTCTTCGTCGCCGCAGGCCCTTCTGGCCCCGGCTGATCTTGCCAGGTTGTAACCAGGGGCCGCCCAACTGGCTCAGGCGGATGCGGGCCCTCCCCTGGCCCATTTTCCATCTTACGGGCCGCTCCTTCAATCGATTTATCCTCTGGCTACATATCCAGGCACTACTCCTTCTGCTCCTTCTCCTCCTTCCCGGGAACGGGAGATTCTCGATAAATGGGCTACTATGCAGCAACAAATTGACCTCCTCCACAAGCGGGTTGGCCCGTAATCTTTGGCTGACGTCCCTATTCCTAACTTCAGGGACTTTCACTTTCCTTCTCAGTCCGAGCTCCCCGTATACCGCAAATATGACGGGAATGGCAACCCGTTCATCCATGTCCAGGAGTTCCTATATGAGTCAGCACAGTTCCAGCAAGACGACGGCCTGATGGCTTATTTATTTCTCCGATCACTGGAAGGGGTCACCCTGGAATGGTTTTATACTTTGCCCATGGAGGAGGCTGAGAATTTCAAGACCGTCAAGGAGAGGTTTATTCAGAGATTTCAAGACCGGGTCGGACCCGAATATTCCTTCACCGACCTGGTAGCTGAGAAGATGAAGCCGGAAGAAGATTTTGCAACCTACGCTGATCGATGGAGGCAGATGGCCTCACGTGTGCCCGGGCAAATCCCGGAAGAAGAGAAAGTGAAGTTATTGATCTCCAATGCCACGCCAACATTCAGGAACATATTGGCGATGAATGACATCTCAAATATGCACCAGTTATACAGCAGAGCTCGGTTCATACAAACCCAGTTCAAGGACTCCCCTATCCATTCTTTGTTTGAGGCCCAGAAACCCAAAACCGCCAGGAAATCCCAGGGCCCCGTCACTGAGGGAGTCCAAATTAATGAGCAGGTCCAGGCTGTTCAGTTCCCCACCAAGCCACTCCACCTCACTTCCCGCAGCCTCTGCGTAACCCCCAGTTCGCCACTCCACAAGTTCCTCAACCCACTTTCCAGGTTCCATAATACCCGCAACAATAACCACCACCACCCCAACGGCCTCAGCGGCCACCGCAATATAACATTGTTCCTCCACCCACCGCTTATGGATCTGCTTGACCGAGTCCAAAAAGAGCCCATTACCATCCTCTTCCTGAGACTTTGCCCGATATTTTCTCTACTTTGATGTATATTGGTGATCGTCAATTACCTCCTGAGCGTCCAAATTGGAATCCGGCCGCCTATCAGTCTCGATATTGCATATTCCATCGGCAGCCCGGGCACACGATAGAGCGGTGCTACCAGTTCAGGGACATGGTGTATGATTTGCATGAGGGCCAGAGGATCGATTAGGCCTAGATGCACCAGCTGATTGAAGACATCAAGCAGAGGCAAAGACAATCCAGGCCGCAGCAGGCGGCGCCCCAGCAGCAGCAGCAGCAACAGTAACCCCAGCAGCAACAGCAACCCCAGCCGCAGCAACAAGACCTTGGGATCCATCAGAATCCCATGTCAATGCATCAACCCGCTCCTCAGCAACAACAACAGCCGCCGGCACCGGCACCAGCACAAGTGAACATTGTCCAACACCCAGCCCCCAACGCTGGGTGGACTTTTGGTGATGAAACCCCCGCACATCTCTTGGCCTTCCACCACAGCCATTCCCCCGCACCTGCTATCCCCTCCATCCTCAGGCCCACCATTCTGACCACTACCCCACTCGTTATTCCCTCCGCATCACCCATACGGCCCGTCGCATTCCCCTCCGCACCACCAGTCCTTGCACCACTGCCCACCGTACCCTCCATCCTCACCCCTCCGCTCAACCCCTTGCCCATTTCCCCTCCACCAGGGCTTATTAGACCCACTTCCGCCATCCTCACCCCCATCTCTACACCTTCCACCTACCCCACCGGGCCAAGAGGGGGTCCATCTAAGGCCGTGCTGGCACCACATTGCGCCCTTCGGAGCGGGCGTCCCTTCCAGAGAATGTTTCCTCCCTCCGGTGCGTCTGCACCCAACCTTCAAGTTCCTTCCCTCACAGTTGAGACAGAAGAAGTAGACCCTGTGCCAGGCACGAAGTATGATTTATTGCAGCACTTGGATCGGATGCCGGCCAAGATCTCAGTCTTGGAATTGATCAAAAGGTCGTCACTACACCAGGATGCCTTAAAGACTTTTCTGTAGAAGGTTATGGTTAGCGAAGATGTGGCAGTGGATAGCTTGCCGTCGGTTTTGGCAACAATTATCAAGGGGCCTTCTATTTCATTTTCGGAGTCAGAGCTAGCACCCCCCGAGGCGCGGCAGATGCCGCTATGTATTACCATCTCTTTGAATAAAGTGGCCATGGAGTCTGCCCTTGTGGACACAGGAGCATCGATAAATGTGTGTCCACTAAGTACTCTCCGTGCCTGCAACATCTCTGAAGACATGCTCAAGCCGACACCAACTACAATAGCAGCATATGACAATTCCAGACGTGCTTGTCACGGGGTCGTGACTGTATAGGCCGAGCTAGGGCCTTTGGTTATGGACGTGGAATTCTATGTATTGGACATAGACCCGATGTTCAAAGCTATCCTGGGTCATCCATGGCTAAACAGTTTAAATGCCGTACCCTCAACTGCCCACCAGTGTTTGAAATTTCCATTCCAGGGGCGGGTGGTCAAGGTAAAAAGTATTTCCACAGTCCAAAATGTTGATGCGATAGCAGCTAAGATTCTTCCTATATTATGGCCGAGTAACAGGCCTGTTCTATCAGTTATGGACTTGAATTATTCATAGGCATATGCGTCACGCAAGCCCGCCACTGCGCCAACAAATGTCAAGGTCAAGTCCAAGATTAGAGATTCCAAAGGGTGGCATATGATTTTAAAATTAGGTTATCAGCCGGGCTTGGGTCTCGGCGTACAATTGCAGGGTCGGACCAATCCCGTCCCTAAAGGCAGGAAAATGGGCCGCCGAGGCCTCGGCTACCGTGACTCCGCAATGTCAGTACTTGGAGACTCCGGGCCATTGACATGGGACTATCGACAGCACTTTGTGAGGGGCCCGTTACAGCCTGGTACCCTGAAGAAGCCACCGCCCAGTCTTGAAGAGAAGGCAGGTGATGCATGTGTCGTTGTTGACAAGCCGCCGCCGCTGCAGGGGCTGGCGGGTGATTTAGAAGATTTTTCTGATAGTATTGGAAAGTTGTTTTGTGAAAAAGAAAGCCAGTCGAAGAAGAAGGAGACGCAGTTGGTGAAGCGTCCTCCGATGCCATTGGTCCGTCAGGGGCCACGGGAAGTGGGGACCTCTATCACTACTTATTCTATATCCCCATCCCGTCTCGCCTCTTGGTTTCAGCAATTGGGGTCTGTTCCCCGTTCCCCTCCAGTCCTGGTCGACCCGTACTTCACGGAGAGACCTGAAATCTTGTTCGTTCCCTGTGCTTGCGGGCGCTGCCCACCTATTGATATGTCAACACTATTTACTCCTCCTCCCCCCGGTAGCTCAGCTCCATGAAATGTGGTTTTCCTCTTCCGATCCATTCTTCGATTGCATATTCCCTGAACTATTTCCCATGCAATTACCTCCTCCTCCGCCTTCTTCCTCCTCATGCTGCGTGATCTCCGGCCTCCAAAAAAAATGCCAATTTCAAAACGGAGGTCTCAATGGAAGATTACGCTGTGTTCTGCTCAGATTCCCAGGGGCACGAGACCCCTGTTCTTTTTCCAGTAGATTTCCTCTCTCCTAGGGTAGATGTACAGTGTGCAGAGTCTCCTAGGATAGTCGAATCAGTCGGGGTAGAATCTAGTTCGAGTCTAGTCAGCCCATCCACGTCTGCGGTGCACCCCGTGATGCGCCATCCCAAGTCCATCCCCGATAGGTTTCTGCAAGATCTGGCTGAAAGATGTCACGCCCTGCTGAAATGCCCTGAATTTGTAGAGACCGCAATCGTATTAAAAGATGATGAGGAATTAGAAGGGGTATGGAGCAATGATGGATTAGGGGTGTATGAAATTGTGAATGAGAAGGATCCAGCTGATGATGAGGAAGGTGAGGTGGATGACACTGCCGACTTGTACGCGCAAGGCTTGAAGAAGTTTGACGAACCTTCCTCGGCAGTGGATGAACCCACTAAGGAAATCAATCTCGGAACAGAAGAGGATCCCAGGCCCATACTTATTTCCGCCAACCTCCCTCCTTAGGTCGAAGAGGAGCTTATCAAGGTTTTGAGGGAGTACAACGATTCTTTTGCCTAGTCCTATGAGGACATGCGGGTCTTGACCCCACGTTGGTTGAACATCGGTTGATTCTTAAACTCGGGGCAACACCCGTTAAGTAAAAAGCGAGAAGATTCCACCCACAGATGGCCTTGAGAATTAAGGAAGAGGTTGATAAATTGCATAAGGCCAGGTTCATTAGGGTTGTACTATATCCGCAATGGGTGGCGAACATAGTCCCGGTGATGAAGAAAGATGGTAAAATTCGGATCTGTATTGACTTCAGGGACTTGAATAAGGCATGTCCGAAAGACGATTTTCCACTTCCTCACATCGACGTCTTAGTTGACAATACAGCTGGGTACAAAGCTCTCTCGTTCATGGATGGTTATTCTGGATATAACCAAATCTGTCTAGCTCTGGAAGATCAAGAGAAGACCTCATTCACCACGCCCTGGGGCATGTACTGCTATGTTATTATGCCATTTGGACTGAAAAATGTAGGTGCCACTTATCAAAGGGCGGTGATGGCTATCTTCCACGACATGATGCATGTCTACTTGGAAGCTTACGTGGATGATATTTTGGTCAAGTCGAGGTCTCAAGAAGAACACCCCGCCATTCTAGCCAAAGTGTTACAAAGGGCTAGGGAGTATAAGTTAAAGATGAACCCCAAGAAATGTGTATTTGGAGTTGCATCAGGGAAATTGCTCGGATTTATATTTAGTAAAGGGGGATTCAGATCGACCCAAATAAAGCAAAGGCCGTTATGGAAATGCTGTCGCCAAAGAACATTACTGAACTTCGAGGTTTGATTGGGCGTTTACAATTTATTAGGAGGTTCATATCTCAACACTCGCAAAGGTGCCGCCCATTTTATGAATTGTTAAAGGCGGGGGCGAAGTTTGAGTGGAATGAACAATGCCAGAAGGCCTATGAGGAACTTAAGGTTTATCTTTCGAATCCCCCGGTTCTACAACCACCCGTCCCTGGGAAACCTCTGATCTTGTACATTTCTGTGATTGAGGACTCCCTAGGAGCTGTCTTGGCACAGGTGGATGATGAAGGACGGGAAAGGGCGGCATACTACCTTTTGAGGTTATTCAATCCTGCTGAATCCAAGTATACTACCATGGAGAAGACCTGTGCAGCGCTAGTGTGGGTAGCTCATAAGCTTAAACACTATTTTCTTGCCCACGAGGTTAGGCTGATCTCTAGAATGGACCCCATTCGTTATCCTTAGAAAAGCATGTCCTTTCGAGCCGGCTAGCTCACTGGAAGAGCTTTCCTTCCCAGTTCGACATCACCTTCATCGTCCAGAAAGTAATCAAGGGATATGCTATTGCTGAGCACCTCGCTCATTCTCCTATCCCTCATACTGATTCGATCCACGACGAGTTTTTTTTTTTTTAACTCAAGCAATACCTGAAGGTGGTGGTAGGAGAGCGCTCACCCCCCCAGAGAGGGAATGAGTTAGTCGCTCCACCACCGACCACAAACATGCAATTTTATTCATAATAAGAAGAGGGGAACAGTAGAAGAAAGGGAGTACACAAGCTTAGGGCCTAATAGTGGGACACCCTATCTTATCAAGACGATAGGATCCCTTTACAGAAGACGGAAGGTCAGCCCAAGCATCACACAAAAAGGGGGAGACAGAAAGATAACAACCAAGACTAGCAAGAGAATCAGCAACCTGGTTTGCCTCTCTAAAGATGTGGGCAAAAGAGGCCTGGAGCACCTGAGAAAGGGCAGCAATCTCATGAAGCAGATAAGTCAATCTCCAAGGGCGGGACCATTCTCCCTTTACAATCTTCACAAGGACAAGGGAGTCTGATTCAACAGAAACGGTGTATATGCCTTTGGACCGGCAAAAGAATAATCCATCACGAATGGCCAGGGCCTCAGCTTCAATGCCCTGACGAGCACTTGGCGGTAATCACTCATCTTCCTTTTTGGTCTCTTCATTTCGATGGTGCTCTCAATTCCCAGGGCAGTGGAATCGGCGCCGTCCTCCTTACTCCGGAAGGAGTAACCATCCCTGTTGCTTATCAACTCTCATTTTCTGCCACTAATAACATAGCCGAGTATGAGGCTCTCCTTGCCGGTCTGAAGCACGCCTACCTCATGGGCGCGCGATACCTTAACATCATAGGAGACTCTCAATTGGTGCTGCGTCAAGTTCTGTCAACTTACCGCACCCGTGACCCCAAGCTCAAGCCCTATCAAGACTTGGTCACGCTCTTGGCTAGGCAATTCCGAAAGCTTATCTATATCCATACTCCTCGCTCTCAGAACATCTTGGCTGATGCACTTGCATCACTCGCTTCTTCTCTATCATTCCCCCTCAGTCACACCACTGAGACCATTGTGGTCCAGCGGTTAGATGTTCCTTCTCTTCAGGATCCCTGGTTCGACAACCTTAGGAAGTCCGTAGAGAAGAAGATAGAAAGGGAACAGGTGAAAGAAGTATCGTTAACTGAGCTTGAGGAGATCATTGAAGAAGAAGAATTGCCGTGGTACTATGAGATCGAGCAATATTGCAGGGATGGTGCGTTTCCAGAGGCGGCAAATGCTGAGCAGCGAAAGGCCATTAGAAGAGTCGCCGCAAGATACACAATTGTTGCTGGTGAGTTATATAGGCGGGCTCTAAACGAAGTTCTAATGAGGTGTCGAGATGACGATGAGGCTTGGAAGGTAGTACAAGCAGCTCATTCCAGTGAATGTGGAGGGCATGTAAATGGACAGGCGTTGGCAAAGAAAATTCTTAGGCAGGGCTATTACTGGCCAACCCTAGAACAAGACTGCTCCTCCTATGTCCGTAGGTGTCTTCAATGCCAGCTTCATGCCGAAAAGATCCATGCTCCTGCTTCTTCTCTCCATCCTCTCTCTACTCCTTGGCCATTTTCCATGTGGGCCTTTGATATCATCGGACCTCTCGGTGACCCAAATTCCGCAGTCAAGCAGAAATCCTTCATTTTGACGGCTACGGAGTACTTCACCAAGTGGGCGGAAGCTGAAGCCTATGCAGAGATCAAAGCCACCACAGTGTTCTGCTTCATCATGAAGAATATCATTGCGCGGTTTGGAGAGCCAAGTGATGTCGTCACCGACAATGGGCCTCAATTTGTGTCACAAGAACTCCGAGATCTCTGTAAGAAATTCAATATTGCTTTGCATCATTCATCACCATACTACCCTCAAGGTAATGGCCAGGCCAAGGCCACGAATAAAACCCTTCTTAAGATTATCAAGAAAACATGCGAGTCACATAAATTTGCTGATTGGGCCGACAAACTAGTAGAAGCTCTATGGGCTTATCGCACCTCCGTCCGCACCCCTACAGGGCAAACTCCTTTTGCTCTCACCTATGGGATGGAGGCGGTACTCCCGTATGAGATCCTGATCCCTTCCCTAAGGGTGCAGCTGGACAAAGAACTTAATCTTGACGAGCGTCGAGAGGCGTTGCTAGTCCAACTGGAACTCTTAGACGAGAAGAGGCTTAACGCAGCCAATCATGTGTCAATTTATCAAAAGCGTGTCTCACGGTATTTTCAAAAGAAGGTCATTGAAAGAAAATTTCAAGTGGGTAACATGGTTTTGAAACGCAAGTTCATCAGATCAGCAGGTCCCAGGTCTAAGCTACAACCCAACTGGGAAGGGCCATTCGTAATCAAGGAAGTCTATCCGGGTAACGCGTATCATCTAATCAATGCGGAGGGTGAGGAATTGCCAAACCCGTGGAATGGGCTTGATGGTAGGGTACACCCCACCTGATCGTGAAAGGAAGACCTCGGTCCAGCATTTCACACACCACACGGCTGCCGGTGGTTCGATATCCTTCTACCGCGCAACACCGTTTCTCCCTTGGCCATGCTCGGGGAAGGTGAAGGTCCTTGTCTTTCCTCTCTCTCGGCTGAAAATAGGTGCAAGTGGTGAATAAGGGGGCGAGAACTGATCTGGATCCCCCTCCTAAAGAGGTCTCAAATAGGGGCAGTCTGTTAAGACCTTATTCCGTAAAAAAAGTAAAGAAAAGAAAAGCAAGGAAAAGAAGAATGACGAAGAAAGAAAAAGGGGCAAAATCAAAAGTCAAGGCTGAAAGCACAAAGCTCGAAACCCTCTAAATTTAAAAGCCCCCAAATAATAAAACTAGGCATGGTAAGAGTGGCAGTACAGTTTCCCCACGGGACGTTATGAGCCTAGTCGTATGCATGCCTAGAGCGGATGTAGGTTCGATGACGGACACAAAGTCCCGGCGCAACAGACCAGTTTCTTTGAAAAGGGGGGGTGTCTTGAGAAGAACTCAAGCCCTAAAAACCTCTATACCTACCGCCAGCTTCACTACTAAATCTTTTCCAATTTTCCAAGGAACGAACCCCGCCCCGGGTATGGCCTTGGCAGAGGCATCGTTAAGCAAAGTTGACCCCGGCCATAGGCAGTCCCCTTCTCGCACACGCTGGATCTGGGAAACCCATATCAAAACGGGAGGTTCCCCATTGTTAATCATGAGCTGGTTTCAAAAAAACAAAAAAAAAATCAAAAAAAAATCAAATATTTCAAAACTAAAAAAAAATCAAATATTTCAAAACTCAAAAAAAGTCAAGTATTTCAAAACCCAGAAAAAAATCAAATATTTCAAAACTAAAAAAAATCGAATATTTCAAAAATCTCAAACAGATTTGAATTCTTCCATCATGTCATCGCATGCATTGCATTTTGCCATTATATTTTTGCCTATTTAATAAGGCTTACCCCCTTGATCAAAATCAAGAATTGATCATTTTTTTCTGTAGGCAAGGGGTTAAGCCTAAAACAGATTTGACCTGTTTATTTGTGTAAGCACAGGGGCAGATAGAAGATTGAAGATATGGTCAAGCCATGGACGCGCACATCCCAAAGACATGCAAACATATCAGAGAAAGCCCAAAACTCAGACTCAATCCAATCATCAATCTTATTTATTCTCATATCAAACTCTAAGCATCCATCTCTACATCAATATCATCATGGGAAGATAAAACAATCACTCAATCCGCCGTTGGATATCCCCGCGGGGACGTATCTCTCTCAGCTCCCTAAGGTAAGCCTGTCGTGTCTCTAGAGCCTCCTCAACCTCCGCCGGTAGGGTGTGCACCCTGCTTACCTCCCACATAATCAGCGCGCTCCTGACCGCCGGCTCGTCCTCCTCTGTCCCGATCTGTTGGGACGCTAAAGGGTGATCTAGAGGGGGGTAAATAGATCAAACACCCGATAAAAACTACTGCAGCAGAATCAAATGCGGAATGAGTAATTCTGCTAAACAGATAGAATGCACTAATCAACGACCAACCAGAATTGCTGAAGAACCCACTTAAACAAACATCTACTGCGCAAAGTACAGAAGTAAAGGAGTGATGCAAACCATAAGGCAATCACACAGTAGACAAGAGTTTTTAGGTGGTTCGGTCTTCCAGACCTACATCCACCCCACACTCAACCCAAGTGTGGATTACTGTTGACTCATAGCTTGAACCGCTAGGTCTCACAGCTTGCTGTCCAGTGGAATCCTCCACTAAAACCGCTGGGGATTACGGCTTGACCCGTCCAGAGGCAGCACCTCTGCAAACACTGACTAATAGCTTGATGAAAGGAGTTCGAAAAATAAAACAGAAATAAACGAAAAGGAAAAAGAATCCCTGCAGGGAATGTAGCTCAAACAAGTGAGCAAACTCAGATCGGGTTTTGAACCAACGATCTGAGGAACAAATCACTCTCAACTCTTCTCTCTCTCAACTCTCTTTCTTTTCTCTCTTTCTTTTTCTCTTCTGCTGGATCGAACGGCTCTCTACTCTCTGCTTTTCCTTCAAGGCTTCTGCATTTGATCAGTCTTCTTCTGTGGAAGAAGGCTTCCTTATATAAGCAGTCACAGCAGGAGCAGCCCTGGGCGCGTGTCTTCCACATTTCTCGCCCAGAAGTTTTGGCCACGTGTCATCTTCCTGTCAGCCCTTCCAGCCTCGGATCACGTGCCCTTCATAAGCTTCACGAATAGTACCTGTCAGACAGAGAGAAACTTATCAGTTTAATGTCGACACCTTGTACAGACTTCGTTCGAAGCAATGTATAGACTCTGCAATGCGAAGACAAAGCATGTACAGACTATGTGTTATGGAACCAGACGATGTCTAGACTTGCTCATGACTGTCTAGACTCTGCATGCATACTATAGCAATGTGCAGACTTGCTGACAAAGCGTTGTGCAGAGTCTGCGTGCCACAATGTGCAGACTTGCCAGTGTATGGATTTGGTGAGCATGCAGCACACAGTGTGCAGACTTGATGCAATGCAAGGCAACGAATGTATAGACTTCACGATGTGTGGACTTGCCAGAAGAAAGGCTGTACAGACTTGAGCAAGCACGATGTATAGACTTTGGCAAAGCAGCGATGTACGGACTTGCACAGTTCCAGCTAAAGGATGTATAGACTTTACCTGATAGTCCAATGTACAGACTTTACTTCGTACAAGCTACAGTGCTAATGTGTGGACTTAGTGTATGCGAGCATGCTAACATGCAATGTGTAGACTTTGAATCAAAAGGATGCACAGGCTGTACAGACATTGGCTAATGCTGCAAGTGAATGATGTATAGACTTCAGCTCATGCAAGCAAAGCCAATGTATAGACGTGGCGTTTGTGCAAGCAGAACGATGTACAGACCTTGTGTTGTGAACACAGGCTGTACAGACTTGAATGATGCATGCACAAGACACTGATGTATAGACTTAGTCTCTGCAGCACTGTATAGAATTCGTGTGTGTGCTACAGAACAATGTCTAGACTTTGAAAGCTTGAACACGAACAGGCTGATGTATAGACTTAACGAATGAGACGCAACATGAGACGCTCAATGTACAGACTTCAACTCTCAACTGAGACGGTGGATGAGACGCTAGACGCTGTACATACTTGAAGACAATGCATGCTGCAATATGTAGACTTAGCCTATGCATAAGACACTAATTGAGACGGACGATGTGTAGACTTAGCCTATGCATAAAACGATGGACTCTGTACAGACTTGACGACAATGCATAAGACGATGCATGAGACGATGGACGCTGTACATACTTGAGTGCTCTGACTATGCTCATGCAATGTATAGACTTGCCTTAAGCAAGGGCTGTACAGACTTGCTACCTACCCGATGTACAGAGTTCCTATATGTTCAAGTCCAATGTATAGACTGTGGGACTTGATAGCATGCGGATGTATGGACTTGTGCTGGCTTGATAGCATGCATGAAGTACCCTGTACAGACTCTGAACGCATGCAATGCAGCATGGAAATGTATACACAACACACTGACTGGCTCACTGTGATACTCTCACTGTGTTGCTATCATCAAAACAAAATATCATAAGCTTGTGCCTAAGGGGCACAACATTCTCCCCCTTTTTGATGATGGAAACAAAGTGACAGTGAGTCACCAACCAAAATTTCTCCCCCTTTGACATGATCAAAAAGAAAGAAAAACATGAGTGCAACATGCAGATTTCCCTTAGAACATCTCAAACTCCCCCTGAATGAATAACTCCCCCTGAATTGATTCTCCCCCTTTGAGAAAGGAATATGAAGATAGGAGGGAAAGAACATGAATAAAGAAGGGGTCACTACACAACAGCTAAAGTAATGGTTCAGAAGGTGAGCATGATTATAAATAACTGTTAAAGCATAAGAATCGGCAATATACAGTCTTGAAAAAAAAATTCAGGTTTAATAGTGATAAAGATAGAGTAAAGTAGCTGACCACTGAAAACGAGTTATAGACTCCATTTATAGCAATGAATCTAAGGCACATGGTTTTAATAGATAAGTCAGAAAATAATACCCTTTGTGATTAAGCATGGAAGTTTAAGAAAGGCAACTTGAATATGTATTGAGAAAAATAATTTTCACTCAATGACTTTTGATTTCAAAGGGTTACAGCAGTTTGATTTTCATTTTGTAATTTTTCAGAAACTGAGCTAAGTGAATAGACTAGTGGCATTTATGCTGTTGACATTAGGTGTACACCTTGATCAGAGACAGGTACCCCCAGTTACTAGGCATAAACTACTAGATCTATTTCAGATCAAGACGTACAAGGAACAATCTTCACCTTTGACATTAAGGGTACACCTTGATCAGAGGCCAGTACCCCCAGTTACTTGGTGAGGACTCCCCCTATAGATTTGACCCTATGAACAGAGGTAGTCTGAAGCACTTCATGACTTATGAATTCCCCTGCTTCTTTGGAGGAGATCATAGTTTCTCAGTGCAATTCAGCCATTGCTCTCTCACTGTGTTCAGCTCTTTGCATTGATGATCTTATTTACTGCTGCCCTTATTTCTTTTAGAGTGATTGTTTAAAAAATCAGTACACACTCTTATTTACCTTTTCTAGACATTTCCAGATTAACACATTCAGGCATTAAAAAAAAACCTTTTCTATTCTAACCATGAGACATAGATTAAGAGCTATAAAAGTTTTCTTTTATCTCAAGTTCTGAAGTGCAGACACTGAACTCTTCAATTTATAAAAGTTAAACCTTTAGTTCCTTTCAATTTGTAAATGTGATTCTTATAAATGAACAATTGCAATAACCACAGCTCAATAAACTAAACCAGAAGCAGTACTGTTGTTCAGTGAAAGTGATAGGGAAATGATAGCAATAGGCATTAAGGTTCAAGAACATCTGATGTCATAGAAAATGACAGAATTGAATGGGGACTATGAGAAGTGAAAAGGATTCAATGTTTTGAACAGAACTCTCAGCTCTCCCTGACACCATGATGCAAGAAATATGCTATGCAATGATCATTTCTTTTCATAATTTTTTTTAAAATATGATGCAGTACACTGTTCTACATGAGGACTTGACCCTTGGTACTTTGCGAAGAATCTGGTCTCAAGGACCATCTTACACATAGTAAGAATCTCCAAGCAGATTTCCCTGCCTTTTAATAGCTTACCATTTAATATACCAAGGTTATGCAAATGATATATGCAGTGCAAAGCAGTCCTATATGCATTGAACAATTTTCTTGATGCAAATGATAAATGCAGACATTAGACATATGCATCAACTATATGCATTAAATGAACCATTCAAACTCAGTGCAACAGATGGTAGAAGAAGAGCATCAAATTTATGCAGAATTAAATCAGCAGCTGAGTCTGGAATGCAGACTGATCAGCTAGACAAGAAGAGAAAATCAGAAATTAAGCAACCGAATCAACATGACTTTTTCAATTCAATTCTGAAGGTAAGTCACTTACCTGCTTTACCTGACTGATTTATTTTTACCCTTGGTGTTGCATCAGATTGTTGACAAGGTCTCCAATTTCTTTCAGCTTTTAGAATTTTTGGCCCTGCCTCTTGTCATATGCCTGGAGTAGCTATTCTTGTTTCATCATTTTGTTCCCGGCTACCAGGCATACCTGCAAACACACTTAGGGAGTAGATTTTGGAACCCAAGATAGTTTGGGCCCCAAGATAAAAACAGACATATGAGAGTGAAAACATGACAAAAGCTGTTTAGGGATCCACATTTGTGTGAAAGTGGAAGGTTTGGTGGATTTTACAGCTTGAGAGTTCTTTTTGTTATTTTTCTTTTTCTCAGCACCAACAGGTTTAGTTTTCTTTTTCTGGTGATTTGATGGTTGTTGTGTAGTCCTGGCATCCATTTTATTAAAAGCATTGTTATTTTTATGCCAGTGCCTTGGCCAATGAGTATACTGGAAGTTGTGGCCCAAATTGGTCCTAGGCTGACCATAGCACACCTGTTGACTAGGACTCCATGTCCTAAAGTGACTATCCCATCTCCTAGCTGGTTGAGATCTATAGGGCTGAGTGGGGAAATTCTGATACCTAGACCTCATGTACACAGGATTCCACCCAAACTTATTAAGTGGTTGTGAGTGAATGTGATGATAGACTTGGGCTCTAGGGAAATAGGGATGAGCAAACTGGTTCCTGGCTGCACTTGGTCTCCCTGCCACCTTTGACCCTCTAGGTTTTTGAACAGACTTATATTGGGTCTTTTTCTGAGCAGTTGATGGTGGTGGAGACTTAGCATCCTTGGACTGGGGTTTTGATGTACTAGCTGGCTGACCCCTAGCCTTGGCCTTGGGAGAAGAGCATGCAGCTCTTGGCTCTACAACTTTCTGCTTTGCCTTGTCCTTAGCACTGGACACTTTTGATTTTACATTATTGAAAGTAGATTTTTCATTGACCATTTTTATGAGTGGTCCTTTGTTCTTTTCTCCCGCGAGTGAAATGGTTTTCGATTCAAAACTCTTTTTAGCTGAGGGATTAAAACCGAGACCCTCTTTTATGAAATTGACTTTTGACCCTAGCAAGGCATTAAGATTTTTTGTTCCTTGAGTCATGCTTTCAATGATTTTCTGTTTGTCAGAATTTTCATTTTCTAAATTTTTAACAGTTTTCTTCAGTTCATCATTCACTGACAAAACAGCTTCATATTTTTTAGTTGAAATCTTCACTTGATTTTCAAATTTCTGAATTGACAATTTCAGCTCATCAATGACATTTTTCAGCAACTCATTTTCTTTCCTACAATCAATCACAACATGCTTTAATTCATCAAACTCAGAACATGCACTTTTCAATTTTTCATTCTCTGATTGTAAACATGCAACTTTATCAGTAAGTGTTTTATCATTAACCAGAGAATTCATTTTCTTCTTCAAGTGTCTATTTTCCTTCTTAATATCATTCGCTTTATCTAACAGATCTCCATAAGCATCTTCCCAATCAGAAATAGTATAATGTTTGAAAGGGGATGATACCTGATCAGACTCTTCTTCTTCTTCTCTTCCATTCCTGGCCATCAAGCAGATGTCCTTTTCTGATTTCTCACTGTCTGAGGAAGTGCTCAACGTGCCTTCTTCCTCATCACTCCATGTACTGACCATGGCCTTTCCCTTTGGCGCTTTCTTCCATGGTCTTCCTTTGATTTTCTGTAACTCTAGACAATCAGCCTTCATATGTCCAGTCTTCCTGCAATGATAACAAGTATTATCGTCAGATTTTTCAGCAGGGTTAAATTTATACCTGTTTTGCTTCCTGCTGTGGTATTTTATGTAGACATTTTTCCCTTCTGTTCTAAGAAATCTTCTGAACTCTCTTGTAATCATAGCTAGTTCATCCTTTTCAAAATCTGATCCAGATTGGCTCCGATCACTGGATGATCCATTGCATCTGGACTGTTTTGAACAGCTATGCTTGGCCTTCAGAGCAATAGGCTTCTTGTATTCGAGCTCTTCAGCTTGTAGAAGATTCATCTCGTACGCCATCAAAGAGCCTATCAGCTCATTGGGTTTCATCGTTTGTAGATCTTTTGACTCCTCAATCACAGTTGCTTTGGTATGCCACATCGGAGTCAGCGATCGAAGAATCTTCCTCACAACATCATGATCGGTATAGCCTTTTCCCAGATTTCTTAGACCATTTGTTATAATGGTCAGACGAGCATACATTCGGTCACTATCTCACCGGGCTTCATCCGAAATGCTTCATACTTTGTCACTAGCATATTATCCCGTGTCTCTCTCACTTGAGACGTTCCCTCATAAATGACCTCAAGAGTATCCCACATCTCCTTCGCCATCTTGCAGGATGACATTCTATCAAATTCAGTGGGATGGAGTGCACACTGAATGGCGTTGATGGCGCTCCAATTCAGAGTAGATTTCCTGACTTCTTCTCTAGTCCATAATTCCTCATTCTCATGTAGCTCATAGGGACCTTTGCTTATGATCTTCCAGATCTCGTAGTCTTTGGCTCTGAGGAAGACCTGCATCTGGTTCTTCCAATATAGGAAGTTGGATCCGTCGAAGAATGGTGGCTTCGTAGTAGACTGTCCCTCTGCTGTTAACCCTCTAGCATCCATGGTCGTTCCTCTTTAGGATGTTAGTCCTGCACAAAGAGTTAGGCTCTGATACCAATTGTTGGGATGCTAAAGGGTGATCTAGAGGGGGGTGAATAGATCAAACACCCGATAAAAACTACTGCAGCAGAATCAAATGCGGAATGAGTAATTCTGCTAAACAGATAGAATGCACTAATCAACGACCAACCAGAATTGCTGAAGAACCCACTTAAATAAACATCTACTGCACAAAGTACAGAAGTAAAGGAGCAATGCAAACCATAAGGCAATCACACAGTAGACAATAGTTTTTAGGTGGTTCGGTCCTCCAGACCTACATCCACCCCACACTCAACCCGAGTGTGGATTACTGCTGACTCACAGCTTGAACCGCTGGGCCTCACAGCTTGCCTACAACCCGTTGAGCCTCACAGCTTGCTGTCTAGTGGAATCCTCCACTGCAACCGCTGGGGATTACAGCTTGACCCGTCCAGAGGCAGCACCTCTGCAAACGCTGACTAACAGCTTGATGAAAGGAGTTCGAAAAATAAAATAGAAATAAACGAAAAGGAAAAAGAATCTCTGCAGGGAATGTAGCTCAAACAAGTGAGCAAACTCAGATCGGGTTTTGAACCAACGATCTGAGGAACAAATCACTCTCAACTCTTCTCTCTCTCAACTCTCTTTCTTTTCTCTCTTTCTTTTTCTCTTCTGTTGGATCGAACGGCTCTCTACTCTTTGCTTTTCCTTCAAGGCTTCTGCATTCGATCAGTCTTCTTCTGTGGAAGAAGGCTTCCTTATATAAGCAGTCACAGCAGGAGCAGCCATGGGCGCGTGTCTTCCACATTTCCCGCCTAGAAGTTTTGGCCACGTGTCATCTTCCTATCAGCCCTTTCAGCCTCGGATCATGTGCCCTTCATAAGCTTCACGAATAGTACCTGTCAGACAGAGAGAAACTTATCAGTTTAATGTCGACACCTTGTACAGACTTCGTTCGAAGCAATGTATAGACTCTGCAATGCGAAGACAATGTATAGACTTTGTAATGCGAAGATAAAACATGTACAAACTATGTGTTATGCAACCAGACGATGTCTAGACTTGCTCATGACTGTCTAGACTCTGCATGCGTGCTATAGCAATGTGCAGACTTGCTGACAAAGCGTTGTGCAGACTCTGCGTGCCACAATGTGTAGACTTGCCAGTGTATGGATTTGGTGAGCATGCAGCACACAGTGTGCAGACTTGATGCAATGCAAGGCAACGAATGTATAGACTTCATGATGTGTGGACTTGCCAGAAGAAAGGCTGTACAGACTTGAGCAAGCACGATGTATAGACTTTGGCAAAGGATCGATGTACAGACTTGCACAGTTCCAGCTAAAGGATGTATAGACTTTACCTGATAGTCCAATGTGCAGACTTTACTTCGTGCAAGCTACAGTGCTAATGTGTGGACTTAGTGTATGCGAGCATGCTAACATGCAATGTGTAGACTTTGAATCAAAAGGATGCACAGGCTGTACAGACATTGGCTAATGCTGCAAGTGAACGATGTATAGACTTCAGCCCGTGCAAGCAAAGCCAATGTATAGACGTGGCGTTTGTGCAAGCAGAACGATGTACAGACCTTGTGTTGTGAACACAGGCTGTACAGACTTGAATGATGCATGCACAAGACACTGATGTATAGACTTAGTCTATGCAGCACTGTATAGACTTCGTGTGTGTGTTACATAACAATGTCTAGACTTTGAAAGCTTGAACACAAACAAGCTGATGTATAGACTTGACGAATGAGTTGCAACATGAGACGCTCAATGTACAGACTTTACGAATGAGGCGCCCGATGTACAGACTTCATCTCTCAACTGAGACGGTGGATGAGACGCTAGACGATGTACATACTTGAAGATAATGCATGCTGCAATGTGTAGACTTAGCCTATGCATAAGACACTAATTGAGACGGACGATGTGTAGACTTAGCCTATGGATAAGACGATGGACTCTGTACAGACTTGACGATAATGCATAAGACGATGCATGAGACGATGGACGCTGTACAGACTTGAGTGCTCTGACTATGCTCATGCAATGTATAGACTTGCCTTAAGCAAGGGCTGTACAGACTTGCTGCCAAGCCGATGTACAGAGTTCCTATATGTTCAAGTCCAATGTATAGACTGTGGGACTTGATAGCATGCGGATGTATGGACTTGTGCTGGCTTGATAGCATGCATGAAGTACCCTGTACAGACTCTGAACGCATGCAATGCAGCAGGGAAATGTATACACAACACACTGACTGGCTCACTATGATACTCTCACTGTGTTGCTATCATCAAAATAAAATATCATAAGCTTGTGCCTAAGGGGCACAACACGATCCTCCTCACCTGTAGCACGGGAAGGTGGGGTAGCGTCGGTAGCACGGTCCGGGGTAGTCCGACCTGTAGGTAGCACCGGTGTGGGCTGTACATCGCCAAGGTAGTGTCGCTCACGAGCCTCAAGCCCAAGCCTGCTCTCCTAGGTAGCCTGATGGTGGTGTCATGGAGGAAGTCCATACGTATCACTAATCTATCCAGGGGCAGCCTATTGATGTAGGGGCGCTGATGTGACACACCCTTGGACTCAAGCAAGCAAGCACAATTGCAATCAAGACGGACCGATAACGGCGGCCGCTCACCCGTCACTCACCCAAGACCCGGGGTAACTTGGCAATGCCAAGTGGAGGATGTGAGGGCTGGGCCCTTGCTGGTAGAGGGACAGCAAGGCCAAAGTTTGTTCCCCATAGGTGTGGAGGCGCAATTCAATGGGGCCGACAAAGTGCCGAGGGCACCGGATTCACTCTTCCCCACGGTGATCTCTCAAAGCAACGAGGCTTGAGGATCGAGCTCTCACTCTCACGGCCAGCGGAACTATGAACTAATATTGAAAGGCAAGCACTAAATTGGAGCTAGGTTTGAGTACTTACTCGACCGGTTTGAAGAAATCGGTCCCGCTCGGAGACGAGGGCGAGCGGGGAGGCGAGTGGATCCCCACACGTCGCGTCGGGGCAGCTTGACCTGTTCAATCTTTTACAACACTACACCTCTCGCAGGAGGGGGATCTTGGGGTGGGTATTAACTGATATTACATCCAAAACTACCTCCACACAGGGAGGGGCCTTCAGCCGGCCAAGCGGGGAGGGGTGACACCGAACTAGCGGTCAACAAGGAAGCCGACGTCGGTTCTGTCCGCTGTCTGTGCTTCAGGACTGACTGATGGTTGTCACAATGCTGTGGCCACTCCAGAATTTTTCCAATGACGAGACCACTTGGAGATTCTTCGTAGCTGGATCGGGATGATGCTTGAATTTTGTTGATTTCTTTGGGCACCGCTGCTGGTTGGGGTAGGGGCTTGAACAGGGTGGCGGACCCTCAGTTCTGACAGCTTCAGGTTTCCAACAGCAGGAAGAAGAGGATGCCACGACCGCTCCTGAACTCAGAATCAGGTGCCGCCAGAGCCGTTGGAACCGTTGACGGGTCCTCTTCGAAGAAAAACTGGTGGGGAAGCCAAAAGTTGTCGGAGAAGACCAGTGGGCTCTGAACTCTGATGAGAGGTCGGTGCAGACTGTGGGGAAGCAGAACCGTGCACCCGGGGGAGAAAATTTATAACTCCTGGTTAAGAATGCCAAACGGAGCTCTGCTTTTTGGAGAAGAAAGAATACTCATATTAGAAGCTTTTTGAAGAAGAGCTCTCGATCAGATTCCAAGCAGGACCATCGCAGTCGGGCTTCCACTCCGGATCTGGTCTCCTGCCAGGGAGGCTTTGCGCAGTCGGGGAAGAATGACTCCCCTGGGCGATAACGAACTCAGAACGGGATGGGACCACCGCCGTTGCGAAGAAGACTGGGAGACGCTTCCAACGATGGCTCTTGATCCTTCAGAAACGTCCGGAAGAAACTGTGGTCGCCTCTGCAAGATGCTACTCCTCTGTAGATCTGCAACTGGGAACTGTAGGTTGAAGATGACGGGGGAAATGGGGTATATAGGAGGGGAAATGGGGGTGGATGAGTGTGGGGAAAGCCCGGGCTGTGAGGGGAGGGGGTCTAGAGTGGGTGTTCCAAGATGGGGGGAAGGGAAGAATGGGGTCTGGAAGGGGGTCTAACATGTGGTGGGAGGAGGAGCTACGAATTTGGGAAGGTGGGTGAGAGGGAAAGGGTATTTGAAAATAGGTTTACGGGTGGGATTAAATTTTGGTCTTGGGGGATGGGAAGAGGTGTGTGGGAAAGGTAAAAGGTGGCTTGGGGAGTGGGAATTCTCCCTTGGGAGATGAGAGGGTGCTTGGGGAAGGGGAGTGGGTGGTTGGAGGGTGGAGTGGTGGAATCTCCCTTGGGGCTGGGGTGGAGTTAAGGTGGGTTGGTGGGGAGTTGGGGATGAGTTATTGGAGGGGGGGAAGAGAGAGAAAGGTGGTTGGGAGGGGAGGAGAGAGAAAGAGGCGCAGGTTTTAGAGAGAGAAAGTGGAGGAGAGAGAAAATGACTTATTAGAGAGACAGGTAGAGAGAGAGGGGGGGTAGGGGGAATCACTCCCAAGGGTTTCTCACCCAACTAATGGAATCTCTCCAATAGGAAATTTGAACTCTCAAATGGCAATTTTCATTCATTGATTCATTAGTTCAAATGGAGGAAATGGGGTCCTATATATAGGCAACCCACATTTCTACAAAAGTCCCTGACTCTTACTACAATGACCAAAGACCAAGGGGGTAAGGGCACCCCTGGGCCTAACCCAAAGAATTGGGCCCAATAACCATTCTAAACAATCTAATGACACTTAACCTAGGTAGATGACTCATTAACCTAGGTACATGATTCAAATAAAAGGGAAAATATATCAAATGACTCAAATAAAAATTACATAGGACTCAAAATTAAATAACTAGACCATGCCGGATGCAACCGGGGCGAGGAGACGAGCTGTGAACGTGGGCATGGGAGGTGATGTCCCCATCATACTCTCGGGGTGCGGAGAACTCGACTCCGTCGAGTAAGTGTCCTTTCCTCCTCGGAGGGTGTAGAAGTAGTACTGCCCTCAAGTCATCCGAACGAGACCGATCTATCCACCTGCCGTGATAGCGCTCGTATACCTTGCTCCTAGTGGTAGTGACATGTTCATCCAATATTCGTTCAATGCGCTCACGCTGGGCTCTCTTGGCTGGTGGTCTCTCCTCACAGGTGGGTGCTCTCTCAATAGGAGGAATAGGCTCAATATTCTCACTAGGTACCACCGTGGGCCCCTTATATGGCACTAGGTCGGCTACATTGAATGTGGGACTCACTCCATACTTCTCGGGAAGATCTAACTCATAGGCATTAGTGCCAAGGCGTCTCAGAACCTGGAAGGGACCAGCCCCACGAGGTCTCAATTTCGAGATGGCTCCTGGGGAGAGTCTCTCTATCCTAACCATCCCAAAGTCACCCACGTGGAATTCTTGGTGACGTCGATGAGAGCCGGCTTGCCTTTTATAAGTCTCATTCTTTTTGCTGATGTGCTTGCTAAGGTTTTCATGCAATTTTGTGAATGCTGACATTCTAGGGGTGATGGGTGGACCTGGGCAACCAAAAGTAGACCAATCATGTTTTGATGCCAAGAAGACTTTGATGGAATTAGGAGGGTCGGGGCAACCATATGTGGACTTATCATGCAATGCTGTCATGTAGACTTTGGTGGGCCGAGGTGGGTCGGGACACCCGTAGGTGAACCTATTATGCAAAGTGGTGATGAATGTCAGGGGACCCGGACATCCGTAGATGCTTTTGACATGTGTATGACCAATGTTAAATGAGGGAGGGTTAATACACCTGAATATGAACCAATCATGCATCCTACTTGACATGTGGGTGATATGAACGAGTGGACCCAACTTATGAATCATGCCAAGTGGTGTTGTACGCCAAGACTTATGCACTCTTGTGCCAAAGAGGTCTCCTATGTGTGGGCTTTTGGACTTCCATTGGAATGGATCAAAGGGGTCTAGGAAGGTGGATATCATGAAGTGGGGCACTTCCTTGATCCCTAGGAGTATATTGTCCATAGTCATGGCTCCCATGGTGTAACTCGAGTCTAGGAAGGGGTGGGTTTGATCCATCACGGTGGGTTGGAGTAGGGAAAGGTGGGTGGTGGGTAAGGTGGTTGGGCCACATGGGTATCCGTACTCCCATTGGAAGGGGTCAAAGGGATCATGGTAAGGGCTACCTAGAGAAAGGAACTCCATGTCCCCAAGGTTCCCAAATGGTGAGTCATCATCCTCCAAGGTAATTGGGCCAAGGTCTCTAGTGGGTTGGCCAATCAAATCAATTGGAACCTCAATGGGTGGGGAGTGGGCCAAGATGGGTTTCTCATCCTTGAGGAGAAAGACGAGGATTTCACTCCTATAATGGCCACTAGTGTAGATAGAGGTGATGGAATCGGTGGTGGGGTATGCTAGGAAGATGGTGCTAGACTCCAATGGTCCTATGGCTAGCATATTGGTCAGGTAGACTTGCCATTGTAAGCAGTCCCCTAAGTCCCCTAAGTCTTCCACAAGATAGGAGGTTTGAAATGTGACATGGGAAGACCGGGTGGGCACAATGTGGGCTTGATATCCCAAGGGTGAAAGGTAGGGTGGTGAGCTAGGAACGGTGGGGCCCCGCTTGAGCCATTGGAGTATGGACTCATTCATGGCGAGAGTGTGCGGCTCATGAGGACCCGGACTAGGAGAGGTGGGTGGAAGTTGGGGGTCTAGGATGTTCTCTATGGTGTGAGGTGGATCCGGATTGGCATCCATCTCCACTTGGGTATGTGTGTGGGCCACAACTTCCAAGGATAGTCTATGGTGGGTGGAGTGATAATGGTCAGTGCATAGTACTCTCGGGGTGGTGAACATGGGTGGACTTGGGTTGGGCTTGGTCGGGGAAGTTCTTGGGTTGGAATTAGGGTCGGGGGTGAAAGATCGGTTGGTTGAAAAGGTTTGGGTTGGGGTGCGTAGATCTTTCTAAGATTTTCTAAGATCGGCCCTCATTTCATCCCAAGATTCAATGGGTGCTTCCCCTTTGGCTTCTCTCAAAACTACAATGTTCTCCCATTCTTTCCTAGCTTGACGCCAGAGCAAACTCTTGGCATAGTTGACTTGGACAAGCCCTGACAGGGTAAACCTCCCATAGTGTTGGTCTATGGACTTCTCCCATTCTAGATATATGCTAGGGCGGGATCCATCAAACACAAAGGCTTCTAATGGGCCTAAGAGTGGCGAATATGCCAAGTATGAGGTAGTCATGATAGTGGACAAGGGTGATGCATACAATGTCCCTAGGACAAGACTTAGTAGAGACAAGTCTAGAACTTACTCTGATACCAATTTGATGTGACACACCCTTGGACTCAAGCAAGCAAGCACAATTGCAATCAAGACGGACCGATAACGGCGGCCACTCACCCGTCACTCACCCAAGACCCGGGGTAACTTGGCAATGCCAAGTGGAGGATGTGAGGGCTAGGCCCTTGCTGGTAGTGGGCCAGTAAGGCCAAAGTTTGTTCCCCAAAGGTGTGGAGGCCCAATTCAATGGGGCCGACAAAGTGCCGAGGGCACCGGATTCACTCTTCCCCACGGTGATCTCTCAAAGCAACGGGACTTGAGGATCGAGCTCTCACTCTCACGGCCAGCGGAACTATGAACTAATATTGAAAGACAAGCACTAAATTGGAGCTAGGTTTGAGCACTTACTCGACCGGTTTGAAGAAATCGGTCCCGCTCGGAGACGAGGGCGAGCGGGGAGGCGAGTGGATCCCCACACGCTGCGTCGGGGCAGCTTGACCTGTTCAATCTATTACAACACTACACCTCTCGCAGGAGGGGGATCTTGGGGTGGAGATTAACTGATATTACATCCAAAACTACCTCCACACAGGGAGGGGCCTTCAGCCGGCCAAGCGGGGAGGGGTGACACCGAACTAGCGGTCAACAAGGAAGCCGACGTCGGTTCTGTCCGCTGTCTGTGCTTCAGGACTGACTGATGGTTATCACGATGCTGTGGCCACTCCAGAATTTTTCCTATGACGAGACCACTTGGAGATTCTTCGTAGCTGGATCGGGATGATGCTTGAATTTTGTTGATTTCTTTGGGCACCGCTGCTGGTCGGGGTAGGGGCTTGAACAGGGTGGCAGACCCTCGGTTCTGACAGCTTCAGGTTTCCAACAGCAGGAAGAAGAGGATGCCACGACCGCTCCCAAACTCAGAATCAGGTGCCGCCAGAGCCGTTGGAACCGTTGACAGGTCCTCTTCGAAGAAAAACTGGCGGGGGAACCAAAAGTTATCGGAGAAGACCAGTGGGCTCTGAACTCTGATGAGAGGTCGGTGCAGACTGTGGGGAAGCAGAACCGCACACCCGGGGGAGAAAATTTATAACTCCTGGTTACGAATGCCAAACGGAGCTCTGCTTTTTGGAGAAGAAAGAAGACTCGTAGTAGAAGCTTTTTGAAGAAGAACTCTCGATCAGATTCCAAGCAGGACCATGGCAGTCGGGCTTCTACTCCGGATCTGGTCTCCTCCCAGGGAGGCTTTGTGCAGTCGGGGAAGAATGACTCCCCTGGGCGATAACGAACTCAGAACGGGATGGGACCACCGCCGTTGTGAAGAGGACTGGGAGACGCTTCCAACGATGGCTCTTGATTCTTCAGAAACGTCCGTAGGAAACCGTGGTCGCCTCTGCAAGATGCTACTCTTCTGTAGATCTGCAACTGGGAACTGTAGGTTGAAGATGACGGGGGGAATGGGGTATATGGGAGGGGAAATGGGGGTGGATGAGTGTGGGGAAAGCCCGGGCTGTGAGGGGGTCTAGGAGGGGGTGTTCCAAGGTGGGGGGAAGGGAAGAATGGGGTCTGGAAGGGGGTCTAACAGGTGGTGGGAGGAGGAGCTACGAATTTGGGAAGGTGGGTGAGAGGGAAAGGGTATTTGAAAATGGGTTTAAGGGTGGGATTAAATTTTGGTCTTGGGGGATGGGAAGAGGTGTGTGGGGAAGGTAAAAGGGGGCTTGGGGAGTGGGAATTCTCCCTTGGGAGATGAGAGGGTGCTTGGGGAAGGGGAGTGGGTGGTTGGTGATTGGAGGGTGGAGTGGGGAGTGGTGGAATCTCCCTTGGGGCTGGGGTGGAGTTAAGGTGGGTTGGTGGGGAGTTGGGGATGAGTTATTGGAGGGGGGGAAGAGAGAGAAAGGTGGTCGGGAGGGGAGAAGAGAGAAAGGGGCGCATGTTTTAGAGAGAGAAAGTGGAGGAGAGAGAAAATGACTTATTAGAGAGACAGGTAGAGAGAGAGGGGGGGATAGGGGGAATCACTCCCAAGGGTTTCTCACCCAACTAATAGAATCTCTCCAATAGGAAATTTGAACTCTCAAATGGCAATTTTTATTCATTGATTCATTAGTTCAAATGGAGGAAATGGGGTCCTATATATTGGCAACCCACATTTTTTTTAACCACCAGCCCCCAGCATCATTAAACTGGTCGAGTGCACGTTTCCCCATAAGAGAAACCTGTTCTCATTCCTCCAGCAAGATACCGTGGCCATTATTGTATATATGTATAAGGAAGTACAAAGTCAACGGGGCATACCCCTAGTTGGTACAGCCTCCCACAGGAGGAAAAATATGCTGTAAGCAAGGATGCAGAAAGCCAAAGACTATGAGAATCCAAACCAAGAAAAGATGAGCAAAAAACTTATGTGCACAGAGAGCTAGAGAGTAAAGTGAAACCGCAGAATAACTCCTAATCTTCCAAACTACCAGTCAAAGCCATTAGACTTTTCTTATTCTGATATTAGGCAACCCACATTTCTACAAAAGTCCCTGACTCTTGCTACAATGACCAAAGACTAAGGGGGTAGGGGCACCCCTGGGCCTAGCCCAAAGAATTGGGCCCAATAACCATTCTAAATAATCTAATGACACTTAACCTAGGTAGATGACTCATTAACCTTGGTACACGACTCAAATAAAAGGGAAAATACATCAAATGACTCAAATAAAAATTACATAGGACATACAGATGGAGCATGTAAACCGATCCTCCACATTAAACACTCGACTGTCCAGGTTTTCAAACCAAGGGTTCGCCCTAACGAGCTCTCAGATAACTGTGTTCACTCTAATAATTCTTTTGCAGCTCTACAGTCGGAGGGACATGGTTCTGTGGTGGGTCACGGTGTCCCACGAGCTCAGATCTCTGAGCCTCCCAAAGCCCTTGCGGTTCAGAGGCCTCAGAGGGATGAGCCCGTGACTCACACTGAGGCTAGCCAGATTACCATTCCTAAGCTTGATCCTATTGGGAGATCCATACCAAGGGCTTCGCACCCTCCAATTGCAAAGTCACCTACCCTTGAGGTTATGGACGACACAATCTCTTCTATTCCTTGTTTACCATCTTCTATTGAGATTTTGGACCCCGCCATCAAGATTAACTCTTGTCCTTCCCTTGGAGAGCCTTTGGAGCCTCTTAGCAGCATGGCTCCACTTGCGAACCCGCCAACAACATGTGAAGCTTCATCACATGGCGTCTTCATCAAAGGAGCATCTTGTGCCTTTTGCTTTCTTGGAGGGGCCGCTAGTGCTTGTCCTATGCAATCAGCGCATCCTCAAGATGCTCCTACTAGTGATGGGGGGTCTGCCATCTCTTGTTGCTGCAAGCCTTCACGTGAACTCCAACAAGATGCCCCCTCTCTCACCTTTAACAAGGCACACCACTTAGCACATGTGAATGGGCTTTGTCTTGATCGCAAGAGGCAAGAGATGGCTGGCCATTCGGACTCATCTCCTCATGGGGGGACCGCAAAAGATTCTTGCTGCTGCACCTTACATGAACACTTTGAAGATGCCACCTCCCTTCCTCTTCTTAAAGAACAACTCCTTGCGCATGTGAATGGGATGTCCCATGATCGCATAAGCCAAGTGAAGGTTGGCCATTTGGACCCGCCACCTGCACTCCATGCGCATGTGAATGGGCTGCCCCATGAACGCAAAAGCCAAGACAAGGTTGGCCATTCGGACCCGCCACCTGGTAGTGCTCTTGCTAGTGGTGCTTTGGAAGATAACTTTATGGAGCCATCTTGTGCAATTGATGCCGTTAATGTTCTTACTGTTGCGAGCTCAGTGCCTCCTGCCAAGCTCCTGGAGGACGAACCTCAGGCAGCACCTGTACCACTTAAACTTAAAGCAGATATGCATTTGGGTCCTCATGCTAGCAATTATAGTATGCAATCTCATCTTGCTCCACATCGCTCCACTATCAACCTAGCAAAGTCACATCATTCCTCTTTTAAGAGCTTGCAGGCTGTGGATGAGATGGACAGGAAAAAAACACGCACGAAGAGCAAAGATGCCGATTGTCGGGCTACAATCCCCAAAAATACATAACTTACACCCCCTTTCTGCTAGTTTTTCTATATGAAGATAATTGCTTGGAATGTCAGAGGCCTCAATAAGAGGGAGAAATGTAGAGAGTTAAATACGTTGATCAGAAGCAAAGCCTGTGCGTTGGTTATCTTAGTAGAAACTAAGCTAAACCCTTGTCATACTCTGCATTTTAAAAACTTAATTTGGCCTGAAGCTGAAGTTGTTACCAATGACGAGTACGGTGGCAAAGGAAGAGTCTGGATCCTCTGGAACCACAATATCATTGATGCCCAGTTGGCTACAGGTAGCAGTCAATTCCTCCATTTGAGATGCAAGAACAAGCTGAATCTTCAAGAATTCACAATTACTGGTGTCTATGCATCCAACTGTGCGAATGAAAGGAGAAGCTTATGGAATGACATCATCTGTCTTTCCAACAACATCCATTCTCCTTGGATGATAGCTGGTGATTTTAACACAATTAGATACCCCCATGAGAAAAAGGGTGGGCGAATGATAACGGAATCCATGTTGGAGGAGTTTAACCTATGCATTCAACACTCAGAACTTGAAGACATTAACTGCTGTGGCAATAAGTTCTCCTGGACCAACAGGGGAGTAGCTCAACGCAAAATCATGGCACGTTTAGACAGATGTCTCATTAACTCTCATTGGACTGATTCTTACCCAGATAGCTGGGCTGAATACGGGAATGAATATTTTTCTGACCATACACCAATGCTCATCTCCACAGATAAAGAAATTATGAGAAGCAAGCTCCCATTTCGGTTCTATAATATGTGGGCCTCTCATCCACAATTTCTTAAAGTCATTACATCTACTTGGGACACTCCGGTAGTAGGGTCTCCTCCACATGTGCTTTGTATGAAGCTTAAGGCTTGCAAATTTGCTCTTAAGGAGTGGAACAGGAACACATTTGGCAATATTCAGAATATAGTGGCCACTTCTAAAAGGAACCTTCACCAAGCTCAGACTAATCTCCGTGTTAGTCCCTTTGATAATGACTGCATCCAAAAGGAGAATGAGGCAAGAAAAGAATATTTGCATGCTATAACAGTCGAGGAAAATTTTATCAGGCAGAAATCAAGAGGAAACTGGCTGACGTTGGGGAATTCCAATACAAAATTCTTTTATGCTAGCATGGCGGCCAGAAGAACCGTAAACCATATCAGACAATTTAAAGACCACCATGGAAATACCATCAATGACAGTAATCAGGTAAAAAAGCACACCATTGATTACTATTATCAGTTACTTAACCAATCTTCTTTGCAGGAAGCTAGTGACATCAACCCTTCTCTACATCTCTCTGAAGAAGATAGGGTAATTCTCAATGCTGAATTCACCCCGGAAGAAATAAAGAAAGTCGTATTCCAATCACCAAAAAATAAAAGTCCTGGTCCGGACGGATTTCCTGCGGAATTCTACCAATCAGCATGGCAAATAATTGGCCAGGATGTGATCAACACTTGCCTTCACTTTTTCAGAACGGGTCATCTCTACAAATAGTTCAACAACACTTTCCTAGCTCTCATTCCAAAAGTGGTGGGGGCTGACAGCCTGGAGAACTTCAAGCCCATTGCACTATGCAACTTCATCTACAAAGTTATTTCAAAGCTTATGGCTAATAGAATCCAGAAGGTGATTAACAAGATCATTAGCCCCCAACAGACTGCATTCATAAAAGGCAGAAGTATTACCCACAACATTCTACTAGCTAATGATCTGACTAAAGATCTACATTCCAAGGACAAAGGAAAGATTATTGGCCTTAAAGCGGATCTGAGGAAGGCGTTTGATGCTATTGACAGGCGCTTTATATATCATATGCTTCTGAGAATTGGGTTTCCAGCCAATTGGATCCAGTGGATTAAAAGCTGTACTGAGAGTTGTATGTTCTCCATCCTATTTAATGGTTCACCTGCAGGATATTTTAAAAGCTCAAATGGAATCAGGCAAGGAGACCACATATCCCCCTACTTGTTTACCATAGCTATGGAAGGACTCACGTGTATGTTGGAGGAAGCTGTACACCAAGGTCATCTCAAAGTTCCAAAGAACAATGAAACACGCGTTTCTCATATTACTTTTGCAGATGACCTAATTATCTTTCTACAAAATGACATTCATTCAGTTCAATACCTTGCAAACATTCTTCACACATTTGGCAAATGCTCAGGCCTCAAGTTGAATCATTCCAAAAGCAGAGTGTACATTGGTGCCAAGCTCACAGACAAAACAGCAATTACAACAGCGCTGAGAGTGGAAGAAGGGAATCTTCCTATTCCATACTTAGGCTTGCCTCTTATATCCACCGGTTTAAAAAAGTTACATTGCCAACCTATCATTGAGAAAATCAAAAATAGAATTAGCTCTTGGAGAATGAAACTCCTTTCCAAGAGTGGGAGGTTGGAACTGATTAGATCCATCTTATCCACTTGCTCCATCTATTGGTCTACGGCTTTCCTTCTACCTGCGGGTTTAATCCAAGAGATTGAAAAACTGTTGGCAAGTTTCTTCTGGCAGGGGACAGGGACCTTTAAGGCCTTTCACATGATAAATTGGGATATTATTTGTAGACCAAAAAAAGAAGGGGGGCTAAATTTAAGACGACTAGCTGATTGGAACAAAGCTATTTTGATGAAACAGTGTTGGGACATATTGCATAAAAAGGACAGTCTCTGGATAAAATGGATACATAGTAAATATCTGTCCAAATGTAACTTTTGGCACATTCAAGCAAAATCCTACCATTCTGCAGCTTGGAAAGGTATCCTTCAAATGAGAACATGGCTACTCAAACAAATCCAATTTTCTATCTCCATTAATAGTTCTCTTAGCATGTGGTATGATCCGTGGGTCAATGGTAAAAGCATATTCCAGCTTTACGGAGATCGAATCAGGCAAGATCTGGGAGGTAATGTGAATAGTATTGTTTCTGACTTTATTGCTAATGGAAGTTGGAATCTTCCGACTCCAACCTCCATTCACATGTTTGAGCTTTGGCCAGTTATTTCAGCTATCCCACTTGTTAATGAGCCCACTGATACAGTGATTTGGATTCATGACAAAGGCAATTTTTCTTGTACTTCGGCATGGAACCAAATAAGGCAAAAACATCCTGTATGGTACCCGGAGAGCTGGGTTTGGGGCAGGCCACTATGCCACAAGCATTCCTTATGTTGCTGGCAAGCACTTCACCTCAGGTTACCGACTCTGGATATTATTCAGAAAAAAGGGTTTTCTCTTGCTAATATGTGTATGCTTTGTAAAGGGGCAGAGGAAAGTATTGACCACCTATTCTTCTCATGCAATTACTCCAAAGATCTTTGGAAAGAAATCTTACAGAGATTTGATATCCGCAGGGAACCAAAGAATACAATCTTATGTGAGCTACAATCTCTTGAGGCCAATTTTCCTAACAAAGGTTATCTCACCAAGCTCATCAAATTATTATTCCGATGCACTATCTGGTGGATTTGGAGAGAGAGATGCCTTCGCATCTTTGAGAATAAAAATATGGGATATGCAAAGCTTCTAATTGAAATCCTTTATGAAACCAGATGCTGTTTGGAAAATGAACTCAAGGTTGATAGACTTACCTTCAGGGAGAAACAGATATTCAAACGCTATAACTTCATCATTCCTTAACTCTGGTCAAACGTCTTTCATATCATGGGGAATCTCACTTTGTAAGACTTGGACGTACAAATTGATTGTCTATTAGCTATGTCCTAGTTATTGTATTTTATGTACCCACAGTAGACCACGTCTGTTGTGGCACGGCTAATTACCTCTAGAGCAATAAGTCTAGGTTTGTCTAGACATTGCTCACCCTTTGTACACTTTTTACTTTTCTATAATAGTTACAAGTTTACCGATCAAAAAAAAAAAAAAAATTAAATAACTAGACCATGCCGGATGCAACCGAGGCGAGGAGACGAGCTGTGAACGTGGGCATGGGAGGTGATGTCCCCATCAGGCGCCACTCGTCCCTGGTCTTCAGCTCGGCCGTCCTGCACTCAACCTGTGGAGAGAACGTGAAGGCGCCTCCTATGAAGTAAAGGGGGTGGCTCCCGAAGATCATGCTAATAGAAGTAATGTCCTCTCTCTGAATGAACTTTATCCTGACTCCCATCCAGCACTCCAATAGAATCATCGAGCCAAAGAGAGGACCTCCTAGGGCTGCAGAGCTAAGACCCTCGTATAAGTAGGCTAAGACAGCTTGGGAGATGGAAAGTCCCTGCCACAGGCCACTAATCGTGCTAAGTAAAGGGATCTCCAAGACATGATCAGCAGAAGGGAAAAGGATGGCCCCGCACAGGCAGATGGATGCAGCCTTGGCTATGGCGTCGGTCCACCCACATTTATTCTTACAATGCTCCACTACCCACTGACTAATAGGAAGAAGGTGAATATGGCGAGGGCCTACAAAGGTATGAACGTCCCTACTATCTGGTATGAATCCTCCTAGGATGAGTTTTGGGCCTATAGGGGCAACGGTATGGCATATCAAGTCCTCCTCCCCTACCTTGGACCTAAGGAACCCGAAGTAGGTCTCTACCTCTTCTAATAGGATAGTGGCCTCGAAGGATGGGAAGAAGAAGGTATGGGTCTGAGGATGCCATGTTTCTATCAGAGCTGAGATGCTGTGCCAATCTAAAGAGAGCTTCGGGTAGTTCTGGCCTAGAACTAGGAGGGAGTGCAGGTGCCAGGATTTAAGAAGACAAGTCACCCCTAGGGGCAATGCACGGATCATGGGAGCCACCCATTTCAAGCCAGAATAGCGCCTCGGGCCCGGAAGGAGCTAAGAAGAAGAAAGAAGAAAGAATAAGAGAAGGAGGACAAATGAGTGAAATTGAGGAAAAGAAATTGAATGAACTCATGTTAAACTTACTTCTCTCATAGGAGTTGCGCTAAGATGCCGAGGAATTGAACTCAGCCGTTGGAGCGCTTCCCGCTCCTTCTTTGCCGCTCTCGGCCCTTCAAAAGACCCTCCCTCCATGGAGCTTCCTTCTAGGGCCCTCTTCATGATAGTTTGGTAGAGATCACAAAGGTTTTGAGGTTTAGGAGAGGAGGGTTGTGAGAGATATGAATTTAGGCTTTTCTCCCCTACTTATAGGGCTTGGTAGGAAGCCTAGGCCTCTTAAGATTAGGTTGGATAAGTCTAGGACGGGTTGAGATGAGGTTTGGATGGGTTCAAAGCATCCTCCCCTCGGGTTAAGGACTCTCCAGGAGAGTCCCCTTTAGACTCGCAGGGTACCTCTTTTGGACGGTCTTACGATAGACCGCACATCCTATTGTGCGGTCCATGATCAACCGTTTATCACCCGGAGGACTGGGCTTTGGGCAGCATTAACTCGACCGTTCTTAACCTAGAGTGGTTTATGGTGAACCGTTTATCTTTTAGCATGGTCAACATTCAACCAGTCAATCCTCTTAGGGACGGGCTAGTATGAACCGTGCTTTGGTTTGAGCGGCTCACTGAGAGCCGTTCATCTGATCCGTAGCCCTTTGTCAACCTGTCCCACTAATGTTCGTACCCCTCGCGCTCTCTCTCTCACTCAAGTCGGCGTGTGCGTCTCTCTCTCACTCAAGTCGGCGTGTGCATCACTCATCTCACTCAAAGCGGCGTGTGCATCACTCTCTCACTCAAGTCGGCATGTGCGTCTCTCTCTCACTCAAGTCGGCGTGTGCGTCTCTCTCTCACTCAAGTCGCCATGTGCGTCTCTCTCTCACTCAAGTCGGCATGTGCGTCTCTCTCTCACTCAAGTCGGCGTATGCATCTCTCTCTCACTCAAGTCGGCGTGTGCGTCTCTCTCTCTCTCACTCAAGTCAGCGTGTGCGTCTCTCTCTCACTCAAGTCGGCGTGTGCGTCTCTCTCTCACTTAAGTCGGCGTGCGCGTCTCTCTCTCTCACTCAAGTCGGCGTATGCGTCACTCTCTCACCCGAGTCGTGCGCATCTCTCAATCTCACCCGTCTGTCTCACTCTCACCAGTAGTCAAGTCACATTCATTCATACATTCATACATTCAGTCATAAAACAAAATAAAAAGCATATCACTATCATGTCATATCACATCATATACAAAAGTCAGGCCCAGTACAAAGTCAAGCCTCTCCCTCTCCCTGCCCCCGTCACTGTCTCCACCACCCTCATGCCTCTTCGGGGGACGCATCGTTGATGTCGCCTCGTCACGCTGACGTCGCCGGCGCTGCTCATCCTCCTCGTTCCTCCGCTGACCGGAGGAACCCGTGAAGTAACTCCTGACGGAACCGTGCGTACCATGGCTGACGCTCGGAGTCCTGCTGCGTGAGCGCCGGCTAATGTCCTTATACGATCGCAGCTCCCCGCGTAGCTCGGCCACCTCAGTCCGGCACCGCTCTATTGTGACTCCTAGTGTTGATGATGTTGACAATATGCTTTACTTCACTGGCAACACCTTGTTTTGATTGATTGGCAACCGTTTATATGTTTTGATGAGATTGCTTTTATCAGATTATCTGCGTGTTCTATGCATTTTACAAGTCTACACATTGCACACACACACAAGTCTACACACTCAGCATAGTCTATACATTGTGTTGTGTTGTGCATTGTTGAGAACGTAGCTGTCTTGAGTTAGTCTATACATCTATGCACAGTCTGGACAGTAGTGGGTCGACCTCCTTCTTAGATGGGTCGACTCCCTCAGAACATCCAAGTCTATACACTGTCCATCTTCTTCGTGTCTCATGCATTAACTAAGTGTGTACACTGTCCGTATGACTTAGCGTCTTTGTGCATTGGGCGAAGTCCATACATTGCAGCTCACTTAACTAGCAAGTCTATATATTGCATCGGTGCATTGCTTCCTCTGTGCATGTACTGCATCAGTGCATCACAAGTCTATACAGCCATTGCTTCAGTTCAATACCTACTATGTGCATGCATTGCATCGGTGCATTGCTTCCTCTGTGTATATACTGCATCAGTGCATCCATTAGGCATACAGTCTATACACTAATGCATGTGAGGTACTGTCTGCACCATAATGTCTATACATTGCTGCATTGTTCGCACAGGCTAAGTCCATACATTAGTCAAGTCTGTACAGCGTCATGCATCATTCTTCAAAGTCTATACACTGCATTGTTGCTTGCTCGAGGTGAAGTCTGTACATCCGCCAGTGAACTTCGAAGTCTATACACTGGGATCTTTACCTACGTTCAGTTCTGCAAGTCTGTACATTGGGCTTTCACGTAAAGTCTATACATCCTTGAACTGTGCAAGTTTGTACATCGTTACTTTGCCAAAGTCTACACATTGTGAACCTTCAAGTCTGTACAGACTTTGCGTCGCTCAAGTCTGTACATCGTCCAGTTGTCTTTGGCAAGTCTTCACATCGTGAAGTCTATACACTTGATTGTCTTGCATTGCATCAAGTCTGTACAGCCTTACCTTTGGTAAGTATGTACATCGTTCATGAAGTCTGAACAATGAGCAAGTCTGTACATTGGACTAGTCTGCATCAGCTAAGTCCATACATTGTCCAGTGCATTACATGCATCATTCATGAAGTCTATACATCGAGTTGAATGCTGGCTAAGTCTGCACATCGTCTGTCTTACTTAGAGTCTCATTCATAACATGAAGTCTGTCCATCGCACAGCATTCAAGTCTCACATTGTGCATCATTTTAGTTGAAGCATGTACATCGTGCATCTAGTGTTTCAAGTCTATACATTGTTGCACGTTGTGTCTGTCTAAGTCTTCACAGTGCTTCTTCATGCATTTGAACTCTGCACATTGCTGCACGCTCATCAAGCCCATACACTGGCATGTCTTTACATTGCCTAGTCTATACATTGGCTGCTGAATGTTCTTCAAAGTCTGCACATTGCATTACACTTCAGCAAGTCTGTACAGCGGTTGCCTTCATATAGGAAGTCTGTACATCGCACAGCACTACATATATGAAGTCTATACATTCCAGAGTCTGTACATTGCATTCACGTTCACAAAGCCTATACAGCAAAGTCTATACAATGCATTCGAGTTCACAAAGTCTTTACAGTGAAGTCTATACAATGCATTGCATCCCACAAAGTCTGTACAGGGTTTATACTTAAACTGATAATTCTATTTCATCTGTCTGACAGGGATTCTTTGCAGGGATTGATGACTTGGCTCGTGATCCAAGGAAGGACGATGTGATCAGATGGTGACACGTGGAAGCAGCCCATCCAGGATGTTGCCATGTGGATGAAATTTTCTCGGATCTGGAGAATTCTTTGGGCGGGAAATGTGGAAGCCACGCGCCCTTATCCAATCTGCTGCTGGTATATATAGGAGTCTTCTTCTTCAGGAGGAGGCAGATCGAACAGTGGCAAAGTCTATACAGTGAGAGTAAAAGTCTGAAGCAGCAGAGAGCCACCGATCCACAGAGAGAAGAAAAGCAGAGAAGAAGAAAAAGAGAGAAGAGAAGATTGAGAGAGTGAGATTGAGAGAGTGAGATTGTGAGAGTTTTGATTGAGAGGTTGTATCCCAGACTCTTGGTTCAGATACCAGAGCTGAGCTTTGTTCATTCTGAGCTACATTCCCATTTGGGTTTTCTATTTTCGTTTGCTTCTGTCTTTTATTTCCGACATTGTTTCTTCAAGCTGAGTCAGCTGTTAGCAGAGGTGCTGCCTCTGGACGGGTAAGCTATAAACCCCAGCGGTTGCAGTGGAGGTCTCCACTGGACAGGTGAAGCTGTAATCCTCAGCAGGCGAGACTTGTCTCGGACAGCAAGTTGTGTTGCTCAGCGGTTTGTAGGCCGAGCTGTATTTCCCAGCAGACGCAAGCTGTACTGCGCAGCAGTAAGCCATACTCAGTTGAGTGTGGGGTGGAGGTAGGTCTCCGACCGAACCACCTAAAAATCTTGGGTGTCTTGTGTTTGTGAGTTTGCTTGTGATATGCTGTGTGGCTACATGTGTCGGCACTCCTCATAGTGTTCTTTCTTTCGCTCAATAGTTGTTTGTTTTAAATTCCGCATTATAGTTTAACTGTGTTATAAATTAGCCATTAGATCTATTCACTCCCCTCTAGATCCACTCTCTGTGGAGATAGACTGCATCCATCTAACATAACACTTGGTATCAGAGCCATACTCTTCTACAGGGACTCATCGCCCGAAGATGAAAGGCCAAGATGGATGCTTGAGGGATGATAGCTGAAGGACACTCAACCACAAAGCCCCCATTCTTCGATGGATCTAACTACGCATACTGGAAGAACCGTATGCAAGTATTTCTTAGGGCTAAGGATTACAAGATCTGGAAGGTAGTCAGCAAGGGACCTTATGAGCTGTCCCCTAATGAGGAAGTCTGGACCAAGGAGGAGATCAGAAGGTCTACTCTAAATTGGAGCGCCATAAATGCTATCCAGTGCTCTCTGCACCCCACCAAATTTTCTCGAGTATCTGCTTACAGTTCAGCTAAGGAGATGTGGGATGCACTGGAAGTGATCCATGAACGGACTTCTCAAGTTAGGGAGACGAAGGTTAATTTCCTAGTGTCTGAATATGAGGCATTCAAGATGAAGCCCAACGAGACCATCAAAGAAATGTATGCTCGGTTGACAATCATTACCAATGGTCTTAGAGGTCTCGGGAAACCTCTGACAGAGTATGATCTAGTGAGGAAGATATTGTGTTCCCTGACTCATGCTTGGCATACTAAAGTTACAGTGATGGAGGAGTCAAGGGATTTACGAAATACAAGGGCTGATGAGCTAATTGGCTCGCTGATGGCATATGAGATTAATATGCCAAGGGTAGAAGAAGCTGAGAGGAAGAAGAAGCCAATCGCTCTGAAAACTGGTACCAGCAAATCCAGCAAGTCCAGCAGATCCAGCTCTAGCAGTTCATCATCAGAGGAGAGCCTGAATGAAGAAGACATAACCCGTACTGAAATGGCAATGATGACCAGAGAGTTCAGGCGATTCCTCAGGAAAGGAGCAGGACGATTCAGCCAAAAGAAGTACATTGGAGGCCGAAGGGATAAAAGTTATAAACATAACCCTGCAAAGAAAATTGAATCTAATACTTGTTATCAATGCAGGAAGGCAGGTCATATGAAAGCTGACTGTCCAGAGAATAAGAAATACAAGGACAAGTCAAAGAAGAAGAATACGAACGGGAGAGCTATGGACCTGGAGTGATGAAGATGAAGGCTCCCTGAGCAATACCTCTGACAGTGAAGCCGAATCTGAGAAGCCCATTTGCCTTATGGCAACAAGTTCTAAAGACAGAGAGGAGGACTCAGATGAGGTAATCACTAGATTCGAAAATTTCACTATTGCTGATTGGGTAGATGCCTACCATGACATAGCTGATAGAGCTGATGATATTAGGAAGGAAAACATGCATTTAAGAAGGAAGATTAACTCCATGCAAAATGATACAACTCTAACTGATAAAATTGCATGTCTAGAATCTGAGAATAAAAATTTGAAACTCACATGTTCTGAATTAGATGAAATCAAGAATGAGTTAAAATCCTCTAAAGAAGATAATGAGAGGTTAGAAAAAGAAGCTGATGAATGGAAGCTGAAAATTCAGAAATGTGAGAGTGAGATAAAAATAGTGAATGAAAAATATCAAGCTGTCCTGAGTGTGAACACAGAACTGAAAAAATCCATTGAAGAAATTCAAAAGGATAATGAGGACAAGCTTAAAACTATTGAGAAAATGACCCAAGGTACAGATAATCTAAATGCTCTGTTATGGTCAAAGGTCAACTTCAGAAAAGAGGGCCTAGGATTTAATTCTAGTGCAACAAAAATCTTTGGAATGAAAACTATTTCATTTGTTGCACAAAAAGAGAAAGGACCTCTAATTAGCATGAATTCAAACATTTCAATGAACAAAACTGCTAATCTAAAAAAGCCTAGTGCTGATGACAAGGGCAAACAAAAATTGAGTGAGACTAGTAGAGCTAGCACATCCAAGCAAAATCCCAAAGCTCAGTCTCAGGTTAGGGGTAAACCTACACAGTCTTATAAACCCCATGCTAAGGTCACCAAGTCTCCACCATCACCACCACCTATGAAGAAGACCCAACATACACCTGTGAATAAGTCAGTAGGGTCCAAGGTGCAGGGGAGGCAGAATGCTTTTAGAGCTCAGCCCAAACACTTCTACCAACCTAGAGCCCAGTCCCACTTCTTTGCACAGTCAACCTATCCAAATAGGTCAGGATGGACTAGGACTCAAGGAAGGTTTACAGGTCATGGACATCAGGCTACACAGTCTTATAGACCTTACCCTAGAAATTGGGTTAGTGGGTATGGTAAGTGGACACCTAGGAACCAATATTTCTACAGCCAGCCCAATGATCACTATGGCCAAAATTTCGTGAATACATCCTGGCCAAGGCACTGGCACAGAAATAATCAATCTGTAAATAATCATGCAAGTGTCAACAAGAAGAAGCAAAACAAAAAGAAATCTAGAAAATCTGGAAAATCCACTGAACAGAACTGTTTCAAACAAATGTGGATTTCGAAAAGTCTGTTTTCTTGTTTTAACTGCTTTCCATCTTCTCCGGAGCCCAACCAGTCTTGGGTTCCAAACCTCTCTACCTGATTGTGTGTGCAGGTATGCCTGGCAGCCAAGAACAATTTGTGGTACTTGGATAGTAGCTGCTCCAGGCATATGACAGGGGATAAGGCCAAGTTTTGCATGCTGACAGAGAAACAAGGAGGCCTTGTCACCTTTGGTAGCAACACAAAGGGTAAGATTGTTGGAACATGTAAGGTAGGTAAGTGTACTACTTGCTGCATTGAGGATGTTATGTTGGTTGAGAGTTTAGCTTATAACTTACTTAGCATCAGCCAACTATGTGATAAAGGATGCAAAGTGCTTTTTGATTCTCAATGTTGCAAAGTTTTTGAACCTGATTCTGAAACTGTTAAATTTTCTGGTAAGAGGATAAATAACACTTACATGATAGATTTAGATGATATTCAACATTCTAACCTATGCCTTACTGCTAGTAGAGAAGACTTAGCATTTTTATGGCATCGTAGGTTAGGTCATGCTAATTACACTGTTTTGCATAAACTGAATAAGCATAGCATGGTTAGAGGACTTCCTGAAGTTTCCTTTAAGAAAGAAAATAAAATCTATGATGCATGCACTCAATCAAAGTTAACTAGAAAGTCATTTAAATCTAGAACAGAAAATCTATCTTCTAAACCCTATGAGCTGATACACATGGACCTTTTTGGGCCAACCAGGTCTGTCAACTTATCAGGGAGGAACTATGGGTTTGTCATGGTAGATGACTTCTCTAGGTATACTTGGGTATATTTCTTATCACATAAAAGTGATGCATTCTTAGAATTTCAGGAGTTCTATCTTAAGAAAAATCAGAAAATTGAAAATATTTTGACTGATCATGGAGGTGAGTTTGAAAACTCACAGTTTGATGAATTCTACAGGTCAAATGGAATTAACCACAGGTTCTCCTCACCAAGGACACCTGAGCAGAATGGAGTTGTGGAGAGAAGAAATAGAACCCTAGTGGAGATAGGTCGTACACTCTTAGTTGAAGGTGGTCTACCAAGGAAGTTTTGGGCTGAAGCAGTAAATACTGCCTGTTATGTAATTAACAGAGCATGGTAATACCTTCTACTCAGAAAACACCATATGAGATCTTAAAGGGTAAGAAACCTTATATTGCTCATTTCAAGGTTTTTGGTTGTAAATGTTTCATTCATATAAATGATAAAAGAGACCTTGATAAATTTGAACCTAAAGGTGAACCAGGAATTTTTCTTGGTTATTCTGAAAACACCCGAGCATATAGAGTGTACAATCTGAATTCCAAAACTGTTGAAGAATCTCCACACATAGTGTTTGATGAATCCATATTAAGGACTAACATTGGTCAATGCAGGATTGAAGACATTGGTGAAATTCTGAAAGAAGGAAATCCTGCAGACCAATCCGAAAATGAGGAAGGAAATGAAGAGCCTAATGAAGAAGAGTCTACAGCTCAGGGGGAGGTAAATGAAAATCATGACAATCCAATTGTTAACATTAGATATCTTAAAGATCATCCAGTAGATAATGTGATTGGAAATCTGCATGATCCCCCTAGGACTAGAGGTCACTTAAGAATTCAAAATGAATTGAATGCATATGCGTTTGTTTCAAATGTAGAACCCAAGTCCATTGACTGTGCTCTCAAAGATGTGCATTAGATTAATGCCATGCATGAGGAGCTCAATCAATTTGACAGGAATAAGGTGTGGCATTTGGTTCCACCTCCTGATCATGAAACAGTCATAGGGACTAAATGGGTGTTCAGAAATAAAACTGATGAATCAGGGAATGTCATTAAAAATAAGGCCAGACTTGTAGTTCAGGGGTATAATCAGAAATTTGAAATAGACTTTGAAGAGTCTTTTGCCCCTGTAGCCAGGTTAGAAGCAATCAGAATATTATTGGCTTATGCATGTTCCCTAGGAATAAATCTTCAGCAGATGGATGTAAAATCTGCATTTCTGAATAGGGAAATCAGTGAGGATGTCTATGTGAGACAGCCTCCTGGATTTGAATGCTTAGATTTCCCTAATCATGTCTATAAACTCAAAAGGGCTCTCTATGGTTTAAAGCAAGCTCCTAGAGCTTGGTATGACAGGTTGAGCAATTTCCTCACTGAAAAGAACTTCACAAGAGGTGTAGTTGATTAAACATTGTTCACCAAGGTGAGTCATTTAGATATTCTTATCATTCAAATTTATGTGGACGACATTGTCTTTGGGTCAACTAACCTCAAATTGTGTGAGGAATTCTCTCAAATTATGACTAATGAGTTTGAAATGAGCTCAATGGGTGAGCTCAAACTATTTCTTGGACTGCAGGTTACACAATCAAAGGATGGTACTTTCATCTCTCAGTCCAAGTACATAAAGAATTTATTGAAGAAGTACAAAATGGACAACCTCAAGGAAATAGCTGCTCCAATGGGTACCTCAACCAGTTTGGATGAAGATCCTCAAGATAAACCAGTGGACCAAAGGCTATATAGAGGTATGATCGGATCCCTTCTATATCTTACAGCATCTAGACCTGACATTCAATTTTCAGTGTGTTTATGCTCTAGATTTCAGGCTAGTCCTAAAGAAACACATCTTAAGACTGTGAAAAGGATTTTTAGGTATTTACTAGGCACCCAAGAGCTAGGTCTATGGTATCCTGCTAAGTGTGAGTTAGAACTTCTAGCCTACACTGATGCAGACTATGCTGGGTGTCGAGTAGATAGAAAAATCACTAGTGGCTATTGTCAATTCCTTAGTGGCTGTCTAGTATCTTGGGCATCTAAGAAGCAACCCACTGTAGCCTTGTCTACAGCTGAGGCTGAATATGTTGTAGCAGGTAATTGTGCTGCCCAAGTACTTTGGATCAAGCACCAACTAGATGATTATCAGATAAAATTGGAATGTATTCCAATCTTGTGTGATAATACTAGTGCTATATGCCT
Organism: Amorphophallus konjac; assembly: GCA_022559845.1. Lineage (NCBI taxonomy): Eukaryota > Viridiplantae > Streptophyta > Magnoliopsida > Alismatales > Araceae > Amorphophallus > Amorphophallus konjac. The sequence goes on from CM040121.1 coordinate 312,497,089, forward strand.
TGCTAAAAATTCGGTTCATCATTCTAGGACTATGCATATAGAGATAAAACACCATTTTCTTAGAGATGTTGTAAATAAAAAGGAAATTGAAATGAACTTCATTGAAACTGAAAAATAAATTGCTGATATCTTTACTAAGCCTCTTGGGAATGAAAGGTTTAAATTTCTTAGAAGAGAACTTGGCTTGTGTAAATTTCAGCATAATGAATAAATTCTTTGATGGCTTGAATAAAATGTGTGAATGTTGAATGTAGCAACAGACTCATGATCATGCATGAAACTCATATATTTTTTACACTCATGATCATCACTGCATATCATTTAGTCATGAATGTGTCTAAAACCACATGCATATCATTCATAATTTTTTATGACATAGTTTTCATTGCATATCATTCATCCATGACCTATGTCGAAGCTCTCTCTCATTTAATTCTTGCCATTCATTTACAAAACTGCATGCATATAGACAGGGGGAGTCTTGTCAGAAATTCAGGGTGAACTGCTGCGTTGACGCTATCACGCTGTAGCGTTGACGCACTGGGGTATTCCAGTGAACCATTAACTCTGCTTTTTTAATTGCTGCGTCGACGCTGCTCTACTGTGGTGTTGATGCAGTGAACTAGATCTGTGAATGCCTTTGCTTCTTATTCTGATGAGTTGACACTGCAATAGCGTGGAGTCGACGCACTGATATTATCTCAGTGTTTTATATTGTTGCCTCTTCAACTGATGCGTGGACGCCTTGAACTCCCAGCGTCGACCTTTGTTCATTCATCCTTTGACTCTAAATGATTGAGTCTGACAATATGGCAATCTGTTAGTCAGTTCTGATTCCTAAGCAATAGAAAACAGACTTCTTCTCTTATAATAATTTTAATTGCTTAAAGACTGACTTAATGGTTTAAATTTTATAAACTTTAAAGTTTAAAGATTGCAATCAGTGAATAAGAAAGCTGAAAATTGATAAAAACTCTCAACCCTTATCTTATTTCATGTCAGACAAAGTTAATCATATCTGAAATCTGAAAACTCATCTGAAATCATGTTAGAGAAGCTAAATATGTGTATTGTTCTTAAACAAGTCATTCTGAAACAAATAAAGGACAGCTAAGCAAGATATTGAAAAACATTAAAAATTAATTGAAAATAACATTGGCAGAGCAATGATTGGTAAAATACTGAGAAACTAAGTGATCCATCAAAGAAATGGATAATACTTAAGTCATGAGGTGTATCAGTTATCTCTGCATAAAATGATCAAAACAGTAAGGTGGTTTCACTGAGTACCTGGGGGTAACTGGCGTCTGATAAACGTGTACCCTCACACAAAAATGTGTAAATCAGTCTACTGCATTAGATCATGGCAGAATGGTCCACCATGTTGAGTATCTAGGGGTATTGGCGTCTGATAAACGTATACCCTTACGCAGAAAGACAAATGGCACATGAATGCCCTTAATGAAATACAATGAAAAATGTTGCTCCTTCAAAAGAAATTTCATGGATGTCAATTTGTTTAATCTCAATACATGACTTGGTATCTCTTAATCATTCTTTTTTGAGTCTATGAAAGTAAGATATTTTGAAACTGAATCTCTCATGCAAATGTGATTCTGGTTTATTGTTTTATCATGCACAGAAAACTTATCCATTGATTGTAGTGCATGAACTCAAATTTATAACTTTTAAACCAGAATTCTATCTGAAAGTAGTTTCTAAATTTATATGACTGAAGACTCTGTGCTTTAGAATGCTTATTCCTAAACTGCTTCTTCAGAATGCCAGTCAGATGATCTCTCTTGTTCCTTCCCTTGTAATCACTTTCCCTCCTCTTTGTTGATGGCAAAGGGGGAGAATATTGTCTGTTTGATGAATTCTGAATTCATTCCAGGGGGAGTGTATGCATCATGTTATGGCAAACGGGGAGATCTTGTTAGCAGGGAGCTATTTTCATTTCAGCATGCATTCATAGCATCTGCATGACAAATCTGAATAACAATTCATGTCTTTCATCAAAAATTAATCTGTATGACAGGTTGTTGCTATTCTATATGATAGGGGGTTGCCATCATCAAAAAGGGGGAGATTGTTATGACTCCTCTATGTTGATGATGTTGACAATATGCTTTACTTCATTGGCAACACCTTGTTTTGATTGATTGGCAACTGTTTATATATTTTGATGAGATTGCTTTTATCAGATTGTCTGTGTGTTCTATGCATTTCACAAGTCTACACATTGCACACACACACACAAGTCTACACACTCAGCATAGTCTATACATTGTGTTGTGTTGTGCATTGTTGAGAATGTAGCTGTCTTGAGTTAGTCTATACATCCATGCACAGTCTGGACAGTAGTGGGTCGACCTCCTTCTTAGATGGGTCGACTCCCTCAAAACATCCAAGTCTATACACTGTCCATCTTCTTAGTGTCTCATGCATTAACTAAGTCTGTACACTGTCCGTATGACTTAGCGTCTTTGTGCATTGGGCGAAGTCCATACATTGCAGCTCACTTAACTAGCAAGTCTATACATTGCATCGGTGCATTGCTTCCTCTGTGCATGTACTGCATCAGTGCATCACAAGTCTATACAGCCATTGCTTCAGTTCAATACCTGCTATGTGCATGCATTGCTTCCTCTGTGTATATATTGCATCAGTGCATCCATTAGGCATACAGTCTATACACTAATGCATGTGAGGTACTGTCTGCACCATAATGTCTATACATTGCTGCATTGTTCGCACGGGCTAAGTCCATACATTAGTCAAGTCTGTACAGTGTTATGCATCATTCTTCAAAGTCCATACACTGCACTGTTGCTTGCTCGAGGTGAAGTCTGTACATCCGTTAGTGAACTTCGAAGTCTATACACTGGGATCTTTACCTACGTTCAGTTCTGCAAGTCTGTACATTGGGCTTTCACGTAAAGTCTATACATCCTTGAACTGTGCAAGTCTGTACATCGTTACTTTGCCAAAGTCTACACATTGTGAACCTTCAAGTCTGTACAGACTTTACGTCGCTCAAGTCTGTACATCATCTAGTTGTCTTTGGCAAGTCTTCACATCGTGAAGTCTATACACTCGATTGTCTTGCATTGCATCAAGTCTGTATAGCCTTTCCTTTGGCAAGTCTGTACATCGTTCATGAAGTCTGAACAATGAGCAAGTCTGTACATCGGACTAGTCTGCATCGGCTAAGTCCATACATTGTCCAGTGCATTGCATGCATCATTCATGAAGTCTATACATCGAGCTGAATGCTGGCTAAGTCTGCACATCGTCTGTCTTACTTAGAGTCTCATGCATAACATGAAGTCTGTACATCGCACAGCATTCAAGTCTACACATTGTGCATCATTTTAGTTGAAGCCTGTACATCGTGCATCTAGTGTTTCAAGTCTATACATTGTTGCACGTTGTGTCTGTCTAAGTCTTCACAGTGCTTCTTCATGCATTTGAAGTCTGCACATTGCTGCACGCTCATCAAGCCCATACACTGGCATGTCTTTACATTGCCTAGTCTATACATTGGCTGCTAAATGTTCTTCAAAGTCTGCACATTGCATTACACTTCAGCAAGTTTGTACAGCGGTTGCCTTCATATAGGAAGTCTGTACATCGCACAGCACTGCATATATGAAGTCTATACATTCCAGAGTCTGTACATTGCATTCACGTTCACAAAGTCTATACAGCAAAGTCTATACAATGCATTCAAGTTCACAAAGTCTTTACAGTGAAGTCTATACAATGCATTGCATCCCACAAAGTCTGTACAGGGTTTATACTTAAAATGATAATTCTATTTCGTCTGTCTGACAGGGATTCTTTGCAGGGATTGATGACTTGGCTCGTGATCCAAGGAAGGACGAGGTGATCAGATTGTGACACGTGGAAGCAGCCCATCCAGGATGCTACCATGTGGATGAAATTTCCTCAGATCTGGAGAATTCTTTGGGCGGGAAATGTGGAAGCCACGCGCCCTTATCCAATCTGCTGCTGGTATATATAGGAGTCTTCTTCTTCAGGAGGAGGCAGATCGAACAGTGGCAAAGTCTATACAGTGAGAGTAAAAGTCTGAAGCAGCAGAGAGCCACCGATCCACAGAGAGAAGAAAAGCAGAGAAGAAGAAAAAGAGAGAAGAGAAGATTGAGAGAGTGAGATTGTGAGAGTTTTGATTGAGAGGTTGTATCTCAGACTCTTGGTTCAGATACCAGAGCTGAGCTTTGCTCATTCTGAGCTACATTCCCATTTGGGTTTTCTCTTTTCGTTTGCTTCTGTCTTTTATTTTCGACATTGTTTCTTCAAGCTGTGAGTCAGCTGTTAGCAGAGGTGCTGCCTCTGGACGGGTAAGCTGTAAACTCCAGCGGTTGCAGTGGAGGTCTCCACTGGACAGGTGAAGCTGTAATCCTCAGCAGGCGAGACTTGTCTCGGACATCAAGCTGTGTTGCTCAGCGGTTTGTAGGCCAAGCTGTATTGCCCAGCAGACGCAAGCTGTACTGCGCAGTAGTAAGCCATACTCGGTTGAGTGTGGGGTGGACGTAGGTCTCTGACCGAACCACCTAAAAATCTTGGGTGTCTTGTGTTTGTGAGTTTGCTTCTGATATGTTGTGTGGCTGCATGTGTCGACACTCCTCATAGTGTTCTTTCTATCGCTAAATAGTTGTTAGTTTTAAATTCCGCATTATAGTTCAACTGTGTTATAAATTAGCCATTAGATCTATTCACCCCCCTCTAGATCCACTCTCAGTGGAGATAGACTGCGTCCATCTAACATAACATGCTCCGCCTCGGTCCGGTAACGCTCTGCCTCGGTCCGGTGGTGATCCGCCTCGGTCGCACCAGCCCGGAGTCGCTCTAGCTCGGCCCAGAGAAGTCCCGTCTCCAACGTGTCCGCCGGCCGGCTCCGCGCATCCCCCTCCCGCACGCGGGCCACCTCCTCTCTAGCCGCTGCCCGGCTCTACTCTAGCTCTACTCGGAGGCGGGTCAGCTCGGACGTCTTCATCCACATATCATTTTTAGTTAGTTGCATAAACATTTCATTTTTTTAAGCATAATAAGCGAAGGGAAGTGTAGAGTTGTGTACCCTCTCGGTGAGCGCCACCTCGGCCGCTTTGGCCCGCGTCACCATCCTGGCAACGTCGGCGTCTCTCGCAGCCTAGTCGGCTAGAGTCCGGGTCGTAGAAGAGGACGGAGCGTCTGGTCCCGCCCTCTGAGCTCCCTCGGCCCGCTGCATCCAAATACTCCAGGTCAGTCACATGCATAATCATATAGAATTGCACAATTTAAAGAGTTTAGGGTTTAGAAAAGTCACTAGCAAGGCGAGGGCCTGCCTGGCCTCATCTCGCTCCCGGATGGTGGAGTGCAGAAGTCCCTGCAACTCCGCCAGTCGTCCCGCCGGGTCGATCTGCATTTAGAAGTCCATGTGTCAGTGCGTCACCATATGGGAATCATAAGCATGATAGACATAGTTTAAGTTTATAAGTCGCACCGGTCGGTGAGCACCCCGAAACATCTAGTCTCGGTAGTGCCGAGCGTACGCAGTGTAGTACGCGCCGTCACTCTCTACTCGGGTAGTCACTACTCACCCTCGTGCTGTCCAGTCGGCGACCTGTGTGGCGTTCCTCGTTGTCCAATCGAACGCCTCACCGAGTCCTCGCGTCGTCCTCGTCACTCGTTCCCCCGCCTTCTCAGGCGTAGGGAACTCCACCGCGGGCTGATGGACCCCGATGGTCCTCATCACCAATCTAAAGTGTAGTGGCTCCACCACATTCATGCAGTGAAGCCACACATCTAGTCCAGAGAAGGCAAGGGCGCCGACCACCCACGGCTGACCCTCTTGGCCCTCCTCCGCATAAGGCGTCCACGGTACCTGCAAGGAGTAGGAAGTCACATCGACATCAGTCTCATATAGAAATTGCATTTAAATTAAAAGTCGAAGTTCAGAAGCGTACCGAGGTGTACGGTAGAGCGTCTAGGTCATCCTGCAGCTCCCGGACCTGTCGTCTCAGGGCAGTCATCTCCCGAGGTGCTGTCCACCTCCGTGCAATCGGCAGGAGCCCAGGACGGGTCTCCTCGCCTCTGCCCAGCCCCCGTAAGCGCACGTAGGCCCACACCTGCATCATAACGTCGTGTCAGCATTTAAGAAGCATATAGAATCGCATAATTAAGTCTAAGATAGAGAGTCGTACCTAGAGTAAGGGGGAGAAGCCCCCAAGCATCGTCCGACGTGCTGTCGAACTCAGGGTGTCAAAGAGGAAGGCGAGGACCGCCGCTCCCCAGGCGTAGTCCCCAACGTGCTGGAGCTCCTGAAGGAAGGGGAGGAAGCAGCAGCTCATCACATCCGCCCGCGTGGAGAAGAGAAGCTGTCCGAATAGCAACATCAAGAACCACCGCAAAACTTGGTCTGCCTCCACTCCCGGTCCTGCTACAACCCTCGGCCGCGCCAGCTCTACCAGCCGCTGCAAGTGCTCCTCCGGTCACTCCCCGACCGCAACTCCTGCTCCCCGCAAGCCCAGGCTGTCCTGAAGACCAGCCCGGGGAAGAAGGGTCCACTGCCTCTCGGGGCGCCGTAGCTCTAGGCCCAGCAACTCCCGAGCCATCCCCCGATAGTCGGGAAAAGTGACGCTAACCGGTGACCCATGCACTCAAAGGCCAGCGAGCCTGGCCACGTCCTCCAACGTGGGGACCATATGCCCCACGGGAAAAGGAACGCGCAACTCACTGGGTCCCGGCGATCGTGCAGGGCATAGAGCAGAGCTGCGTCAAATCGACACACCTCAATGCTCAGGAATGGGGCGAACCCCATGGCAGCCAACCGCTCCCTCTGAAAGTCCGACAGTGCTAAGTACACTGCGCGGACCTGCAGCCACAAGGTACGGGTCCTACGTTTTCCCTGCATTCATTCATTCATTTTAGATGCATTTTAGTAATTAATTTAAGTTTTTTGTTCCATTTCTAAATAAGAAGATCAAGCTTTGAATCTCTGTCATAAGAGCGGTTCACAATGGGCCGCTCGTCCCTTGAGCGGTCCCATATTCACCGCTTTATTCCTTTGGTTCTGTCGATTTGAACGGGCTGATGTTGACTGTCCTTAACTTGGATGGGTCATCATGCACCGTTTGTCCCTCAAGCTTCCTAGGGTAGAACGGCCACTCCTGGGCCGTGTAAATGTTGAACGGTCCTATGGGGACCGCATTGTTCTGCATTGATGGTGCATTGAACGGACCAAAGTGGCCCATATGTTTTTTGTACGGTGATCCTCTCACCGTCCCTGCTTTGTTCAATTCTACTGTTGAGTGAAGTTGAACGGCATGTACCTAGCCGTATGAATGTTGGGCGGTCCTATGTGGGCCGCATGGTTTGGTTTGTGCGGTTTCTGTTCAACCGCTCTACCGTCGTCTTCCCCGATGACGGTGAGGGTTCCCCCGCCGGAGGGGGGCCGCCATGGCTCCCCTAACCGGCCCCTAAGCATCTCTAACCCCCCAAAAAATCCTCTAAACTAGCATGCATTGAACAAAATTAAAGAAAATGAGAGAAAAGGGGGAGGCCTACCTCGGGGTCGCGGGGCTTCTTGACTGCCCTCGCCGGTGCATCTTCTCCGGCGACCTCTCCCTCCCCGACGGAGGCTTCTTCCTCGGCGGCGACCACGGCGAGCTCCTCCATGGTCACCTCCGGCGTCTCCTCTTCCCTGGCCGATGGTGGCGGTGGCGGCGGCGGCGGTGGCGGCGACGGCGAGCCTTCACCGGTGGCCGACGGTCGTGCCGCCTGATGCTTCGTCCTCATCATCGCGGAGGTGAGGAGGGGGGCCTTGAGATGGAGAAAGAGGGCTTGGGGGTTTGAGAGATTGAGAGAGCTTGGGAGAGGATTGAGAGAGAATGGGGTGTGTGTGGCCCCTTCGTCCTCTCCACCATGTGTTACGGTGGAGGGAGGCGAAGGGGTTTCAGTTTTTTGAGATTGCAGAGATGAACGGTCTATCGTTAGACCGTTTACATTTGAGCAGTTAAACTCTGACCGCACATCCCCAATGGCCATTAGCTTTAAGTCGGTTTGAATTCCTGGTATGAGCGGTCCATGGTGGACCGTTCTTCATGAGATGGTATTTTAGTGACCGTTCATCCCTGGTGATCTGTCTCTTTGAATCTGTTCAAATGCCAGGTGCGCACGGTTAAATGGAGACCGTTCTTATAAGTTATGCAGTGTAAATATGGTCGTTTATCTTGGGGTGATGAATTAGAATCATGAATGTCAATCTTTTGGGAACATTATTGCCTAACCATCTTATGCAGGGTCACTCCATTCAGTCCCACCGTTTTGCCTGCACAGGTAAGTCAGGTATGGCTTTCTATCCCTACATCCCTTATTGCATTACTATATGGTACTATTATATATTGTCTCGAGAACCAGTTGGTTATCTATGTGTTCCAGGATCTGATGTTCTCCTTCAACAAAAACAATGATGATCTAGGTTCACGTACTTAACCTTTGGATAGACCGTTAAGTTGGGATGTCATGGGGAGGATGGTTCTATCCTGCACGCCGTGGTTACGGGTGGTATCTTGACTCTGATGTTCCCAGCTTAGCAATATTATTCTTGAGTATTTTATATTTTAATCTTTCTTTGTATTCGTTTTTAAGATTTCTTTTATTTTTAGCCCAGCATGCATCATACGCATCTTTTGAGCTTTCATGCCCCATGGTTTGCTTGAAGAATGTCCCATCAGTGGTGGTCAGCTGTGCGTTCAAGTGTTCGAGTAAGAGGAACTAATTCCACTCTGAGTTGGAAGGTTTTCTTTGATCAATTCGTTTGGTTTGGTTGATTGAAAGGTCCCCGTCTGGAGTTTTAGCCTGTTTCCTTTAATTTAGACACTTGCTTTTGTGGCCCCCTCATTGGACCGCGGGATTATGTCCCCCGTGAGGTTGTTCTTGTCAGTTTATTTTTGTTTAGTTCCTCCAGACTGGCATCACTTTTGGTTTAATCATTCCTTGCGTTTGGTTCAGAGTTTTCTAGAAGATTCCAGTCACTTATTGATGGAAACGGGTGTCGTTTTACCTTAACGCTCACTTTTTTCGGTCCACTCCGCTGCATTTCCACTCCACTCCATGTTCCATGTCACTTTCGCCTCACCTCCGCTCGCTCCCCTGCAAAGAGGACGTTAAGGAGGGGCATCTGTTGACACCCGTTTTATCCCGATAAGTTGAGTCGTTTCACTTACTCACTTTGGTTGATGCCTCGAGTTGCCCATCACTCGTTGGGGCTGTTTTTAAGTATATCTTGGGCTAGTCTCATGGGTTACCTCCCTCCTTGGTTAAGTCCAAGTCATTTCAGAGTTTAATGGGCCTGGGTTTTGATTGATTGTGCCTTTTCTACGAGTTTCAACTCCCACATGCATGTACGGTTCATCCACGACCGCTCAATACATGTGCGGTTACCTATGGGCCGTCCGTATATTTTTGGAACATTTTGGCGAATTTTTTTAATTTCCACCGTCAAGCATTCATGCGGTCCTAGTAGGCCCGTTCAACTCAATGAACGGACCTATGTCAACCGCTCATATCTCAGAGTCCTACGCTTGACAACTTTCTCAGATAATTATCCAACTAATTGAATTATCACCGACAAGGCTAGAATGGTTTGCCCTTGTCCGCTCTACAGTTGAACGGTCTCCATAGAGCCGCTCATCTATGAGAGTCCAACGGCGGGCATTCCGGTCAGTTCGAGGGATAATTGGGATTATTTTCTGATTATTTGAATTTCCACCGACGGGTATGGACGGTTAGTTTATAACCGCCCACCTGGTTGAGCGGTCTATCGTGAGACCATTCATACCGTCGACTGCTGAATTTTAACGGATTTTAATCCTTTTATCCATGGTTTTATCCCCAACTTCTTTTATCAATATCTCTGTGGATACTCAACCATTTTGGCTGCCGTTTCGACTGGATGAGAGATAATTATATTATCTACGATTTATCTTTAATAATCTCATCCCGAAAATGGCTCAAAACCCTAGTTTCGGGGGTGGCTTTCTAGGCTCTATAAATAGACCCTAAAGGCCTGACTTGAAAGGGGGAGATTTTTGATCGACGGCAAAGCCCTACCGCATTCTTGAGCGACCTAGCACCAAGGAGGGAGACTCTCTACGTCCATACGAGCCTCCGGTCTAGGGAGTAGTCCACGCTTTGAGTCGTTTGTGCTTCTCATAGTTTTCGTCGTTTTTCCTTGCATGCATTGTTTCCTCCCCACATCCCCCCTTCGTTTTCATCATCATGCACACCTCCACCCATGTTTTTGTCATCCTAGGGGTTCAATACCCCCCAGGTATCTCCCTTTCCATTGTTTATGGTTATTTCTTCCCATATGAACATTTATTACACCATTCAGTCCTGATCTAGGTGTTCTTCTGGTATCTTCACGTTGTTTTGCAGGTCAGCACTTCATCAGCACGAGGCCCATCCCCTCTGGCCGGCTGGAGAGGGTGGAGGTGAACCCTTTAGCAACTTCTGGCGTGATGGACTCGAGTGGTTCTTGCCTGCCCGTTCAAGACGACGTGCGGCTGTATAGGAACCGCCCTTCTTCTTCCTGCGGTCTTCTTCAAGCCGTCCATCCTCCAGGAGCGCTTCCTTCCGCACGTTCTGTAGCACCCCTATGCGGTCTATCGTAAGACCGCACGTCTATAGGAGGCTCTTCATCAACCGCTCATCCTCCCAGTGCTGCAGCTAGGCGAGTGTCTCCCTTTCTCTTCCAAAGCACGGCGTGTTCATCACGTTCAGCGCTTTGTTGGCGATCACGGTCACTTTCATTTGCCTTGCTCCTCTTACGGTTTTTCATTTACTTATGCATCACATTGTTGATCCATTCATAGCACATATTCCATCACGGTAAAGTGGAGGAAAAATATATCTACAAGCAACATGTCACGAAATGCAATTGGCACCAACCTCTCCATGAACACATGGCAGTCATGACTTTTCAATCCATATATCTTCCCTTCATTGACATTGACACAACGGGCTATGTTTGACACATATCCATCAGGGAACCATCAATTGCTTCAACCACTGGCACAGTTCATTGATTTGTGTATCCCGCAATACGTAAGTTGCTTTAGGTTGCATAATTTTTCCATGTACGTTCTGTAGTTCTAACTCTGCACGTTTGCAATGTATTTTCAAGTCCACTCACGCTTTGGAATTATCATTTGTTCTGTCTTTTATATTCATGATAGTGTTGAACACATTATCAAAGACATTCTTCTCGACATGCATGACGTCCAAGTTGTGCCGTTTCAAAAGGGTTGACCAGTAAGGTAACTCCCAGAAGATACTTTTCTTCACCCAGTTGTGATCCTCTCTAAATCCACGGAGCTGTCATGTGCTCCCAAACAGTTGTACTATATTTGATAAATTTTGCACCTAGCTTGTCATTTGTCGACCAGACACCCGTTCCAATTCATCTTCATCCATTTCTTGTGTGCTATTCAAGAATGCGTCCTTTTACCTTTGGAAAGGATGGTCAATTGATAGAAACCGCTGACGGCAATCGAACCAGCATGATTTCCCATCATATTTTAGGACAAATGATTTGGTATCGGCCATACAGTAAGGATATGCCAACCTCCCATGTGTGCTCCAGCCAGATAGCATTCCATTTGCAGCGAAGTCACTTATTGCCCACATCAATGCAACCTTCATAGTGAAATTTTGCTTTCTATGCGCATCATAAGTAACAACTCCATCAGGCCATAATACTTTTAGCTCATCAATTAGTGGCCTGAGATATATGTCCAATTTTTTGGGCTAGGAATCACTAAGGATAAGAAAAGGTTTTCTCGCTTCATGCACATGTCCGGCAAAAGATTGTACGGTGTCATGAACACTGGCCAACATGAGTAAGACGCCACTGAACCTTCAAATGGATTGAAGCCATCTGTGCATAAACCTAGCCTAACATTCCACGGCTCCCTTGCGAAAGCATGATGAGTCTGATTGAAACTATTCCAAGCTTCGCCATCGGCGAGACGACTGATTATATCATCTGCAGGACGTACTCTTTCTGTGTGCCATCTCATATGCCGAGCTATCTTTAATGACATATATATCCGCTACATTCTGGGTGTGAGAGGGAAGTATCGCAATGACTTGTAAGGTACATCCTTTTGCTTTGAATTGCCCCCTCTCTTAGGTTTGAACCTATCATCCTGACAAATAGAACATGATCTTTTTATCTACATTATCTTGATAATAAAACATACAATGATTAGGGCATGCATCTATTTTCACGTATCCAAGCCCTATCTCATTGACCATCTTGTTTGCACGGTAAAAATTTTTAGGCAGCTTCTCATCTTGAGGCAGCATACTCTTGATGAGGAGGAGTAGACGGTCAAAACAACTCTCACTGAGGTGAAATTCGGATTTAAAATTCAACAACTGTGAGACGGTAGACAGCCGAGTGTACTTTTGACAACCATCTCACAAGAGCTCATCGGCATACCGAAGTGACTGAAAAAATCTTTCAGCCATATTGTTTGGTGCTTCTTCATTGTATACATGTTCCTCCCTAACATTAAAGCTGGGACCAACAACATCTACAATCATATCCACTTACCTACTTGTGCTAGCAACATTGGTAGGCTCATACGACTAGACATCCTCACCATGACACACCCAATTTACATAACCTTTCATAAAACCTTTCCTATATAAATGGGCTTGCACATCCCATGGTGAAAGAAACCTCTTATTTGCACAAACTAAACCAGGACATCGGATGTGACCCTGCCTATCTACTACTATTGGATGCCCCAATGTAAACTGGATGAAACTATCAACTCCATCTTCAAACTCATCTGACACCACCCAATCTACTATTCCATGATACATCCATAAATGGTCTAGTCTATCCATATCTACCTACAAATCACGTATTTCAGTATGATTCAACCAACAAAAGTAACTTATATTAATACGTCATATGAAACTTTTGAAAAAATTTCGGCAACATCTCCCTAAAAAGTTGAACATTTTCACACTTATACATCTATTTGGTCACATACTGTCACGCCCCGATGCGGAAAAATCGGAACGCAGCAGTTATAACATTCATGTCAATCAAAGCTTTCATTGCCACAAGAGACCATACGCCAAGACCGATAACTAAAATGCAATTAATAAAAACTTTATTGATAATAAAGATGAAGTTTACTTATTACAACTGACATCTTGTGGACTTTACTAACACTTACATCAACAGACACAACAAAAAAGAGAACAAGAACATAAGTCCTACTATGACTCAAAACTTTCACTATTGAAGTAACTACAACGACTCAAAAGAAGAACATGACCGACGCTAACTGGCTCGCTCCTGCCATCACTCTTGCCCGAGCCCATCAGTTTGAGTCTCCTCATCCGAGCTACCTGAAAAGGTGGGGAAACTGAGTGAGCGAGAGCTCAGTAGGATTTATATCTCTATCATCAGGCATAGTTTAAATGATCAATCATTTCATCATGTATGGCAACATGATAAAAGAATCAAAATAAACATATAAATAGGCGATAAATGACAGATAAGAGAATGAAAAGATAGATGGCAATTTAAGAATAAGGGTAAGCATAACAAGAATTTCCCATGAGAGTTCAAGTAAAGTTTCCATGTGAATTGGCCATGTCAAGCACGCACGTCATGTCACGCAAGAATTTCAAGTAGTTGAGAGTAGAATGTCATAGATTAACACGCTAGTCATGCACTACGGTGCAATGCCACACCTTGTCATTACAAACTCCCCGGGGCACAAGTACTTTCGGGCGCTCCTCCCAGGACAAGACCGGGCCCTTATGATGCGTTGGCACTGAAGGGGTTGGATCGTAGATCCCAATCTAGACATTCACTTATATAAATGGCCAAGATTTCCAAGGTTAAACCATGTAATCGAGGCATTCCATGTAGGAGTATAGATTTCTTAATGAAGTTCAAACAATAAGCTCTTCATCGATGGAATGAATCATTTATGAAAAATGACTTTAAGAGGGGCTTAATGGAATATCATTCCAATAATTGACCTAGAATAGGACTAAAATTCGATGTATGGTAGCCCAAAAAAGGCTGGGTACAATAATCATTAAAAACAAAAGATTTTAGGTTGCTGAGAGAAGAAACGGTCTAGTCATGGACCGCCACTGGAAAGAGACAGTCACAGGGATACCGCTTCCAGTTGGGCTAGACCGGACCGGCTAATAGAGTAAGGCCAAAAGTTTCAGAGAGGAAGAAACGGTCTAGTCAAGACCGCAACCCACTAATTGGCGGTCTAGGAAGGATCGTTTTTCACTTTTGGCAGGATTTTGACAGAATTTTGGCAGAACATTGACAAGGCCTTGTTCTGCCAAAAAAAAAATGACTTTCAATGGGTTCAGGACTTGGTGGTACAACCTGCTCGACATCCTAGTGGGAATCCCAGGCTCGCAGACTGTCAAACAGAACATTATAGTGGTCTCATAATAGTGGTCCTAGTCCAACGGAAGGAGTATCCGGTGGAGAGTCCCAACTATTACAAGATTGAGTCTTGGAAATACGGAAAATGTAAACGGTGCGGTCAATCAATACCACCGGAGTGGCATGACTGTCAAACAGAACATTATGAACAATATTCAGCAATTTATAAGTGGCAAGGAAATTATTTAAATCGACCAAAACTTGTTTATTCTACACATGTTTCACATGGTTGTCTAAGGATGATAATCAAGAAGGAAATAATCATGAAGATGATAAAAATTGATTTCAGTTTTTATTACCCCAAGTTAACAGTACATTTTTGCATCATTACTGGTCAAATAGACATGCTGGACACTGGCTAATAATCAGTCAAAATGTAGAAAACAAGTATAAGTTTTTACTTTGTGAGGCCAGAAAACGGTCAGGAGGAAGACCGCTTTATGTCATAAATGGTCAGGCAAGGACTGTTTCATTAATATTTTTTTTTTAAAAAAAAACTAGGGCAGCCAGACGATCTATCGCGTGACCGCCACTTCGCCATGCGGTCACTGGAAGGGCCGTTTCTAAAACAGAGATCTGTCGATGGCAAACCCCGATAGACCTTAACTAAAACGACGATTTCGAACAATCTACTCAACAGAAATTGTGCAAATTAGTATCATTAGAAAGAGCACTCAAATGGGAATAATATGACATGCTTTAATTAAACTTTAGTCTATGGTATACTAACCTAAATAGAGGTAAAATGAAGACGATGAAACTTTAACACACCCTTGATTAAACGATGAATACAAATAGTATAGTGAATGAAAATTGGGCGAAATAGCATCATTGGAAAGAGGACATTAACATGAGCATGATAGCATGATTTAATTAATGTTTAGCCGGAGAGACACCTACCTTAATCCATGGGAAAAGAAGAGAGAAAACATGCGTCGGAACCCTAATCGCACTGCCTCAAACGCCCAAAATTCGCCCAAGTCCGGCCACGATCGACCAAACCGGCGGCCAAACGATCAAATGAGGGTCACCAGAGGTCGTAGCCCTCTATTTATAGAGCCTATGGGTGGTTCTAGAGATCGAATTGAGCTATAGAGTCCAAAGAGGGGAAAACGGTGAAAAACTCGGGTCGATCAAATCCGTCGCCGCCGCGCCAAATCGAAGGGTCTAGGGTTATGATTTTCAAATAAGAATTGGTCAACAAGAGTTTGGCTAGGGTTAGGCTTCGATTAGAGCCCATTAGAGTGAGAATTAAGGTCCAATTTGGGTAATTTTTGGTTGTTCATATAAAACTACGATTTTTAGCCTATATTTCGAAATTGGACCTTATCCAATTTTATTATGGGTTTCTTTCTGAAGATAAAGTTGTTGGAAATAATGTTTTACACATGATACATATTTTTATATATTTTTATTAAAATTTCAAAAATCTGAACCAAGAATAAAATAATATAATAATTAAATAATATCGTGATATTCAGTATTTTAAAATTTTAGGATGCTACACCCTCCCCCACTTTAAGGAATTTGGTCCTCCAAATTCATCGAATCTGACTAACGAGGATAACAAAAACCAACCTAAGAACAAATCAGGATATAACTTTCTAATCGCTTCTTCGGATTCCCACGTGGCCTCTTCAATTCCGCGTCGACTCCACTGAATCTTTACCATCGGAATGGATCGGTTCCTGAGTTGCTGCTATTTGTAGTCCAAAATCTTGACAAGCTTCTCTTCGTAGGATAAATCTTCCTTCAGTTCCAAGTCTGTATGTTGAATGATATGCGAATGGTCGTATACATACTTCCGTAACATAGATACGCGAAAAACATTATGACTGCCCAATAACTATGGTGGTAATGCCAGTCTATAGGCAACTTCGCCTACCCTCTCCAAGAATTCGAACGGGCCAACAAACCTCGGGCTCAACTTGCCTCGGATTCCAAATCTTTGAATTCCTCTTGAAGGTGATTCTTTCAAAAACACATGCTCTCCGACCCGAAACTCCAAATCCCTTCTTCTATTATCAGCATAGCTCTTCTGCATGGACTGAGCAATCTTCAAACGGTTCCTAATGACTTGAATATTCTTAGATGACTCTGAAATAAGATCCAGTCCGAGCCATTGCTTCTCACCGATCTCTTCCCAACAAAGAGGGGACCTACAGCTTCTGACATACAAGGCCTCAAATGGTGCCATCTGTATGCTAGACTGGTAACTGTTATTGTAGGAAAATTCAATCAAAGGTAAATGTTCATGCCAACAACCTCCAAAATCAATCATGCAGGCCCTCAGCATGTCTTCAACAATCTGATTTGTCCTCTCAGTCTGCCCGTCAGTCTGAGGGTGAAACGCAGTACTGAAGTTCAAACGGGTTCCCAAGGATGCTTGCAGACCTTTCGAAAAGTGAGAGGTAAACATGGGGTCTCTGTCAAATATGATGGATACAGGTACTCTTTGCAACCTCACTATTTCCTTCATGTACAGGGCAGCCAAAACATCCACAATCCACTTAGATTTAATAGGCAAAAAGTGCGCGGATATAGTCAAACGATCAACAATCACCCAAATTGCATCAAAACTGCTACGAGTTCTAGGTAAGCCCATGATAAAATCTATGCTGACACTCTCCCACTTCCACTGTGGTATTTCAAGAGGTTTTAAGTTTCCAACAGGCCTAAAATGTTTGGCCTTGACTTGCTGACATACTAAACATCTACTTACAAATTCGGCCACTTCTCTTTTCATGTTCGGCCACCAAAAGGTCCTCTTTAAATCTCGATACATCTTTGTAACTCCTGGATGAATGGTATACTTGGACCTATTGACTTCCTCGAGAATCTTTTTCTTCACCTCCGCAGAATCAGGGACACAAGTTCTACTCCGGAACAACAATCTACCATCATCAGCTAACACAAAGTCTGGTCGACTAGCCACCTGCTCTTTAATTTCTACTAGCAATGGGTCATTAACCTGCAGTTGCTTAATCTCTACTAGTAACTCTGAATGAAGCTAGACATGAGCAATCATAACCCGATCTTCCTTCTCTGCGACATTAAGATCTAAGCTTGCAAACTGCTCTAACAACCTCCATTCTTGAAGCATCAAACTTGCTAATCTGGCCATCGACTTCCGGCTCAAAGCACAGCCACAACATTACCCTTTCAAGGATGATACTTAATAGAGAAGTCAAAATATTTTTAGTACTCGAGTGAATAAATATTTTGACTTCATTCTAAAAAGATGGGTAGGCACTAAAGGGGTTGGATAGTAGATCCCAATCTAGACATTCACTTATATAAATGGCCAAGAGTTCCAAGGTTAAACCATGTAATCGAGGCATTCCATGTAGGAGTATAGATTTCTTAATGAAGTTCAAACAATAAGCTCTTCATCGATGGAATGAATCATTTTTGAAAAATGACTTTAAGAGGGGCTTAATGGAATATCATTCCAATAATTGACCTAGAATAGGGTCGAATTCGATGTATGGTACCCAAAAAAGGCTGGGTACAATAATCATTAAAAACAAGAGATTTCATGTTGCTGAGAGAAGACCTCTTCCAGTAGGACTAGACCGGACTGGCTAACAGAGTCTGGCCAAAAAGTCTCAGAGAGGAAGAAATGGTCCAGTCAAGACTGCAACCCACTAATTGGCGGTCCAGGAAGGACCGTTTTTCACTTTTGACAGGATTTTGACAGAATTTCGGCAACACTTTGACAGGGCCTTATTCTGCCAAAAAAAAATTGACTTTCAATGGGTTCAAGACTTGGTGGTACAACCTGCTCGGCGTCCTAGTGGAAATCCCAGGCTCGTGGAGTCTTACGGAGGTCTCATAATAGTGGTCCTAGTCCAACAGAAGGAGTATCCGGTGGAGAGTCCCAACTATTACAAGATTGAGGCTTGGAAACCCAGAAAATGTAAACGGTGCGGTCAATCAATACCACCGGAGTGGCATGACTGTCAAACAGAACATTATGAACAATATTTAGCAATTTATAAGTGGCAAATAAATTATTTAAATCGACCAAAACGTGTTTATTCTACACATGTTTCACATGGTTGTCTAAGGATGATAATCAAGAAGGAAATAATCATGCAGATGATAAAAATTGATTTCAATTTTTATTATCCCAAGTTAACAGTACGTTTTTGCATCATTACTGGTCAAATGGACATGCTGGACACTGGCTAATAATCAGTCAAAACGCAGAAAATAAGTATCAATTTTTACTGTGTGAGGCCAGAAAATGGTCAGGAGGAAGACCGCTTTATGTCATAATCGATCAGGCAAGGAACGTTTCATTAATAAAATTTGTTTTTTTTAAAACTAGGGTAGCTAGACGGTCTATCGCGCGACTGCCACTTCACCATGCAGTCACTGGAAGGGCCGTTTCTAAAATAGAGATCTGCCGATGGCAAACCCCGACAGACCTTAACTAAAATGTCGATTTCAAACAATCTACTCAACAGAAATTGGGCAAATTAGTATCATTGGAAAGAGCACTCGAATGGGAATAACATGACATGCTTGAATTAAACTTTCGTCTATGGTATACTAACCTAAACAGAGGTAAAATGAAAATTATGAAACTTTAACACACCCTTGATTAAATGATGAATACAAACGGTATAGTGAATGAAAATTGGGTGAAATAACATCATTGGAAAGAGGACATTAACATGAACATGCTAGCATGATTTAATTAATGTTTAGCCCAAGAGACACCTACCTTAATCGATGGGAAAGGAAGACAGAAAATGCGCGTCGGAACCTTAATCACACCGCCTCAAACGCCCAAAATTCACCCAAGTCCGGTCACGATCGACCACGCCACTGGCCAAACGATCAAATGAGGGTCACCAGAGGTCAAAGCCCTCTATTTATAGAGCCTATGGGTGGTTCTAGAGATCAAATTGAGCTATAGAATCCAAAGAGAGAAAACGGCGAAAAACTCGGGTCGATCAAATCTGCCGCCGCCACGCCAACTCGTAGGGTCTAGGGTTAGGGTTTTCGATAAAGAATCGGTCAACAAGGGTTGGGCTTCGATTAGAGCCCATTAGGGTGAGAATTAAGGTCCAATTTGGGTAATTTTAGGTTGTTCATATAAAACTACGATTTTTAGCTTATATTTTGAAATTGGGCCTTATCCAATTTTATTCTGGGTTCCTTTATGAAGACAAAGTTGTTGGAAATAATGTTTTACACATGATACATATTTTTCTATATTTTTATTAAAATTTCAAAAATCTAAGCCAAGAATAAAATAATATAATAATAAAATAATATCATAATATTTAGTATTTTAAAAATTCAGGATGCTACACATACACATACACATTCACAATATACATGGGGTGCCTACATCAAATAATATGCCCATCTATGGATATTTGATAATTCTATGTTGTTTATTATATGTGCTTCACGATTATCTTAAAATTTCAGCAGCATCTCCCCACACTTCTCCAATATACCACCATAATTTACTAATTTTAACTCTTCTCTAAAGTTCACTCACATAAAATGCAAGTGACCAAAAGAGCAGTCAAAATTAGCAGGTATATTAGAGAACATAGGGAAGATGCTACAGAAATTTTAAGATAACTATGAAGCACATATAATAAACAACATCGAATGATCAAATATCCATAGACTATTGTTGGCACTCAAAAAAAGCTCAATGACGATCAAGCCTAAATGACAAGAATGACACGGCCCGCTAAAGCGAAGAAGCCGAAGGAAACTAACACACAAGGGCCTTCTCGAGTTGCCGGAGCCTCGGGTCACCCGGAATGAACACCAGGGACTTTACCTCAGGAGAGTCGAGAAGAATTCACAACAAACCGGTAGTGTCATCAGGCCTGCCCAATGAACTGGTATCGACTCAGTCGTGTCGCATAAACAATATACGTCATCCGACCAAGGACGAGAATGCACCAGGTGGCTCGCCACCTGACAAGAGACCCTCCTGAGGTGATAGAATGTGTCTGGCCCTTCAGAATAGGGAACCGGAGACTCCGTCAGCAGAAGTCCCAGACAACCCGGCATGGGTACGGCTTCTCTACAAATTAGGTCTGTTAGTGACCGAATGATCGCCCAGTCAAGGTGAAAGCACCCCAGGTAGTATCCCACTCCCCGAGAAAGCTACCAATGCAAGTTAAGTTGAGCCAGCAGCACAAACCACTGTGACGAAGGCCATATCAGTGAAAAACTAGCGTGTCCGAGCTAAAGATGCACGGGATTCCGAAAGCAGCTGTTCAGTGGCCTGTAAGCTTTGTCAATACTTTTCACCGTGGTTTTGCAAGAACATGGCGAGATGAAGGATCATAGTGACCTTGGGAGTCAGTCCAAGGCCCCAGTCCGTCTCACACCCGAGCGAACGGGATGGAATGGCCTTATTCGGCGAGCCCTCTACCTGGCGCGCTCCCCTTTCCAGTGCGCCCTCTTCCCGACGCACAAATGCAACCTGGAGCCTCTTCCCGGAGCGCTCTTCTCACGCCGGAGAAGGATTACGCATTGGCTAGGCTATATAAGCCAATCATCGGCCGAATGAAAGAAACACGGATGAAAAAGGGGTCGAAGAAGAGATAGAGAAAAATCAAGAGAGAAGAAAAGAAAGAATTAGGGAAGAAGAATTATTTTCTGGGGGAGTGGGACTTAGAGAGCCGCATCCCTTACAGCTTGTCTGTTTGCCTGGAGGAGCCCGACATCGGGGAAGAAGTGTCCATCTACGATACTCTGTTTCCGTAGGTGGGTTCCGGCAGTTTCTCTCCCGGTCATTCCCACTGCTGCTTTCCTTTGTAAGCCTCTGTGAATGTATGAGGTCGGGGGAGGGGGGGCGATGATATGAGCCTCCCCCCCTCCTTTTTTTTATTTTGGGGTTCCTTCTATCTTTCCCCTCCTCTGCAACCAGGGATTCATCCCTGTCCATGTAATCGCCAGCCGGTCTCTAAGCAACAACGCCATATCGTGCCAAATGTGTGTGGTAATGGTCCCTTTTATGATAACAATGTTTTGATGTCAAGCGGAGTAATATCTCCTGCGCCCTTCTTCCCCCATCTCTTCCTGTGGTTGCATTCGACTCCTAATATCATGTGTGTCTTCGTGCGAATTTCTTCCTCGCCGGTGTTGAACACACCCTGGGTTATCCCAAAGGGGCTACAGCAATGATCCCCTCCCCGGGGTCCTTTTTATTGCATAGACTGCAGCGCGTATTCCGTATGTCCACACGTTTCTCCGGGCCGGAGGCGTGTATATAGGTAGGCTCCCCTTCAGCCCCGGGAACGGCTCCCCGGTACTACTTCCCAGTTCACGGCTATGGGCTAGGGGAAGGGGGCCATCCCCAAAATTTATGAGTATCATAATCGTTTATGTTACAGAAGCCATTGAACTATTCGATCATTTGCTCCCTTCAATGTCTCAGTCTCTTTGCTAACCCGCTAACCTTCAGGCTAACTTGCTAACCCCTCTGCTAACCAGCTAACTCCGATATATACATATACACATAACTAGTTGTCGCCAGCCTATCGACTGAGTGCACTGCATATGCATCATATTTGACTGTTTTCCTCGAGGAACTTACTGGCCGGGGAGGGGGAACATTCCCCATTGGAGTTTCCACATCACTACGAGGTCTAAGCAGACATGTCCCGCAATGACATGTATCTCTGCAGGCCGCCAGAGGGTGAATATTGAAAGGGCTCTTAGCCCAATATCAAATCCAATGTCCCTGAGGGTACTGTGGTGGCCATGGGTTGAGTGCCCCTCGTAGGCTAGCCCTCGGGATTTCCTTCCTTACTGGTCATCCCTTTCAATCATATTTTGGCCCATGGAATATTGGTGCCCCTCGTAGGCTAGCCCTCGGGGCCTTCCATCCATTCGGGTCTGCCGGCCGCCGCTGTACCACCCGGTATTAAAGAGCTTACCCCAGTTACGTGGGTATGCCTCCGCTTTGTTAGGACCAATGGTATGCTCTGATACCACTTGATACAGCTGGTGCGATGGATTCAGAGGGGGGGTGAATGAATTCCTCTTTAAAACTTCGCTCAATTGACACTTAAAGCAATCAGAGTTAACGAATAGAAATCAATTGAGATCTTCCAACTAAGAGATTCGCAGAAGCACTTGATCATTCAGTTGGGCTACTGAACTATAGACACCTAGCCAAGTCTGATCCGTATACAGAGTCAAGTACGAACAGCGTGTGCCTTAAAGCATTCAGATAGAATACTCAAATGAAACGCTCCTAGCCATTCATCTATCGACAATCAGATAAGAAATCAAATCACGGAGACAATAGATTTTAAGGTGGTTCGGTCCATTGACCTACGTCCACTCCACACTCCAACCAGAGTGTGGCTTCTCGCTGATACACAGCTTAACAGCTGGGCCTCACAGCTTGCCAACATCAGCTGAGAATCACAGCTTGCTTCCGCTGGGCAATACAGCTTAGCCATCCGCTGACTCACCGCTTGACTGCTGGGCGTTATAGTTTCACTGACCAGAGGAGTCCCCCTCTGCAACAGCTGGGGCTTACAGCTTAACCCGTCCAGAGGAGTCCACCTCTGCTACTGCTGATAAACAGCTTGAAGCAAAGATAAAAGAAAAACAACGACTGAAGTAACAGCGCCGGAAAGCTGCAAAACTCTACAAACCAAAGTTGCTCTCGCAGGAGCTAACTGGCCTGGATTTGATCCACGGTCCAATAGAACCATATCTTCAATGAAGTCTTCTATCTTCTTCTCCACGAACTCTCTCTCTCTCTCTCTCTTCTTCTTCTACTGCTAGTCTATGTCTCTCTTCCTCTCTTTTCTTTTCTTCTCACTGTCTCATCACTCTTTCTTTTTCGAACACTTCTCTCTTCTGCTCTTCTTCTGCTCTCTCTCTCTGATTTTCTCCCCTTCTTCTTCTTCTCTGCTCTTGATCTCTCTCTTTCTCTTTTTCTTCTACTGCTTTCGAGAGAGATGATCTTCTGATTGCAGGAAGCAAACTATATATATATATACTCCATCAGGTCAAGTTGACGAGCTCTTTCCCTAGGAGTGTGGAGGGAACGCTCTGACCTGGAAGCTTCAGGAGACACTCGCCACTTGTCAGAATCTGGAAGCTTAGGGTCCACGTGGCAGCATCTTTGAGTGAGGATCGTCATTGGATCACGTGCCCTTCTTGAAGAACACGAGCTATTGACCTGTTGCATAAGTGTCTTTTAGTTATGTATAAATTATGCACAGACTTCATTCAATCACGAAAGATGTACACGGACATAGGGTATTATATGCACGAGTTCAGTACTGTCACACTAGCATATGCACAGACTTATTTGCAACACAAGACTAACGGATGCATTGACTATGCAGGCTACAGACATTTCATGGACTAAGATGCATGAATCTCGTATGCACTGAATTGGTTACGAGGTGGGCACAGACTTGATTTAGCATGAGATTATGTATGCACGGGCTCAAGTTTAACAAAGCAGATATATGCACAGACTTGAGAAAGCGAGGTGGCAAGCATGCACGGACCTTGGTGAGATGTGCACCGACTATGTACCAACTAGCATGAAAACGAGCACAACAATAGGAATATGCACCGACACAGTGCTAGCCCATAGTAACCATTGCATTGCACCGACCGTGAAGGCTCATGTGCATCGACTTAAGGTGCGTGTGAGACGCATAGATGCACCAACTTACACACACATGCACCGACTCCAGGCCACCATGAGACGCAGAATAAGCAATGCACCGACCTAACACTCACCAAGACTGTGTGCACAGAGAGTGGAATGAATAGACCTTAATGCCTATGAACGGTGACATGCACTGAGGTTGTTGAGCAGCCTGACTGACAAAAATGCACTAGCCTTAGACAAAACATAAGTGCACCGACTTAATTGATGCGTAGACATGTTTAAACCCAATGCAGCAAGCAAAACAGTGCACAGAACAATGCATCAACCTAAAGCAGCAACTGAATGCTCATCAGCTAAATCATCATCAAGGCATACAGATCAAGCACTCAATCATAGATTAATCATGCAATCTTATATGGTGACACTAATGTTGCTATCATTAAAACATCACAGCATCATCAAGGCACGAGGGGCACAACAATCTCCCCCTTTTTGATGATGGCAACACAATGAGTCACACGGACTTGACAAATTACCTATTCTCCCCCTTTGACTTCAGCAAAAAGAAGGTTGTTTGCGTGAAAAATAATGTGATGCATGAACCTATTCTCCCCCTTTGAAATACAGACCTCCCCCTTTGACATAAACATGAATATCTATAATGCCCAGAACTCCCCCTGAGAGCATGAAAGGAATCGAAAATGCAAGCACAGGATGTATCCTCAGGGATGAACTCTGGTTATCCAATGAATCAATCTGGAATCCACCACCACAAGAATTCTGAAGCAAAATTGGTTGTGGCACACCTTACATTTGTATGGACAGAACAATGCAGGTGAAAGACCCACAGAACCAGAACTAGTTACAAGAGTCATTCGTCAGGGATACAGAAACAAGATGGAAGATTCCAACAGTGTGGAGAGTGAAATTGATGATGTAAATGAAGTAGATGTAGCCAAGGGTAGGAGTAAATAAGAGCAAGCAAGGCACAGGATCTACAACAGGTAAGTTAGCATGATGATTAAGTTGCCAGAGGTGAACCTGATCAGAGGAAATTGTATGGTAGGTACCACAGTAATAAGTCCTCACAAGGAAAGACTCTCCTATCATAGGGGGTTATGAATTAACCGACATGACCCAATTGATTTAACCATGATGTATACCAAATTTGTCAATTAAAATCAATTCTCATATCTGAAGCAAGTTTTAATAAAACTGAACCAGCTAATCATGTAATATACAAAATCAATCATCTTTCAATTTACTCAAATAATCTTAATGACTCCTTTGAGAGTCACATAGAGCAGTGTTGAAATTAAACACCCTTACTAGAACATGAGTTGACAGTTTTTGCAAGATATTTGCTTTTGATTAGCACATAATATTTCCTGAGCAATTTGTGTTGATCAATACCTTTTTACATGAGGCACAACACGTCTCAGGTGAAGTTACCCAGTTACTCAGTGTGATAACAGTCAGTGCCTCTCAATTGTGAGAACAGAGTTAGCAATAGGAGTGCCTTTCACATGAGGAAACACCTTGATCAGAGGTCAGAATCCCCAGTTACTCAACTCAAACATGCCATTGCTCTGTCAGGTTTGAAAATTTTCCTTTACTGCAGAGGTAACTATGGCACTTTATGACTTAGGTTTTACTCCATTTCTTTGATGGAGGACCCAGTTTCTTGGTGACCAAAGTCATTGCTCTGACGTCAATTTTTCCTTCTTAGCCAACATTTTTCAAGTTGATGTTTAAAAACAATACTCACTCTATGTATCTCTACCAGTGGTCTTGAGATTATATTTTCAGATTTCAGATGAGTGAGTCTAGACATTTCATGACATGATTGGTTTAGATTTATTAAAACTTTTCATTCAGATATTTTCATTCATTTGAATACAAATCTGAGAATACATTAAGCTCATACCAATTTGAAACAATGGTCATTCTTAAACCTGTCTGATAGGAATTTCTTTCATACTAAAAACATGGTACACAACTTGAAGTTCTCAGATCAGTCCAATCAATGCAACTTAACAACTTATCATTCTTGGAACAAGAATCAGATTAATCGGACCAGCTTGAAGGGATGTGAGTGTTGGATGGGTACAAGCTGGTAGAGCAAATAACGGCAGGAGAGAAGACCATCAAATGTATGTAGAGCAGAATCAATTTCAATAGCTAGGTCTGGAGTACAGACAGATCAGCTAAACAAGTAGAAATATCAGAGAATTCAAGTGAACCACACATTGGCAATGGCATCGATAAGATTGCTAGACAGAAGGAGTTCAAGAGGTGAATAAGTGATGAAGCATGTATGCTCCCCCTGTCTAGATGCAATGGAATATTTTTTTAGGATTTCTCAAATTTTATGACATGCACTACTCTTCATACGTGCAGTATGCAACAAATCTGATAAAGAGACCATGATGACCAAGCGACAATAGACAAACTCCCCCTGACAAAATGCAAGATATGCAATGAAGGCATAACTCATGAATTTAAATTTTAGGCTCATGAATTGTAACTTGCACTGAGTTCGGTTTCACACAAGACATATGTGCACCGACCTTTTTATTCATGTGACAGAGAAGCATGCACCGATTTAAATCAAACATGAAGCATTCAATGCACGACCTTGGCATGTGAACAACACGAAGTGCACGGACCTGTATGCAATGTAGACATAAGATGCACCGACTATATACAAGACATGCAACTACCTATACTCAGTGCAATACATGCATTGACTTGAAACATCAACTATGCAAAGCATGCATATGACACTCAGTTGTGCAATAATTATTCAAACATCAGAACATTCTTTATTCAGAGAGCATCATGCGAGAGCAATCAAATTTTCAAGAGATGTCAATTAAGCACAGACAGATTAATATGATATGCAAACATCTAAAGCAAACAATTTCAGATAGCAGAATTTAAGGAAAGTTTTCAGAACTGACCTGTACAGCGCAGTCATGGGGTTTTCATTCTCGAGTGCCTTGAATTATTGACCTCTTTATTCATCAGCTTCTAAGGCACACCTGCAAAGATTTGATCACTTTGATCCAGCAGGAACCCAAGCAGTCTTGGGTCCTATACTAACCCCAACAGGTGTTCTAAACAGTTCCTTAGCAACATTATCATCAAATTCCATCAAGTGACAGTTGGCTATGGAGTGTCCAAATTTACCACAGTATTTACAATAAGCAGTATATTTTCTAATATTGTGATGCACATTAACAGAAGCATGAGGCCTATGTGCATAAGCATGAAGTGATCTGTTGTTTACATGGACATTTTGTTTCTTGTTTTTAACTAACCAACATTTAGCAGATTTGTGACCTGCCTTGCCACAGTTAAAACATGAAGAGGTTCACAAGTCATTTTGCAGGAAATTGGACAATAAGGATTGATAGAATTTTCCTTAACATGCCAACAGTCCTCGACTGTATGGCCTCGCTTCCCACATTCGAAGCACTTGATGTGCTTACCTTTAGAATCCTTTTTGCCCCAAGTGGATCCAGACCAGCACTCAATGGCTTTGTGACCAGGTTTATTACAGTTGAAGCAAATGATATGTTGGTTCAAAGTAATTCTGTTTCTTTTATAGCAATGATGATTTGCAGAATATCTAGCATGCATCCTATCATTGAATTTCATGATGAAACATGCATCCATAAGATGACCATGCCTACCACAATAACAACAAGACACCTGTGACTTTCTCGCGGCATGGTTACTAACACATTGACTAGATGCATGCGAATGAGTAAATGAGGCATGAGCAGTGTGCATCGACCCATCAAATTCAACTAAGCTAGCAGATTTTAAGGCATGAACAGGAACAGTCTCTGCCTTCTTCGTTTGACCCTTCCTTTTCAATTTCTTATTATTCTTAACAATTTTTGTTTGTTTTTCATTTTTCTGGGCCTTGAACTGAAATACATATGATGAAGGTGATTTCTGATTTTTATTATGTTTTGGGGATTGATTTGTGGTACCAGCTACATCAGAGTTTTGCACGAAAGTGGTGTATAGCTAGTTTCTAATAGTTTTCTTAACATCAGAGCTACAACTTATCCCCTTTCTTGAATTATCATCCTCACCTTTCATGACAGCTTTCATTTTTCCTTTATTTTTAGCAGACTCGGATGCTGAGTTTTTCAGATCATGAATTTTAGTTTCCAAAGAGGCGATGTGAAGTTCATAACTTGCTATCTCCTGTTCACTGCAATTAACGCATTCACTTAGGACTTTGTTTGTAATTTTATACTTCTCAATTTCTTGTTCCAGACTGCTCAATATGTTAGTCTCTTCATTGTAAGCAGTTTTTCCTTTCTCTAATGTGAGAAGTTGTTCGGACATACCAGTGTTTAATTGTTTTAACTTCTCAATTTCAGCTTTCAATTCATGGTTATCCTCCTCGAGTTTTCCAGCTTCAATTTCCTTACTAGCACACCTTTCTCTCTCTATAGCCAGAAGCCTCTCTGAAATGACAGTATTTAGGACCATGAGTTTTTTGTTTTGTTCTTTCAGTTCATTGTTCTCATTGGTCAGCTTCTCAATTTCTTTACTACTGGATATAGACTCCAGTCTTTCAATTAGTTCATCTTCTCTTTCTTCAACTTTAATTTTCTCAAACAACAATTCTTTGTTTTCTTCTTTTAGAGATTCAATCAATTTTCTCTGTCCCTCATTTTCATCATACAGATCTTCATTGCGTTCTTTTAGAGCCATGCACTTGTTGCAAATCAATTTTAGAAAGGAACCCTGCACACCTTCCTTGTTAACTTTCTCTATTTCAGCTTTTAGATTTTTATTATTCCTCTAAATTTCGCCATTCTCAGCTTTCAATTTCTCCAGATCAGAGTTAATCCTTTCCAACTCTTCCAGGTTTATCAGATGTTCATTAGTTTTCAGCTTTAACTGATTTTCTAATTCAGAAATTTTATTGGCATATTCTTGGTTTTCATTTTTCAGCAAGCACATTTGCTTCATATTCACGTGAGTCTCAGATAGACATTTATCATATAATTCATTGATATTCAAGCACTTTTCACAAGATGAATTAGAGTCATTTTTGTCAATTTTCTTTTTCATCTTCTTATATTATTTTCTTAGATGATCATGAGACTCTAGCAATTCATTATATGCAGCAATCCAATCATCCAGGGCATAGTCTTCAAAGATATTTACCTGATCATAGTCATGTTCTTCATCTTGATTGCTGCTATGTTCACTTCCTTGAGCCATCATGCATCGATTATCATTTTTACAGCTGCTATCCTTCAGTTTGTTCAAGATTTCTTGGGCATACCTACAAGATGAGACATATGAGATTAGTGCTTTGTCAATTGATGCTTTTACCATGTTCAATGCTCTAGAATTGACGGAGTCTTTCAATGTGTCTTCCTTGGTCCATTTGGATTCACCTTTTGATAATTTGTGTGAACCGTGAGTCATTACCTTCCACAAGTCAGGATCGGTTGTTCTTACATACCGATGCAACTTTTTCAGCCATAGCTCAAAATCATCACCTCTGAAGATCGGTGGATGAGCCATCGAGAGATGAATTAATCAATAGAAAGAAATGAGAAGTGCACCGGAATTGATCGGTGGATGAGCCATCGAGAGATGAATTAATCAATAGAAAGAAATGAGAAGTGCACCAGAATTAACCGAGGTACAGTAAGACACCGACTCAGAAAGACTGAAGCACCAAAAGCGACAAAACCAGATCCTCTCTGAAATGCACAACGAAAGTAGCAGGATCCTCTGTAGATCGTTAGATCTAATACACAGAGACCCGCTCTGATAACACTTGTTAGGACCAATGGTATGCTCTGATACCACTTGATACAGCTGGTGCGATGGATTCAGAGGGGGGGTGAATGAATTCCTCTTTAAAACTTCGCTCAATTGACACTTAAAGCAATCAGAGTTAACGAATAGAAATCAATTGAGATCTTCCAATTAAGAGATTCGCAGAAGCACTAGATCAATCAGTTGGGCTACTGAACTATGGACACCTAGCCAAGTCTGATCTGTATGTAGAGTCAAGTACGAATAGCGTGTGCCTTAAAGCATTCGGATAGAATACTCAAATGAAACGCTCCTAGCCATTCATCTATCGACAATCAGATAAGAAATCAAATCACGGAGATAATAGATTTTAAGGTGGTTCGGTCCACTGACCTACATCCACCCCACACTCCAACCAGAGTGTGGCTTCACGCTGATACACAGCTTAACAGCTGGGCCTCACAGCTTGCCAACATCAGCTGAGCATCACAGCTTGCTTCCGTCGGGCAATACAGCTTAGCCATCCGCTGACTCACAGCTTGACTGCTGGGCGTTACAACTTCGCCGACCAGAGGAGTCCCCCTCTGCAACCGCTGGGGCTTACAGCTTAACCCGTCCAGAGGAGTCCACCTCTGCTACTGCTGACAAACAGCTTGAAGCAAAGATAAAAGAAAAACAACGACTGAAGTAACAGCGCCGGAAAGCTGCAAAACTCTACAAACCAAAGTTGCTCTCGCAGGAGCTAACTGGCCTGGATTTGATCCACGATCTAGTAGAACCAGATCTTTAATGAAGTCTTCTATCTTCTTCTCCATGAACTCTCTCTCTCTCTTCTTCTTCTACTGCTGGTCTATGTCTCTCTGCCTCTCTTTTCTTTTCTTCTCACTGTCTCCTCACTCTTTCTTTTTCGAACACTTCTCTCTTCTGCTCTTCTTCTGCTCTCTCTCTAATTTTCTCCCCTTTCTTCTTCTTCTCTGCTCTTGATCTCTCTCTTTCTCTTTTTCTTCTACTGCTTTCGAGAGAGATGATCTTCTGATTGCAGGAAGCAGACTATATATATATATATATACTCCATCAGGTCAAGTTGACGAGCTCTTTCCCTAGGAGTGTGAAGGGAATGCTCCGGCCTGGAAGCTTCAGGAGACACTCGCCACTTGTCAGAATCTAGAAGCTTCAGTGTCCACGTGGCACCATCTTTGAGTGAGGATCGTCATTGGATCACGTGCCCTTCTTGAAGAACACGAGCTATTGACCTGTTGCATAAGTGTCTTTCAGTTATGTATAAAATATGCACAGACTTCATTCAATCATGAAAGATGTACACGGACATAGGGTATTATATGCACGAGTTCAGTATTGTCACACTAGCATATGCACAGACTTATTTGCAACACAAGACTAACGGATGCACTGACTATGCAGGCTACAGACATTTCATGGACTAAGATGCATGAATCTCTTATGCACTGAATTGGTTACGAGGTGGTCACAGACTTGATTTAGCATGAGATTATGTATGCACGGGCTCAAGTTTAACAAAGCAGATATATGCACAGACTTGAGAAAGTGAGGTGGCAAGCGTGCACGGACCTTGGTGAGAGTGCACCGACTATGTACCAACTAGCATGAAAACGAGTACAACAATAGGAATATGCACCGACGCAGTGCTAGCCCATAGCAACCATTGCATTGCACCGACCGTGAAGGCTCATGTGCATCGACTCAAGGTGTGTGTGAGACGCATACATGCACCGACTTACGCACATATGCACCGACTCCAGGCCACCATGAGACGCAGAATAAGCAATGCACCGACCTAACACTCGCCAAGACTGCGTGCACAGAGAGTGGAATGCACAGACCTTAATGCCTATGAACGGTGACATGCACCGAGGTTGTTGAGCAGCCTGACTGACAAAATTGCCCTAGCCTTAGACAAAACATAAGTGCACCGACTTAACTGATGCGTAGACATGTTTGAACCCAATGCAGCAAGCAAAACAATGCACAGAACAATGCACCAACCTAAAGCAGCAACTGAATGCTCATCAGTTAAATCATCATCAAGACATACAATTCAAGCACTCAATCATAGATTAATCATGCAATCTTATGTGGTGACACTAATGTTGCTATCATCAAAACATCACAGCATAATCAAGGCACAAGGGGCACAACACGCTTTCCCCCTGCAATCCTCTGGAGATGGGGAGATGCTGCCAAAATTTCGTCACACATGCTTGACTAATTGCCCTCATAACTCGGGCTTAATAAGATATACTTCCAAAATAATGAACCTCCGTGCTCGAGTATGAACCTCGCACGAGTCTCAACCCTATCTCAAGGGCATCCTGGACCCCAATTAACTCATCAATCAACTCAACATATGTTTATGGTTCAAATAAACTGAAAAATACCCAAAAATTAGCTAACTTGGCGCGGCCCTAAATCGGCACGCCCTAATACGGCGCGGTACCCCCCGCACCGGTTTAGACTTACACTCAAATCCCCTAAATTTTGGATGGTCACCACCCAGCGCGCCCTAATCTGGTGCACACCGGGCGGGTCACGCCAGTTAAGGCCATTGGCCTCCCCGCGCTGTTTTAACCCTTTTACCTACGCTACCCTGCGCCGTTTTAACCCTTTACCTACGCCTAACCGCGCCGATTTTGAATAAAAATGCATCTTTCGAGCCGTTTTAACTCCTCTCTCATTCTCGAGCCAACCCTCACCTTCCATGGCATGGGTCGATCAATGTAATCAACCATAAACCAAATAAGAAGAAACTTTTTAAGTTTAAATCATATGTCATCATGCTTTTGCTAATCTATGCATTAGATATGGATTTGCGTTCATACATGCTACGTTAATGCGTGCTTGCCTAGGTAGGACTTTGGTATATCAAATGGCACTGATAGAAGGTTGGGTTATACCCGACTGGAAGTTTTAGCTATGCGTGATGGTGGTCTTCGGACCCATGTCCTCTGCCTCGTACCGAGGGCTCGAACTTAATGAATTATGCCTGCTCTGCATGATTTAGAGAATGACAAGCGAATCATTTCACGCGGCCTTGAAAGTCTCATCATCACATGCATTTTCCTGCATTCTATTTTAGCCTCGGGCTACCCTTTATCTCGGCAATTAATCAGAGGTTTTTCTCCTTATCGGAGGATGTAATTAACGTCATAGTCTTTATGGTATGGTGGACTTTCGATCCCGACACGGATCCCGCTTTCGCCCGACCCGGGTGAGATTGAGCGCATAATAAACTCGTCACCTAGTGACTAGCACGCCCACATGAATAAACCAAATAAATAAAAATCAATTTTCCCCCGATCAAACAACTGTCCAACAAGACAATTCAAGACTATGTGTTTGATATATGTCGTTACTATCCAAAGATAATAATAACATATATCATAACAAAAGTCTTTAACAGGAAAAAAAGTAAAAAAAGGCCTTATCCACAATCACATCGACATCCACATTCACATTGGCATCCTCGCATGCAATATAAATTCGCGTCCACATTCACATACACATTTACATTGACATCCTCGCTTGTAATAAAAGACCCCTCCCCTCTGCCGTCAGACCCCCCCTCCCCTCCCTCGTCAGCCCAAAGACCCACAAATAAAAAAAAAATAGATCGCTCTCCTTCCCTCCCCTCCCCTCCCCTCCACCCACCCAAACCCGCCCCCTTCCCTCTCCCTACTTTATCTCTTTCTCTCACAAACACCCACCGTCCCCTCCACTCCCTATACTCTCTCTCTTTCGCACACATTGTCACACATATCCCCCAGCCCCCGACTCTGCCCCCCCCACCCTCTCCCTTCTCCGTTGCCCTACAACCCATACATCCACCCACCCAGACTCGCCCCCGTCCCTCTTCTTTCCCTCTCTCTCTCTCTCTCACACATGCACATCATAAAATTTAAAAAAATTAAAAAATATTAAACAACAATAATGTCTAATAATAAATTTAAATAATATTAAATATAATAAAATAAAAACATATACTATATAAATTAAAATTAATTGTTTTGCTTACTATTTATTGGTAGAAATTTTTTTGATCAATTCTCCCATTGTCGTCTCCGACGTCGATTACCCTGCACAGAACAAAATAAAATTAAAAAAATTATATGTGTGTGCATGTGTGAGACAGTAAGGCAGGGGGGCCATGCCCCTCTCTATCTGTGCATGTGTGAGGGAGACAAGGAGGGGCCGGGCCCCTCCTTGTAGTGTGCTTGTGTGAGGTGTGTCGTGGGTGCGTGTGTGAGGGGGTGTTCGTGTGTGAGGCCGGGACAGGGAGGGGAGCAAGGAGGGGGCTAAGCCCATCCCTTTGGATGTGTGAGGGTGGGAGTGTGTGAGGTGGCTGGCGATGGGGGAGAGGAAAAAGAAAGAGGACGATGGGGGAGAGTGGCCGGTGGGAGAGGGAGCTTCGAGGGGGAGGGGGGCCGGCGGGAGAGGGAGAGAGAGGCATACTGCGAGAGAGGGGGAAAAAGGGAGGATGACGGTGATGGCCGTTGAGGTGGCCAGTGGATGACGACGGTGGCGGGGGCAGCAGTGTTGTCGGCAGAGGAGAGGGAGCAACAGTGCCGAGGGTGAGGGATAGGGGCTCGGGTGAGAGCACGAGGGCTTGGGGTGGGGGGTTTAAGGAGGTGCTGCAACGGAATAATATTCCGTCGGAAATACATCGTAAATTTTTGACGTAAATAATATCCGTCAAAAATTCCATCGGCACTGAAAAGTAGGTGGTAGTTTTTGAATGTTGGCAGCGCTTGTTTTTTAAAACTAATTGCCGACAGAAAAATATTTACGTCGGACATTCTGTCTGTAATAGAGACGGAATTTTTGACGGATAAATGTTTTCATCGGAAACTTATCTTTCAAAAATATATAAAATTAGGTGCCCCTCTCATTTCCGAAAGTATTCCGTCAGAAACACCAAACTTGTAAGACATATTTTTTCCTTTGATTATTTATTTAATTTCTTTTGGTTTATTTATTTTACTTTATGCACAAGCGTGCTAGTCACGATGTGATAATTTATGCAAAGTCCAGAGACCAAATGATGGGGGCATCCCTTGCCCCTCCACATTTTCGAGGCTCAGATTGTTCGTCGGCATGCGTCATTGTGTTTGTCATATTTTTCTGAGTCTAGTCATGTAATTTTTATATTTTATTTGAGTCATAAACTATGTAATTTTCCCTTTATTTGAGTCTGGTACCTAGGTTTGAGAGTTATTTACCTAGGTTGAATGTCATTAGGTTGATTAGGTTGGTTAATAGGCCGAATTAAGTGGGCTTGGCCCAGGAGCGCCCCCCCTTGGGATAGTCTGGTCAATGTGTCATTAGTTCAGGGTCATTATGGTCATGTGAAAAATCTAGAGTCTATAAATAGCCCCCTCCCCTCTCTCATTTGTAACCTTTTATGATCAATGAAATTAGAAATTCCCTTGGAATTTTATCTCCCCTCCTTCTCTTGATATATCTCACTCATATCTCTCTCTCTCTCTAAGGGGGTCGCCACTTTCTCTCTCCTCCCCCTCCCACCTACTTTCTCTCTCTTCACTCCTCCATTAAGTCTATTCCAAGTCCCCACAGCCCCCTCTTTACTCTACCCCAGCCCCAAGAGAACCTCCACCAATCCTTGCTCCACCATCCAACCCCCAACTACCCATTTCCCTTCCCCAAGCACCTCTCCACCTCCCCAAGGCTGAAGGGGCTTAACCCTAGGCCAAATTTGAATTTCCCTCCCCTTGCTGGCTGCTTCCCTCCCTTCCCCATCACCCCCTTCCCATCTAGGTCGCACCCCCCCTAGCCATCAACCTCCCTTTCCCATTCTCCCCTCTCTTACCCCCACTCCTAACTAGGCACTGCTCTGGTTTGTAGGTAGCAGTGCACCAGCAGTTTGCAGTAGCAGCCACAGCGTCATCGTGAGGCTTCAGGAGGTGTACCATATAATGTTGGAATCATCGTCCAGTCTACTTCGCAACAAAGGTGGTTCTGCCTCCGTCTGAGTTCGTGACTGCCCGGAGGAGTCTTCACCGCCGGACTGCACAATCCTTCCCTGGCAGACACCTAACTGCAGCTTGCAGAGGCTACCATGACCAGTACCTTAAAGATATTGGAGCGACGTTTGGCTGAAGACTTCTGCTACGAGTCCTCTTTCATCTCCAAGAAGCGGAGCATCGTTTGAAGTCTGAAGCATAAAGTTCCAAATTTCCTACCCGGAGTGCGCAGGTCAGCCCAAGTGGAGATAGTTTCGACCTCCTTCCACTTTTCTAGCCCTCGCGGTCTGCTCCAACCTCCACCGGTGGCCCCATGGGTCTCCGTTCTAAGAGGACTCATCCACGGTTGCAGAGGTCCCTATCTCGTATTATTCGGAGTCTGGGAGTGCTCGTGGCGCCTTCGTCTTCAAGCAGCAGCCGACTGAGAGCAACCAGGACCAGCACCGAACAGTCATGTTCCCTACCATGCCCCAGCCACCATGACGTCAAGAAATTCTCCAATAATTCTAACGCCCTCCTAGGCTAACCCAGGACGTTTTGGCACTAGTTTCGTCAGCAACGGAGTTCGGGAGAGCCAATAGCGGTGCCATCATCGACTGTCTATCAAGCTATTCCTGAAGCTGGCAGAACCGGGGAGCTCGAGAATTCGGTTTCTAACTTAGCTTCCCCACCCTGCCTGGCTGGGTTACAGCCCCTCCCTGCGTGGAGGTAGTGTTTGAGTGTAATCTTACAGTCCCCCAGCCCTAGTCCAACCTCTCTACGAGGGCGTAGTGATTGTACTAGCAGGTCGTCATCCGAAGCTACATCGGCGCGACGTGCAGGTGCATACCCACACCTCCCCGCTCACCATCGTCTCCGGCCGGGATCTACGTCTTAACGCTGATCAGGTGAGCTTCTGGCCCCCTTTCTTTGCTGGATTATCTTGCTTAATTAGTATTGCTTCTTAGCTCCGTCGGACATTGAGAGAGTGTCCGGTCCCAAATTGTCATCAAATTGAGCGACCACCGCGGAGCGAGTTGTAAGAGAGACCCTACAACCCACGCCCTTGGCTTGCTGGCCGCCCGTGAAATTGGGCATCTCGGGCCCTTAGGGGTCCAGCCACTAGCTTGCCAAATCTCCCGGAGCATCAAGGTCCTGCCCCGAACCCTCTTCATCATTACCGGGTTGCCCCCAGGCACATGTGTGTGTTACGCGGGTGAGTCCGGTTAAGTGATATCGCCGGGTACGTTGGATTGCTTGCGAGTCATCAGTCCAAGGGCATCGGTCGAGTGGCTGCCACCCCCAAGGTGGTGTCACATCACCAAAAGGCTAGGAATCACTAATGCGCATCCCGTCTGACCGATCAGACGATAGTGGAAGTCGGGTCGGGACTGAAGCCCACCGTGTACATCTCCGCGAAGGGAGAAGACCCTTGATTCATCTCCTGGAGAAAGGGCCCTACAACCTGTGGTTCAAATTATTAGATGAAAGGAAAAGACCAAAAATTAAGTGTTGCGAAACACTCCGTACCGATGGCAAGGGCGCTCGAATCATCTCACTCATTCATTATTCATTATTTATTCGGAGACTGATCCATTCTGAGAGCATGATGGAGTCACGAGTAATCCCCCGAGTAAATGTCTGCTTGAGATGCGGCATGATTTGATGTTTGGTAGTAGGGAAAATAGGGTAATTTTTAGTAAAGACGGGTTGAATCCGAAACGCTATCAGTCTCGAGGCAAGGTCAGGTTCTGGCCATAGCAGAGTGAACCCGGGGATCTGGATTGGACCTAGCCTTCCACATACATTATTGTTTCGTTTATTGTTTTGGTTCTATCGGATGTATGCATATATTTTGCCTTAATCTAATTGCATATTTTATTGCTTAGCTTTATTTTATTTTATTTATTATTATTATTATCATCATCATTATTTTTATTTTTATTTTTTTATATATTATTATATGTTTACCTACTTAATTATTATTATTTGTTATTCTTATCTATTTATTAGTTTTCTCCTTTTATTTATTACTATTATTATTTATTATATTATTATTAATACTATATATATATTTATCATTTTTTTGATTATTTCAATTTGTTAAATTTTATTTCTATATACACTCATTTTTTATTTCACCCTTACCGGTCGACATAGGCCATGCACATGTGACAGGTCAACCGAGCCCCCTTCTCTTTGTTTGTGCTTTTTTTTATTAGTAAAATTTTTATTTACTTTTTTGCTTCTATTTTTTATTTTTAAAATTTTTTTGATGTTCTTTTATTGTTCTTCTCTCTCCCTTTATATATATATGTTTTTTTTTCTTTTTTTGCTCTCCCTTCTCTGTCGACCTGTGCCATGGGCAGGTCGACAGAAATGTGGGCCGGTCGACAGACCCTTTGCAGCGGGTTCTGCATGAAGCGTCTGTCGACCAGATCAAAGAGCTTGTCGACCTGAACTTTACACGTTGCCCTTTACAGCAGCATCTGGATAGCAGGTCCTGTCGACCAGGCTTTAACAGACTCTGGGAGTCTGTCGACATGATCAAGAAGCCCTTTTAGATGAAGGCCTGGGCTTTTATGTCTGTCGACCTGGACTTTTGATCTTGTCGACCGGATGATTATATGGTTCTTTTGAAAAATCGTTCAACATGCCAATCTAGCTTTCATAGGTCGACCTATTTTTCCATTTCAATCGACAGATTCTCTTAAACTAGTCTACCAATTTCGGTGCAATGCCTACAATGGTCCGCTTCGGTTCGACCCAATACCCAATATAGGTCGACCAAATCTTGATACCTCTATAAGATCTCATCTTCTGCCAAATATCTAGCACCTCTGCAGTGATTCTAACCATCAAGAACCCCCTTCTCGCAAACCCTAGCACCTTAAGCAGCCCTTCTCAAGGAGATTTGAGGGTTGTCCACCGATTTTCTTGCTTTAGTCTCCAGGTGTTCTTCTACCTTCAATCCAACCAGCGTGGCCTCATTAAATCTTGCAGTCAAAGTGTTCTTCTACTTCCAAATGGAGTCTGCACACAAGATCTAAGGAGAATGATATGTTGCTTCGTAGATCTTCTGCATTCTTCTCTGTCCAAATGGCCCCCAAGAAGGCTGCACAAGTCACTCTTCCGAAGAAATCCACCATATCTGGAGCAAGCCCTAGCAGAGCTTTACAAAAGGTGTGGGAAGAACTTCCACTCCCCAGGTTTGCTCCAAGGAAGATTCTCAAATCGAGAATAGTTGATTTTGGTGATTTGGATGATATGTTTCCCATGCTTCAAGTCTTATTTTCTATTCAAGATGGGTTGAAAGAATTTATGTATGCTCACACAAGTATATTTTCATCTTGTTCAAGAATTCTATGGACATATGCAAACTAGAGTCTGAGAGTTTATACATATGTAAAAGGAGTTGAAATTCCTATTAAGGAAATGTTATTGAAAAATGCTTTGCATCTTCCATGGACTGGTCATGTGATAAGTGCCACTAAAGTTGATCCTCAAGAGGTCTATACCATTATGACCCAAGAAGATTTTGTTGAAGGAGTCAGTGATAACCTTCGGTTAAATGCTAATGAGTTTACTCCACTACAATGCATTATTCATCACATGATTACGACTATACTCTATCCAAAAGGGGGTAGCAGAGATCAAGTGACTGATGTTCAAAAGTTTATCTTCTATTGTCTATTCAATGGAATGAAAATAGATCTGGTTCCATTAATGCTTAACCTGATCCTTCTATGTCATAGGCAGCGTTACAAATCTTTGCCCTGTGCATCTCAATTGATTGCCATATTTCCATATGCTCAGGTTGATTTATCTGATGAACTTTATGAAGAAATTCAGCCCCTGGTCACTTACAATCGTATGAAGATTGAGAAATGTATGGGATACACATTACAAAATGATGAAGGTCAATGAGTGACCAAAAGGCAAATCAGAGTTACAGAGGATGATGAATCTAGTAGTGATGACAATGAGCCTGATATTAACCCTGGATAGGAACATGAACAAGTCTAGCCTCCAATGGAGGAACCAGAAGGTCCAAAACAAGATTAGCCTCCAGTGCCTTCTACAGAAGAAATGGAAATGGTGAGGCAAATTGAATTTGATTGTAAGTACTTTGAGGATCGGTTCACGAGGATGGATGTGCAGTTCGCTCACTGGGGCAACAAGTCACTCAAGTCAGTACAGCTGTGGAGTCTCCCACTAGGGATGTGGTTGACATCCGACTGCACCAACAGAACCAGCTACAATCTTTCAATACCCACATGGAGACTCAAACCCACATGTATTAGGAGATAATGGACTACGTTCGCTAGCCCTCAGATGATCCCTCCCGTTGATCTGATTTTGTGTCCCTGGTCTGTCTAGGAATGTGCCTTTTACTTCTATGTTTACGTCTATGTTGCTACTTGTTGTATGTGTATTTATTCTATGAATGTGTGACTATGTGTGAGCACATTGCAGAATGTATCTCAAGTTGTCTCAAGTTTCCAATATATACTGTTTGAACCAAAAAATGTAAAAGGGTGAATATTGTCCCTGTAAACACGCTATTTATCACCCTTAAATAGCAATTTATCATGCTTATGCAGATATTTGTTACCATTATATAGCTATTTGTCACCCTTATACAGTTTAGCAATTTGTCACCTATTGAATGCGGAAAGTGAATGGAGATAAATATGAAGGCGAGAGTGTTTGTTATATTTGTCACCCTTATACAACTATTTGTCACCCTTAAGCACCTATTTGATACCCTTACATTGATATTTGTCCACCTCATATAGCTATTCGTCACCCTCGCATAATTTTATTATTTTTCACCGTTACACAGCTATTTGTCACCCTTAAGCATCTATTTGTTAGCCTTGCCTTGCATAGCTATTTATCACCTTTACACATTGCAGAATGCATCTCAAGTTGTCTCAGGCGTCCAATGTAGACCGTTTGAACGAAAAAATGTAAACGCGTAAATATTGTCCGTGTAAACACACTATTTATCACCCTCAAGTAGCAATTTATTACGCTTATGCAGATATTTGTTGCCCTTATAAAGCTATTTGTCACGCTTATATAGTTTAGCTATTTGTCACCTATTGAAGGTGAAAAATGAATGGAGATAAATATGAAGGCACGGGTGTTTGTTACATTTATCACCTTTATACAACTATTTGTCACCCTTAAGCACCTATTTGATACCCTTACATAGATATTTGTCCGCCTCGTATGGCTATTTGTCACCCTTGCATAGTTTTGTTATTTTTCGCCCTTATATAGTTATTTGTCACCTTTAAGCACCTATTTGTTACCCTTACATTGATATTTATCTGCCTTGCATAGCTATTTGTCACCATTACACATTGCAGAATGCATCTGAAGTTGTCTCAAGTGTCCAATGTAGACCGTTTGAACCAAAAACTCTAAACGCGTAAATATTGTCCCTGTAAACACGCTATTTATCACCCTTAAGTAGCAATTTATTACGCTTATGCAGATATTTGTTAACCTTATATAGATATTTGTCACCCTTACATAGTTTAGCTATTTGTCACTATTGGCATTTGCTTGTTTTCTCAAATTAGTTGAGGATTAAGCATAGGGAAATACTCCCTAAATAGAGCAAAACAACACAACGCCAAAGATGCTTTACCGGCCGAGTTGAGCTTGAAAATCGAGACGTGTTGCCGGGTGAGGTGGCACATCATAACAATCAGGGATCGCCCTCGAGCACAAGGCACTACACCAGCCAGTTTCCCAATAACCGAGTCGGATCCATGGTTCGGGACAACCTACCATATCAAGCGGCACTCTGAAGAGATTCGGGGATCACTCCCAGACACCCAGCATACGGTATCACACAGCCAGTGCTTCAACAATCGGGTTAACCCGGGGCTCAGAATGGCCTACAGTCCCATACGGCTCTTCGCCAAGAAGCAGGGGTCACCCCGACTGCCAGACAAACGGCATCATCATGCCACACCTCAGTTATCGGGCCAACCCGGGACTCCTAGGAACCCATCGCGTCACGCGATGCATGACGGAAAAGCAAGGAACAACATCCGACACACCTCCTACAAGTGGCCTGATATCGGCAAATCTAGCAAGTCACATCACACCTGGGTTCACCGCGTTCAAGACGGAGCACTGGCGAACATTAAGTTCGGCCAACCCAGGGCCAAATTCAAGTGAGTTATCTCTTCACCCGGTCCACCTGACCCTCGTAAGCCCCAGCTCACCCAACCAACTCAAACCCCTGAAACCGGCCAATTATTCCAACCCACATAAATCCCAGACTCACTCAACTATAGCCCATTCAAACCCTTGGCTCTAGCCCGTCTTAACCCCCAGTAGGACCTACATGACTTTTTCAGCTCTTCTAGGCCAAATGCCACCATTTTGGTCCATCCTAACCCCCTAAGAGGAGAGGTTTACTCAGACTAGGAAGCCCCAAGCCTTTCCAACACGCATAAACCCCCCTTACGCGGACCAGATAGCAAGTTCTTGAACGCGATCGCCAAGGCGACCGTGATCTCAAGAACACGGTCGCCATGGTGACCGCGTTCAAGAGACTCAAACCCCTGGTCAAGTCTGCCTAAAGCCCATGTGTCACTGAGAACGCAGTCGCCTAGGCGACTGCGTTCTCAGAGACACAGTCAAACCCAAAAGGGGCGGTCAAACCCGCCTAAACCCCCCCCCCCCTTTAGGCGGACCATGTTGACCCCCTCAACTTGGTCCTCCTAAACCCCTATCCAACCTCTATAAAACACCCCATGGGTGCCCAAGGGCCATAGAATGCATGGAGCTCACCCCCGGTGTAATACCCTGGGTCTATCGGATCTTTTATCGGAGACATTTCGGATCGCTTTTGTGGGTCCTAAGTTATGTTTTATGATCCACGTGGATTTTTCTCTCATACAAATTACGGAACCTAGTGTTGAGTTTACTATTGAATTCATCGACTCGAGGACGCTATAGTTGCGTTGTGCTCCTTCCGAGGATCGTTTAGACTATTTTTCCGTATTTTTATAAATTAGTGAAGTTTCGGGCTAAACATCAGATTTCACGAAAATTAGGAAATTCCCAATTTCCTTTTCTTTTAACTTCTTCTCTCTCCTTCCTCTCTCCTCACCGCCGTTCACTCTCTTCCCCTCCGTTCTCTCTCCTCTTTCCCCCTCAGCTCCGGCTACAGACGGAGGAGGCCCGGGGATGCTGTGGAGATGCCGTGGAGGTGGTCTGGAGCGTGTTGGCGTGACGGCCGGAGCGTGGCGTTGGCGCGATCCCTCGGTGGATTCAAAGCCGACGTGGTTTGGTTTATGCGATCGATTTCCGCATGGTTTAGTCACTTCGGCGCGCTAGAACTTCGGTGGAGGTAGGGAGATGGATACCCTACTTCTCTTCTGCGTTCCCTCGCGATTTGGAGCCAAACAGTGTGAGTATGAGCGGGTTTTACCGCGTTTGGGTGAAAGCATGCTTCGGGGGGTGTGAGACGAGTTTGCCTTTCTCGGCGAAAGTTTTTAGCTTAGTTAGTGTTATTCGAACCCCTGACATGTTGGGAATCCATTCCCACCAGTTTTACAGCATTTGGTCGAGAATCGGAGTCGGTATGAGCCCGACTACCCCCGTGACTAAATTTGGGTCGATTCATGGGAATCGCCCGTTTCTTACGTTTTTTGGACGTGGTTTGGATCCCTTCCGGCTTGTGGAAGGCGTATATCGCATTTAGGAATGTTTCCCCTTCGTTTTAGGGTGAACGGGGTGTGGAAAGGTTGGATTTGGCCATTCCCCTGGTTTTCTCGCCGTGATGCCTTGGCAGTCCTTTCAGAGACCGTAAGGGGTCGTCTGGCGGTCCAGTGGAGACCACTAGGCTATGTGGTTTGTCGGTTTGGTGTTATGTCGGTTAGGGTCTTAGCGGTCGTGCGATAGACCGTTTGTGTTGGCTAGCGGCCCATTGGAGGACCGCTAAGCTCTGTGAAACGGTCTATTGGAGACCGTTAGGTTGTGTCTATTAAGTCGGTTTGGCCAAGCGGTCACGCGATAGACCGCAAGGCTGGTCTTGGTGGCCCTTTTGGAGACCGCTAGGCTTTGTTTATGTCGGTTCAATGGGTGTTTAAGTCGGTTCGGGCTAGCGGTCCTAGCTCCGATCGCTTTGTGTTCTGGGCGGCCCTTTGGGTGACCGCTAAGCTCTATTTGACCGGTTAAGTCGGTTTCACTGTTTGGAGTTTGACTGGGCGTAGTTGTCTAAGGCTTGACCGTTAGGGTTCCCCTTGCGGCCCTGAGGTAGACCGCATGCACCTATGCTTTCTGTTTTCCATTTTTTTGGC
The DNA here is from genome assembly GCA_022559845.1 of Amorphophallus konjac. Lineage (NCBI taxonomy): Eukaryota > Viridiplantae > Streptophyta > Magnoliopsida > Alismatales > Araceae > Amorphophallus > Amorphophallus konjac. The sequence continues at coordinate 312,541,369 of CM040121.1, forward strand.
CTCCAATTATCTTGGCTTAACCTTGTGGTTTGCCCGTCGTTCCGTGGTTGTCTTGGATATCCTATGAGGGTTGTGACCATGTTGTAGGGTTTCCGGGAGTGCCATTATATTGAGTAGTGTTTTGTACTGCTTCATAGTCATTATTGGTTTCTGGTCAACCCGGTGTGATCCAGTGGTTGACATGTGACCTCGTGAATGTCTCGGTGATCCTGTACGGATCGAGACATGGTTTTGGACGTCTTGAGGTACTATCTTACCTCAGTTTGCATGTGCATGTACTTTGAGGGTCTTGGTGATATCTCATGTCTCCGTGATTTGTGTCATGCGGATGTGTGGATCCGGTTGTCCTGTGCCGTTTCCATTATCAGTGCTTTACCGTGGCTTTGGCTTAGGGATTAGGCTGATTGGTGGCATGTTACCACTTTGTGCGATGATCTTGCCCCGAGTCGTGTGACTCAAGGATCATTGTGTCAGCAGGTCTAGTTTTCTGCCCTCAGTCCGATGGCAGTTTGGTGTTCTACTTTGTGTCTTGTGCTTAGTGTTTCATAGCACGTGTGACAGTGCATCTTAGCCTTTCTGTACTTTAGCACTGATGTTTCGGAGTCTTTGTGTCTAGTGAGCCTCCACTTGTCATAGCCTGACGACGCGTTCCAGTGTGTTGGTCCACCTGGGAGTGGTGGAGAGGCAGTTCTCGATATACGAGTTTTATGCTAGTTTCCGTGGGCCCCCTTGCCTTGCGGTAGCATCCTACGAGGGGGGAACTAGCTATAGGCCTGGCTCAAGGCATTGAGCTTGTGTGTGCACACGTGGTCAGGCGCGTTTGGATGAGCCCCGATAGGCGTGACCCTGACTAGTCACTCGTTATTGTTGTTCCTTGTACTTGGTTCTATGACTATCTTAATTACCAACGTTTCAGGTGTATGGGAGATACTTGTGGCGCTGTGTAAGACGTCAGTAGACGCATCTGGCTATTCTTCTAGTAAGGAGGTGCTTCTGTCCCTTGACACATGACTCTTGTGACTTGTGTTTCCGTGACCAGTTTTTGAGTAGCCTGTGCGTGGCTTCACTTGAGGTCTAGTCTTATGTGGTGTACATGGCGGTGAGCTCATGTATGTTCGTGCCTTTGACTGTATAGGTCTTTTATATGGCTTTTTCCTGTTTTGGTAGGCTTTAGCTATGGAGCTAGTGCTTCGTCGACGGATCGGTAACTCTCGACTTTATGAGATCGGGGTTCGCCTTTCTGTTGCTGTTTGGAGTGGCTTAGGGAGCCGACGTTCGTTCAGCAGCCGTGGTTCTGTTCGGTATGACTTTCCTCTTTCCTTTAGCTGTTCTTACTTCTGCTTTTTACAGCTTTACTGTTGTAGTTTAGTACTACTGTTACTTCTACTCCTACTTTACTATTTAGCGCTGTTGTTTAGCGTGTTACTGCGTTGTTTCCAGTGGGGATCTGCATGACCCCTACTGAGCCAGTGACACGAGACTCACCCCTACTTTTCAGGTGTGGTCGTTCTTCTTCCTCGTTGTTCGTGGCGCGGTGCATCAGTTCGTAGTTGCCAGCATTGCCAGCGTTGCCTGCGTCGGGTTTCCCCAACTTCAGTGTACGTTCTTCTTTCTGTTGGATTGTACTTATCTTTATTTGGACTGGACAAGGTTAACTTTAATTGTTAATTAAAAATGTAATTTTATTTCTGCTACTTTAGCAAACCTGATCATTAAAATATTAATTGCTTACTGTTTTATCTGGGACTTCAATGTACTCTACACACTCCTTTTTATCCCTTCGAAGCTTTACCGCTCTTTGGAGGCTTCTCAGAATCCAACTGGTATTGGGTTTACCCGGTATCCGGAGTCTGGGTCATCACAGTTGGTATCAGAGCCGTGTTGTGTGAAAGTACATGGCAATTTGAGATATTGCAGTACTCAGAGTCCTTAAGGTCCAGTACAGTCGGCAGCTGGCTTTGGTTTCGCGATTGTTTATCGCTTTATTTTCGCGTATGGTCTTGTGCGTGCTGTGTTGGCACTGTACGAGATGCTTTTGCTCTCGTCAGGATGTGACAGAGTGTTCTTCTTTTGTCGTGATGGTTGTCTCGGTTATGCTGTGCTTGACAGAGTTCATCAGCAGGCATGAATCTGCGGTGCGGTGTTCGAGATTTGTCTGTGTATTGTTCAGGTGGCTGGTGACTTTATCGTTGGTGTGATGGCCGTGCACATTCCTATGTTGCTTTGGTCGTCCCAGTTTGAGATTTGTTCATCCCCTGAGGTGTTAGGCTTGTGTTGAAGTGGTCGATTAGATGCCTTGTTTGAGAGAATGCTCGGGCGAACCTAGGATTTTCCTTCCTGATGAGCTACTGTTGGTCGAGCTTGATTCTTCTCATCTTGGTTGGTGGTGTCTTTTCGAGGTAAGCCTTAGAAGTGTTGTCTCTATGAAGCCTTTGTATTGTGTCTGCTTAAGTGTGGACTGTGTTAGTTCTGAGCCTGATCTGTGCCTTGTTCGACGGTTTCTTGGCTTTAGACCCAGTTTTTGTGTGTTGAGGGCCGTTGTGCACCATATCTGACGTGCCGTGTTTGGTGACCGTTGTGTTGTGAAGGCTCAGTAATCATTTTGGGACGTAAGGATAAGCTGAGATTAGCATTCCTTTGTGCTTTGTGCTGAAGCTGGTGCTCTTCCTAGTTTGCACTTTGGCGACTTGTGATCGGCTGTTAGCAGGATTGGTACTCAAGGCGTGGTGTATTGTAGTTTGTGAATTGCGATAGCACCGAGTGTATGTTGAGAAGCGGATGCCGAGTTGTTCGTGATGCCTGTGTGCGTTGTATGAGTGTGCAGTGAAAGCGTGTGGGCTTATAACCCACAGGTCGAGGACCATTGGTTGGAAGATTCTAGCCGACCGAGAGGTTTGTTTCCTCGGTGTGATTATCATCCTTGCTATGTGTGCCTTGATGTTGTCGTTTGTCATGCCGTTGCTTGAAGCTTCGTGATGGTTGGCACTGACATGCGTGAGAATTGGGGAATATGTCGGCGATTATGCTGGTCGAGTACCCTTTTCTTCCTCTGTCTTTTTATTGGATGTTGTGCTCTCAGGACAGATCGTGGTCCTTGAGATGCGTTCACCGAGATTATTCTTGTTGTTGTTGGTCCTTGTTGGTGGACTGTTCGCAGTACGACTTGTATATCTTAGCCGTGTGTTCAGCTGTAATTGTGCCTTGATGTGACCCAGCTTGCAGTTGTGTTCTGTGGTTCTGTGTTGAGAACGGAGCCAGGATTCTACAAGTGTTGTTGTTGTTGGTGGTGGTGGTGGTGGTTGTGTTCAGCTTGGGAGGAGTTCCCTGTGAGTCTGATTTGGCATTGTGTGGACTGAGATCTTGTCGGTTAGTTTTGTTGTTCTCTTCTGTCGTGGTAGAGTTGGCATGCGACTCGAATCAGATGTAATGTCTGAGTGAGGACTGACTTGATTGTGCTTGTGGTCCAATGTTGTCGTTGGCGATCTGTGTGCCATGTTTCGTTGTTGCTTATGGCACGACAGTCAGCTAAGAAGACTACGTTTCCTTGGGTAAGCTGATGCTTGTTGTGTCTATCGAATACTTTATGGGTAGTTGTTTTCGTGGCATGGGTCGTGTATCCTTTCCCGGTGAGACGTAAGCGGCGTTGCCTTGTTTTCGTAGGTGTTGGACTTGTGTTCACTTGTGTGCCATGCTCATTCTGTGGATTGATTTCCCTTGAGATCTAGAGCGTGTGCTTGTGATTGTGGTCTGGCAGTGTTCCTCTGAATTGTGTTTTCGAGAATCGTGTTATCGTGTTTTGTGTTTGAGGTTTGGCTGATGCTTGGAGAGCGTAGCCAGTGTTTAGATTTGTTCTTCCCTACTTCTTCTTGTTAGCTCCTTTAATTTTCAGGATGAAATTTCCAAAGGAGGGGAGGATGTAATACCCTGGGTCTATCGGATCTTTTATCGGAGAGCTTTCGGATCGCTTTTGTGGGTCCTGAGTTGTGTTTTACGATCCACGTGAGTTTTTCTCTTGTACAAATTACGGAACCTAGTGTTGAGTTTACTATTGAATTCATCGACTCGAGGACGCTACAGTTGCATTGTGCTCCTTCCGAGGATCGTTTAGACTATTTTTCCATATTTTTCTGAATTAGTAAATTTTGGGGCTAAAAATTGGATTTCACGAAAATTAGGAAATTCCCAATTTCCTTTTCTTTTAACTTCTTCTCTCTCCTTCCTCTCTCCTCACCGCCGTTCTCTCTCCTCTTTCCCCCTCTGCTCCGACTGCAGATGGAGGAGGCCCGGGGATGCTGTGGAGATGCCGTGGAGGTGGTCTGGAGCGTGTTGGCGTGACGGCCGGAGCATGGCGTTGGCGCGATCCCTCGGTGGATTCAAAGCCGACGTGGTTTGGTTTGTGCGATCGATTTCAGCATGGTTTAGTCACTTCGGCGTGCTAGAACTTTGGTGGAGGTAGGGAGATGGATACCCTACTTCTCTTCTGCGTTCCCTCGCGATTTGGAGTGAAACGGTGTGAGTATGAGCGGGTTTTACCGCGTTTGGGTGAAAGCATGCTTCCGGGGGTGTGAGACGAGTTCACCTTTCTCGGTGAAAGTTTTTAGCTTAGTTAGTGTTATTCAAACCCCTGGCATGTTGGGAATCCATTCCCGCTAGTTTTACAGCATTTGGTCGAGAATCGGAGTCGGTATGAGCCCGACTACCCCCGTGACTCAATTTGGGTCGATTCATGGGAATCGCCTGTTTCTTACATTTTTGGACGTGGTTTGGATCCCTTCCGGCTTGTGGAAGGCGTATATCACATTTAGGAATGTTTCCCCTTCGTTTTAGGGCGAACGGCGCGTGGAAATGTTGGATTTTGCCATTCCCCTGGTTTTCTTGCCGTGACGCCTTGGCAGTCCTTTCAGAGACCGCAAGGGGTCGTCTGGCGGTCCAGTGGAGACCACTAGGCTATGTGGTTTGTCGGTTTGGTGTTATGTCAGTTAGGGTCTTAGCGATCGTGCGATAGACCGTTTGTGTTGGCTAGCGGCCCATTGGAGGACCGCTAAGCTCTGTGAAACGGTCTATTGGAGACTGTTAGGTTGTGTCTAGTAAGTCGGTTTTGCCAAGCGGTCATGCGATATACCGCAAGGCTGGTCTTGGTGGCCCTTTTGGAGACCGCTAGGCTTTGTTTATGTCGGTTCAATGGATTTTTAAGTCCGTTCGGGCTAGCGGTCCTAGCTCCGACCGCTTAGTGTTCTTTGCGACCCTTTGGGTGACCGCTAAGCTCTGTTTGACCGGTTAAGTCGGTCTCATTGTTTGTAGTTTGACTGGGCATAGCAGTCTAAGTCTTGACCATTAGGGTTCCCCTTGCGGTCCTGAGGTAGACCGCATGCACCTATGCTTTCTGTTTTCCATTTTTTTGGCCTCCAATTGTCTTGGCTTAACCTTGTGGTTTGCCCGTCATTCTGTGGATGTCTTGGATATCCTATGAGGGTTATGACCATGTTGTAGGGTGGCCAGGAGTGCCATTATATTCAGTTGTGTTCCGTACTACTTCACAGTCATTATTGGATTCTGGTCAACCCGGTGTGATCCAGTGGTTGACATGTGACCTCGTGAATGTCTCGGTGATCCTGTATGGATCGAGACATGGTTTTGGATGCCCTGAGATACTGTCTTACCTCGGTTTGCGTATCCATGTGCTTTGAGGGTCTTGGTTGTCATGCCCCAAGAGCGGAAGATATCCGGAGACGCGTGACAAGTTTATATCAATCATGTCAATCAGAGTATTAGTGTATTCGACACCAAAATCAGAGATGCGCAAAAATAAAGATAACCCAATCCTTTATTCCTTCATAAGAATATGTCTATTACAAACCCTTGAAGTACTAACTAAAATAAAGGGAAAAAATACAAGGTTGACTCAAGAAAATATGAAAAAGACTAGATAACACGGAGGAAGCTCTATCTCTTTCACTCTGGATTTTCCCCATCCGTTCGAGTTCCCTGATCGTCGGACTTACCTGAAAAGTAGGGAAACACTAAGTGAGCGAACGCTCAGTAGGAAATTATATCTCAAGAACTAGCAATGGGTTTAAGTAATTACATCTTTCATGAATGCACTATAGCTATGCATGCTCGCATAAAACGACAAGATAGAGAGAGTGTATAACAATAAGATAGCGACGAGAACTAGTCATGAACTTTCAAGAACTTATATCAAAAGATATCAAGATATTCAAGCAAGTGTATTCATCATGTCATGTGCAAATTTGGCTATCACGTTCAAGCACGCAAGTATGCAATTTCCCTTTTTCGGGTCACGCAAGTCATGTAATATCAAGTCAAGTATAAGTACAAGATTTATGGAATGTTCAATCAAGTTAGTCATGCACTTCGGTATAATGCCAATACCGTGATCAATCAACTCCCATGGGCACAAGTACTTTCGGGTGCTCCTCCCAGGACCAGATCGGGCCCTATACACGCAGGCATTAATCATGTATTTTTAACATCCACTTTTGTGTATAGCCATTATGGAATTTCAAGAACAAAGCTTGTAGACGTGTAGGATAAACTTGGATAGAATAGAGTCCAAAATATGATACTTGACATAGATAGGTGATAATAACGGTATAATCACGATTATCGATAAAACTAGGTGGAATTGGTTCCCTAACTTGGGTACCATGACAAACAAGTATGGACATTCTTTATATAGAATTGAGGTCCACAAGAACATCAAGTTTAATATAGAATTTGGGTTTACAAGAACATCATAACAATGTTGATATAGAGTTGGGGTTTACAAGAACATCATGACAATGTTGATATAGAATTGGGGTTTACAAGAACAGCATCAAATGGCATGATAACCTCATCCCATTAAGAGAATTCTCATGATACACACTTTGCATAACATGAGGGCCGGTATACCATGTTTCTATAGAGTGACATGGCAAAATAGTGTAATGGGTTTTTATGGTACAACCAGCTCAGTCGGCCTTGAGGGAATCCAAGGCTCGAGGAGTCTTACGGAGGTCTCTATGACTAACTTGCTAGTCCAAAGGAACGGAATGTCCAATGGAGAGCTTGTATGTCAATGAGAATTGAGGGTAGTGCGATAAAAACATCATGAAACATGGGACTATATTCACGGAGTGGAAATATAGTGCCGATATAGATATATATATATATATATATATATATATATATATATATATATATATATATATATATATATATATATATATATATATATATAACCCTTCGGTTGACAGTAATCAGTGTAAAACAGAAATAGCGACTTAAGCTAAGTCATTAATTCTCCAATTAACGCCTTACTCAGGGGCGTTTATTCACAATTTGACGACTTATACATTAGTCGTCCCTTCAATATTTCCATTCTACAGAAAATCAATATTCTGGAACTTTAACAAAAACGCGCCCTAGATAGGGGCGTTACTTTTCAATTAGCGCCCTGGTCTGGGGCGTCAGTTCAATAAGAGACGACCTTGTGCAGGTCGTTAATTCAACAATTTATCAATTTTCAGATAATAAAATTTCAGGAAAACAATTTCATGGTCATGACAAGATAATTAACAGGATTTCACAGTTATACTCATGCAATATATTAGATTCATGGTTACATAGATATTAAATTTTAAACGTGGGTATTTATTAATTACATGTAATTGACGACTTCTGGAAAGGGCGTCAAAACAATAAGTAGCGCCCTAGTGTGGGTCGCTTCTTTAAATTAGCGCCCTTGTCAAGGGCGTTTCTTTTTAAAATTACATAGAAAACATCTAAAACCAGAATAAAACTATATGCATGTATGACAGAAGGTATTACTAGCAACAGGAGTTAGTTTGGGCTACGTTCTTGAGAAAACCTACCTTATGAAGATTTAACTGATGAACGGATGAAGGTTTCGTGAAGACAAACGATACTCTATTTGTAACAGAGTCTTCTGATCACCAGAAGAGGAAGAAGAAGAGGATGAAGAACCTCACGTTCTTCACTTCGACAGGGAGTTACTGCAGACTTCCTACAGAAGAAATAATGAAGATCATTAATCATATAACCTAAGGTAAAAGAAAAGAGGAAGAACATTATCGGTTCTTCGCAGCAACACAGAACGCCAAACAGTGGTCTGGGTCGAGTAGCATGATATTTATAGGATTTTGGGGATCCTATTAGGGTTAGAGTTGTATTGGAAGTAATACTTCCATGATAGAGTCCTTACCATATTCCACCTTCGCCGTAGTTATCTAGAACTTGCCCTGGATAAACTCCGGGGTCGAACGAAACTCGAACTGAATTAACGTCCTAAGCGAGGGCGTTAATTTAAATTGACGCCTTGTCAAGCGTCATTTCTTATGTAAAACGCGCCCATGTAGAGGGCGTCACTTATACTTGCCCTTTATTTATTTTCGGCCGTTTGGGAATTGACGCCCTTTGGTGTTGGCGTCCTTTTTATATTTTAACGCCTTATGTAAGGGCGTTTCTTGTCGAAGCCGCGCCTTGACCAAAGGCGTTATTTCTTCTTGATTAATGATTTACCCATTTAGGCTCTTTGTCATCTATTTACTTATCTTTTATTTTAATTTGATTTATTTAAAAATCTTATTTTTATCAGGGTTGCTACACCCTCCCCCACTTAAAAGAATTTGGTCCCCAAATTCAATAGTATATATAAGTGGAGAGTGTAGAGTATATACCTTAAAATAATTCTGGAAATCGCTTCCTCATGGATTCCTCGGTCTCCCATGTAGCTTCATGTTCGGAGTTCTTATTCCATTATACCTTAAGCATGGGAATAACCTTATTCCTTAGGGTACGTACTTCACGATCTAGTATCTTTATGGGCTTCTGTTCATATGTGAGATCCTTCTGGATAACTAAGTCTCCATGTTCAATAATATGTGATGGATCGTGTACATACTTCTTCAACATAGATATGTGGAACACATTATGAACATCAGACAATTGAGGAGGCAATGCGATGCGATAAGCAACCTCGCCAACTCTTTCCAATATCTCAAAAGGTCCTACGAACCTTGGTGTAAGCTTGCCCTTAACACCAAATTTCCGTATGCCACGTCCGGGCGATATCTTGAGAAATACATGATCTCCAACTTGGAATTCAAGATCTCTCCTTCTCGTGTCGGCATAAGCCTTTTGCCTAGACTGAGCAACTCGCAGTCTTTCTCTAATCAATTGTATCTTCTCAGTGGTATCCCTTACCATGTCTGGACCTAATAGTTGTTTTTCTCCAACTTCGTCCCAGCATAAGGGTGATCGACAACTCCTTCCGTATAAGGCTTCGAAAGGTGCCATTTGTATACTTACCTGGTAGCTATTATTGTATGCAAATTCCACCAACGGCAAGTGATCGTGCCAGCTTCCATTGAAATCCATGATGCCAGCTCTGAGCATATCTTCAACCACCTGATTAGTTCTCTCGGTCTGACCATCCGTTTGAGGATGAAAAGCTGTACTAAAGTTAAGCCTTGTTCCCAACGAATGTTGTAGTCCCTTCCAAAAATGAGAAGTAAAACGGGGATCTCTGTCAGACACGATTGAAACAGGAATACCATGTAATCTGACTATGTCCTTGATGTATAATGCAGCCAACACATCGACTGACCATCGGCTCTTGACTAGCAAGAAATGCGCCGATTTAGTCAATCGATCAATAATAACCCATATTCCATCATGTCCTCCTTTTGATTTAGATAAACCCATGATGAAATCCATACTAATATTCTCCCACTTCTATTTGGGAATATCTAGAGGATGTAATTTTCCAGCAGGCTTTTGGTGTTCCGCCTTGACCTGTTGGCAAGTGAGACAACGTGATACATAGTCTGCTATTTCCCTTTTCATGTTGGGCCACCAAAAATTTCTTTTCACATCTTGGTACATTTTGGTAGATCCAGGATGAATCGTATACCTTGATCTATGAGCTTCATCTAAGATCTTCTTCTTTAACTCGGGACAATCCGGTATGCAAGTTCTATTCCTGAACATTAATCTTCCTTCACAAGTTATTTGGAAATCAGATTGTCCTTCCAATCTGCCCTTGATTTCCACTAATATTGGGTCATCATCCTGAAGTGCTTGTGTTTCAGTTAATAGGTCTGGATGAATGCTTATGTGAGACAATGTGACACATTTGAAGTCCGTGTCCATGCTTATATTGAGCTTAGAGAATTGCACCAGCAACTTCCATTCTTGAATCATACAATTGGCTAACAGTGCTCTCGGCTTTCGACTAAGGGCATCTGCTACATGATTACCCTTTCCGGGATGATATTGTATATTGAAGTCGAAGTCCTTGAGATATTCTAGCCAACGCCGTTGCCTCATATTTAGTTCCTTTTGAGAGAAAAGATACTTGAGACTCTTGTGATCGGAGTATACAGTAAACTGCACTCCATATAGATAATGTCTCCAGATCTTTAGTGCAAATACTACCGCGGCTAATTCTAAGTCATGGACGGGGTAGTTCTCTTCATGCTTCTTTAATTGACGACAAGAGTAAGCTATAACCTTTCCTTGTTGCATTAGAACACATCCGAGGCCAATGCCAGAAGCATCAGTGTATACCTCGAATTTCTCTCCTTCCAGTGAGCTAAGACAGGAGCTGTAGTAAGATGATCCTTGAGAGTTTGGAAGCTTCTTTCACATTCCTCACTCCATTCGTAACGGATCTCCTTGCGAGTTAACCTCGTAAGTGGTACGGCGATCTTAGAGAAATCTTTGATGAATCGCCTGTAATAGCCAGCAAGACCTAAGAAACTTCGGATCTCGCTAGCATTGGTCAGTCTTTCCCAATTTCTTACAGCTTCAACTTTTGATGGATCTACTGATAAGCCATCCTTTGATATAACGTGTCCGAGAAAAGTCACTTCCTCAAGCCAGAATTCACACTTGCTGAGTTTTGCGTATAATTTGTTTGCCCTTAATATTTGTAATGCAATCCTTAAATGCTCCTCATGCTCTTCCTTGGTCTCAGAATAAATCAATATATCATCGATAAAGACCACCACGAATTGATCCAAATAAGGCCTGAATATACTATTCATTAACTGCATAAAGGCAGCAGGGGCATTCGTTAGTCCGAAAGGCATAACAACAAATTCATAATGGCCGTACCTGCTTCTGAATGCAGTCTTATGAATGTCCTCATCCTTGATTCTTAACTGATGATATCCCGACCTAAGATCAATTTTGGAAAAGTACTTGGATCCTGAAATTTGATCAAACAACTCATCGATTCTCGGCAGTGGATACTTGGTTTTGAAAGTGAGATGATTCAACTGTCGATAGTCGATGCATAACCTCATGGATCCATCTTTCTTCTTTACAAATAATACAAGCGCTCCCCATGGGGAAGTACTTGGTCTTATGAATCCTTTCTTAATGAGTTCCATCAATTGCTCCTTTAACTCCTTGAGTTCAGCAGGCGACATTCTATATGGTGCCTTAGAAACTGGACCCGCACCAGGAACTAAATCGATGGTGAAGGCCACTTCTCTTTGCGGGGGTATTCCAGGCAAATCTTCCGAAAATAGGTCCGAAAATTCTTGCACAACTGGGATATCTTCTATCTTAGTTTCCTTAGCCTCCTTAATCGTGACGAATGCAAGGAAAGATACACATCCTTTCCTGATGAGCTTGCTAGCTCGGAGAGCCGAAATAAGAGGGGTTTTGCTTCGCCTCTTGGGGCTAGTAAAGATCAGTTCTGGAAATTCCTCGAAAGTAACCTTGCTATTGCGGTAATCGACCGTTGCCTGATATTTAGATAACCAATCCACTCCTAGTACGACATCATACTCCTTTAGATCTAAACATATATGATCAATAGGGAGATTCTTACCATGAACCAATACTTCACAGTTCTGGTAATGGTGTGTAATATCAGTCTCGTTTCCTAGAGGAGTAGACAAGACTAATTTTATCCATTCCGGTTCTAGGGGTAACGGATCAGCGAACTTCTTGGAAATAATTGAATGTGAAGCACCAGTATCAATTAAGACATATGCAGACTTGGAACAAACTTTCAATGTACCTTCTACTAGTCCGCCTTCTTCTTCTTGTTCGATCTCCTTAATTGCGTGAAGACGAGCATTCTTGGTTACTGGGCGCTTCCCGTCCCTGGCTTGATCATTAAGTAATGGGCAATCGGGAATTCGATGATCGCGACTCCCACAGCGGAGACATGCTCCTAGTTTCCTCCAGCATTCTTCTGCTCTATGGCCCGCCTTGTCACAATGCTTGCACACTATATTTGATGGGGTAGTGGTGATGGAGAAGGGCTTGGTCTTCTTAAACTTCTGATCTTGTGAGGAAATACCTCTATTGCTAGGCCTCTTCTTGAAGTTGGGTTTAAAGGAACCCGAACTTGTAACTTGTTCTTTCTTGTCCTTCCCACGGATTCTATCAGATAGTTCTGTGGCATCTTCTAATAGCTGAGCTCGGCGCACCATTTCTGAGTAGACCTGGATATCCATTGGCGCCAGCTGTGTGATATATTGGGGCCTGAGCCCATTTAGGAACCTCCTAGCTTTCATCTTCTCGGTGCTGACTAAGTGCTTAGCATATCGAGATAATCTAGAAAATTGGGCCTCGTACTCAGCCACCGACAAGGATCGTTGCTTCAGTGCAGCGAATTCTACGGCTTTCTTCTCCTGGACTCGGTCTGAAAAATATTTAGCGTTGAAATGTTCAACGAATTCTTCCCAAGTAACTTGGTCTTGATTTAAAGTAGCTTCTATTGATTCCCACTAGCCTCGGGCATCCCTTTCCAACTGAAAGGTAGCTAATAAGACTTTATCTTGATCCGTGCACTGCATAACATGGAATATACGTTCCGTCTCCCTGATCCAGTGCTCTACGTCATCCAGATCAGTAGAACCCGTGAATTTAGGCGGGTTCATATTTTTAAAGACTTGGTGGAGACTTCCGGCTCGTTGTGCACCTCCCGGTGCTACTTGTTGCAGCACCTGAGTCATGCCTTGAAGTGTACGCTGCATGTTGCGCCACTGAGCACGTTCGACAGCCATCGTCCTACAATTACAATAACTAGATTAGTATATACTTGCTTTAAGGGCTTTTAAGTTTTTATGTTAACTCAACCCTTGGTTCTACCCAATCTCACTGGTTAAAGGTTTGAACCTATCTTTGGACTTGGGTTTTCCTAGGAATTGAATACCCTAGGCTCTGATACCACAAAAACTGTCACGCCCCGAGAGCGGAAGATACCCGGAGACGCGTGACGAGTTTATATCAATCATGTCAATCAGAGTATTAGTGTATTCGACACCAAAATCAGAGATGCGCAAAAATAAAGATAACCCAATCCTTTATTCCTTCATAAGAATATGTCTATTACAAACCCTTGAAGTACTAACTAAAATAAAGGGAAAAAATACAAGGTTGACTCAAGAAAATATGAAAAAGACTAGATAACACGGAAGAAGCTCTATCTCTTTCACTCTGGATTTTCCCCATCCGTTCGAGTTCCCTCATCATCGGACTTACCTGAAAAGTAGGGAAACACTAAGTGAGCGAACGCTCAGTAGGAAATTATATCTCAAGAACTAGCAATGGGTTTAAGTAATTACATCTTTCATGAATGCACTATAGCTATGCATGCTCGCATAAAACGACAAGATAGAGAGAGTATATAACAATAAGATAGCGACGAGAACTAGTCATGAACTTTCAAGAACTTATATCAAAAGATATCAAGATATTCAAGCAAGTGTATTCATCATGTCATGTGCAAATTTGGCTATCACGTTCAAGCACGCAAGTATGCAATTTTCCTTTTTCGGGTCACGCAAGTCATGTAATATCAAGTCAAGTATAAGTACAAGATTTGTGGAATGTTCAATCAAGCTAGTCATGCACTTCGGTATAATGCCAATACCGTGATCAATCAACTCCCATGGGCACAAGTACTTTCGGGTGCTCCTCCCAGGACCAGATCGGGCCCTATACGCGCAGGCATTAATCATGTATTTTTAACATCCACTTTTGTGTATAGCCATTATGGAATTTCAAGAATAAAGCTTGTAGACATGTAGGATAAACTTGGATAGAATAGAGTCCAAAATATGATACTTGACATAGATAGGTGATAATAACGGTATAATCACGATTATCGATAAAACTAGGTGGAATTGGTTCCCTAACTTGGGTACCATGACAAACAAGTATGGACATTCTTTATATAGAATTGAGGTCCACAAGAACATCAAGTTTAAGATAGAATTGGGGTTTACAAGAACATCATAACAATGTTGATATAGAGTTGGGGTTTACAAGAACATCATGACAATGTTGATATAGAATTGGGGTTTACAAGAACAGCATCAAATGGCATGATAACCTCATCCCATTAAGAGAATTCTCATGATACACACTTTGCATAACATGAGGGCCGGTATACCATGTTTCTATAGAGTGACATGGCAAAATAGTGTAATGGGTTTTTATGGTACAACCAGCTCAGTCGGCCTTGAGGGAATCCAAGGCTCGAGGAGTCTTACGGAGGTCTCTATGACTAACTTGTTAGTCCAAAGGAACGGAATGTCCAATGGAGAGCTTGTATGTCAATGAGAATTGAGGGTAGTGCGATAAAAACATCATGAAACATGGGACTATATTCACGGAGTGGAAATATAGTGCCGATATAGATATATATATATATAAAACCCTTCGGTTGACAGTAATCAGTGTAAAACAGAAATAGCGACTTAAGCTAAGTCATTAATTCTCCAATTAACGCCTTACTCGGGGGTGTTTATTCACAATTTGATGACTTATACATTAGTCGTCCCTTCAATATTTCCATTCTACAGAAAATCAATATTCTGGAACTTTAACAAAAACGCGCCCTGGACAGGGGCGTCACTTTTCAATTAGCGCCTTGGTCTGGGGCGTCAGTTCAATAAGAGACAACCTTGTGCAGGTCATTAATTCAACAATTTATCAATTTTTAGATAATAAAATTTCAAGAAAATAATTTCATGGTCATGACAAGATAATTAACAGGATTTCACAGGTATACTCATGCAATATATTAGATTCATGGTTACATAGATATTAAATTTTAAACGTGGGTATTTATTAATTACATGTAATTGACGACTTCTGGAAAGGGCGTCAAAACAATAAGTAGCGCCCTAGTGTGGGTCGCTTCTTTAAATTAGCGCCCTTGTCAAGGGCGTTTCTTTTTAAAATTACATAGAAAACATCTGAAACCATAATAAAACTATATGCATGTATGACAGAAGGTATTACTAGCAACAGGAGTTAGTTTGGGCTACGTTCTTGAGAAAACCTACCTTATGAAGATTTAACTGATGAACAGATGAAGGTTTCGTGAAGACAAACGATACTCTGTTTGTAACAGAGTCTTCTGATCACCAGAAGAGGAAGAAGAAGAGGATGAAGAACCTCACGTTCTTCACTTTGACAGGGAGTTACTGCAGACTTCCTACAGAAGAAATAATGAAGATCATTAATCATATAACCTAAGGTAAAAGAAAAGAGGAAGAACATTACCGGTTCTTCGCAGCAACACAGAACGCCAAGCAGCGGTCTGGGTCGAGTAGCAGGATATTTATAGGATTTTGGGGATCCTATTAGGGTTAGAGTTGTATTGGAAGTAATACTTCCATGATAGAGTCCTTACCATATTCCACCTTCGCCGTAGTTATCCAGAACTTGCCCTGGATAAACTCCGGGGTCGAACGAAACTCGAACTGAATTAACGTCCTAAGCGAGGGCGTTAATCTAAATTGACGCCTTGTCAAGCGTCATTTCTTATGTAAAACGCGCCCATGTAGAGGGCGTCACTTATACTTGCCCTTTATTTATTTTCGGCCGTTTGGGAATTGACGCCCTTTGGTGTTGGCATCCTTTTTATATTTTAACGCCTTATGTAAGGGCGTTTCTTGTCGAAGTCGCGCCTTGACCAAAGGCGTTATTTCTTCTTGATTAATGATTTACCCATTTAGGCTCTTTGTCATCTATTTACTTATCTTTTATTTTAATTTGATTTATTTAAACATCTTATTTTTATCAGGGTTGCTACATTGGTGATCTCTCATGTCTCCATGATTTATGTCATGCAGATGTGTGGATCCGACTGTCCTGTGCCGTTTTCGTTATCTGTGCTTTACCGTGGCTTTGGCTTAGGGATTAGGCTGATTGGCGGCATGTTACCGCTTTGTGCGATGATCTTGCCCCGAGTCGTATGACTCAAGGATCGTTGTGTCAGCAGGTCTAGTTGTCTGCCCTGAGTCCGGTGGCAGTTTGGTGTTCTGCCTTCTGTCTTGTGCTTAGTGTTTCGTAGCACGTGTGACAGTGCATCTTAGCCTATCTGTACTTCAGCACTGATGTTTCAGACTCTCTGTGTCTAGTGAGCCTTCACTAGTCATTGCCTGAGGGCACATTCCAGTGTGTTGGTCCACCTGGGAGTGGTGGAGAGGCAGTTCCCGATATACGATTTTTATGCTAGTTTCCGTGGGCCCCCTTGCCTTGGGGTAGCTTCCTACGCGGGGGAGGTGGGGGGGACTAGCTAGAGGCCTGGCTCAAGGCATTGAGCTTGTGTGTGCATACGTGGTCAGGGGTGTTTGGACGAGCGTCGACGGGAGTGACCCTGACTAGTCACTCATTAATGTTGTTCCTTGTACTTGGTTCTGTGAGTATCTCAATTACTGCCGTTTCAGGTGTGTGGGAGATACTTGTGGCGCAGTGTAAGACGTCAGTGGACGCATCTGGATGTTCTTCTAGTGAGGAGGTGCTTTTGTCACTTGACGCATGACTCTTGTGACTTGTGTTTCCGTGACAAGTTTCTGAGTAGCCTGTGCGTGGCTTCACTCGAGGTCTAGTCTTATGTGGTGTACACGACGATGAGCTCGTGTATGTTCGTGCCTTTGACTATGTAGGTCTTTTATAGGGCTTTTTCCTGTTTTGGTAGGCTTTAGTTATGGAGCTAGTGCTTCGTCGACGGATCGGTAACTCCCGACTTTGTGAGATCGGGTTTCACCATTCTGTTGCTGTTTGTAGTGGCTTAGGGAGCCGAAGTTCATTCGGAAACCGTGGTTCTGTTCGGTACGGCTTTCCTCTTTCCTTTACCTATTCTTACTCCTACTTTTTACAGCTTTACTATTGTAGTTTAGTACTGCTGTTACTTCTGCTCCTGCTTTACTGTTTAGCTCTGTTGTCTAGCGTGTTACTGCGTTGTTTCCATTGGGGATACGCATGACCCCTACTGAGCCAGTGAGACGAGGCTCACCCTTGCTTTTCAGGTGTGGTCATTCTTCTTCCGCGTGGTTCGTGGCTCGGTTCGGTGTGTTAGTTCGTAGTTGCCAGCATTGCCAGCGTCGGGTTTCCCCGACTTCAGTGTACATTCTCTTTTCTGTTAGACTATACTTGTCTTTATTTGTACTGGACTAGCTTAATTTAAATTATTAATTAAAAATATAATTTTATTTCTGCTACTTTAGCAAACCTGATCATTGAAATATTAATTGCTTACTGCTTTATCTAGGACTTCAATGTACTCCACACACTCCTTTTTATCCCTTTAGAGCTTTACCCCTCTTGGGAGGCTTCTCAGAATCTAAGTGGTATCGAGTTTACCCGGTATCCGGAGTCTGGGTCGTCACACCCGAGAGTACGAATGGCGTAGGAAGGCTTTGGTTGGCTGGTTTTGTGTTTGCTAGGCTTATGCCGAGGGCAAGTCGCATGATTGTCCCTTATACGATATCTAGCCCAAACACAAACCTCCTAAGAGGCAGCCCCCTGCTATGACGAACGCACCCTGATGTCATCTCGATAAGCATACACAACCCCAAATCGTACTTGATGAAAGCACTCTGCTTGGGTCCTATCTCGATAATCATTCACGACCTCAGATCTTGCTTGACGAAAGCACTTGGCCCGAGTCCTATCTCGATAATCGTGCATGGCCCCTAGATGCTGTTTAACGAAAGCACCCTGCCCGAGCTCTATCTCGATAATCGTGCTCCACCAGATGTTGCTGGACGGAAGCACTCAACTTGGCCCTTGCCTCGATAATCATGCATCGCCTGATGTTGCGAAACGGAAGCACCTGGTCCAGCCCTACCTCAATGATCGTGTGCCACCATGGGATCACCTCGATAAGTGCACCCTCAGTCCTCCTACCCTAACAATGGGCATACTTCACGAGTCTCGACGCAAGATGAAGCGTCAGGCCCATGCCTCCATCAACGGGCCCCAAGCATGACCATCGAGGCCTCCTGGTGCCCGTCTCCTTTAGTCACATCGGTGCCCCCGACACTCGACTGCTAGTCATAGACGAGCCCTGAGCACGACTATCGAGGTCTCTCTATGTCCACCTCCTTCAGTCACATCGGTGCCCCCGGAACCCAACTACCAGTCACATCAGGCACCGAGCACGACCATCGAGGTCTCCCGGCGCCCACCTCCTTTGGTTACATCGGTGGCCCCGGCACCCGACTGTCAAGTGTAGACGGTGCCAGGCTACTCTAGCCTCGACGGCGCTCAACAACCTCAGTCACAACAGTGCCCCTGGCACCCCGACTATCCAGCAACTTCAGTCACATCGGTGCCCAGGGCACCCGACTGCTCAACCACTCGAGTCACAACGGTGCCCCCGGCACCCGACTGCCGAGTCCAGACGGCGCCAAGCTGCCCTAGCCTCAACGGCGCTCAACAACCTCAGTCACAATGGTGCCCCTAGCACCCGACTGTCCAGCAACTTCAGTCACATCGGTGCCCACGGCACCCGACTGCTCAACCACTCGAGTCACAACGGTGCCCCCGGCACCCGACTACCGAGTCCAGATGGCGCCAGGCTGCTATAGCCTCAAGGGTTCTCAACATCCTCAGTCACAACGGTACCCTTGGCACCCGACTGTCCAGCAACTTCAGTCACATCGGTGCCCACGGCACCTGACTGCTCAACCACTCGAGTCACAACAGTTCCCTCGGCACCGGATTGCCAAGTCCAGACAATGCCAGGCTGATCTAGCCTCAACGGCGCTCAACAACCTCAGTCACAATGGTGCCCCTGGCACCCGACTGTCCAGCAACTTCAGTCACATCGGTGCCCATGACACCCGAGTGCTCAACCACTCGAGTTACAATGGTGCCCCCGACACCCGACTACCGAGTCAAGACGGCGTCGGGCTATTCTAGCCTCAACGGCGCTCAACAACCTCAGTCACAATAGTGCCACTGGCACCCGACTGTCCAACAACTTCAGCCACATCGATGCCCACGGCACCTGACTACTCAACCACTTGAGTCACAACGGTGCCCCAGACACCCGACTGTCGAGTCCAGACGGCGCCGGGCTACTCTAGCCCCAACGATGGTCAACAACTCCAATCTCATCGGCGCCCCTGGCACCTGACTTCCCAGCTACTCCAGTATCAATGGTGCCCCGCAGCACCCGATCACCCAGCTAGCCCGGTCACTACGGTCCTACAGCACCCGAGTGTCTAGCTGCAAGGGTACCCAGGGCACCCTATCGCCCAGTCCCGACAACGCTCGGTTACGTCAGCACCAGTGGCGTCAGGCTCTCCAGTCCCAGCGATGTTCATGGCACCTGACCGCTCTAGCGGCAATGTCCAAGGGCACCCAACTCTCCCAGTTCCAATGGTGCATGGTCGCCCCAGTCACAGCGGTGCTCGAGGCACCCAACTACTCCAGTCCCTACCGTGCCGACGGCACCCAACTATTCCAATCATAGTGATGCCTACGGCCTCAACAACTTCAGTCACAGCTATGCCTAAGGCACCCGGCAATTCCAAGCTCAACGACTTTTGGTCGCTCCCATCAGGGCGATACTAACGCCACCCGACCGCTCCAGTCTCAACAGCGCTTGGCCGCCTCTGTCTCAACAGTGCCCGATCGCTCCAGTCACAGGTGATGCCTGCGCCGTTCGGTCGCCTCGGCCTTAGCGACGCCCAACTGCTCCAGCACAATGGTGCCCACGGCACCCCTACTACCCCGATCTTGACACTATCTCGTATCGGGGATACATTGTGACGCCCATCGGGCAGCATCCTGCTGAGTCTCAGGTCCTTTGATGGACCCTATGTACGAATGTGGAACTACCCCCACAATAATGCAATGACCCGGAGACCGTCAGAAATGGTGGAATTGTCCCGTGGCTTGCAAGCATATGTAATCGGGCTCTCATGTCCTCATATAAATGCCTTTCATGGCGCATAGTGATGTAATCCAGTCTGGGAATTGATCCCCATCCTCACCAGCTACCAGTCTCAACGCCGTCCAGTAGACTGCCATCTGTCTCCCAGCTCGATCCTACCCCTCTACTCGGATAGATCCTATACTCGAGCTAGAACCTGCCTGCTCCCTGCCGAGCTAGTGTCCACTGCTCCTCTGTCCAAGTCAATACCTTGTTCTCATAAATCCAGAATGCATACCCCCTCTAGTGTCCGCACTAGAACCAGTCTCTCTGCCCCCAGTTATCCCCACTATGTTGCTGTTGTTCTGTCATTGTTGCATGGACGAAGCCCTCCCGACGTCGCGGCTCCCAGGGTCCCTAACTCTCTCTTCGGTAGTAGAAACAAAGGTGTTCGGATTCAATCTGATGTTGTTGGGGTCCTGTAGTGCAGGAACACGGATCTAGAGGGGGGGTGAATAGGTCCCTCTATTAAAAATAAGTCCAATTAAAAACTTAAACCTACTCGCAGCGGAATTAGCAAGTTTAACAAGATTGAGGAATTTAAACTAAGCAGAATAAACTTGATTCTCTCAATCTTACCGAGCTCACACGATTGCATAAATAGATTAAACGGTGATGCACACAATCACATAATTCAAACCATGAGACACGGGAATTTTTATGGTGGTTCGGGACCATGATAAGCTCCCTACGTCCATCCCTCACCAAACCGGTGAGGCTTCGCTGCTGTTAAAAATAGCCCGGGGAAAAATCCCCACACACACACGGAGCCAAGCTCCAACACACACACGTAGGGCGATGCCTACACAACCACACGGGAGTAAACTCCCAACCACACACGGGGAACACACCCCAAGTTACACCCAAGCACACACGCAGATATGCTCTGCACAAAACGACGCACAAGCGTCAACATAAACACTCGGAGAACCCTTTCTCCGACCCCCCACACAAAACCCTTTCAGAAGTTTATGAAATGAAGACAAATAGATACAATGAACCCCAAACAAACTCTAAAGATTGAAATGAAGAAGATGTAGCATGTATGAAGCTCCCCCATTTAGAAATACTCCGGCTCTTCTTGGCTCATTGTCGGATGGTCGCGATTTCGCCATCATCTTGCTCCTCTCATCATTCCGCTCCCTTTTCTCTTCTATCACAAGCTCAAAATCTTCATGGATGTAGATGATAACCTCCTTGCAAGAGCTCCTTTTTCTTGTAGGAGAAGAAAAGGGGGAAAAGGAAGAGGGGCTCTTGCAATGAGGTTATCATCTACATCCATGAAGATTTGGAGCTCGTGATAGAAGAGGAAAGGGAGCGGAATGATGAGAGGAGCAAGATGATGGTAAAATCGCGACCATCCGACAACGTGCCAAGAAGAGCCGGAGTATTTCTAAAAGGATGATTCAAGCAGTGAATATCCAATCATGCAAATGTGTTTTCTCATGAATTCTCATTGAGTACAAGGCATATGCATTCTTTCAAGCATGTTTCATAAATTCATTCTCATTCTAGAACATGACTCCATAGCAAGAGAACAAGGATGATTCAAGCACATGAAAACATGAAGAACCATTCAAGCATAAGGCCAAATAACAAAGTCATTTTGTAATCATCAAAATCACATACACAACAGATGTAAAATAAACACCGGTTGCTTGCGGTCGGTGTGGAAAGACGTCCAGTACACGAATCCTCATAATCGACGCTACACTTATACCAACAGAACCCCCTCCTCTCCACGTGACGCACGACATTTCGTACTAACATGCCGTGCCCTGGAGGCACATCCCCAGTCAAACACTTGGTTCCGCAGGTGATTGTCGAGAAATCGACTAGCACGCCTGCATTCCATCCAGCTATCCATGTTCCAATTTTTCAGAACGATTAACCATACGGCATCCCTCCCAGTGTGCTCCTATCGTTCTTTTCATCTTCTTTTAAATACCCCTGGAATTCTTGCGTGCCAAGTCGACCTATCTCGCCCATCCGTAAAAGGTGAGTTTGCATCCCCGCCGCGAGGAAAAACAGAAGTGACTCTCCGCGCGCATAAAACAAATTGGCACACCTAGTGGGACGTCTTGTACCTTTCTTCTTTCTGCGGAAGAAGAGTCACACCTGCCAAGTGTAAGCCACAATGCCCTCGCCTTTTCTTATTAGAGAGGAAGAGGAGGGCCTCCGTCCAGCATGCAACATGCGACCGGTGTTGTGTCTCCTCTGGATTTGATGATAAATGGGGACAATATTTTGTTTTGATGATTAGCAAAAGTATAGTTGACTTTAGTTTGACTTTGGTAACACTGCGAATTCGTTGTCTTTACTTTAGTCAGAATGAATTTTTTTGTCAAGTAATGGTCGGTGCACATTCACATTATTGCATATGATAAGTCGGTGCATATGTTCACTTCCATTCTGGAAAGTATATGCATGTGTAGAACTTTGTCTAGAAAGGTCGATGCACATGTATTCATTTTGCTTACAAAGGTCGATGCACTGGTAGATGTATTGTGGTGAAAGGTCGATGCACATCCTTCTTTCTGTCTAGAAGGTCGATGCATGTATCACACTCTTGCATCATTAAGGTCGATGCATAAGTGAAGTCCATGCATGTGCAGAGTTTTTGCTTAGATAGGTTGATGCATCTTTAAGACCACTTCAGAAGGTCGATGTACTTGTCAAAGCATTGCATCATTAGGTCGATGCACATGTGAAGACTTTCATTTGAAGGTCGATGCACATAAGAAGACTTTCACCTGAAGGTCGATGCACATGTGTAGTCTTACAGTAAAAGTCTACCTGTCTCAATTAGGTCGATGCTAGTAAGCTAGCATATGTTTCACAGGTAGATGCATGCGTAGAAGAACTGCATTATGGGTCGATGCATGTTTCTAGTTGTCGATGCACATAGGGCCTTAAGTCAGAAGGTCGTTGCACCTTATTCACTGAATGCAAAGATAAGGTCGACGCACATTGAACGTTGTACACACCACATGTCTATGCACCTAATGCACCTTGTGCTATAAGGTCGGTGCATATTGTACACAGGTCGATGCTAGCAACCTAGTGGTTGAACAAAGGTCGATGTTGTCTACTAGTCTCTACAGCATTAAGTCGGTGCTTTTGATGTCATCTATATGAAGGTTGATGCATCTTATGAAATCACTATAAGGACAGGTTGATGTACCTTCATTAAGGTCTACCTGTGCTATATTAAAGGTCGATGCTATTTTTCTCATATGATAAATGGTCAGTTAAACAATCTGATGCATCTTACTTATGCATCAATTCTTCTGCAGAAATGAGCATATTTCTCTAACTTGTCTAAATATGAAGAAATGGTTAAGATTGAACTTGTGCTTAGGTATGATCCGTTTTTTCCAAATCCAATTTTCTATCTCCATTAATAGTTCTCTTAGCATGTGGTATGATCCGTGGGTCAATGGTAAAAGCATATTCCAACTTTACGGAGATCGGATCAGGCAAGATCTGGGAGGTAATGTGAATAGTATTGTTTCTGACTTTATTGCTAATGGAAGTTGGAATCTCCCGACTCCAACCTCCATTCACATGTTTGAGCTTTGGCCAGTTATTTCAGCTATCCCACTTGTTAATGAGCCCACTGATACAGTGATTTGGATTCATGACAAAGGCAATTTTTCTTGTACTTCGGCATGGAACCAAATAAGGCAAAAACATCATGTATGGTACCCGGAGAGCTGGGTTTGGGGCAGGCCACTATGCCACAAGCATTCCTTATGTTGCTGGCAAGCACTTCACCTCAGGTTACCGACTCTGGACATTATTCAGAAAAAAGGGTTTTCTCTTGCTAATATGTGTATGCTTTGTAAAGGGGCAGAGGAAAGTATTGACCACCTATTCTTCTCATGCAATTACTCCAAAGATCTTTGGAAAGAAATCTTACAGAGATTTGATATCCGCAGGGAACCAAAGAATACAATCTTATGTGAGCTACAATCTCTTGAGGCCAATTTTCCTAACAAAGGTTATCTTACCAAGCTCATCAAATTATTATTCCGATGCACTATCTGGTGGATTTGGAGAGAGAGATGCCTTCGCATCTTTGAGAATAAAAATATGGGATATGCAAAGCTTCTAATTGAAATCCTTTATGAAACCAGATGCTGTTTGGAAAATGAACTCAAGGTTGATAGACTTACCTTCAGGGAGAAACAGATATTCAAACGCTATAACTTCATCATTCCTTAACTCTGGTCAAATGTCTTTCATATCATGGGGAATCTCACTTTGTAAGACTTGGACGTACAAATTGATTGTCTATTAGCTATGTCCTAGTTATTGTATTTTATGTACCCACAGTAGACCACGTCTGTTGTGGCACGGCTGATTACCTCTAGAGCAATCAGTCTAGGTTTGTCTAGACATTGCTCACCCTTTGTACACATTTTACTTTTCTATAATAGTTACAAGTTTACCGATCAAAAAAAAAACTTGTGCTTAGGTTTATCTTTTGCTTAATGACTAATACCTTTCTATATCTTATTTTGCCAGCTCAGCTATATGATCAAACACTTGGAAAGCATAAAGGCAGTCTGCGATCAAATGTCACGTGGAACTTAAAGTACCAAGTTGAAGGCACGTGATCCAAGGCAGGGAGCAGAAATAATATTCTACCACGTGGATTGGCACTACCTGCCCTTCTGACACGTGGTATCTCAAGGCACTTTCTGGAATAAACTTTTTGGTGGAAATGTATCTTCCACGCGCCCAAGACTGAATCCTGGCGGCCCCACAGATACATGCCCTTGATTATAAAAAGGGGGATCGAGCACACTGAAAGGTGTTAATTGATAAAAAAAGAGCAGATCCCATAAGACAGAGCTGAGAAGATTCAGAGAAATCAGAGAGAAGAAAGAAAGAGAGAGTCTGCTGCGAAGTTCAGAGAGAAAAATAGAGCGTCATAAGAAGTTGTGAGAGAGAGTGAGTGTTTGAGATTGAGAGATATTGTCTCTGTCCTAACTCGTGGATCAAATCTAGAGTCAGATTGCTCTAAGTGAGCTACATTCGTTTTGATTCTTTCATCGTTTCTTTTACTTGATTGCCATTTTAAACTTGTTGTAAGTTGTGTATCAGCAGAGCAAGATGTGGTGCTTAGCAGGCGAGGTATGATCCTCGGTCAGCAAGCTGTAAAGCTCAGCGGATTGTAAGGATTTTATCCCCATAGTTGTGTATCAGCCGTTTCAAGCTGTGTCGTAGCGGAATCCTTACTCGGTTGAGTAAAGGGTGGACGTAGATCTCGAGCTTGAGATCAAACCACCTAAATACTTATCTATCTTCTGTGTGTTTGCATATTTGTTCAGCTTGGCGAATAGATGAATGCTTAGGGTCATAAATTGATATCAAATTCATTCAATTCATCTATTGCAGTCATTCAAACTCTGAATCTGTCTACTCAGATATACTTTAGATCTTACTGATTTGATTTCTCTAGAACTGATATTGATGTGAATTGCTTAAATAACTATCATCGTCATCTATTGGTTTTTTACAACTCAGTGGTATATCAAATAGATTCAGTCAGAAGGATAGATTACATCTATCTGGAAAACTGATCTATACGTGAGGAGATTATCGAATCCACCCTCTGTCCAGTACTATACTTAGTTGATTATCTGTTTGATTTGAAGATTACTTTGATTGATGCAATTTCATAGAAAATTCTATTACTGATAATTCACTACTATTAGTGTCTACTTTTACAGTAGTTCTTTCTTAATCCGCACTGCTTTGAACTGCTGTAGCCTTTTAAAATTTGGGGTAGATCTATTCACCCCCCCTCTAGATCTGTAATTCATCTCATTCCAAACACATCAATTGGTATCAGAGCCTAACTCTCCCTTAGGGCTTTACATCCCAGAGAGGTTAGTTATGGATGCTAGAGGGTTAACCGCTGATGGTCACTCCACCAGTAAGCCGCCATTCTTTGACGGATCTAATTATGCTTACTGGAAGAGTCGTATGCAAGTCTTCCTTCGGGCGAAGGATTATGAGATATGGAAAGTCGCCAGTAAGGGTCCTTTTGAATTACCAGAGGATGAGGAGGTCAGGACCAGAGAGCAAATCCGTAGATCCACCTTAAATTGGAGCGCTGTAATTACCATGCAGTGTGCTCTTCACCCTACCGAATTCTCTAGAGTTTCCTCCTGTTCCATAGCTAAGGAGATGTGGGACAAGCTGGAGGTGATCTATGAAGAGACGTCATAGGTTAGGGAGACTAAGGCTAACATGTTAGTCTTGGAATATGAGGCTTTTAAAATGAAGCCTGATGAGTCCATCTCTGAATTGTATGCTCGTTTCATGGTACTCACTAATAGTTTGAGAAGTCTGGGAAAAATTTACAGTGAGTACGAGCTGGTTAGAAAAATTCTTAGGTCCCTGACACCTATCTAGCACACTAAGGCCACTGTTATGGAAGAATCCAGGAACCTTGCTACCACATCTGTAGATGAACTCATTGGTTCCCTCATGACATATGAGTTGAACCTTAAAAGGGTCGATGAGACTGAGAAGAAGAAGAAGCCCTTAGCTCTTAAAGCTAATTCCAGTAGCAAAGGGTCATCTAGTGAGCATAGCTGTTCTAGTTCTGGTGATGATTAGGATGAGTTTGCCATGATCACCAGGAAGTTTAAGAAATTTCTGAGGAAGGAAGAAAAAGGTCTAAGAAGAAAATATTTTTCAGGAAAGAGGCCGTCCAAGTACAAACCTGAACCTATCAAGAAATCTGATGCTGATGTGTTATAATTGCAGGAAGGCAGGACATCTGAAGGCTGAGTGTCCTGAGCTGCTTAAAGAAAAACAACCTAGGTGGAAGAACTAGAAAGGAAAGGCGATGGTGAGCACCTGGAGTGATAAAGAAGAAGACAGCAACAGAAGCACATCTTACAGCGAGGGTGACAAGAAGATTTGTCTGATGGCAAGAGGAGAAGAAGAAAAAGAAGACAATGATGAGGTAACTTCCCTTTTGAGAATTTTACACATAATGATTGGAAAGAAGCCTATGCTGAAATTCTAAATAAATATGATGACATGCGTAGAGAAAACAGGCATCTGAAAAAGAAAATAAATTCTTTAGTTAATGATACATCATTGAATGATAAGCTTGCATGCCTAGAAATAGAAAATCATAGCTTAAAAAATTCTCTTGCTGAAACTGAAAATGCTAAAACCATTTTGAATGAATTGAGATTAGAAAATGAAAATTTAAAAAACATCATTGATGAACTTAAAATAAGAATGCAAAAATTTGAGGAAGAAACCAGCATTGCTACAGAGAAATATGATGCTGTCAATGGTGTAAATACAGAGTTGAAAAAGTCAATTGAAAACTTAGAAAAAGAGAATAAAGATAAACATCATTCCCTTGAGAGCATGACACAGGGAACTAAAAACTTGAATGCTATCTTGGGAAAAAAATTAAATTTCAGAAGGGAAGGATTGGGTTTTAACCCAACCAACAAGAAAAGTTTTGATGTGAAAATAATTTCTTTTATGGCTGAAAAAGGAACATCAAAACCTTTAATAAAAATGAATTCTGGAGAAAATCAAAATAAAAATTTTGTGTAAATTGCTGAGAAAATCAAGTTCTGTGCCAAGGATAAAGGCAAAGGGAAGATAGAGGTGCCTGGAGAATCTAGTTCACACACTTCTAAGTCTAAGGGACGGGTTAGGGGTCTTTCAGCAAAACCTAAGCTCCAAGGAACCCCCAAACCTAAGTCAACCCAGTCTCCACAGAAAGGTCAATGCAACACCCAACTTGCATCGACGCACATTTCGTCTGGGTTCAAGTCCTTTAGAAACCCGAGTTTGAGAAGGGGCACCTCAAGTCGATGTTACTATCCACCTGCACCGACCTTCTCTTCATTTCATCATTCCTATCGCTACAATTCTTGTAGGAAAGGTCGAGACAGCTCATACATGAGGTCTGTTCAGCATTACAATCCTAATTCATACACCAGTCAGGAGCATCGACCTTATCACTGGAATGCATGTGTGCAACCTAGGCCCAGAACTTACATGAATCAAAATTATCATTGATCTGTCTACTCTGTGACAGGTCAGCCTAGGGTCTACAGTGTACACTCACTTCCCCATGCCCACTGGACAAAGGACTGGCACAAAAACTCTCAAAATGATTCTAAGAATAAAATGCCAATTCACAGAAAAGATCATCAAAAATTGAGAGTGAACAGAAAAGACCGACTGCGTAAAAAGTGAAGAAATCCACAACACAAATCAATAAACAAAAATAAATGTGGATACCAAAACACTTACTGGCTTGTTTACATGAGTTGACTGCTATTATGGGGCCCAAACAGTTTTGGGTTCCAAAATTCTCCACTTGATTTCCTTTGCTAGTATGCCTAGCAACCAATCACAACATATGGTATCTTGACAGTGGCTACTCCAGGCACATGACCAGAGATAAGGATAAATTTTGCATGCTGGTGGAGAAGGATGCGAGTCATGTTACCTTTGGAGGTAATACCAAAGGAATAATAATTGGGTCAGGTAAGGTAGGTAAGTGCTCTTCCTACTGTATTGAGGAAGTCTTATTAGTTGAAGGACTTGCCTATAATCTGCTTAGCATTAGTCAATTATGTGATAAAGGCCATAAAGTTGTGTTTGACTCTACTGCATGTACTATTCTTGAACCTGATTCTGAAGTTGTTAAATTCTCTGGTAGAAGAGTCAACAACATATACATGGTAGATTTAAATGATGCAGCATACACTAACCTATGTCTCATTGTGAATACAGTTGACTTAGCCTGTCTTTGGCATCGTAGGTTAGGTCATGCCAGCTATAATGTGTTGCACAAACTAAATAAACATAGCATGTTGAGAGGTCTTCCTTAGATGTCTTTCATGTTGTGCCCCTGTGGTTTTGATGATGGTTTTGGTGATTGATTGTTGGCTGTGGTTTTGATGATGGTTTTGTTGATTGATTGTTGGTGTGAGTTAATCATTGTGAGTCATCCTGCTGAAATGTTCATTCAGGACTTCATATGCTCATTCAGTTTATCTGCTGACATTGTGCATTGATGATTGCAATAAACAAAGTACATTTCTATGCATTCTTATTCTTGAGCACTCTGCATATTGATAGCAACATGAATGATGATGTTTAGCATTGATGGCATTTGCTCTTTATATATGTGCATTGCATTATGTCAGATATCATGTCTCTGCATATATCATGTCTGGGTAGCAAAGTCTATACACTGGATTGTGTATTTGTGCATCATGCAAGTCTATACATTGGACTCTCGTTCAAGCCTATGCATTGCATTGGTTAAGTGTGCACTGCGTCATCGCACTTCATTAGAAGTGTGTACAGCGTCAACGCGTGAAGTCTGTACAGCCGGGTCATATGCTCCTAAGTCTATGCATTACTGTTCATGCATCAGTATTCATCAAGTCTGCACAGCATGTCTCTCACGTTGGAAGTCTATACATTGGTGTGGGTCATCCAAGTCTGTACACTTGCTGCACTGTTCAAGCTTATACACTGGCTTATTCTTCAAGTCTGTACAGCCGTTTGCATTGGATTTCATGTCTAGACATTGCACTGTAGCATCCATTGTCTTCGTGTTGTGTTTACGTCTTCGTGTTAATTTTGTGTTCAAGTCTTCATGATTGTTTTTGTATTTCTATCTTCGAGTCATTTTTTCGCTGGGTCTTTAAGTCTGTCTAGGTTCAAGTGTCGTTTCACTTCGCGTCGTTCTCCGTGCTGTCTGTCACCTCGTGGTGTTTTTTCATAATTGTGTCTTCGCGTTATCTTGTGTATCTGGTCTTCGTGTTGTGTTCGTGTCATTCCCTCTATTATGTCTTCGTGTCACTTACTGTAGTTCTTTGTATTGTTTCAGTGTCTACGTCGTCGTGTTACCCCGTGTCAATTACTGTTCTTGACTTCGTGTCAAATCACTGTTCTGTCTTCGTGTTGTTCCTACACTCTGTGTCGATTTCATCTTTTGTCTTTGTCTTGTGTTTTCATAACCTCGTGTTAGTGTTTCTGTGATTTCGTTCATGTTTCGTAACCACACTTCGTGTTGGTTACTGTTGTTTCTGTGACTTCGTGTCATGTTTCCACACTTCGTGTCGTTCATGTTTCGTAACCACACTTCGTGTTGGTTACTGTCGCTCTTATGACTTTGTGTCGTGTCTCCCAGACCTCGTGTCATGTTTCACTTCGTGTCGTTTTCCGTTTTGTGTTCTTCGTGTCGTGTTTTCCACACCGCGTGTCGTTGTCGCCTTAGTAACCTCACCTCGTGTCGGTTACTGTTGTCTCCATGTCGTTTTCACTTGTTTTCACCTCGTGTCGTTCTCTGTGTAGTGTGTGTTTTTGTCACCACTATACTTCGTGTCGTTGTTCTTCACTTCGTGCTGATTACACCGTCTTCATGTTGGTCTTTCTCATTAGACCTCGTGTCGTTCTCGCTTTAACCACACTTCGTGTTGCTTTACGTAGACCTCGTGTCTTGCTTGTTTGCAACCACTTCGTGTCGGTTTCTGCTGTCAGCCCATGTTGTCCTCGTGTTGTTTTTCACCTCGCGTCGGTTATTGTTTTCATCTTCTGCGTGTAGTTCTCTTTGTAGTGTTATCTCTGTTACAAGTTGCATATCGTGTTATCATTTATGTCTGTATGGTTTTACTTCGTGTCGTTTCTCCATCTCAGGTCTTCGTGTCGTTCGTATGTTGAAACCACACTTCGTGTTGGTTTCTGTTCTGTCTCCATGTATCTTGTGTCGTTCTTCTTTTTACCTCGTGTTGTTTTATAACCTCACTTCTTGTCGTTCTCTTCGTTGTGTCTGTTCTGTCACAGTGTATCTCGTGTCATTCTTTCCTTACCTCGTGCTGTAGTCACCCTGTGTATCTCGTGTCGTTCTCAGTGCATCTAGTGTTGCTACTACATACTTCGTGCAGATCTAGTTATTGTGGCCCTCAGTTTTAATGGCTTTTCATCTCCTTGCAGGTCCGAGGAAGAAATATTTCCACGTGACTGGGCAGCACGTGATCCGAGGCTGGAATGAAGCCTGCTGAGAGACTGCCACGTGGACCGAATTCTTAGGGCTGGAAATGTGGAGGTCACACGTCGTGGCTGATGCTGCTGCTGCTGCTATATATATGAGACCTTCGTCCACAGATGAAGGTGATCGAGTTGGCAAGAAGAAAAGCTCATACAGAGAGCCACGATCCAGATAGAAAAAGAAAAGAGAAAGAAGAAGAGCAGTAGGAGAAGAAGAGAGGTAGAGAGCTCGAGAAGAGTGTGAAGAGAAGAAGAAGCAGAGAGTAAGAGGAGAGCAGAAGAAAGAGAAAGAAAGATAGAGAGTGAGCGAGAGAGCTCGTGGAGAAGAAGGAAGATCTTATCTGAAGACCCGTCTACTGGACCGTGGATCAAATCCAGGCCAGTCAGCTCCGTTGAGAGCCACATTGTGCATTTTGTGTTTCAGCTTTCTGTCTGCTGAAGTTATTTTCGTTTATTGTTTTTCCTTTGTTTTCTGGTTTGCTGTGTTTCCGATACTCTGTAGAGAGGTCGGGGTTCCTCCTGTTAGTTCAGGAGAAGGGAGATTGCTATCTCCGGTTGCAAGTAGCTGGGTGCTACTTGTGGGTTCCCTCCGGTTTGGAGGAAGGGAGACTTGTCTCCAGTTCTGGGCTTGTGGATTCAAGTCCAGGGGTTACCCTCCGGTCTGGAGGAAGAGAGACTTGCGTCTCTGGTTTGCTAGTGTCTGGTGTCACTAGTGGTTCCCTCCTGTTGGGAGGAAGAGGGGAGGCTGTTCCCCTGGTCAAGCTGTTTGGCAGCATTTGTTGCAGACTGAGTCTGCTGTTTCTAGCGTGAGCTAGTGGAAGCCACACTCGGTTTGAGTGTGGGGTGGATGTAGGTCTGGAGGACCGAACCACCTAAAAATCCTCTGTGCAGTGGTCTGATTTCTCTATATGTTTTGCTTCCGCTAGATGTTTGCATAGGGGCGCTCCAAGTGGTTGATCAGATCTTGTTCTGAGTGTTTAATCCGTTGAGTGAGCGAAAGTTTATTTGAGTGGAAGAATGGTGCTACTGCTAATTAGTCTTTCAGATTTGATACATCTGTCTAGTTAGCACTCTAGATAGTTAGTGAGCATCATAACCTTTTAATTGGGTAAAGGTTTTTAAAGGGTTATATTCATTCACCCCCCCTCTGAATACTGCACCGAACCTAACATTTCAAACTGAACAACAAAATTTGTGAGGCCTGTACCGAGTGCAAACAAACTAGAAACTCATTTAAGTCTAGGACTAAAAACATATCTTCCAAACCCTTTGACTTGATTCATATGGACCTGTTTGGTCCTACAAGATCCGCTAGTTTATCTGGTAGGAGATATAGATATGTCTTAGTTGATGACTTTTCTAGATTTACATGGGTATTCTTTTAAACTCACAAGAATGATGTGTTTAAAGAATTTCAGGAACTTTACCTTAAAATAAAACAGACTAGTGAGCATTCTATTTCTTCTATTTTATCTGATCATGGTGGTGAGTTTGAGAACTCACAGTTTGATGAATTTTGCAGGGAAAATGGAATAAATCATAGGTTCTATTCACCAAGGACTTTTGGACGTCAAAAAAGAGAGAAGAAAAAGAATGTTCCAGCGGCACAGACGTCTCGACATCTCAAGAGCAAGTCGAAGACGGGAAGGCCGGATAAACTCTGTACCTTCTCCAAGCAGGATGAATATATACTCGATGCTCCGCCACCCAACAAAGAAGCCCCTCGGGCAAAAGAGATAGCCCCAGCTCCCCAGTCGGCGGTGCCGAAGGCCGAATCAAAAGAAACTCAAGAATTCAACCACATGTTCGGCATGCGCCAGAAATCACTCAAAGTCCCTAATCGGGATTCGGAGGTCTGAACTAAACACCTCGGAGGCGGTGCATTAGAACTAAAGCAACACGGGAAGACAAGAGTCCATCTGAATAGCCACGAAGCCAAGATGAGGTCTAAACTGGCGCGGCCTGCACTTAAACCGGCGCGCCCTCTCCCTTGGGCTATAAACCAGCGCGCCCCACCTCCCATGGGTCCAATCCGGTGCACCCTTATATCAGCCTTAAACCGGCGCGCCCTTACAAAGGCCTTAAACCGCCACGCCCTCTTGTGTATCTAAACCGGCGCCCTCCTTTGGCCATCAACCCATCGTGCACATGTCATTAATCCAGCGCGCTAATTTCATATGGATTTGAATCGCCGAGAGATTTAACCCAAGTCTGTCCCATTTGCCAAACGATGCTCTGTTTTGCATCATGTGGTACGCATAGAATATTTAATGGTCGAATCTCTGTCTCCACATCCGTTCGACAGCGCAGCGGCGAGGCAAACATCGGCAGTCACAGCAATAGAAGATCTCTCGGCAAATCCGTGAATGTCCCATCTTCGGATGAATGTCAGTGTACTCCACGAACCAGCAGAAGCCAGCGCAATGGGTTATCTCCCGATGTCGTTGCAGACGTGGCAGAGGTGGCGGGAATCCTCTCCCCCACTGTCCGTTCTATAAAAGGCATGCTCCACTGGAGAAGAGAGGAGGCTGGCTGGCGATTGAAGAAAAAAGATGAAGAGAAGAGAAGCTCCATTCCCCTGCGCCCGAGAGGTGAAGAAGAAGAGAGTGAGTGTGAGAGAAGACAGGTGAGCTTGGAAGGGGAGGAGCTTGTGCTTCGTTCCCCCTCCCCCACCAATATATCTCTCTCTTCTTTCTTCGATGTATCTTTCTTTGCTTTGGGGTAAATCCCCCTCTGTATCTCGTCTTCCTTCCTTCTGCGGATGAATAAAAAGAAAAGTCTCTTTTGCAATATATGGTGTTCTATTTCCCTCTCTTTCTCTCTGCCTTCTCCTCATCCAGGGCTCTTCGAAACTTGCTTCTCCATAGCATGGCCTTGGAGGTGTCCATCAGGAGATGAACATTCATGGCCTTCCATGGCGAACATCTGTCCCGCTGGAGCTATCGCGAAGTTATTGCCCATGAACTGCTAGAACCCCTTGAAGGCTAGTCCTCGGGGCTTCTGCGTTCAACTATGGGACACCGGACTGCCGTTAGGCCACTCCGAGTTTTTGGGATCATCCCGGAGTACTCCGTTTGACAATCTCTTATGTCGCCCCAGCAAACCTCGGTCAGGGGGAGGTGCTGCCCAGCTTTTGCCAGTAATATAAACAACAAGAACGAACTGAGCTCCCGTAGAGCATGAACTGAACTCTGGAGTTCCTGAACGCCTTTGAACGAACCGCCCAAACTTTGATCTTAACAGATGAATAAAACACTTTGAAACCTTCGAATCCACCTATTTCTGCTAGGGGAACAAACAGCCTAACAATCTACTAACCTGCAAGCCTTTGAAAATAACAAAACAGCCTAATCCGGCGCGCTCCTAATCCGGCGCACACTTATCCGGCGCGGTACCCCCCCCCCACGCACCGATTTAGCCCCACAATCATAAACACTTTTACCCCTTTTAGCTCCAAACAGGTGCCCCCCCTACGCCCCGGATTAAACCCTCTCACTAAAACAACTCTCTACCCCTTGCTCACATCCGAAACCGGCGTGCCCCCAGCCTGTCTTGAAACCGACGTGCCCCCCCATGGGCTTTAAACCGGAGTGCCCTCCCCATGGGCTAAACCGGTGTGCCCCTCTCCTCTCTTGGGCTAAACCGGCGCTCCCCTCTCCTTTCAATAGCCCTAAACCGGCGCACCCCTCTCCTTTCAATAGCCCTAAACTGGCCCCCCCCCCCTTTGTTCCACCTAAGCCAGTCGATCCGCGTGCGAGGGCGCACGATGGCGAGTTCGGGCTTCGCACCGAACAATTCGCTCCCTCAGACTGTGTGTAAAGAGAAAAGCAACGATGCCCCATGGTATCAGACTTGGGCCACGGAATCCCCAACTTGGCCATAGTTTGAAACCGTCTCGGGCCAATAATCCATCAGTTTGACCCACTTCTATCGGGATCTGATCCCGCAATCCTATTAAACTTGCCGTACTTACGGCAGACATCCGTATGCCTTTGTCGTTGTCTTCGATGCTTCAAATGCGGACTCTCGTTCGAACAATGAATGGTCCGTTAGTGACCGACATATGTATCGGGATATGATCCCGCACTTGCATTAAACTTGCCGTACTCACGGCAGGCATTTGTACGGTTTGTCACCGTCTCTTACGCTACAAACGCGGACTTCTGTCCGAACAAGAAATGGTCCGCCAATGACCGACATGCACGCATACCTTGGGACCTTCGTTTCCCTGGACTGTGTGTGAAGAGAAAATCAATGACGCCCCATGGCATCGGACGTGGACCTTGGGGACCCCGATATGGCCATAGTCCGCAATCATCTCGGGCCAATAGATCATTAATCTGACCTGCTTCTACCGGGATTCAATCCCACATCCGCATTAAACTTACCGTGTCTGCGGTAGACATTTGCACAGTTTTACCGTCGTCTTCGATGCTACAAATGCAGACTTTCGTCCGAATAAGAAATGGTCCGCAAGTGACCGACATGCATGCATCCATGAACGTTTACGCCCCAACGCGGGGTCTGTTCAAACGCAATCCGAGTTTTTGCTCTCGCTTTCATTACTATGAACTTTTGGCCATCGGGCCCCTTTTCCTGACAATCAATCAAGGGTTTTCCCCTCTCCGAAGGGATGTAATTAATGTCGTAGCATTTATGGCACGGCGGGTTCTCAGTCCCTACACGAACCACACAATCGTCTGATTAGTCAGATCGAGCGCACCGTGGGCTTCATCGAAGCCCGAATAAATCGTCACTTTGTGACTGGCGCGCCCACGCACTTAGTAGACCTAATAAACAAATAAGCTATGATCTTTAATAAAAAGTGCGTCCACATGACTCTGGAGCAAAATAGAATTGTTGAAAGGAGGAACATAACTTTGGTGGAGATGGCTCGGACGATACTTGTTGAAGGGAATCTACCTAGA
Source organism: Amorphophallus konjac (assembly GCA_022559845.1). NCBI lineage: Eukaryota > Viridiplantae > Streptophyta > Magnoliopsida > Alismatales > Araceae > Amorphophallus > Amorphophallus konjac. The sequence goes on from CM040121.1 coordinate 312,577,588, forward strand.
AGGTTCTGGGCTGAAGCAGTGAACACCTCTTGTTATATCAGTAACCGAGCCCTGGTAAGACCTTCCACTCAAAAGACTCCCTATGAGTTACTCAAGGGTAAGAAACCTTCACTGGCACACTTTAAGGTCTTTGGTTGTAAATGTTTCATTCATGTTAATTCTAAAAGAGACCTTGATAAATTTGAACCCAAAAGTGAACTGGGAATATTTCTAGGTTATTCAGAAAAATCCAGAGCCTATAGAATCTATAACCTTAATTCTTAAACTGTTGGGGAATCACCACACATAGTGTTTGATGAACTTTCTAATAATTCTGAAACTGGTTTATGCAAGGTCAAAGTTGATGGTGAGATTCTTGACAATAAAGAGGAGCAGGATGCAGAGCCTGCAGATGAAGGTGAGACTGATGGGTCCAGAGCTCAGGGGGAGGTAAATGTAGATACAGGTAATCAGGTTACCAATATCAGAATTCTCAGAGATCATCCCTTAGAAAATATTATTGGTAATTTGAATGAACCCCCTAGGACTAGATCACAATTTAGGATAGAAAATGAACTAAATTCTTTTGCTCTAGTCTCTCAGATAGAACTCAAAAACATAGATAGTGCCATAAAAGATGAACACTGGATTAATGCCATGCATGGTGAATTGAACCAATTTGAAAAGAACAAGGTATGGCTACTAGTTCCTAAACCTTCAGAGGGTAATGTTATAGGTACTAAATGGGTATTCAGAAATAAAACTGATGTGCAGGGAAAAATAATTAGAAATAAGGCTAGACTTGTAGCTCATGGGTATAATCAGAAATATGGAATATATCAAGAATCCTTTGCCCTTGTAGCTAGATTGGAAGCCATTAGGATTCTCTTAGCCTTTGCATGCAGTCTAGGAATAAAATTACAGTAGATGGATGTAAAATCTACTTTCTTAAATGTGTTAATTAAAGATGATATTTTTGTTTAACAACCTCCTGGGTTTGAATGTACTGACTTACCTGATCATGTGTATAAATTAGATAAAGCATTATATGGACTGAAGCAGGCTCCCAGGGCCTGGTATGATAGGCTGATCTCCTTCCTCATAGGTAAGGGATTTTCAAGAGGTGAGGTTGACCAGACCCTATTCACCAAGGTAGACAACAGAGACATTATTATTGTGCAAATCTATGTACATGATATAGTGTTTGGGTCAACCAAATCTGCCATGTGTGAGGAATTTTGTAGATTAATGACTAATGAATTTGAAATGAGCCTAATGGGAGAATTGAAGTTTTTCCTTGGTTTACAGGTTAATCAGACTTCAGAAGGGAGCTTCATCACTCAGTCTAAGTACATCAGAGATCTATTGAAGAAATTCAAGTTGGAAAACCTCAAGGAAATTACTGCACATATGGGTACATCAACTAGTCTTGATGCTGACCCAAAAGGTAAATTAGTTGACACCAAATTATACAGAGGTATGATTAGATCTCTTTTATACCTTACTGCATCTCATCCAGACATTCAATTTTCAGTATGTTTATGTGCAAGATTTCAGGCTAGTCCTAAGGAGTCTCACATGAGTGTAGTGAGAAGAATTTTTAGGTATCTGTCTGGCACCCTTGATTTAGGCTTATGGTATCCTGCCAGGTGTGAGCTTGATCTTGTAGCTTACACTGACGCAGACTATGCAGGGTGTAGGAATGATAGAAAGAGCACTAGTGGGTATTGTCAATATTTAGGTGGATGTCTAGTGTCTTGGGCATCTAAGAAGCAACACACTGTTACTCGCTCAACTGCTGGTGACACATATTCTTAGATACGTAGGCGTGCTAGTCACCGGAGTGACAAATTTATTGATACGCTCGATCTGACTTGGTCAGTCGATTGTGAGATTCGGGTCGAGACCAGAAGTCTGCTATACCGTAAAGGCTATAGCGTTAATTACTTCCTCTGAGGAGGAGAACCCTTGATTAATTGCCAAGATAAGCGCCACTCGGGGCCAAGTAATAACGACGTATAGGAAGTTACATAAACACGAAGCTACGCAGGCCTCTATGCTTTCTTTTGTTCATGCAAGAGGAATTAAGATTTATTTCGTCCGCACTTCAGTACGAGGTGGGAAACTTAGGTTCGAAGACCACCATCACGCATAGCGACACTTTCAGTCGGGCGGGACCCAGCCTTCTGTTAAACGCCATATTATATATCGAAGTTTGGTCAAACAGAAAAGCAGGCATTATGTTCATAACATGGGTGATTAGGAAGAGTCATGTACCAAAAGCATGGAACGCATATGATATTGGCATGTTTATATAGACATATATATATTCACATGTATATACATACGTATATATATAATATACTTGGTTGTTTATTCATAGGGGTTTAACAGAGTGGTCATATAGAGGGCTGAGTCGACGTCGGGTGCTGCGGGGATCTCGAGTCAGTGGCATCGCTACCGATAGGGCGCAGCTTAGGATGACTGGGTGGCGACGCCACTGAATCCAAAACAAGAGGCCTGATCCGGTGGCGAGGCCACCGAACCAAAAGTAAGAAGGCTGATTCGGTGGCGTCGCCACCGAATCACGTCAGCAGGCGTGTGGAGTCGGTGGCGACGCCACCGAATCAAGGGCCCTTCATTCTTAGGCGGCATTTGAGACAGGCTAGGAGAGGATCCCCGTGGTTCCCTCTCAATTGAGCCTTCGCATATTGAGCTATACAACTTTAGAAGATTCTGAAGGATACAACCGTTCTGATTCATGAGTTAGATCAAGTTAAGTGACCCTTGTCCACTCAGCACTCTTTGGCTCTGCCTGTGCGAGGTTCTTACTCGAGCACAAAGTAGGCATTGGCAAATGGAGCCCTCCGCACTTTGAAATTGAACACACAAGACCACATCATGACCTCCCAAAGGCAAAAAAAATCATTCGGAAGTCCTAATTGTTCCTAAAACAAATTTGGCAGCATCTCCCCTGCATAGGGAGATGTTCAGTTGGCAAATGGCAAGACACACGAGAGACGGTGTCAAGCCCAACAAAATGCTGAGGAGTCCGTAGGGACTACACCAGCTCCCAAGATCACCACTGTGTGAGTCTCGAGGGCTAGCCTACGAGAGACTCATGGTGATTAGGGGTGTAGTGGGTCTCTGATTATTAGCCATATCAATGGCAATTTGTTGTTTCACTCAGTGCAAAGGGCTTCCAGGGGAACATGTGATGGGCGACAGACCCCCTGAAACCCGGAGTGATATTTAATTCATAGAAATCAACGAAGAGCAAATGGTTGTACCCCTCCCCAAGCATGGGCGATTAGAAACAATTGAAGAAAACCATCCATCTATTAGCAACAATCGTAGAGGCAGCACATCTCATTCTAGTCCGCCATGGAGCAAGCTTCAGTCTGCCAGCGGTCATGGTCGCTACAGGCGACTCGTGCTCGTTATCACTAAAGATAGGATGTGAGGGGGAAACGAGACCCTTGGGGTTAAATCGTCAAACACTGAAAGGGGCATATGGTAGCTTTGGAAGGAAGTTGCAGCCTACTATTACATCGACTATCAGAGTGCGCTGGCACCCATATAACTGACAGAGATGAGTGAAAGGGCACTCAGTAGCCTCTCGTTCACCATTTGCTCAAGCAAACCCGTGATCGTAAATGAAACCACGCCATCGGTAAAAGAACAGCCCCTAGGGAGGGGTAGTTTACTGTCACTAGCTAAAGGCGTGGTTGCGAGCCATTGTCACACAGAAGGACAGCTAAAGACTCCCAAGATCAGAGGTCACAAGATTCATAGTTAATTTAGCCCAGGGGGCCTCCTCACGCTCGGGGGAAGATTGGGAATCTCAAAGTGGAATCGATAGAAACAACCACAGTTAGCAACAAAACAAATTATGGAGAAAGGAGATATACTCAAGCTACAGCAAGGAACTGGAGCCTTATTCTATTCACCCTCTTTGTTGGCTACAGCAGAATGGGAGGAGGGATTACAACGCTTGGAGGAATTCGAAGAAGGAAAAGAAAAAGAACTGCTCACAAGAAAAAAAAAGAAAATCTGAAGAGAGAATGATGCAGAGCCAAAGAAAAAAATGTAGAGCCCCTTTCGAGATCCACCTTCTTCTTGCTCTCTTTGATTCTTCTCCCTGACTTCTTCTGCTTGCTCCCTTCAGCTGCTCACGCTCTCTTCTATTCGGACTTCTTCTGCCACCAGCTCAACGTCAACTGTCGCCACCACCAAATCAACCTTGAGGCGTAACCGAATCAGCTCCAAAGACCGCCACCGACTCAGGTAAAATAGTGCCACCTACTCAGCCATTTAGGGGCATTTTTGTAATTTTGACATTTTACCGCAAAATTAACCCGGTGAGAGCTCGTCGTCCGGAGTAGCTTTGGAGTTTGTGCAGTGGTCCTAGAATATGTTTTGAAGTGTTTATTCGGGACTTCCGCAGATTTTCGAGACGTGCAGAACTCATACCGATTTTCCCGGGATTTGCACTGATTTGCCCTTCGGCACACTGGTTTGTGCTGCCACCCTCTCTCAAAGAGTACGTGGACCTTCTTCACTGAAATGGTAACCCCTGGGATGATTTCTGCCAGGCTTGTACGCCTTCGAGGCTGCTTTCGTATCATTCAGGTATTCCGCGTGTATCTTACAGAAATCTCAGAGTTTCCACTAGTGGCGCTATTAAGGTAGAATATCGGTTCTCTAGGGCCCCGCTATGCTTGCACGAAGCATTTTCATTGAATGAGCCACCGCTCCGGGGGTTCTTGCTCCTTCAGAGTCATCCATTGGTCGCTTACGGACCACTTCGGAGTTCCGGGTGCTCTGGTCGGGTGGCTCGAGTTTTCTGCTAATATTGCCTTCGGTTCGCTATTCTGAGGGGCCAGGGGCATTTCTTCATCTCGGGGAGGCTTCTTCATCAGGCGGGAGCCGCCTGTTACATTCTTGTCCTGGTCGGACGGAGTATGGAGGTATATCCAGCACGATCGTCTCGATGCCAGTTTCAGTGGCTCTGACCATCAGTAGGCCTTAACCGAGCTGTGGTGAATGTATAAACCTGAGATGTCGAAACGTTGAGTCCCCGGCACTTCTTGTAAGGTGGCCCGAGGCTTCAGCGGTCCGAGTGGATCTGTCTTTGACTTCTGGTTGACTCCTTCGGCCACATGATTACTACCCATCATATTTTGTGTGTCAACAACTATTGAGGCTGAGTATGTCGCAGCAGGGAATTATGCAGCCCAAGTACTATGGATAAAACATCAACTTATTGACTATCGCATAAAATTGGGATGCATTCCTATTTTATGTGCTAATACCAGTGCTATTTCCCTAACTAAAAATCATGTTCATCACTCTAGGACTAAACACATTGAAATAAAACATCACTTCTTAAGAGATGAAGTAAGCAAGAATGAAATTGAGCTGAACTTCATCGAATCAGAAAAATAAATTGCTTATATATTTACTAAACCTCTTGGGAATGACATATTTAAATTCTTAAGGAGAGAATTAGGTTTATGTAAATTTTAGCATGATGAATAATCTCTTGATTTTATTCTTGTCATGAATAAATGTTCTTTCTTTGATATGCTATGTGCCTATATTTCATCACATGTTTTCAGTGGTCAGTCATCATCTCAAAACATGTCTTGCATTGTGTCATCTTGATTTCAGAGCTATATTAATGGTATGATGGTAGAAGGACAGATTCATTATTTCTAAAAACCCATACTATGTGTAGAGGCTAGTCCTCCGCTAAGTATCATGAATGAAGAGTATGTCTGAGCCTTGCATGTCATACAGTAATATTGTGTCCAATAATAATGCATATAGATAGGGGGAATAAGTACTCATATTTCGTCTTATGCATGTTGTCAGTGGGAGTTCAGATTAGACTAGGTTGAATCCTGTCCAGGTTACTACCTTATGGAATCTATAATTCTATCTAAACAACATATTCATTTATCCTATGAGTTCAGTAATTCCATTGATTGATATCTAGCCTTTCTAACATAGTTAGACATTTCCATCCATTGATATCAATCTTTTGAAAAGTGCTTGCAAATCTTATCCTCTGAAATAATGACAGTCTGACAATCAGTTCATCATTCTAAGCTACTAAAATCAGAAGTCTTATTTTATAAGAATCTATTTTACTTCATGAATGAACTGATGGTCTAAACTTAATAAACTTTAGAGTTTAAAGACTGAATTCAATGAACAAGTATGTTGATGACAATTAATAGCTCTCAACCTTTTATCGCATAACATGTCTGATAATGCCTTCAAGTATCTGAAAACTATTGAATTAATGATTTCTTGGTTGAGAAAATTTGGAGTGTGTATTGTTCTTAAACAAGTCTTTCTACAAAACTAAAGGGCAACAACATTAAAAGAATGAGTCAAAATGTTTTGGCAGAGCAATGATTGAATGCACTAAGAAACTGAGTGCTTCATCAATGAAATGGAGAAAAACTCATGTCATGAAGTGCTTCAAAATATCTCTATTCAATAGTCAAAACTGTGTGATTAGCTTCACTAAGTACCTAGGGGTACTGGCGTCTGATAAACGTGTACCCTTATGCAAAAGATGTAAACTACTTCGACTGTTTTGATCTATGAAACAGGGTGGTACATTTTTGTTGAAGTAACTAGGGGTACTGGTGTCTAATCAACGTGTACCCTCATGTCAAAAAGCATGGATGATACCTAACTGTTCATATTTCAGAAAACAAGAAGGTGAAAAATATTTTGCTGTAACCCTAAAGTAAAATGTCATAAATGTCAAATTGTTTAACCTCAATACATATCCTAGTCACTCCTAAAGAAATTCACTGATTCTGTGTGAGTAGGATAAAGTAAGACTAACTCTTTCTTGTTTAATGTAGTTCTGGTTTATTGTTATTAAAGGTTATTGCAATCATATTCAAAGAGTATAGTGGATACACTCTAATCTTTATTTTTCTTAAACCAAGAATTCTATCAAGAATGCACTATATAGACTCTTATATCTGAAGAAATTGAGCTATGTATGAATAACTTAATGAACTATTTCTCAGAATGTCAATCAGATCTCTCCTGTTCCTTCCTACCTCTTGATGCTATCATTTTTGTCCTTATCTTCAGTATTTCCTTGTTTGCTGTTGGCAAAGGGGGAGAAATATATTTTGGATAGAGGGAGGACTTTTGAAAGAAACTTTGGAAATAGGGGAAGAATCTTTTTACAAAGAGGGGGAGAATCAAGGCGAGTATCTATTGGTGACTGAGTCCATGGTATGCTGTGTCAAAAGTCTATGCATGTCTACTTTTTACTGCACTGCTATTCTCAATTGTAACTTGACTACAATTCATGCATATTCTGACTAAGATTGAACTGAGTGTTACCATCAAAATAGAGTTAATATAGTTGTTTTGTCATCATCAAAAAGGGAGAAAATGTTGTGTCTCCTCTGGATTTGATGATAAATGGGGAGAATGTTTTGTTTTGATGATTAGCAAAAGTATAGTTGACTTTAGTTTGACTTTGGTAACACTGCTACTTTGTTGTCCTTACTTTAGTCATAATGAATTTTTTTGTCAAGTAATGGTCGGTGCACATTCACATTATTGCATATGATAAGTCGGTGCATATGTTCACTTCCATTTTGGAAAGTATATGCATGTACAGAACTTTTTCTAGAAAGGTCGATGCACATGTATTCGTTTTGCTTACAAAGGCCGATGCACTGGTAGATGTACTGTGCTGAAAGGTTGATGCACATCCTTTTTTATGTCTAGAAGGTCGATGCATGTATCAGACTCTTGCATCATTAAGGTCGATGCATAAGTGAAGTCCATGCATGTGTAGAGTTTTTGCTTAGACAGGTCAATGCATCTTTAAGACCTCTTCAGAAGGTCGATGTATTTGTCAAAGCATTGCATCATTAGGTCGATGCACATGTGAAGACTTTCATTTGAAGGTCGATGCACATAAGAAGACTTTCACCTGAAGGTCGATGCACATGTGTAGTCTTGCAGTAAAAGTCTACCTGTCTCAATTAGGTCGATGCTAGTAAGCTAGCATCTGTTTCACAGGTAGATGCATGTGTAGAAGAACTGCATTACAGGTCGATGCATGTTTCTAGTTGTCGATGCACATAGGGCCTTAAGTCAGAAGGTCGATGCACCTTATTCACTGAATGCAAAGATAAGGTCGATGCACATTGAACATTGTACACACCATAGGTCTATTCACCTGATGCACCTTGTGCTATAAGGTCGGTGCATATTGTACACAGGTCGATGCTAGCAACCTAGTGGTCGAACAAAGGTCGATGCTGTCTACTAGTTTCTGCAGCATTAAGTCTGTGCTTTTGATGTCATCTATATCAAAGTCGATGCATCTTATGAAATCACTATAAGGACAAGTTGATGTACCTTCATTAAGGTCTACCTATGCTATATTAAAGGTCGATGCTATTTTTCTCATATGATAAATGGTCAGTTAAACAATCTGATGCATCTTACTTATGCATCAATGCTTCTCCAGAAATGAGCATATTTCTCTGGCTTCTCTAAATATGAAGAAATCGTTTAGATTGAACTTGTGCTTAGGTTTATCATTTGCTTAATGACTAATACCTTTCTATATCTTATTTTGCCAGCTCAGCTGTATGATCAAACACTTAGAAAGCATAAAGGCAGTCTGTGATCAAATGTCACGTGGAACTTAAAGTACCAAGTTGAAGGCACGTGATCCAAGGTAGGGAACAGAAATAATATTCTGCCACGTGGATCGTCACTATCTCCACTTCTGACACATCGCATCTCAAGGCACTTTCAGGAATAAACTTTTTGGCGGGAATGTGTCTTCCACGCGCCCAAGACTGAATCCTAGCGGCCCCATAGATACATGCCCTCGATTATAAAAAGGGGGGTCGAGCACACTAAAAGGTGTTGATAGATAAAAAAAGGAGCAGATCCCAGAAGAGAGAGCTGAGAAGATTCAGAGAAATCAGAGAGAAGAAAGAAAGAGAGAGAGTTTGCTGCGAGGTTCAGAGAGAAAAATAGAGCATTGTAAGAAGTTGTGAGTGAGAGTGAGAGTTGTGAGATTGAGAGATATTGTCTCTGTCCTGACTCGTGGATCAAATCCAGAGTCATATTGCTCTAAGTGAGCTACATTCATTTTGATTCTTTCATCGTTTCTTTTACTTTCTTGATTTCCATTTTAAACTCGTTGTAAGCTGTGTATCAGCAGAGCAAGCTGTGGTGCTCAGCAGGCGAGGTATGATCCTCGGTCAGCAAGCTGTAAAGCTCAGCGGATTGTAGGGATTTTATCCTCAAAGCTGTGTATCAGTCATTTCAAGTTGTGTGGTAGCGGAATCCTTACTCAGTTGAGTAAGGGGTGGACGTAGATCTCGAGCTTGAGATTGAACCACCTAAAAACTTATCTATCTTATGTGTGTTTGCATATTTGTTCAGCTTGGTGAATAGTTGAATGCTTAGGATCGTAAATTGATATCAAAATCATTCAATTCATCTATTGCATTCATTCAAACTCTAAATCTATCTGCTCAGATATACTTTAGATCTTACTGATTTGATTTCTCTAGAACTGATACTGCTGTGAATTGCTTAAAGAACTATCATCGTCATCTATTGGTTTTTTACAACTAAATGGTATATCAAATAGATTCAGTTTGAAGGATAGATTACATCTATCTGGAAAACTGATCCATACGTGAGGAGATTCTCGAATCCACCCTCCGTCCAGTACTATACTAAGTTGATTATCTGTTTGATTTGAAGATTACTTTGATTGATACAATTTCATAGAAAATTCTATTACTGATTATTCACTACTATTAGTGTCTGCTTTTATAGTAGTTCTTTCTTAATCCGCACTGCGTTGAACTGTTGTAGCCTTTTAAAATTTGGGGTAGATCTATTCACCCCCCCTCTAGATCTGTAGTTCATCTCATTCCAAACACATCAACCGATCGCAATTAAGTAACCAACCTGCACCAGCAACAGCAACAATGTAGAAACCCGATGATTAAAAATGAGAAATAAAATTTTCAATTTCATTATGTAATTAAAATTTTCATGAAATAATCAAATTACATTTTTACTATATGAAATAAGCTAGTTTATTGAATTTACTTGAATTTACTTGAAGTAAATAGAAAATTAATTGTTTAGCCCTTAGATAAATCATAATAAGCCCAATAAAAGTCCATATAATGGAGTAGGATCATAATTGGCCCATTGGATAATCCATAATGGGTTGGATTAATGGATTAAAGGATTTAATAAAGAATAAATAACCTTAAATTCGTAACATGTGTTTAATATGACATTTAAGGGATTAAAATAACCTCATTTCTAGAAGATTGACTCAAAAATCAATCCATACCTAACTTATAACTTTAGACCAGCCGTTTTTACATTGGTTTCACACCAAATTGAGGCTAGATTAAGAGGAGAAATATAAATTTTCTTCTAATTCGGAGTTAATGAGTTTGGTGGAATTAGGTAAGAAATTTTGACAAAATTGGCCAAGTTTTGGCTATAAATAGAGCCCCATTCGACCCTCAAATCATCATTGGCGGCCTAGGCTATGCTACTCTGAAGATTAAGGGAGATTTGAAGGAAAGATTTGGAGAATTAAGGGTTTTCATATCAAATTGTGGATTTTCTTACTTCTTCCTTAAATCTGCTCAAAGGTAGGTGTCTCTCAGGCTAAACTTCAATTAAAGCATGCTATCTTGTGTATTTTTCAATGCTCTTTCCATTGATACCTATTTCCCTAAATTTTATTGTGAAATGATCAAGTTATTAGCATTTTATTGAAGGGTGTTCACGTTTTTCTAAAGAAAACAGTGGCTGTTAAAACTCAGTTCGCGTTAATGAACGCGTCTCCTCGATAAGACGCGTTCTCAGACACTTTTACACCGACCAAGATTTAAAAATAAAAATATTATAATAATTTAAAGAAGGCGTCCAGCCATCGGGACGCGTCAAAAGAGCACGTCTTTCAGATAAGACGCGCTCAGACACACTCTTGCCCTCCGTCTAAAATTCAAAAAAAATATTAAAATAATTTGAAGAAGGCGTCCATATGCTTAGACGCCTCTATAAAAAAATATAATATTATTAAAATAAACTTTTAAAGGCATCCATATGCTTAGTCGCCTCAAAAATATATATAAAATATAAAAATATTTTTTTATAAAACGTCCAGACGCTTAGACGCGTCAACAGAAAACGTCCAGACTCCTGGACGCGTTCATAGATAGTAACAAAAAATGTTGAAAATTCAAATTAACATGTTAAAATATTTATAGCATGTTAAAATTTATTTTTGTGGTATAAAAATATTTTTACCATGAAAAAAATTATTTTTACCATATTATTAGTAATTTGATGCCTGAAAAATATTTACAGCATGCTAAAAATTACTTCCAGAATGGTAAAATTGATTTTATTCATACTAAAGTCTGAAAACTATTTTTAGCATGACAAATCTAATTAAATACTATTTTTTAGCATGAAAAATCTATTTTTTCTATCAAATAATTGGTCAATTAATGCATAGAAATTATTTCCAACTTCTAAAAATCTGGTTATCAGAAAATTGATATATTGAAATTATTTTCAGCATGATAAAAATATTTTCTATCATATTATCAGGAAAAATTATTTTTTTATGTTAACCTTGATTTTTTATGAAGTAATTAGTAAATTAATGCATGAAAATTATTTTCAGCATGTTAAAAATTACTTCCAGCATGATAAAATTATTTTATACATAATGAGATATGAAAATTATTTTCAAAATTCTAAAATCTATTTAAACTATTTTTATGCATGTTAAACCTAATTTCCTATTAAGTAATTAGTAAATTGATACATGAAAAATATTTCCAGCATGTTAAAATTACTTCCAGCATGATAAAATTTTTTCTAGCATAATAGAATTATTTTTAGCATATTATAATTATTTTCAACAAAGTAAAACTATTTTTCAACATGATAATTCTATTTTTCTTTCAAATAATTAGTAAATAAATGTAGAAAAATGATTTTCAGCATGATAAAATTTATGTTGTTATCAGAAAAATTCTATAATCAGCACGGTAAACTTATCTTATCATGCTATCAGTAAGTTAATGTATGAGAATTATTTTAGCATGTTAAGTATTAACTTTAGCCTGTTAAATATTAATTTCCAGCATGTTAAAAATTAAATCCAGCGTGAAAATAATTATTTTTAACATATTATCAGTAGAGTAACATATGAAAATCATTTTCAGCATGTTAAAATTATTTTCAGCAAGTTAGAATTATTTTCGACATAAAAATCTATTTTTATAACAAAGTTTTGATTTTTATAATAATAAATCACCGTTTTGACTAAACTAATACATCTCTAATGTACAAAAAAATTCTGAAATTATGTCTAAATATTTATGAACCAAATGCACACAAGATTAAACCATGGAATTAAATTAAATTCTAATTACTTGAATTTTCTTCCTAATTACCGTTCTTTCTTGAATTCCACGACTTAATGTCGTTAAACATTATGCCTTAAAATTTTTATTCACTTCTCTTGCAACTTCTGAAATTTTTGCCAGATCTGTACTTATTTACAATAGCCTATTTCTTGAAATTCATTAGCCATATGCATTAAAGTGGATGTGTAGACGTACTTGGGATCTTTTGATCCATATGACTCAATGCTTGGCATTAATGGGGCCCGGTCTGGTCCTGGGGGGAGCGCCTGAAAGTACTTGTGCCCATGGGAGTTGATTGACCATGGTGTGGCATTGTACCGAAGTACATGATAGATTTACTTGATACGGCATTCCACATTTCGTTATTGGTATTTGATTACTTGTTTATATGATTATTCGATAAATACATGATTTACTTGACTTGCATGAAATGGCCAAATTACATGAAAGTCTTTACTTGTCAAATTCATTACATGAAATTTTCTCTTGATATCTTGTTATCCCAATTTCTTGGAAATTCCATTCATGTTTATACACTTCTCGATACAACTTCAAAAATTGCTTAAATTGTTAATAGTTAAAGATTGCCTAATTTTTAGAGATATAAAATCCTACTGAGCTTTTAGCTCACCCTACGTTTTGGTTAATTATTGCAGGGAATGAAAATGATCAAGGGAATGGACAAGAGTGAGAGAGTGATTTTCCTTTTACCTAGGTTTATGTAGGTCATTAGTGTTTTTACAAGGATGATGTATTTTGGATTGTAAGTTTATAGTTTGCCTTTATGGCTTATCAATTAGTGTTGTAAGCTTTAGTTTGATAGAATAAAATTATCATTTTCCCATTCATTTCTGTTGTTAGAAATTAATTTATACACGCTCTGATTGACACGCTTGTTTACGACTCGCTCGCGTCCCGATATTCCGCATCGGGGCGTGACAAACAACAAACCGGTGGTGATAGTGACCTACGGTCCAATCGTCATCGCCTTTCACTCCAGGCACGTACGATTGGCAACCCCAATCATGTTCGGCCACTCTGCCTCGGCCCTCGGCTCGCCCTGATCCTCGGGCGCCATTGTCATAGCCGATTATCAACCCAGTCCGGCGACTGCCCATACCGGTAGCTGGCCCCCCAGATCCGCCAACACCCGACACAGGCTTTCTGCCCCGGGTACCCGGCTCCTCAGCACCTCACTCGGGCTCTCAGCTCTGAGTCCCAGCCAAGCTTGCCCCCAGCATGAATTTCCCACCCCAGGGTCAAGGCCTCCCAGTATTCTATTCGGGCCTCTCTACCCGAGTCTTGGACGAGCTGACACTCAATACGGGTTTTCAACCCCGAGTTCGAGGCTGCCTAGCATCTGGCTTTGGCACGCGACCAAGGGACTCATCAAGGTCTGTCCCCGATGCAGACTCTCCGCATTGGGCCCCTGGCCTTCCAGCTCTACGACGGGGTCTTTACCCCTACAATCCAGTAATGTTGACTCCCAGCACAGGGTTTCCTCTCCGAGATAGGGCCACCTCAACACCCAAGTTTCAAACCTTCCTTCGGAAAGAAAAGGCCCAATGACTGGCGTAACTTCAACAAGGACGGGCGTAATTTCAGCAAGGGTTGACGTAATTTCCAAGGGGACAAGAAGCCGAGGACATTCGACACGCAAATTGTCCCTATATCGGCAACATCAAAGGAATTATGCAAATATTGTGAGAAGCCCGGACATAAAGCCGAGAAATGCTGGAGAAAGCTCGGCGCATGTCTTCGATGCGGGAGTCAGGAGCATAGGATCCCGAATTGCCCTCTTTTTAATGAGCAAGCTCCATCACCGGCAAAGCTTCCAATTATTGCAAAGAAGCAAGTGAGACTCCAAGCTCTAATGAATGCGGAACCTACCGAGGAAGGAGTCGTGGAAGGTACTCTTTTCATATACTCCAAGCATGCCTCTGTCTTATTTGACACTGGAGCTACACATTTATTTATATCTAGAAGATTTGCCGGTCTTTTACCTATGAAGCATGTTCCATTAGATTCTACACTCACTATTACTACCCGTATTGGAACGGGAACGGAGATTAAATATTTCTATCCTGATAGTGAAATTCTAATTAGCGGTTATAACTTACCCGCTAATTTGGTATGCATGGAGATGGAAGGATATGATGTTATTTTGGGTGCCGATTGGCTATCTACACATGGAGCTAGTGTAAATTGCAAGTTGGGGACGGTAACTTTAATGGGTTATCCCGACCTTCTATTTTTGGGTATCAGGCATTCCAAGCACATACCTCTCATTTCGGCCCTTAAAGCCAAAAAATTATTAAGGAAGGGTTGTGCCGGTTACTTAGTTTCTATCATAATGACCGAGCATACGGAACCCGTTCTAAAGGACATTCCTATCGTTCTGGATTATTCTAATGTATTTTCAGACGAATTGCCTGGTATTCCTCCAGAGAGAGAGGTGGTATTCTCTATTGATTTAATTCTGGGAGCGGCACCAGTTTCTAAAGCTCCATATCGGATGTCTGCCGTGGAAATGAAAGAATTAAAGGATCAATTATTGGAATTATTGGAGAAGGGGTTTATCCGACCAAGTACTTCACCTTGGGGAGCCCCGGTCTTATTTGTCAAGAAGAAGGATGGTTCGATGAGGTTATGTGTTGATTATCGGTAATTGAATTAACTCACCATCAAGAACAAATATCCTTTACCAAGAATTGATGAATTATTCGACCAGATTTTCGGAGCTCGATATTTCTCAAAGATCGACCTTCGATCTGGTTATCATCAATTGAAGATCAAGGAAAGTGATATTCACAAGACGGCATTCCGGAGTCGGTATGGTCATTACGAGTTCACCGTTATGCCTTTCGGCTTAACAAATGTGCCTACCGCATTTATGCAATTGATGAACAGCGTATTCAGGCCGTACCTCAATCAATTTGTGGTTGTATTCATCGATGACATTTTGATCTACTCCAAGTCCAAGGAAGAACATGAAGAACATCTCAAGAAGGCCCTTCAATTATTAAGAGATCACAAGCTTTATGCCAAATTAAGCAAATGTGATTTCTGGTTGGAGGAAGTTTCTTTTCTCGGTCACATAATTTCTCGGAATGGTATAGCTGTTGATCCATCAAAGGTCAAGGCTGTTAAGAACTGGGAAAGACCTACAAGTGTAACGAAAATACGAAGTTTTTTGGGATTGGCTAGCTATTACCGAAGATTTATCAAGGATTTCTCAAAGATCGCAGTATCTTTAACAAGATTGACAAGGAAGGAGAATCCTTTTATATGGTCCGAGGAATGCGAGAAAAATTTTCAAACTTTAAAGGATTGTCTGACGACTGCTCCTATTCTCACATTACTTACGGAAGGAGGAGGATTTGAAGTATATGATGATGCATCTGGAATTGGCCTAGGTTGCGTATTAATGTAACATGGCAAGGTCATAGCTTATTCCTTACGGCAATTGAAGAAGCACGAGGAAAATTATCCCGTACATGACCTAGAACTGGCAGCTGTGGTCTTTGCTTTGAAGATCTGGCGACATTACCTCTATGGCGAAGCCTTTACTGTGTATTCTGATCACAAGAGTCTCAAATATTTATTCTCTCAAAATGAGCTCAATATGAGACAAAGACGGTGGTTGGAATATTTAAAGGATTTTGATTTCTCTATACAATATCATCCCGGAAAAGGCAATGTCGTAGCTGATGCACTTAGCAGGAAGCCGATGGCTTTATTATCGAGCATGATGGTTAAAGAATGGCATCTACTTGAGCAAATGGCCAACTTAAACCTCAATATGGAGGAGAAGGAAGACGGAGTCTTTATTGCTAATATTCGACTCCAACCCGAGTTACTCTCGGAAGTTAAGGAACGGCAAGGTGATGATCTGATGATCGTTGAAATTAAAGAGAAACTAGATCAACGATCGGATTTCCTTCTGGCTGATGATGGAAGGTTATTATTCAAAGGAAGCACTTGTATACACGATTGTTCTACTATCAAGGGAAAAATCTTGGAGGAAGCACATCGGTCAAGGTACACTTGTGACGACCCGGATTCCGGATACCAGATATACCCGGTAGGACTACCAGATACACGAGGTACCGCATGGGACCCGCGAGGCCTCCCAAGCGCGGGAAAGCGTCGAAGGGAAAAAGGACTGTTGTGTAGTACATTGAACTAACAGATATAACAGCAAGCAATTAAATTTCATTAGAACGGTTTGCTAAAGTAACAGAAATAAAATTACATTTTTCAATAATAATTTCAAATTTTACAATTATACACCAGAGTCTAGTCCACAGGAAAGACAACAAGTACAGTCTGACAGAAAAGAATGTACACAGAAGTCGGGGGAAGCCCGACGCAGGTACAACTGGCTGCTACAACAACGTGCTCCACCAGGAACAGCAGAGGCAGACGGCGAAACCCACCTAAAAAGTAGGGGTGAGTCTCAAAACAGAAACTCAGTAGGGGTCACGCGGATCCCCACTGGAAAACGCACAGTGCAACGGAAACAACAACAGAAACAGCAAGTGCAGCAAAGCAGGAAAGGCTACACTAAAAAGCTGTAAAACTACACTACAGGCAGTAGTAAACAGACGGGAGGTAGGAGTAGGGAACAAGCAAGAAAGGGGAAGAACCCGCGCCAGACAAGTGGCAGCCGAACTAACCTCGGCACCCCAAGCTACTCTAAACAACAGCAGAAGGGCGACTCTGATCCAACAAAGTCAGAAGTTACCGATCTGCCAACCCGACACCAGGTCTAAGACGGAGACCTGCAAAGACGGCTAAAACAATCACGACGGCCTACACGATTGGAACATCGTGCACGCAATCCCAGGCTCATCTTGAACATAGTCAAGAACAGACCACACAGCCAGGGTAGCAATCTTGGACAAGGCCAAGACTAGCCGACACGAAAAGGAGAACACCGGCTCCGAGAAACGCAAGAGTCGCTGGTCAAGTGATAGGAGTACCCTCACACTAGAAGAACAGCCAGATGCGTCCACTGACGTCTTACACTGCGCCACAAGTGTCATGTCTACCCGACCATGTGCAGCACGGGGGAGACTAGACACACCAAGAACCAGGTCCAAGGAACAACGACGTTCCAAGGAAAAACGGCACCTCACGGACACAAGACCGCAGCACCACAACTGCAAGTAACTAGTCAGGGCTACGCCCGTCGACGCAAGTCCCCAGTCCCTGACCACGTGTGCACACACTGACCCGTACCTAGGCCAGGCCTCTAGCTAGTATTCCCCTCGGTAGGATGCTACCGCTGGCCGGGGCCCACGGAACTAGCTTAAAAACCGTGTAACAGAAACTGCCCATCCACCACTCCCGGTGGGTGACGTACTAAGAAAAGCCTACGTCACAGGCTACGACTAGTGGAGGTTCACAAGGCACAGACTCCAAAACACAAGTGCTAGGGTACAGACAGTCTAAGGAAAGCCCTGTCGCACATACCACCAAGCACCACTGGCAGTACCACCACTGCCAACAGACTCAGGACCAGGCAACTAGACCTACCATGTAACGATCCCGAGTCGAACAACTCAAGGGCAAGATCATCACAAACAGCGGAACAAGCCGCCAATCGGTCTAATCCTAAGCCAGACGAAACCACGCTCCGCAGAAAACAACACACGGAGACCTGAGGAAAAACCAGAAACCCTCAGCACAACTGGACACACAAAATGAGGTAGAACAACACCTCGATGTATCCAGAAGCACTGTCTCGGGCCGGGCAGAACCGCCAAGACACGCATACACAAGGTCACACGTCAACCACTGGTTCACACCGGGTTAACCTGAACCCAACAACGATGCTCAAAAAGTAGGAAAGAGAATCCTACCTCAAGCAAGAAGACTCCTGGCCACCTTACACGTAATCTTAACCCTCATATGATGTCGGGAGACATCCACGGGACAACGGGCAGACCACAAGGACAAGCCAACACCGAAATCACGAAAAACGGGGCACCAGGCATGTAACGCGCCACCCCTAGACCGCTACAAGCATGTGACGGTCTAGACCAGGGCCGTTACTCACCAAACGACGGTCGGGCGATAGGCCGTCACTCACGCCGCCCTAACCTACCTCGAAAAACACGAAAGCATGCAACGCGCAGCACCAGGCGTGCCGCACCCACCCGACGCGCCAGACCGGGGCCGTCGGGTCCAACACAAACCCAAACCAAACAGAGCTCAAACGAAGTAATCGCACGGGAGTGAGCGCGTTATAGCCACCCGACGCACAAAACCAGGCGCGTCGGAGCCAACACACCCACAACCAAAACCAAGTAACGCGCAACGCCAGGCACGTTACAAACAAACAACGCGGCAAGGGAGACGCGTCAGAGACAAACGACGCACAGGGGCAGGCTCGTTATTCACAATGGCGCATAGGGGCACAGCCGTTACATCCAACGGGCACGGCCACCCACACTCAGCCAAACCGAATGTAACGGCCAGGGCAGGCGCGTTACATTCACCCAACGGATAGGGGCACCACCGTCAGAGGCACCGCCTCAGCAGGTCAACGTCGGTCAAACCAAAAGCAACGGCCAGGGCAAGGCGCGTCGCTTCAATCTAACGCGCTGTGTCAAGCGCGTTAGACTAACCGACTCAACCCCAAAACAAAACGACAAAACGAATGTAACACGCAGGCTCAGGCGCGTTACACGGGAACGACGCGCCACCCTAGGGCCGTCGCTCACCAGTAGCCAGAAAACTCAAGAACGCCAAGCCAAATGGTGGTCTATCGTGGGGCCGTCAGAGCCAAGTAACGGCCTCTGAAACGACCGCTACATCGGTCACGGCGGAAAAACAGAGGAACTGCCAAATCGGCCCATTCCACGCCCCATACACGCCGAAACGCAGGGGAAACACACGTAGACGATGAAAAACAACATTAGGGGGCCAAAAACCCCACATGCAAGCTCAAAAACACAAGATCCGGGTGATTTCATCAAATCGACCCAAAATGGGTCACCGAGGTTCCCGGGCTTCTACCGGCCTCGAATGAACACCAAACGACACGAAATCAACGTGGATGGGATCCTGACATCCCATCGGTCAGTTAGAAACTAACTACGCCGCAAATAGTCGCCGTTTACCGGTTGACCCTAAAAACCACGAAAATCACGATTTAGGCAAACCAAGCCCAAACTCGACCGTTTCCTAGCCGAACGTCGTGCAATGGCAGGGAAAACGGAGAGGAAGAAGTGAGGAACCGTCACCCTACCTCCACCGAAGAAACCGAGCCCCGAAAGGACTAAACCACGCCGAAATCCACTCGCGAACCGATTTCACCGGCTTTGAATCCACCGTTCGGGATCACGCCAGAATCGATCCGATCCTCGCCCCATCGCGCACCCAGCCAGCTCCATCACGTCCCCAACACGCGCCTCTAGGCACCCCGTCTATAGCCGGAGCCGAGGAGGCGAAACGAGAGAGAACGGAAGAGAGAGAGATGGCGGCGGCGAATGAGAAGGGAGGAGAGAGGAAAAGGAAATAAAAAGAAAAGAAATTAGGAAAATTTCCTAATTTTCGAAAATTCCAAAAATGCGGCGAAAATGCACAAATTCAGAAAAATACGAAAAAATAGTCGAAACGATCGGCTCGAAGAGTACATCGTCGCCGCAGCATCCACGAGTTCGAGAATTGACAAACAAACTCACCGTAGGATTCCGTAACTAGTACGTGAGAAAAACCCACACGGCTCGTCAAACTCAACTCGGAAGCCACAAAAGTGAACTGAAACTTAACGAAACCAATCCAAAAGATCCAATGAAGATCCCACAAGACCTGCAAAGGATCCAGCAAAGATCCACCAAAGATCCAGGGCATTACATCCTCCCCTCCTTTAAGAAATTTCGCCCTCAAAATTAAGGACTAACAAAGGAGAAGCAAGGGAGAACAACCCAGCAACACAACCACGAAAAATGACACAAATCTCGAAAAACATCGCTCAGAGGAATAAGGTCAGGCCACAATCACAGGTACACGCTCTAGCTTCCAAGACAGCAAGTCCACAGCACGAGCATGACACCAAAGTGAACACATCTGACGCCTCCGAAGCAAGGGCAACGTCGCTCACGTCTCACCAGAAATGAGACACGACTGCCACAACAACCGATAACCAACATCGATAAACCAACAACAACACGGCAAGCAGCAGCTTACACCAGGAGACACAGTCCTCACAGCTGACGGCTCGACCACATCATTGGCTCCAGTGCCAAAGGTAACAGGGAACACTTGGCACACAGGACGCCAACGACAAAAACACCACTGGACCACAAACACAAACAAGTCAGTCCTCACTCAGATATTACATCTGATCGAGTCGCAAGCTAACTCCAGGGAAGAAGAGTATAGCAAGCTAACCGACACGTCCAGGTCCAAACAGAGACACAAAATCATAAAGAAACATCGCCAAATCAACAACGGCAGCACCTGCAGGATTCCGGTTCTGTTCTGAACATAGAACCAAGGAACACAACTGCAAGCAGGGTCACACCAAGGTACATGAACAGCTGAACACACGACCTCAAGAGACGGGTCACACAGCAGACTGCTCACCAAGAAGAGACCCACAACAACGAGAAACAACAACAATCTCGGGGAATGCACCTCAAGGCCTACAAACACGCCTCGAGAGCACAACACCCAAGAAAAGACATGCAGAGCAAAGGGTACTCAATCAGCAGGAATGCCGACAAATTCCCCAACACTCGCAAAATGCCAATGCCAACAACAAACGGGCAACCGACACAACACGGCACGGCAACAACAATGTCAAGGCACAGGAAGCCAAGACAAAGTCACCACAAGAAAGAACAATTCTCTCGACCGGCCAAAAACTCGAAAACACTATTCTAAACCCATGGGTAGCCAGCCCACACACTTCCGCTGCGTACTCTTACAACACACAATGCACACGGCAACAGAATAACCTCGGTAGTCGCATCTCAGCACACACCAGGCGCCATCGCAATCAACAAAGATCGCAACCCACACGCCACGAGTACCGACCCCGCGAACAACCGATCACCAAAAGCCTAAGTGCAACAGGAGAAGAGCACCAGCTTCAGCACAAAGCACAAGGAAAGCATCAATCCCAGCTTACCTTCACGTCCTGAAAATGATAGATGAGCCTTCACGATACACCGGTCGCTAGACACGGCACGACAATACGGTACACAACAGCTCTTAACACCATCATGGAGTCTAAAGCCAAGCAACCGTATAGCAAAGAGCAGATCAGGCTCAAAACAAAGCTGTCCACACTTAAGCAGACACAGGACAAAGGCATCACTAAGACAGCAATTCCAAGGCAAACCTCAAAAAGATTCCACCAGGAAGGATGAGAAGCAAGAAGCTCAACCACGAAAGCTCACCAGGAAGGGAAAATCCTAGCTCGCCTGAGCAACTTCTCCAACACGGAATCAAATCGAGCACTTCAACAGAAGCGAAACGCATCAGGAGCTGAACAAACTCAAGCCGGGATGACCAAGACAATGTGAAAACATGCATGGCCATCACACGACCGCTAAAAGTTACAAGCCACCTGAGCAAAACACAGAAACAGCTCGAACGATGCACTACAGGTTCATGCCATCCGACAAACACTGCCAAGTGCAACACGATCGAGATCAACACTAAAACCGAACGAAGCATCTCGTCACATCCAGACGAGAGCAAAACCATCTCGCACAGTGCCAACCGAGCACGCACAAGACCACACATAGAAAACAACGCGATAAACCATCGCAACACCTAAGCCAGCAAGAGACTGTACTGGACCTTCACGACTCAAGAAACTGTATATCTGAGATTCCCATGTACTTCACACAACAATGCTCTGATACCAACTGTGACGACCCGGATTCCGGATACCAGATATACCCGGTAGGACTACCGGATACACGTGGTATCGCATGGGACCCGCGAGGCCTCCCAAGCGCGGGAAAGCGCCGAAGGGAAAAAGGATTGTTGTGTAGTACATTGAACTGACAGATATAACAGTAAGAAATTAAATTTCATTAGAACGGTTTGCTAAAGTAGCAGAAATAAAATTACATTTTTAATAATAATTTCAAATTTTACAATTATATGTAGACACGGCATTTTAGCACTATGCTGAGCAGATCCCGTATTACACTAAGACGCCCAAAGTGGCTCGCACGGTTAAGTTAGTCGAGTGACCTCCAATTTTTATCTGATAAACCTCAATTGTCGTTTCTTAATGAGACTCCTGCTAATGGGCTTGTGGCTATCTCTTTCCTACACAAAATAAAAAAAAAATGTTAATGGGCTTGCCCCATCTCTTAAACTCTAAAACAAATGGGGGAACAAATAAGGATTCTAATGGGCTTGGCCCGTTCTTGTTCAAATAAAGTAAATCAATTTTTATGGGATTGGCCCATTCTCCCCTATATATAAAAATATAAATAACAAGAGAAAATAATAAAAAAATATATGTTAAATAGGTGTGGCCCATCATTTATTCCTTACAAATAAATATATATATATATATATATATATATAATAAATGTTAATAGTTTGGGCCCAACATTTAATAAAAGAAAAAATAGAATAAATTTTTTTTTAAAAAAACTCCCCTATTAGCTACCCCGCTTTCTTTGGATCTTGTCCCCTCATTTCATTTAGCACCTCTCCCCACTTACGTAACTCACACCCCCCTTTTTTTTCATTAACACACTCATCATCACCCTCTCCCCACCACAACAACCCCATTCACGTAAACACTTCTCACCCCATCGCATGCATGCTCTCACTCCTCTGCAACCCACCTCCACCTCCCTCCTCCCTTTTTCTTTTTCTCCCACGAGAGCCACCTTCACGAGGACACTGGTGAACCCCTCTCTCTTTCTCTCCTCGGCAGCCACCTCCACTTCCCACGACAGAACCGACCCTCTTCCTCACTCTCATCTGCTAGCCCACACCCAACCCCCCTTTGGCCAACCTCCAGCCACTCCCCACTCTGCATACCACCTCGTCCGGCCATCCCCGTTGCCACCGGTCACCTCCACACCCTCTACGCAACACACACCTTTTCCTTCTCTCTCCACCTTCTGAGAACCGTAGGCAGAGAACCCATTCCACCACCACCCTTCACCTCCCTGCGCTCGCGATCACCGTCTCTCCACCTCTAATGCACATTTCCTCCCAAGCCGCTCACCTCACTCCCCTCCTTCGCGAGTTCACTGGCACTCCACCTCCACCGCCGTAGTCGTCGCCTTCGCTCCCTCGTCACCCTCCTTGCCTCCGGCTCCCACTTGTGCAACCTGCTCGACACCGCCTTGGTCACCGACACAGATGACTGCCACCTCGCCAACGCATCGTTCTCACTCCGGAAGCCCATCTCGCCAACGCATCATCCTCACCGCTTCTGGACGCCGCCCACGTCGCCATCTCCGCTGAGTATCCCCCGACTCTCCACTCCCGCAACCCTCGCCGTTGCACCCTCGTCGGACGCCACCCCACACCGCTGCGAAGCCCCCACTCCCGTCACCGTGAAGCTTCCCTCTGCCGCTGCCCCTTGCAACCCACGCCGCAGACTCTCATCTCTCTCCTCTGCAGGACGTCACCGCCAGCCGCTCGCGAGAACGCCACCCCGCCTGCACCTCACGTCGCCACCACCTCCTCCGCAAGCTGCCTCGCGCCTTCTACACCTCACCGTCACGGGTGCACACGAACCCGCCGGCCACCACCACCGCTACACCACCGTCGGAGGCTCCCGCACCACCGTCGGACGCCCCCCCTGCATGCAAGCCCGTCGCCGAGCTCACCGGCCACCGTCGCCCTCGGCCCTCCTTCGCAAGCGTCCCCTCCGCGACCTCTCTCTCTTTCTCTTCTCTCCCTCCCGCGGCCTCTCTCTCCCTCTCTCTTTTTTCCCCACCTCCCGTCTCTTTATTTCTCTCCTCCTCTCATCTCTCTGCGTCTCACCCCGCCGCCGTTCTCTTTCCCTCCTTCTCTCTCTTCCCCCCGTCGCGGTCCCCTTCTCACCCTCTCTTCTTCTCTCTCTTCCCCCCGCCGGTTCTCTTCTTTCCCCCGCCGGTTCTCTTTCTCCCTCCTCCTCACGTTCTTCTCTCCCTCCCTCCCTCTCTCTTTCTCTGTTTTCTCTCTCTCTTTCTCACCCCCTCTCTCCGTCTCGCGTCTCTCTCTCTCTCGCCGCGACGCGGCTCCCTCTCTCTCTCCTCCCCATCTCTCTGCTTCTCTCTCCTCCTCCCCCCTCTCTCCCTGTCTCGCGATCTCCCTCTCGCCCTCGTTCTCTCTCTTTTCTCTCTCTCTTTCTCTCCTCTCCCCCTCTCACACGGTCTCTTTCTCTCTCTCTCTCAACCGCTCCCTCTCTCTTTCTCTTTCTCTCTCTCTCAACCGCTCCCTGTTTCACTCTCTCATCCTCTCTTCTCTCTCCCCCCGTCTCTGTCTTCTCTCCCCCCTCCATCGAACCCTCTCTCTCACTTTCTTTTCTTTTTTTTATTATTTCCCTTCCTCTCTCTCTCCCCCTATATCATCTCTCTGCTTCTCACCACCCTCCTCTCACTCTCTCTCTCTCTCCCTCTCGATCTCCCTCTCTCTCACTTTTTTTCTCTTTTTTTATTCCCTCTCACCACCGTCTCTCTCTCCCTCTCTCTGCTCCTCACCACCCCCTCTCACTCTCTCTCCCTCTCTCTCTCTCTCTCTCTCTCGATCTCCCTCTCTCTCACCTTTTTTTCTTTTTTTATCCCCTCCCACCATCTCTCACTCCCTCTCTCTATTCCTCTCTCACTCTCTGTTTCTCTCTCTCTCGTTCTCTTTCTCTCTCACCCCCCTTTGTGTCTCTCTCTCTCTCCGTTCCATCTCTCTATGTCTCTGTCTCACCATCCGATCTCTCTCTCTCTCTCTCTCTTTTTATATACATTTTTTTCCTTTTTTTTAATTCCTCTTTCTCTCTTCCTCTCTACCCCCCTCTCTCCCCTTTTATTTTCTTTTTTTTTAATCTCTCCCTCTCTCGGTTATCTCTCTCTCTGTTCTCCCTTCTCTCCTGTCTCCCTCTCTCATCTCCTCTCTAGCCCTCTCTCTTTCATTCCTTCTCCCACATATATATATTATATATACAATATATATATATAACAAATATATATATATATATATCACATACATATCACATATATATCTTATCCTCTTTCTTCTAAAACAAAATCTTAACAAAATATATAATCTATAAAAAAAAAGTTTTCTCTCCCCCGTTTTCTCTCCTTCTTTCCCAAATTCTTGTTCTTTTATTTCGACATGTTTATGTATATGTTTACATATGTATGTTTATGTAAATACGTGTAAGATGTTTAATATATTTATACATACGTTTATGTAAATAGGTTTACTACTCGTACACATATGTATGCGTGTGTGTTCTTATGTTCAGCCTAATCAATTCCTGGAGTCTGCTGTGAAGGCCCTCCGCCGTGCTGTGTTCGCGTCTCCGACACGTATTCTCGAGCCCGTCATCAGCCGCCCAATAAGTTTTCTCACCACGTCATTTTATTTCCTTCTATTTCATTAGTTACATTGCATTGCATGTATCATTATCTGTCGTTCATACTGCATCCCTCTCCCTAAGAAGTCCCTTTGCGTGTTCATCCATCATATTGTCTGTCCATCCTTTAGTCTTAAAAGGGGTTTCAAATATCACCAACCAGGTGCGTATTCGTTTATGTTATTTTCAATATTAATTTCTAAAGAATTGGTACTACACCACCGTTGTCCTTATTTAGTAGTCGTTTCTCTTCGTTTGTTCTCTGTGCAGGGTTAACCAGTCCGGAAGTCCGCTTCTTCAATCGACCGAAAGGAGACGAGGAGGAACTCACACGATCCCCAGTTCGAGGATAAAACGTGGTCATCCCTCCTACCTTTGAGGTACCCGACCATCACCTTCACCATTCTATTCTAGTTCTTTACCTTGTTGCTGTTATTTGTTGTTAAATCTCCACCTCCATCCTCCTTTACTTTTTGTTTAAAAATAAGTCTATCTTCTCTCCCTTGTTATTGTCATATATTGTTAAATCTCCATCCTCATCCTTCTCTATTTTGTCTAAAATAAGTCTCTCACCCTATCTATATTTTCCTAGTGGTTTTTCTCTATATCGTACTATCTTATTCTACCATTCACTCCTCGATTTCTCTCTTTACTTTCTCATCTTTCTCTAAAAAAGGCATAAAAGAATAAAATAATAATAATAAAAGCAACAAAAGCCCAAAAAAAATATAATAACAAAAGATAAATTAAAACAAAAAGAATAATAAAATCAGGGTAACCAAAGAAGGCCCTCTTCGTCGGCCGGCCGACCGAAGAGGAAGAGAGGACCCGCACTGCTCCCGCTTCGGCGCGAACGCGATCAGAACATTTCCTGTGGGGTTCTCAGCCCCTGGCGATCACACTTCCCATCCCCTTCTTTTGTTATTAATTTTTCTGTCTAAACCCCGTCGACGGAACCAGTTCCTCGCGGTGGTCTCATCTAACTGGTGCGGTGGGCTATCTCTCGCGACCGCTTTATTTCAGTAATTTAATTTCCGCATTCTAACACTCTAACCGCTAACTGCTTAACTCTAACCCTCCCCTATCATCGCTTCAAAACTCCGCGGAGAGTGACATCTTGCGGTGGTTTATTTAATCCCCTTTTCATTTATTCTAACCCCGATCAAGGAACTCGTTCCTCGCGGTGGTTTAATTTTCTGCACTTTCATTCCAACCCCGATCAAGGAACTCGTTCCTCGTAGTGGTTTAATTTTCTACATTCTTTTGTTCCGACCCCGATCAAGGAACCCGTTCCTCGCGGTGGGCTTATCTAACTGGTGCGGTGGGTCATCTCCTGCGACCATTTTCATTCCAGTAATTTAATTTCTGCATGCTAACCTCCTAACCCCTAACCATTTAATTTTAGCATCCCCCATCATCGCTTTAAAACCCCGCGGAGAGTAACATCTCGCGGTGGTTTATTTGATCTCTTTTTCTTTTCTCGTTATATATATATAGTTATTATAATAAAAAAACCCCGCGGAGGGTAATACCTCGCGGTGGTCTTTTGTATATAGTTATACTTATTACTTATATCGCGGCAAAAACCCCGCAAAGGCCAATGTCTTGCGGTGGTATGTATATATAATATTTATTATTTATATTGCAGTAAAAATCCCGTATGGTCAATGTCTTGTGGTGGTTTCTACATGTACATATATATTCATTACTATTGATACTACTATATTGCTGTTAGAACCCCACAAAGACCAAGGTCCTGTGGTGGTACGTCTTTGTTCATATTGTCCTTATAATTGTTCGGAGAACGATATACCGTTACAATTTCTAAGTCTACGTGTCTCTCCATTTCTGTTACATCGATTCTCAGACTTCCCGGTATATGAAAACCTGCTCGTGGAATGGTAGGCCACGCTTACCAGGAAAGGGTCAGTTTGCGCGAGAGGGCCTTCAGACCCCTATCTCCGCCACGTACTGGAATTTGTTCCGCATTCCTCTTCCCTTTCTCTCTCCTTGATTCGGTCTCTTTATCCCCATCTCCTAAGAAACCCGAGGGTGGACGACTCCCGCCGTCTACACCTCTCTGGCGATCACCCTTTCATCACCATTCCATTTTTTCTATTGTTTTTCCCCCGAGGGTGGACGACGACTCCTGCCGTCTACACTTTTCTGGCGATCACGGTGGGACATCTTTTGTTTTCTCTGGTTACCCAAATATTTTCGGCACCCACGTGTGCCCCTCCTGATTGCGCCCGCGTGCGCTACATTTGTGCTCTCAGTAGCACTCTTGCCATCAGCACCCACGTGTGCCCCTCCACTCGGTACCCACGTGTGCCCCTCCTGATTGCGCCCGCGTGCGCTATATTCGTGCTCCCAGTAGCACTCTTGCCATCGGCACCCACGTGTGCCCCTCCTGATTGCGCCCGCGTGCGCTACATTCGTGCTCCTAGTAGCACTCTTGCCATCGGCACCCACGTGTGCCCCTCCTGGTTGCGCCCGTGTGCGCTATATTCGTGTTCCCGCTATCACTCTTGGCATTCCAATTTCATCCCTCGTGCACTACGTGTATTACTCTAGAGTCCCCTTGAAGTCTGAAGAGATTCGTATCATTGCAGAAAAGGAGTATTGTGATGTTTATTTAATTTATTTTATTGTATATATTCATTGTCTGTTTATATATCTCCTGTTAAATTCAGCACTGCATTGCATATCATCTCCCTTTTATTTTTATTTCTTTTGTTCCATTTTTTAGGATCACCTTTTCCTGGTGAAGGAAGGACTCTCCGTCGGGAATTCCTCTCGACGGACTAGGATCTCCTTCATCGGGACCTCCGTAAGTCCCCGACATCGAAGGATTCCCTCTTCGTTCACTGGGCTGGTTGTACCACTGAAGTTCCCTGGAGATAGTCAACCCATTCGTGGTGAGTCAAGTGTCTTTAGATCACACGGCAGAAATTAATATTGCAACTAAGGTCCCTCCTGTGGTGTGAACATTAGATTAGAAAAAGAAAAGAAAACAAAAAAGAAAACAAAAAAAGAGGCGTTAAACATCAACTTGTTTGTTAATCTTTGCTACTGGTTTGAGTGTGTATGTTATTGCGTTCCGGCAAAATCTCGCGTTCGAAAAAGATCAAGAAATGTCCGGGAACGGTCAGAATCCGACCCTGGGTCACCAGGGGACATGTCCCTGCTGAGGACGCAGGTTCCTCCCGTGAGCCCTCATATGAGGTGCAAGCCGCCGTCGGGGAAGCATCCCCGCCACAAGATATTTCCTCCTTGCTTGGTGTTCTCGCGAACACACAGCTCAATTCCGATCAGATCCGAGCCTTTCAGGCCGTCTTAAAAGGGAAATCTGTTGATTCTACTCCTCAAAATCCAACACCAATTGCTCTACCTACTCAAGAGCCCGCACAGGCAATCCCTTCCTCATTCCCTCTTGTGCAGACAACTCTGCAACCTCCCTCTTTCCAATTACCTCCCCAGTCTCAGGTTCCGCCAATTCCTCATACAACATTTCAGTCAGTTCTGTTTACTGACATGCCACAACGTCCCACTCATCCGGAATTCCCTTCTCAGGCTTCGCAAGGCCTTAGTGGCCACCACAACTTGCTCCTTACAATGAGGTCACCCAATCTCTCCTTCATAGGATGAACAAGATGGACGAACAATTTCGAGATTTCAAAAAGATTGTGGATGTCAAATCCGCGCCTGAGATCTCTTTACCAATCCTTCCAGTATTCCATCTCCCTCCTAAAATGCCAACGTATCGACGGTACACCGGCACAGGCAACCCCCTCATTCATCTAAAGGACTTTATGTATGAGTCCTCGTTTTGGCAGAACGATCAAAGATCATTGGCATACCTCTTCAGGAGATCATTGGATGGTCCCGCCTTAGAATGGTTCTATTCCCTAGAGCCGAGTGAGGCTGAGAACTTCGACGTAGTGCAACGGAAATTCCTACAGAATATCGGGATAGGGTCGGTCCCTCCTTCTCTATTACTGAGCTAGTAGCTGAAAAAATGAAGCCGGACGAAGATTTCATCCAATTTGCCGATCGATGGAGATCCTTGGCAGAGAAAGTGAGAGACTCTATTTCAGAATCGGAGCAAGTAAAGATGGTCGTGTCTAATGCCACTCCACAATTTAGACACGTCCTGGCAATGAACAAGCTCACCACTATGGAGGAACTGTATGAGAGGGCTCGATATATCCAAACACAGCTGAAAGATTCTCCCCTCATGCATATGTTCGAGCCACCAAAGCCAAAGGTGTTTAGGAAGCCGGGCACGGGTGCCCAAGGTGGGGTAACAGAAGGGGTTGTAACAAATGAATAAGTGGACGCGGTTGGCTATCCCAACCAGCAAGCTAATCCTAGGCCCCCACAAGCTCCACAATTCCCCTTTCATCAGGATCAACAAGGTCAGCAACCCTATAATCCTCCCCCACAAAATAATCTCTTCCAGAATAATATGCCTCAACCACTCCATCTTTAACAACAACAACAGCGACCTCCTCAATATAATCAGGTTCCGCCACCAGGGGATTATGGCCACCAACAACAGAGAAGGCCGATCGGCCCTAGGAGAGCTCATTACCCACCTTTGCCGGAGTCGTTGCCAGACATCTTTAATGCTCTCATGGCTGCTAATTTCCTCACCTTGCTTAAGGAAAAAGTCATATGGCCCCTGAACGTCGACACTTCCAGATATTGTGTCTTCCATAGACAGCCGGGTCATACAGTGGAAAACTGTTTTCATTTCAGAGATTATATCTATGATATGAACGATGAACATCAAATAGATTGGGATGAAATGAGGCGATGCGTCACCATGATGAAGGCCAGGAGACCTCCTCTTAGACAACAACAACAGCAACAACAACAACAGCAGCAACAACAACAACAACAGCCTCAGCAGGCACCACAGCAACAACTAAACATGGGCATCCTCCAAAATCCATTACCGGCGCACCAACAACCTAACCACCAAGTCAACCCCATCTCTTCCTTCCCAAAGGTTGGAAGGGGGCAAGATTGGCATACGGAAATCGGCTCTGTCCTTGTCACCAATCACGTTCCTATCCAATCCCCACGCCTTATTCGTCCTGCACCTGTCTATCCTCCACCCGTAGCACAACTCGCAGTGATACCTCACTCATTTCCACTACTATCACGTCCTCTCATCCGTGTCTCTGCTGATGACCTCCCTTCGAGTCCCCAGCAAACACCCTCCACTTCCACCATAACACCGTTACCCTCAAAGCCTCTCATCATTTCTCACGCCTCCACTTCATCATCCACCTTCATTCCGCCTCCACTAAACAAACCCCTTATTGTCCAACACCCTTCCGAGGCACCGTCTACCTCCACCACAACCCCTTTACCCTCGAAACCCCTCATTATTCATCACCCATCCGGGGCCCCATCAACCTCTACTATGCCTCCACCTTTTAAACCCCTTATCATTCACCGTCCATCTGAGGCTTCATCCACTCCCACCATGCCTCCACCTAACAAACCACTCATCAGAGCCCCTACACCTATTATTGCCCCTGCTTCATCAATTGTTCCTCCACCACTACCCCTCGAACCCTTGTTAAACCCCATATCTAACTCTATAAAGGTGCCGCCAAAACCCCAAGCCATGGTGCTCCGTAGTGGAAGGATGTTCCATCAGATTTTTCCCCAAAACAGCCAGGTCCCCGAGCATTCTCAGCCAGAGAAAGACACCGAAGAACAGCCAGAGGAGTCTATCCCTGGGACACAATATGACCTGTTGAAACACCTGGATAAAACACCAGCTCGGATCTCCATTCTCGAGCTAATCAAGAGGTCAAAAATCCATCAGGACGCCTTGATGGAGTATCTTCAGAGGGTTATGGTAAATGAGGATCTCCCAGTGGAGAAGATCTCGTCAGTATTGACGCCAACTGATACACAACCGGCTATTATATTTCACCACCATGAGCTTGCCCCCAAGGCGGCTCGAAAATGTGCTTTGTGTATTGCAGTAAAGATCAATGGGGTGTCTGTAGACCCGTGTTTGGTGGACACTGGTGCGTCTATAAATGTGATCTCTATGATCACCCTCCAATCATGTGGGGTTGACACGGAATAGATAAGGCCTTCGTCAATCACAGTTACGGCCTATGATAATAGCAATAAGCCGCCAATGGGGATGGTCATCTTGAATGTAGAATTGGGCCCTGCATCAGTCTTTACGGAATTCCATATCCTTGATATGGATCCCACATTCAAGGCCATACTAGGCCGCCCTTACATTGAAGTTATGAATGCGGTGCCTTCCACCAATCATCAGTGCTTGAAGTTTCCGTACAAGGCTTGGATTATCAAGGTAAATAGCATGCCCATCTTTTCTACAGTGGATGCTATTAATACCTCTTTGCCTTCTGTTTGGCCAACCCACCGGCCAATTCTTTCACTGCTAGATGTGTGTGACCCTCGCCGCGCCCCTTTGACACAGAAGCCGTTTCTAACACCAAAGTCATGTCACCTTTCCCATTCTAAGGGATGGGAGATCATGAGAAATATTGGCTACCAGCAGGGCAAAGATTTGGAGGCACAATCACAAGGGAGACTGAGACTGCCAAACAAGTTAACCCTTAGAGCCGGCCTAGGCTTTGAAGGGCCACTTGAAGCATATGAGGGACCTCTTACATGGACCTTGTACTCTCATTTCAGAAAGGGTCCGGTTATACAGTTGGGGGATTACCCGCGAGAATCACATGAGAAATTGCAGATTGCCTATTTAGCTGAAAGCTGCTCGAGAACTACAAAGAAGGGGAAACACGATGACCCAGACTGTGAATGGAATAAGTGGTTCGATATACACAATATTTCCATGGCACTACAACAGATGTTCTCGCCTCCAGACTTAGAGGGGCCACTTTGATCTCCGAGGTACCAAAAGATGTCGTTGACATTGCTGAAATTTCATGTTTTCTTCGCCGAGAGGAAGTTGCCACTGACGGATCGCTTTCCGTCATTCTATCTGATCATTCTCTTCAGCCGTTGCTGCTGACTCTTTCTTGGACCCGACGTTTATCTGATGATATTTCCATGTCCCCTTCTCTACTCACATTCTTGCATGGATTTCTCAGCCCATGCCAAATTTTCAAACATGATCTACTCAATGAGCCATGTAACCCCCTAGCTATAGTTCCCTCCTCCCATTCTCTAATTTCTTTCAATTGTTTTGTAATTGAAAATGAAAATGAAAAAAAAACGTCGATTTTCAAACTCTTCAACAGTGCATCTCCTTTGAGGAGACCTCCTACATCTCTCACGAGTGTGCCCCGACTTACGGGCCACTCATTCAAGGTCCCTTGACGCGACCTTCTTTACCCCTCTATCGAGGGGTCTCTTCCTGTACATTCTTCAACTTCTTCTTCGTCTGTAGAACAAGTCAGTCGGGTTAGGAATCGACGAGGAATTTCCCTGCCCTTGGATTTTCTTCTAGGTGTCAAGCCTTTCTAGCCATTCCTCAATTGCTAGAAAATCCCATCCATCTGCCGGAGTTAGAATGTGAGGAAGATTGCACAATTGATGAGGGATACGAAGTTTATGAGCTCACAGATGAAGAGTACCCTATTGAAGAAGGGGACGAAGAATATGAGGACGCGGCTGACGCATATGCTAGCGGAATGAGGAGGTTTGAGGAACCATCAGCCGCTATAGAAGAACCCACCAAAGAGATCAACCTGGGGACCGAGGAAGACCCTAGAATCATCCTCATAAGTGACAATTTGCCACCATCTGAAGAAGAGGCATTGATCGAGGTCCTAAAGGAATATAGGGACACGTTCACGTGGAGTTACGAGGATATGCCGGGATATGATTCCACCCTAGTCGAACATCGCCTAATGCTAAAACCAGGGTCCGTCTCGGTAAAGCAAAGGTTAAGACGTTTCCACCCCCAAATGGCTCTAAAAATGAAGAGGTCGATAAGCTCCACAAAGCCAGGTTTATTAGAGTCGTACTATATCCTCAATGGGTGACAAACATTGTCCCGGTCATGAAAAAGGATGGAAAGGTGAGAATCTGTATCGATTTTCAGGACCTTAACCGCGCGTGTCCAAAAGATGATTTCCCCTTACCTCACATTGACGTGTTGGTTGATAATACAGCAGGCTATGAAACTCTCTCATTTATGGATGGATTTTCGGGGTATAATCAGATCCGTTTGGCGGAAGAGGATCAGGAGAAAACATCATTCACCACACCTTGGGGAACTTATTGCTATTTGGTCATGCCATTTAGTTTGAAGAATGCTGGAGCTACTTATCAAAGGGCTATGATGGCAATATTCCATGACATGATGCATGTGTATTTAGAGGTATATGTGGATGATTTACTGGTGAAATCCAAGACTAGGGCAGAACACCCGAGAGTTCTAGCCAAGGTGCTGCAAAGATCAAGGGAGTTCAATTTGAAAATGAATCCAAAAAAGTGCGTATTTGGTGTCTCGTCGGGCAAATTGCTTGGTTTCATTGTGAGTAAGAGGGGTATTGAAATAGATCCCAACAAAGCTAAAGCAATTAGGGATATGCCACCTCCGAAAAACCTGAGAGAAGTTCGAGGGTTAATCGGAAGGTTACAATTCATTCGTCGATTTGTGTCCCAGCACTCGCAAAGGTGCAAACCTTTCTATGAGTTGACTAAGTCAGGAGTAGAATTCAGTTGGAATTCTAAATGTCAAAAAGCTTTTGAAGGATTGAAGGAATATCTGGCCAATCCACCCGTCCTAATTCCACCCACGCCAGATAAACATTTAATCCTTTACATCTCGGTCCTGGATGACTCCGTGGGAGCTGTCCTGGCACAAGCCGATGAAGCGGGCAAGGAAAGGGCGACCTATTACTTGTCCAAACTCCTCAACCCCTGTGAGCAGAAGTACACGGCTATGGAGAAAACTTGTGCCGCCCTTGTTTGGGTAGTGCAGAAGTTGAAACACTACTTTCTAGCTCATGAAGTCCATCTGATTGCTCGAATGAACCCTATCAAATTCCTTCTAGAAAAATCTGTCCTTACGGATAGATTAGCACGTTGGCAAAGCTTTCTTTCTCAGTTTGACATCACCTACATTCAGCAAAAGGCGATCAAGGGTTATGCCATAGCTGAGCATCTCGCTCACCATCCTCTCCCCAAATTCGATCATGTCCAGTTAGAATTTCCAGATGAGGAACTAATGTCCATTAACCAATCAGATGATTGCATGTGGACGTTACATTTTGATGGAGCTCTGAATTCCCAAGGGAAAGGAATCGGCATTGCCCTCCTGTCGTCTGAAGGCCTTATATTCCCACTGGCATACCAGCTCAAATTCCCCGTTACCAACAATATAACTGAATATGAAGATCTTCTAGCTGGCCTGGAACTCGCTCATTCTTTTCGTATCACTGAATTGCGAGTCGTAGGTGATAGTCAACTCATTCTTCGCCAGGTGCTCACCAATATCGCACTCACTGCTGCCTTTGCCAAACTGTTCACCAAATTGATCTTTATCCATGTCCCTCGTCATCAGAACATTCTGGCCGATGCCCTCGCCTCGTTGGCATCATCTTTAAGGTTCCCTCTAGGAAGATGGTTTGAGTCCATTCACATCTACAAGCGTCATGCCCCTGCAATCGATGATGCTTCCTACGTAAATATCAAGGACAGGATAGCAAGGAAGGCCCTACAGGAAGAAATTCTTGAGAAGAGGGAAATTATGTTGACAGAGTTAGAAGAAGAATTGGCTGATGAGGAGAAGCCATGGTTTTATGAAATTGTCAAGTATTGCAAAGATCAGTCCTACCCTGAAGAAGCCACATCGGAAGATAGAAAAGTCATAAGGAGAGTGGCACAGAGGTACATGCTGGTCGGAGGAGTGCTATACAAGAGGAGTCTTACTGGTGTTCTTTTAAGATGTCTCGACGAAGAGGAGGTCTGGAAATGCGTCGAGGAAGCACACTCTGGTGTGTGCGGTGGCCATGTGAATAGCCAAATGCTTGCCAAGAAAATTCTTCGGCAAGGCTTTTACTGGCCCACCATGGAAGAGGATTGTGCCATCTATGTCCGCAGGTGTGTCAAGTGTCAACTTCACGCCGATAAAATTTATTCCCCATCTTCTTCACTTCATCCAGTATCCTCCCCATGGCCTTTCTCCATGTGGGCCTTCGATGTCATCGGTCCTCTTGGTAACCCTAACTCCCTCACTAAGCAAAAATCATTCATCCTTACTGCAACGGAGTACTTCACCAAATGGGCCGAAACCGAAGCTTACGTGGAGGTTAAAGCGTCAACAGTATGCAAATTCATCATGAAGAACATCATCGCCAGGTTCGATATTCCAAGCACAATTATCACTGACAATGGGCCGCAATTCATATCTCAGGACCTTCAGGACCTCTGCAAAAGGTATAAAATTGCATTGCATCATTCATCACCTTATTACCCACAAAGTAATGGCCAAGCAGAGGCCACTAATAAAACACTGATTAAAATCATAAAAAAGACCTGTGAGTCAAACACGTTCTCGGATTGGTCAGAAAAGCTGATTGAAGCTCTATGGGCCTATCGCACTTCAATCCGTACTCCCACTGGGCAAACCCCGTTCGCCCTCACTTATGGGATGGAGGCGGTAGTTCCATATGAAATCTTGGTTCCTTCTCTCAGGGTACAGTTGGACAAGGAACTTCCCCTCGACGAACGTCGTGATTCACTCCTTGCTCAATTGGAACTCTTAGATGAGAAACGGCTGGCCGCTGCTGAGCATGCACGAGTATATCAAAATAGACTCACACGTTTTTATCAAAAGAAGATCATTGAAAGAAAATTTCAAGTCGGTGAAATGGTAGTGAAAAGAATGTTTGTAAAACCTGGTGGGCCGCGTTCTAAACTCCAACCCAATTGGGAAGGACCGTACGTGATTCAGGCTGTGCATCCTGGCAACGCCTATAGGCTAGTCAATGCTGAGGGGATCGAGTTATCCCACCCTTGGAATGGGCTTTATCTTAAGAAATACTACCCTTAGATAGGTGTACATAGTGTCAAAAAATGATGAAATGTAAAATAACAAAAAAAATAGAAAACAATGAAAACAACAAAAATATGTATATATACAATAACAAAAGACAAAAAAATAGAAGAAAATGAAAAGAAAAAAAAATAGAAAATTCAAAATGCTAATGCCCGGAGATCACCATGTAGTTAAGTCATTGCATTCAACCTCCGTGTTGGGATAGGGCCTATTAAGACTTGGTAGGTTTCAGGTCTTGGTTTGTCAGAGCCGTGGAGATCCATGTCCGGCTAGTTTGGCTTATGCCCCCCTCAAAAGGAGACAACATGCATGTACACATGTGTTCTCTAAAAGATCGGAAGCATCGCTCATGGTGAGGCCTCACCTAGAAGGTCTCCAGAACGCTTAAATCTTCGTTCTCTCTCTCTCTCTTCGACCGAATGAGACAGCCGGCGCCCTTAAAACGCTGAGCATGGGAAACACGAACACAACTCCTAGGGTGAGAGTAGGGTCCAATTCCTCGAGCATGGGTCAGAGTACGAGAAGAGGGCAGTGTCTCCGCAGGCATCCAAGAGGGATTCCATAATGTCAAGATACTATGTCCCTCGCAAAAATCTGTCAAGAAACATCAGAAAAGAAGAACAAAATCAAAGTCAAGTGAGAAGCTTGGTCGTAACCGTGCCTGATCCCACAAATGAAACCCCATTGACTGAAAGTCAAATTCTATACAAAAGGGGTCATGAGATGTAAATGCTCGAGATTTGGTCTGAAGTTGTCCGAAAGGGGAAGTTAAGTGCGCCCCTACTGGCTCACCGGGTTAACGGTTTTGCCGGTCCTCTCAGGAGGTTTGCCCCCTATACTCTTCCTTCTTCCTCTGAAGATGAAGGCCCAATGGAGTTCCTGAAGGGTGAAACTCACCAAAGTCTGCTACCACCTTTCGACACAAACGTATGGTTGTCCATCTTGGAAAGCAGAAGTCATTGTCGTGAAAGAGTCTCCGTGTTTCTGGCCGGTCAAGACCCTATCTACCATCTTGATTTCTTCTAGTCTAACCTCGGGCTTAGACCAATGCAAGCGCGTCACCTATAGGTGCGACGGCGTCTGATTCCGGGTCAGCGTCGCGTGGTTGGTCATTTAGGTTCCAA
Organism: Amorphophallus konjac; assembly: GCA_022559845.1. Classification (NCBI taxonomy): domain Eukaryota; kingdom Viridiplantae; phylum Streptophyta; class Magnoliopsida; order Alismatales; family Araceae; genus Amorphophallus; species Amorphophallus konjac. The sequence continues at coordinate 312,615,784 of CM040121.1, forward strand.
GGTGTTCCATTACATATCATCTAGAGTTGTGAGGAAATAGATCCGGGTCTGGCAAATCATTTACCTCGAACACCTTTTGGGTGAATCCCTGTGGTCGGAAGCAACTGGGGGCCTAAGCATGGCATGACGGCATTGTCATCAGGATAAGTCTTAGCCGGCGGGATTATCATTCGAGGGGTCTAGAGGCCCAAATCAACTTAGATGTGCACTTAGGATACCTGGGGGGTTAGCAAGAAACCCTTGTTCTCGTGCAGGTTAGATGTTATATGAGTTGGTCATCATGCATTCACAAAAACAAAAAAAATAATAATAAACCAAAAATAAACAAAAAAATAATAAACCCAAAAATCTGAAGAAAAAAAAAGCAGAAAAATGTATAGGCACAAAAAAATGGAAATGTAAAAGACAAAAAAATAAACAAACAGTAAAACAAAAAAAATGAACAAAAACACAAAAACAAAAAAATCACATTTCGCATGATTGCATTTGTATGTAACATCTCATTTTAAATTTCCGTTTGCATCTATGTGCATGTGTGCCGCATTCATCATTATCCTTTATTATTGCCTTTGTTAATAAAGGCTTGCCCCTTGACTCCTTATTAAGAACAGCTCAAATCACATTTGTTTATTGAGCAAGGGGCAAGTCAGAGCAGAAACGCTAACTTGTTTGCTTAGATGTATGCAGGGATTCGGGAGACAAGAAAGAAGTAGCGAACCAAGCATAAACTATTTTATTCCACTCCCAATCAAAAATAAACAATAAAAAGTCTACATCATGTTTCACCTTCTCTCTCCACATTACTTGTCCCGCCACTCTCCGGACAAGACGTTCTTGGGGGTGCTACCCAACCATGGAAAGTGGTACTTCTACCGCTTTGTTGTCCTCTTGCTATCTCCACTCCCCGACGTCGATCTGCGGGGGCATCAAAGAAGCTACTAACACGAAAGCCACGCTCTCGTGCCCTTCGGTAGCGTTCCTCGCCATCCTTCAGCCACTGCTCGGCGAGACCGAGACTGGTCCTCAATTCAAATAGTTGGGCCTCCAGGGCCCTCCTCTCCTCTTTCTCGGCTGATCTTTTGGCCTTCTCTCTTTCTCTGTCCTTTTCCCTCTCAGCACGTTCTCTCTCTCTGTCATCCCTTTCCAGCTGAAGGGTGATCCTCAGCTCCATGGCGTCCCGCGAAAAATTATCATCTGAGCGACGCTGCAATTCCTCCTCCAGCTCCGCTATCCTGGCCTTCCCTTGTGATGCATGAGTAAACATCTCTTGCATCTCTTCGGCCTGCCATATCCGTCATTTCAGGGGTATGATGAGACGTAAGCAGAGAAGCTTGGATAAGAGGAACCTTCACCTGCGCGGAAAGCATTCCCTCTGCCTCCGCGGCACGCTGTGTTACACGGGCAAGTTGCTCGTGGAGCGAATCTAGTTCCGACGAAGGAATCCATAGACTGGAAGAGGCACCCTCTGCCCCTACTGCTGGTAGGGTTGCGTCGAGCCGAGCACTCTATGATAGCGAGAAGTGGAAATTGAGTGGCTAAACACCAGAAATCTAGGGGCATAATTAGGAATATGCATTTGCATACATACTCACCGAGACATGTAAAGCCTCACGGGTGTCACCCAACTCTTCCTCCGTGTCCGCCAAGCGAACCCGCAAGTTCACTATCATGGTATCACGGGCATCCTAAACCCATGTCATAGGAGTCAGCATTACATTTAAAAAAATGATTAAAAAAATAGAAAAAAATGATCAAAAAGTGAGAAAGGAGATATACCTCCACAAGCCCCTCAGGATGGAGCCGCTCTGCATACATCGCCCTATAGAGACATAGATAATCTTCACTATCCCGGGCGTGCGACTTCACGAGCGTGCCACCCCGCTGCCAATCTTCATATTGTTCGGGGAAGCGCACCCGCCAGTCGACACAGGTTACCGGCCCACGTGTCTTCCTCCCGACGCGGGGTGGTGCGGTCATATCTACCCATTCCTGGGCAAGCCCTAGAGTCCTCATGACCAATCGTAGCCGGAGTGGCTCGATTTCATTCAGGCAGTGGACCCAAAGGTCCCGACCAAATCGAGGGTGACCTGCGATGACCCACGGTTGGTCGACATCGACCAAGCCCGAGTAAGGCCTCCAGATCACCTACGTTGGCATGCGTATGTCTCCTTAATCACTCAAAAGAACCAAAAAAAGAGAGACAAAAGAAAAGATAAAAAAAATGGAGTCCTACCATCTCTGCGGGGAACTCTTGCAGCTCACGCCTTAATACCATCAGTTGGTAAGATAGAGAGGCTGTAAATAATGGGTTGCCACCGCCAAGCTAGTGGTGCCACAGCCAATCGCCACTGTCGAGCTCGCCCCATTGGGATGTAGTAATAACTCCATACCTGTGTCGTCACATGTCATCAGCATTTCATGAAATAGACTAGTTACATTAACAAATAAATAAATAATTACCTGGAGAAACGGTATGAAGCCACTCACAGTCACCTCTCGATCTGTCCCTTGGGACAGACTTGCGAACAGATGCGCCAGCACGGCGGCTCCCCAGGCATATTGCCCTACCCTCTCTAGGTCCACCAAAAATTCTAGGAAACGACAATGGATGTCGTCTCCTTTGGAACCCAGCAGTAATTTTTCCAGCAGGAAAAGGAGGAATATCCTCAAGTCCATGTTTGATCTCTCCCAGCTACTGGCATCTACGCAGTACACAGCGCGGTACCCTCTTTCCGCTCTCTCCATGAACTCCTCCAAGGACTCGTTATCACGGTGACGAGTGTCAGTGAGCCCCAGTGCCTCCATGATAGATGCCTTGGCTATGGACCTGTTCTTTTGGTCCTTTAATTCCAGACCAAGAAGCTTCTGAGCCACTTCACGATAATCGGGGTAGGTGACCCCGGTCACCGCCTCACCATCCACTCTAAGGCCGGTGATTTGGGCCACATCTTCGAGACTGGGCACCATGTGCCCCCAGGGCATCAAGAAGGCACGACTCTCTGGGTCCCATCTCTCGCGCAATGCTTGGATGAGGGCGAGGTCGAGCTTAATGGGTTCGATCCGGAGGAATGCACCAAACCCCATCGCATCTAGTCGGGCTTTCTGGAAGTTAGGCAAGCCTCGATAGGCGGCCACCACTAATTCCCATGAGATGTGTGACCTCGTCATACTCTGTGGATTACACAGGAAGTGAGAAGCGGATGCATCATTGAAATAAAAAAAGAAAAAGAATGAGAAAGGAAGAAAGGGATCATGAAGAATGAGAGGGAAGAAATGGCTCGATTACAAGCTCCGATTGGGTCCTCTCACTGAGTGGCCTTTCAACATCGGAGAGTCTCCTGGAACTACCACTGGATCTGCTCCTCTTCGAGGAGTGGGAAGACTCGCCCTCCACCCTGAAACTGGACTCTCCCGCCATCTCAGAGAATGAGAAACTCTTACTCCCTCCTGTCGACTTTTCACTCTTCTAACCAGTCTCCACAACTCCGTGCTTTCAAGTGAAGCAGGCGGGGGGAGTATTTATAGGATTGAAGGGATATGATCCAGATCTCTCCCACTTCCTCTTGCAATGGGCCTTGTAACAAAGCACCCATCTTTCACTCGAAGTAAACGAGGTCGGGAGCGTAGCGGGTTGATTCACACCCTACACATCTAGGTTCCCTGTGTTCATCATGATTCAAATAAATCTGAGATGAGGTCATCTACATGGAGAAAGGATAATGCAGGTCGACCTCTTCGAATTTGGGAGTGGACTCATCTACAGGAGAAAGGACAATGGAAGTCGATATCTTTGAATCCGAGAATGGACTCGTCTACATGGAAAGACGACAGAAGGGCGGTTGGCATCTTTGAATTCGGTGGTACATCATTAAAATTTGTGATGGATTCTCCCGAAAGAAATGCCCAATGAGTCTGAGACACAATCCGTTATCTCAGGGCAGTTCTGTTAAACACATCACATGGGGACGGCATGAAAAGAAGAGGCGTAGAAGAGAAGGAACGCATGGAGGGCAAACCCGTCACAAGAGAGCATGTCGTTCCATTCATACGTCTATATAAACTGTCGTGTTCACCGTGAGAAGAGAGAGGGTGTACGAGCAACTTGCTAAATCTCGCACCACCCTCTTGGTCGTCTCTCTCCTCTCCTAAGAGGGAGGTCCCTGGGAGGTCATCTAGGGCTCTGCGGCGTTGCAGTTATCTCATCGCATCGCACGTAGCGCTCCTCACCCTCCTCTGGTCTCTCGCGACCTCGACAGCCGCGAAGCTCTTGAACCCAAGGCTGTTGGCTGAGCCGCCCCTTACTCTGCAATGGAGACTACACCAACCCCCAGAGCTCCTCCACCGTGAGCTCCAACTCTCCTCCAATCGGCAGTGACTCTGAAGGAGTGACGTGTCTGAGCACTGTGTCTTCCGGAGCTTCATCACTTCGGCCTCACGTGCCCTCCTCTCCTCTCGATCCCGATGTAGCTTTATTCATGCCTCTATTTCCATTCTCTCCCAGTTTACTTCTCTCCTCGCCACCTGAAGAGAAATCCTCAGCTCCATGACATCTCAGGGCATCTCCGCATACTGTAGTTGCTTCGGTCCCCCAGATCCTATCCGGTAACGGCCGACCATCACCCGACGTCCGCCATTCCAGTCACAAAGAAAAGGGGAGGGGAGAGACTGAAAGAGAGTGCAATGGCATTAAGGCTCTGCATTTATTTCAAGATAACATACATCAGGGTTTGGGCACCTCAGGCCTCAGTTTCCTGAGCTCCATTACATAAGCCTTCCATAGCTCTCGATCCTCACTCACAGACACCGTCACCTTCCTCGGAATGCTTGCCTTCCACGAAGCTTTGATCGCCTTCACATCCTTCGCATCATCCTCCGTGCCCAGCTCTCTCTCCTTAATCAGAGGAAGGTTGGATAGCATAGGAAGAGAGTGCCGAGGAAGGCCAATTTGCAGGCAGCACCGGTGCGAGCTGTAAAGAACAAATTTGGTTGCACCGATAAGCTGGAGTTCAGCATCGGGAGAAGATCTTGTGAGGAGACCACGTGAAAGTAAACATGCTGGCACACAAGTGAACATATCTCGCGCCAAGGAGTTGAAGTGAGTACGCCAGTCGCCACGTGTCTTCAGACGGGGCATGCGATTCGCCACCTTCCCACTGAAGCCCAACACATCGGCCATGTAATGGAGGGGGCTTTGTTCGAAAATCCTGGAGGCGGTCTGTACCCCTTCGTGGTGATGAAATTTGAAGTGAAGATCAATCCAGCAGTTGAGGAGAAGCATGCACCCATGAGGAGGCCTACCCATGTTGGAAGCCGTGAGACCACTGTAAAGATGCGCGAGGATAGCGGGCCCCACTCTCTTTCCCTCCCAAAGTCCACAAATCTCTACCAATTGGTCTTCCTCTACGATGTTGTCAGTACAAGGAAAGAGGAGAGCTCCGGCCAAATAAATTGTGAACCCTTTCATAAGCCCTTCTAAATGTTCATCATCTATCGACCCTTCTACGGCAGTCACGGTCCAGTCTGCGAGCTTTTACAAGTTGACTCCCTTCTGAGTCTGAACGCTCTTTATGGTTCCAGATGGCATAAAGCTTCCAAGAACTTCCTCGGTAGATACCCTCTTCCACATCCGCGAAACCTTTATCCTGTCATCCTTCATCGACCTTCTTAAGCCTAGCAGAAGTTCTGCCTCCTCGAGGAGGACCGTTGCCTCAAAAGTAGGAAAGATAAAAGTGTGGGTTTTCGGATGCCAAACCTCCGCCAATGCACCCAGGGCCGCCCAATCCATGTAGATCTTGTCATAATACTTGGCATGGACCACCAACCCTTGGAGGTGCCATTTTGAAATAACGGCCCTCATACCGATAGTGATGTTGGACGTAAGCTTCGATAGCCAGGGCATCTTGGAGAATTTTCTCGGGCCCGGAAAAAGAGGATACGGCTGAAAGGAAGGAAAAGAAAAGAATGAAAAAGCGAGGGAGAACTTATGAAGGAAACTAGGAGAAAGAGTCAACTTACCGCCCGTGAGAGAATCCTCTCGCTCTGATGGCCTTCAATGTCGGTCAACTTCCTGAATTCGCGGCCGAACCTATTCCTCTTGGCAGGACGGGAAGACCCGCCTTCCATCTCAAAAGGGCAGGATTTCTCTCCCCTCATCTCAAAAGAGCTTAACTCCCCGAACCACCAATGGATGAGCTTTTGCTAAGGATCAAAGGGGATACTTATAGTGAAAAAAAGGGGGGGGTAAAAAGGTAAATGTAAAGCATTTATGACAAGTTACCGTGGTGAATTTTAACCGGATGAATCTTGTCTGATTTGCGTCGTATTTTCCCCTGCTCCTGTATTGGTGTGCGGACGTCCTGTACAGTCGAATGTAATTTTACTTCTTATGAAATAATCATTCTTCACTGCTTGATGTTCGGTGCAGGTTCCAAGAATAAAATGAAAATAAGAGAGCAAGAGGGTGCCATTGCCCTACCATGTCCCACCATCGGTCACTTCGGTGACAGATTATGTCATGCATCCTAGTATATGATATCTACATTATTAGAGCATGTCAAGGACCTTATGCCTTGAACGAATCTGGAGTTTGAGTTCCCCTCCAACAAAAACAGTGATAACTTCATAAAAGTTCGGGACATACGGATAGGCCGTTGGGTTGTGGTTGCTTGGGGACGATGGTTCCATTCGGTGAAGTCGGTGCGTGGATAAACGGGCCCCAGCTCAGTATCGGCTCATCGAATTGGTATCCTGACCCGTCCTTAGCAGCTTAACAATATTATCCTTGGCTATCTTTTATTTTTAGTTTGTTTTAATTTTTCCTTTAAACCCAGCATGCATTCATGTAGGACTTTGATATCACTGTGGAAGATCATTCATTTAACTCGATTGTGAGGGCCGCTGTGCTTAAATTCTTGACTAATATGGGAAATTCCATTCTAAATCGAGTACTGAGTTTCTGTGAAACCATCTTGGGCTGGTTGGCCGAAAGAGACCTTTGTTTGGATTTATCAGCTACCCTTTTTATTTACTCCATTGGACCCACCTTGGTCGCAGCACTTCCACATTGGCTGGTAACCGCTCCCCGAGGTGAAACCTGCGGGTCTACGACTCAGGTACTTCCACGTCTAGAAGTTGGTCCCTCTTTATGTTAGTCTTTTGCTATGTCCAGCCAAACAACCGTTGATTTCAGAGGACCTTCTTCAAGGTTGTTTCGTTGAAACTCAGGAAAGATTCCAATCACGTAGTGTTTAAAAAACGTGTCTCATCACGCCTTGGCATCCACTTTTCAGTCCATTCTCCACTCCACTTCATTACACATCTATTTCATTCCACTCCATGTCATTCCCCTGCAAAACAGACGCCAAGGCAGGGCAACTGTAGACATGGCATTTTAGCACTATGCTGAGCAGATCCCGTATTACACTAAGACGCCCAAAGTGGCTCGCACGGTTAAGTTAGTCGAGTGACCTCTAATTTTTATCTGATAAACCTCAATTGTCGTTTCTTAATGAAACTCCTGCTAATGGGCTTGTGGCTATCTCTTTCCTACACAAAATAAAAAAAATGTTAATGGGCTTGGCCCATCTCTTAAACTCTAAAACAAATGGGGGAACAAATAAGGATTCTAATGGGCTTGGCCCGTTCTTGTTCAAATAAAGTAAATCAATTTTTATGGGCTTGGCCCATTCTCCCCTATATATATAAATATAAATAACAAGAGAAAATAATAAAAAAATATATGTTAAATAGGTGTGGCCCATCATTTATTCCTTACAAATATATATATATATATATATATATATATATATAATAAATGTTAATAGTTTGGGCCCAACATTTAATAAAAGAAAGAATAGAATAATTTTTTTTAAAAAAACTCCCCTATTAGCTACCCCCCTTTCTTTGGATCTTGTCCCCTCATTTCATTTAGCACCTCTCCCCACTTACGTAACTCACACCCCCCTTTTTTTTCATTAACACACTCATCATCACCCTCTCCCCACCACAACAACCCCATTCACGTAAACACTTCTCACCCCATCGCATGCATGCTCTCACTCCTCTGCAACCCACCTCCACCTCCACCTCCCTCCTCCCTTTTTCTTTTTCTCCCACGAGAGCCACCTTCACGAGGACACTGGTGAACCCCTCTCTCTTTCTCTCCTCGGCAGCCACCTCCACTTCCCACGACAGAACCAACCCTCTTCCTCACTCTCATCTGCTAGCCCACACCCAACCCCCCTTTGGCCAACCTCCAGCCACTCCCCACTCTGCATACCACCTCGTCCGGCCATCCCCGATGCCACCGGTCACCTCCACACCCTCTACGCAACACACACCTTTTCCTCCTCTCTCCACCTTCTGAGAACCGTAGGTAGAGAACCCATTCCACCACCACCCTTCACCTCCCTGCGCTCGCGATCACCGTCTCTCCACCTCTAACGCACATTTCCTCCCAAGCCGCTCACCTCACTCCCCTCCTCCGTGAGTTCACCGGCACTCCACCTCCACCGCCGTAGTCGTCGCCTTCGCTCCCTCGTCATCCTCCTTGCCTCCAGCTCCCACTTGTGCAACCTACTCGACAAAGCCTTGGTCACCGACACCGATGACTGCCACCTCGCCAACGCATCGTTCTCACTCCGGAAGCCCATCTCGCCAACGCATCATCCTCACCGCTTCTGGACGCCGCCCACGTCGCCATCTCCGTTGAGTATCCCCCGACTCTCCACTGCCGCAACCCTCGCCGTTGCACCCTCGTCGGACGCCACCCCAGGCCGCTGCGCAGCCCCACTCCCGTCGCCATGAAGCTTCCCTCTGCCGCTGCCCCTTGCAACCCACGCCGCGGACTCTCATCTCTCTCCTCTGCAGGACGTCACCGCCAGCCGCTAGCGAGAACGCCACCCCGCCAGCACCTCGCGTCGCCACCACCTCCTCCGCAAGCTACCTCGCGCCCTCTACACCTCACCGTCACGGGTGCACACGAACCCGCCGACCACCACCGTCGGATGCTCCCGCACCACCGTCGGACGCCCCCCCTGCATGCAAGCCCGTCGCCGAGCTCACCGGCCACCGTCGCCCCCGGCCCTCCTTCGCAAGCGTCCCCGCCGCGACCTCTCTCTCTTTCTCTTCTCTCCCTCCCGCGGCCTCTCTCTCCCTCTCTCTTTTTCCCCCACCTCCCGTCTCTTTCTTTCTCTCCTCCTCTCATCTCTCTGCGTCTCACCCCTCTGCCGTTCTCTTTCCCTCCTTCTCTCTCTTCCCCCCGTCGCGGTCCCCTTCTCACCCTCTCTTCTTCTCTCTCTTCCCCCCGCCGGTTCTCTTTCTCCCTCCTCCTCACGTTCTTCTCTCCCTCCCTCCCTCTCTCTCTCTCTCTTTCTCACCCCCTCTCTCCGTCTCGCGTCTCTCTCTCTCTCTCGCCGCGACGCGGCTCCCTCTCTCTCTCCTCCCCATCTCTCTGCTTCTCTCTCCTCCTCCCCCCTCTCTCCCTGTCTCGCGATCTCCCTCTCGCCCTCGTTCTCTCCCTTTTCTCTCTCTTTCTCTCCTCGCCCCCTCTCACACGGTCTCTTTCTCTCTCTCTCTCTCAACCGCTCCCTCTATCTTCCTCTTTCTCTCTCTCTCAACCGCTCCCTCTTTCACTCTCTCATCCTCTCTTCTCTCTCCCCCCGTCTCTGTCTTCTCTCCCCCCTCCATCGAACCCTCTCTCTCACTTTCTTTTCTTTTTTTATTATTTCCCTTCCTCTCTCTCTCCCCCTATCATCTCTCTGCTTCTCACCACCCTCCTCTCACTCTCTCTCTCTCCCTCTCTCTCGATCTCCCTCTCTCTCACTTTTTTTCTCTTTTTTTATTCCCTCTCACCACCGTCTCTCTCTCCCTCTCTCTGCTCCTCACCACCCCCTCTCACTCTCTCTCCCTCTCTCTCTCTCTCTCTCGATCTCCCTCTCTCTCACATTTTTTTTTCTTTTTTTTCTTTTTTTATCCCCTCCCACCGTCTCTCACTCCCTCTCTCTATTCCTCTCTCACTCTCTGTTTCTCTCCCTCTCTCCCTCTCGTTCTCTTTCTCTCACTCTCGTTCTCTTGCACCTATAAATAAATTCTTTTAAGTTTGTAAATAAATAAAATATTTATATAGCTAACTTATTGATCAAATATACCTGTGTCTGAAGAAGATGGTAGCGAGGAGATAGTAGTGCCCCTCTCACTGCTAGATCTCCTCCCACCCCTACTACGACCTCCTCGCACCATTTCCTTATTAATAACAAAACAATTAATACATATTAATCCACAATTATATAAGGCTAGACAAATGTTATTTAAAATTATGCTTAAAAGTAAGAATCTTCTTACTAAATTATCAAAACATGCCTCCCTCATGTTGATATATCTAGCTCAACTTCATCATCTTCGTCATCCATAGTAGTCTCATGAGATTCAAAATCTTCATCTTCATCTGATTCTTCCTCCCCTCTAACATCAACATTTAGCTCCGTCGGATCGACTTCTTCCACGCCATCTCGCGTACGTAATGACAGTGGCTCATCAGATTTGTCCATATTAAACCTAGAGGAACCGACAACGCCAACTTCGTCTGATTGATAATATTCAGCACGAGCAACCTCTGAGACATCTCCACTCATAGTTAACTCATAAGTGGGAAAGAGTTTTGAGTTAACCCTGCAAACTGCCCACCAATCTCTATTCTTGGATGATGGATAGCTTGAATAGTACACTTGCTGGGCTTGTGCGGCTAAAATGAACGGTTCATAGGTCTTAAGTTTAAACCTATGCTTGACATTGACAATCCCATAATTTGTGTCATGTAGAACAGAATTAGGATCAAACCATTGACACTTAAATATATATACATGATTGTCTTGTCCCAAATACTGAAGTTCTAAGACTTCTTCAATAATACCATAGTAGTCCAATTCCATTTCATTGTATAAATTTCCCTTCACACATACGCCGCTGTTCATCGTAGACTTATTTCGCCCATAATCCCTTGTATGAAATTTGTATCCATTCACAATATATCCCGGATAGGCACGTGTCTGGTTCGAGGGGCCATAACTTATCTGTTGTACTCTTTGATCAGTAATGAGACCTTGTTCAACCTATATTCAAATTAGAGTAGTTAAAATAATAACAATTACCTCAACATACGTAAATACAAACATATATATTCAGAGTTCACACTAACTCGGTTTCTTAGCCATTTGGAAAAAAACTTGTCGCGTTCTTTTTCAATCTCCACATCCTGGATATTTGGACATTTTTCAGCTAATTCTGAATCAAATTATCTGCAGTATAATGTAGCACCCCGTAAAAAAATGATTAAAAAAATTGATAAAGCCAATGTATAGACTTTGTGAAGTCAATGTTGTATAGACTTTGAGGAAGCCAATGTATAGACTTTGAGGATGTATAGACTTTGAGGAAGCCAATGTATAGACTTTGTGAAGTCAATGTTGTATAGACTTTGAGGATGTATAGACTTATGGAGTTGCTGGAAATGTGAATTAATATCTTACTCAACATAAGGTTCAATCTCGAGGCAATTTAAAAGAATATATATCTCAGCGGCGTGCAACTCTCTATCTTCGAGCGTGCGAGTCAAGCAACGTCCGAACGCACGTCCAGGATGTTTAAATATGGAGAGCCGATCGGACGATTCATCCACTCCCCCATCATCATTACGTGGAGGTCGAGTACGACGAGTTTGAATCTCTGGCTCAAAGTACATAGAACAGAAGTTCGAAATTTCTTCAAGAATGTATGCCTCAGCAATCGAACCCTCCACCTGTGCCTTGTTGCGAACTTTCATTTTTAATTCATGCATGCACCTACAACAACAAGTCAGATGGCAACAAAATGTAGCGGCTATGGACGACTTATAAGTTAACAAAAATTGTCACATACCTCTCAAATGGATACATCCATCGAAATTGTACTGGACCTCCGACGATAGCCTCATATGGCAAATGAACTACCAGGTGCTCCATCGAATCAAAGAATGCCGGAGGAAATATCTTCTCTAGCTTGCAAATGGTTGTGACAACATCTTGTTCGATAGCTTGTACATCCCGAAGTCTGAGTTCAGATGCACATAAAATCTTGAAAAATTGACTCATCTCAGCTAGTGCTCCCCATATCTGCTTTGGCAACAAATCACGAAATGCAATGGGCAGTAGCCTCTCCATGAACACATGACAGTCGTGACTTTTCATACCATATATTTTCCCCTCATTAACATTCACACAACGGGCTATGTTGGATGCATATCCATCTGGGAATCTCAGTTGTTTCAACCACTGGCATACTTCCTTGATCTGTGTATCATGAAGCACATAAGTTGCTTTAGGCTGCACAGTTTTGCCATTGACACTTTGTAGTTCCAATTCTGGACGTCTACAAAGCATCTTTAAATCCATACGTGCTTTGGCGTTGTCCTTTGTTTTCCCTTTAACATTCATGATCGTATTGAACACATTATCAAAAAAATTCTTCTCGGTATCCATGACATCCAGATTGTGTCGTACAAGAAGAGTTGACCAATAAGGTAATTCCCAAAAAATACTTTTCTTGACCCAGTTGTGATCCTTTCCAAAATTAGGGAGTTGCCGTGTGCTACCAGACAATTGAACTACATCTGGTAAATTGTGCACCCGTGACGCCATATGTAGACCCGACACCCGTTGCAAGTCAGCTTCATCCATTTCAACAGTATTTTTTTTAAACGAGTCTTTTTGCCTTCGAAAAGGATGGTCACTTGGTAGCAACCGCCGATGGCAATCAAACCAGCAGCTTTTCCCCCCATGTTTCAATACAAATGATTTGGTATCTTCCATACAGTAAGGACATGCTAGCCTCCCATGTGTGCTCCAACCAGATAGCATTCCATATGCAGGGAAGTCACTTATTGTCCACATCAGTGCAGCCTTCATAATAAAATTTTTCTTCCTATATGCATCATAAGTAACAGCTCCATCAGTCCATAAAAATTTGAGCTCATCAATCAACGGCCTGAGATATATGTCCAAATTTTTTCCGGGACTTTTTGGACCAGGAATTACTAGGGATAAAAATAGATTTTCTCGCTTCATGCACATGTGCGGCGGAAGGTTGTACGGTGTCATGAACACTGGCCAACAAGAATAAGCTGCCACTGAACCACCGAATGGATTAAAGCCATCTATGCATAAACCCAATCGAACATTACGTGACTCCCTTGAAAAGGCAAGATGAGTACGACTAAAGTGAGTCCAAGCTTCACCATCGGCAGGATGACTGATTATATCATCGGCACGACGTACTCTTTCGGTGTGCCATGTCATATGCCGAGCCGTCTTTGAGGACATATACAGTCACTGCAGCCTAGGCACAAGAGGGAAGTATCGCAACGCCTTGTAAGGTACATCTTTTGCCTTTGAATTGACCCCCCCCCCCTTAGGTTTGAATCTGTCATGGCCACAAACTGAACATGATATCTTATCTGCATCATCTTTGTAATATAACATACAATGATTCGGACATGCATCTATTTTCACATATCCAAGTCCTAAGTCATTGACCATCTTTTTTACACGGTAAAAAGTTTCTGGCAACTTCTCGTCTCGAGGCAACATACTCTTGATCAAGAGGAGGAGACGGTCAAAACAAGTCTCACTGATGTGAAATTCAGATTTCAAGTTCAACAACTGTGACACTGCAGACAATCGAGTGTGATTTTCACAACCATCCCACAGCGGCTCATCAGCATCCCTAAGTAGTTCATAAAATCTTCCGGCTGTCTTATTCGGCACTTCATCGTGAATATTAAAACTAGGACCAACAGCATCTACAACCATATCCACGTACCCACTTGTGCCTGCAATATTGTCGGGCTCATACCTCCCGAATTGCTCACCATGACACGTCCAATTCGTATAACCATCCACGAACCCTTTCGTGTACAAATGATGTTGCACATCCCATGTTGAACACCACCTCAAGTTTCTACAACTTGAACAAGGGCATCGAATGTGACCGTCGCAATCTATAGCATTTGGATTCCCCAATGCAAATTGAATGAAACTCTCAACCCCAAGCTTAAAGTCATCTGACACCACCCGGTCAACTATTCTACGATACATCCATGAACGATCTGTCGACATTTTGCCTGCACCCAATAAATGACAATACACATCCTAACTTTCAAATCATTACTCATAATATTACACTCGACCCTTTCCTCACATCGTTCATCATAGACCATTTGCAGTTGGAAGAGGAATATTGATTAGATTATCACTTTTTAACCCATCCATGAAAGTTTGATCGCACAATCACTTACTATATGTGCTGCACGATTTGCTAAAAATTTCGACATCATCTCCCCACACTTCTCCGATATACCAAATATATTTATTGATTTTGAAATTTTCTTAAACACTTACAAGTAAGTGGTTAAGAAAACACTCAAAATCAATAATGGTATATCAGAGAAGAGTGAGGAGACGCAACCGAAATTCTCAACAAACCATACAAACATATAGTAAATGACTGCCTAAGTGCGATCAAACATTCACAGACTGTCCAAACGGGACAATTCAAGACTTTGAGGTAGATATATACATTCTCATAAATAAATGAGAACATACATATCAATCCCAAAGTCTTGAACGGGAAGGCACATTGACACGGTTTTAACGCGCTCTCCTGAGGTGCGTGTAATGTTAGGTCGCACCCACGCACCTCAACTCACAGGGAATACCCCATGCATTTATATAACATAAAATTAAATAACAACGCAATTATCATTATGCACATATCAAATTAAATAACACCCAAATTATAAAAATTTTCAAATGAATAACATCGAAGCAAAACAATCTACATTTTTGAGCTAAATTAACATCAAATTTCTATTAAAATCAGATTTGAAATTATATTTACATGCAATTAAAATCCACAAAGTTTTAAATCACAAAACGAATTTTTTGGGTATTTACCTATTACTATAGAGAATTCTGAGTTCTTTGCATTTATCCACATCTTTGTATATATGTACTACTTAAGATATGTGGTCATTCCATTTCTCTATATCTTCTTATCATCATAAGACAAGGTTCAAATGGGATCACTTTCAACCTTAGTGGAGCATGTACGGCCTCAAGAATGGTAGAACGTCCTTTTTGCATGAGAATTGCTCCCATGCCAGTTCCACTAGCATCACACTCGACTACCAAAGTTTCTGAAAAATCAGGCAAGACAAGAACTGGGGCAGTTGACATAGCCTCTTTAAGCTATAAGAAGGCTTGATGAGAAGATGGGCTCCAACTATAACTGTCCTTCTTAAGAAGACTGGTCAGAGGTGCAGCAATAAGACCATAGTTTTTAATAAATTTTCTGTAGTATCCTGTAAGCCCCAAGAATCCTCTCAAAGCCCTCACAGACCGGGGTACAGGCCAAGTACAAATGGCTTGTAGTTTAGACATGTCCATAGCAACCCCTTTTTCTGAAATAATGTGGCCAAGATACTCAATTTCTCTGACCCCAAACACACATTTAGACATTTTAGCATACAATTGGTTGTCTACTCATAGTGTCCCTCATGTGTTCTAAAGGCAGTTTTGTAAACATCATCAGGATGCATTCTAATTTGATGATAACCCGATCTCAAATCCAGCTTGGAAAAGTACTTGGACCCATGTAATATGAAATCCTGACCATTCAAGAAAAACTTCATGGACATTTGAGAAACGTTTAGGGTTATATCTCCAAGTAACTAGAGCCAAGTATTCCCCAAGATCACATCAACACTGCCAAGAGGAAGAATTAAAAAGTCTAAAGTAAATTACATGCCAGGCATCTTAAGGTTAACTCCAGGACATCAACCCTGTGAAGAGATTTGGAGACCTGCAGCTATTTTGACAGGGTGGGAATCAAAGTTTGTCACAGATAATCCCAACTTCTTTACAACATGGGGGTCCAAAAAATTATGGGTGCTCCCATTGTCAATCAAAACCAGGACAGACATGGTACCCATTTTCCCTAATACTTTCAATGTGCCCGGTGATGCTAAGTGAGTAACATATTGAGCTGACAGAGAGGGTTGTATGACAGGAGAGAATTCAATGAAGGGTTCTGGATCCACACTGTCTAAAGGAGCAAAATCACTATCATCCGGAATAAGATGCAGTAAAAAAAGTTTATGAGGTTGGCATGTGTGGCCAGGAAGCCATTTATCATCACAATTATAACATAGGCCTTTAGCCTTTCGTTCCTGCAACTGTTGTGTAGATAACTTTTTAACTGGTGGGTTTACTCCTTTAGGGGAGAATGCTGGCTGAGAGTTTGGAGTAAAAGGTTTCAGTGTCTGAGGTGCTGAAAAGATAAAGTGTGGTGAAGCTCGGCATCTGGCAGTAAACATTTGTTCTTGAATTCTTGCCAACTCCATAGCATGTGATAAGGAATGGGGCATGAAGGAGCGAACTTCACAGGCAAGATCCTCTCGTAAACCACTCAGAAAAACACCCAGCAAATGCTTCTCAGAAAGTCCAGTTATTCTATTGTACATGGTCTCAAATTGCCATTGATACGCAGCTACTGTACCCACTTGTCTGAGTTTACTCAGTTGCCCATGAGAATCCACAGAAGAAACTGGACCAAACCGTGACTCTAACCCAGCTAAAAACTCATGCAAAGAAACAGATTCTTTAGAGCTAGAGAAATGCCAAAACCACTGTAAGGCCTCTCCATCCAAATAATAAGATGCTATAGTAACTCGTTGCGTATCCGGAACATTATTACAGTAAAAATAGCGATTAGCTTTGAATCGCCATTCAGCTGGGTCATAACTCCCATCAAATTTAGGGAACTCGTGCAACTTATGGCGAAAAGAACCAGGAATATCAGCCACAGCAGACAGAGAATTTTGGGATTCAAATTTCTCGAAGTTGGACTCCAAAGATTGCATCCGATTAGACATGACTCCAGCTAATCCATCAACCACTAACTAACAACTAATCCATCAGCCACTAACTAATAAAATGCAACAGGGATATCTAATTTAACTAACCCCGCTCAGAACTGAGTTATAGCTTCCGAGCTGGTTTAACGGTCTGCGACTCGGCCTGTCGAGCCACTCGAGACATGACACCCCCCTCCCACAAAGCTCCCCCTCCTCCCACCCGCCCTCCTGCTCCCACTGAGCTCCCCCCCACTGGAATCCTCTCGGATGCCCCTCCCCCCTCCCACCGAGCTCCCCGTCCCACAGAGCTCCCCCCCCCTCCCACCCCCCTCCCACAGAGCTCCCCCCCCCCCCCACTGGAACCCTCTCGGATGCCCCTCCCCCCTCCCACTGAGCTCCCCCCCACTGGAACCCTCTCGGATGCCCCTCCCCCCTCCCACGGAGCTCCCCGTCCCACCAAGCTCCACCCCCCTCCCACAGAGCTCCCCCCTCTCCTCTGTATGCTGAACAGTCGAGCAAGATCCTTCTTCAACTCATCATTGCCCGAAGACCGAGTGATATCTATTGATCTACCAATCAAAAAACTGCTATCATTAGTGGAGTCACTAGAATTAAATGCCACATCTGGAACCCCAAAAGATTGAGAAACAATTGATGTTGAGAATTCTGCTTGAGTTTCCTTGGAGCCACTGGAATTGGAAATAATGTTGTTTGAAGTGAGATTAGTCTGATAGTCTTTGCCAGAGCTTATATTTTTTGCTAGTAAAGGATCACTAGGCATTGGTATCCCAAGAGGGTTATCAATGTCAACTCCAAAAAGGACATTGTTTCTCGGATCAGAAGTTGGAACTTCACTTTCCTGCATACCATCTGAACTAAAAATTAATGATTGTTGATTGAATGAAGGTTCTTTGATGGTGTTCTTGTAAACTCTGGCTATTTATTGCGTTTAGAATGTCACATGGCCAGGAAAGGAAAAATGCAGCTATCATCAAGTTCTGTCCGGGGCAAGACTAGGAACATGTGTAGCATTTCACACAAGCGATTTATTTTTTTTAAAAAAAATAACCTGTGTATCGTTAAACTAAACCCATGGTTGTTCAGTCCAAATCAGTCTCCGTGGGTTCGACGAGTCTCCCCAGTCTAATTCAGTCCAAATTAATCAGGAAGAAGCTACCCATGGAGATCCCAAGTGATGTGAAATTGTTCACAGTGGCCAATTTGGGCAGGGAGTGAGACGGTCACTTAGGCCACGGGTCCAAATTATCTATGACTCCGTTAGGTGGAGTTTGGCTGGATTTGTGGGGATGAGTTTTAAAATTCTACTCATTAAAATATCTGACATCTCTATCATTTTAATCAAATGTAGTATTAAGATCTTGACTTATGCGCCCTGATAGATTTTTGGAGGAGAATAAGACATGTTCAAACTGAGTCTATTTTCGGAATTTGCGATATCTCACTCCAACGAGTTTTTAGATAGATTCTACAAATTAAAATACATCCACCTAATGTTCAAACTAGATTTTACAAGAACAGCATCATAATGAGAGGGGGAGAGGGGCCACGGACAGGGGAAGAGAGGGCAGTGGAGGGGGTGGGGGAGGGCGGCCAGAGGGAGTGAGGGAGCGCGAGAGGGGAGAGGGAGAGGGAGTGAGGGAGCCGGACAGGGGAGAGAGGGCAGTGGAGGGGGTGGGGGAGGGCGGCCAGAGGGAGTGAGGAAGTGCGAGATGGGAGAGGGGAGAGGGAGAGGGAGTGAGGGAGCCGGACAGGGGAGAGAGGGCAGTGGAGGGGGTGGGGGAGGGCGGCCAGA
This sequence comes from Amorphophallus konjac, assembly GCA_022559845.1. Lineage (NCBI taxonomy): Eukaryota > Viridiplantae > Streptophyta > Magnoliopsida > Alismatales > Araceae > Amorphophallus > Amorphophallus konjac. Next base: position 312,634,542 of record CM040121.1, read on the forward strand.
GGGAGTGAGAGGGAGAGGGAGTGAGGGAGCCGGACAGGGGAGAGAGGGCAGTGGAGGGGGTGGGGGAGGGCGGCCAGAGGGAGTGAGAGGGAGAGGGAGTGAGGGAGCCGGACAGGGGAGAGAGGGCAGTGGAGGGGGTGGGGGAGGGCGGCCAGAGGGAGTGAGGGAGCGCGAGAGGGGAGAGGTAGAGGAAGTGAGGGAGCGGACAGGGGAGAGAGGGCAGTGGAGGGGGTGGGGGAGGGTGGCCAGAGGGAGTGAGGGAGCGCGAGAGGGGAGAGGGAGAGGGAGTGAGGGAGCCGGACAGGGGAGAGAGGGCAGTGGAGGGGGTGGGGGAGGGCGGCCAGAGGGAGTGAGAGGGAGAGGGAGTGAGGGAGCCGGACAGGGGAGAGAGGGCAGTGGAGGGGGTGGGGGAGGGCGGCCAGAGGGAGTGAGGGAGCGCGAGAGGGGAGAGGGAGAGGGAGTGAGGGAGCCGGACAGTGGAGAGAGGGCAGTGGAGGGGGTGGGGGAGGGCGGCCAGAGGGAGTGAGGGAGCGCGAGAGGGGAGAGGGAGAGGGAGTGAGGGAGTCGGACAGGGGAGAGGGAGAGGGATTGAGGGAGGGGAACATGATCGGGAGAGAGAGAGGGAGAGCGAGGCCACTTACCGGCCGGCGGCGACGGCGACCGTGGGAAGAGGATGATGGCGGCGACGGCGACCACGACCGTGAGAGGGAGGGAGGTTGGCGAATGGCGGCGACGGCGAGGACGGCGAGGACGGCGGGGTGTCCGGTGACGGCGAGGATGGCGGGGCCTCCGGCTACGGCGAGGACGGCGGCTCCGGCGGCGAAGACGGCTCCTGCGGCGACGACCGCAAGCAGAGGGCAGAGGAAGGAGAGAGTGAGAGGGAGAGTGGGGGGGGTGGAAATGGGGCCAGGTGGAAGAGGCGGCAACGAGGGGCGGGAAAGGTGGAATTTTCCGACGGAAATACGAACGAAACTTATTTCCGTCTGAAATTTCAGAAGGATTATTTCCGTCGGAATATCCGTCCCAAATTTGCGACGTATATAAAGACGGAATATATTCCGTCTATAATTATAGACGGATCTTCAGAGGGAGTCTGGTGTGTCCTTAATAACAACGGAATTTGTGACGGAAACTAATCCGTCACAAATACAGACAGATTTTAAGACAGAAAAATTTCCGTCTGAAACATCCGTCTGAAATCCCGCTTTTTTTGGTAGTGCTTTGTGTCTCTCTCTCTCTCCGTTCCATCTCTCTCTATCTCTCTCTCACCATCCGATCTCTCTCTCTCTCTCTTTTTTTTTATATACATTTTTTTCCTTTTTTTAAATTCCTCTTTCTCTCTTCCTCTCTACCCCCCTCTCTCCCCTTTTATTTTCTTTTTTTTAATCTCCCCCTCTCTCGGTTATCTCTCTCTCTGTTCTCCCTTCTCTCCTGTCTCCCTCTCTCATCTCCTCTCTAGCCCTCTCTCTTTCATTCCTTCTCCCACATATATATATTATATATACACTATATATATAACAAATATATATATATATATATATATATATATCATATACATATCACATATTTATCTTATCCTCTTTCTTCTAAAACAAAATCTTAACAAAATATATAATCTATAAAAAAAAAGTTTTCTCTCCCCCCTTTTCTCTCCTTCTTTCCCAAATTCTTGTTCTTTTATTTCGACATGTTTACGTATATGTTTACATATGTATGTTTATGTAAATACGTGTAAGATGTTTAATATATTTATACATACGTTTATGTAAATAGGTTTACTACTCGTACACATATGTATGCGTGTGTGTTCTTATGTTCAGCCTAATCAATTCCTAGAGTCTGCTGTGAAGGCCCTCCGCCATGCTGTGTTCGCGTCTCCGACACGTATTCTCGAGCCCGTCATCAGCCGCCTAATAAGTTTTCTCACCACGTCGTTTTATTTGCTTCTGTTTCATTAGTTACATTGCATTGCATGTATCATTATCTGTCGTTCATACTGCATCCCTCTCCCTAAGAAGTCCCTTTGCGTGTTCATTCATCATATTGTCTGTCCATCCTTTAGTCTTAAAAGGGGTTTCAAATACCACCAACCAGGTGCGTATTCGTTTATGTTATTTTAAATATTAATTTCTAAAGAATTGGTACTACACCACTGTTGTCCTTATTTAGTAGTCGTTTCTCTTCGTTTGTTCTCTGTGCAGGGTTAACCAGTCCGGAAGTCCGCTTCTTCAATCGGCCGAAAGGAGACGAGGAGGAACTCACACGATCCCCAGTTCGAGGATAAAACACGGTTATCCCTCCTACCTTTGAGGTACCCGACCATCACCTTCACCATTCTATTCTAGTTCTTTACCTTGTTGCTGTTATTTGTTGTTAAATCTCCACCTCCATCCTCCTTTACTTTTTGTTTAAAAATAAGTCTATCTTCTCTCCCTTGTTATTGTCATATATTGTTAAATCTCCATCCCCGTCCTTCTCTATTTTATCTAAAATAAGTCTCTCACCCTATCTATATTTTCCTAGTGGTTTTTCTCTATATCGTACTATCTTATTCTACCATTCACTCCTCGATTTCTCTCTTTACTTTCTCATCTTTCTCTAAAAAAGGCATAAAAAAATAAAAAAATAATAATAAAAGTAACAAAAGCCCAAAAAAGTTATAATAACAAAAGATAAAATAAAACAAAAAGAATAATAAAATCAGGGTAACCAAAGAAGGCCCTCTTCGTCGGCCGGCCGACCGAAGAGGAAGAGAGGACTCGCACTGTAACCGCTTCGGCGGCGAACGCGATCAGAACATTTCCTGTGGGGTTCTCAGCCCCTGGCGATCACACTTCCCATCCCCTTCTTTTGTTATTAATTTTTCTGTCTAAACCCCGTCGACGGAACCAGTTCCTCGCGGTGGTCTCATCTAACTGGTGCGGTGGGCTATCTCCCGTGACCGTTTTATTTCAGTAATTTAATTTCCGCATTCTAACACCCTAACCGCTAACTGCTTAACTCTAACCCTCCCCTATCATCGCTTCAAAACTCCGCGGAGAGTGACATCTCGCGGTGGTTTATTTAATCCCCTTTTCATTTATTCTAACCCCGATCAAGGAACTCGTTCCTCGCGGTGGTTTAATTTTCTGTACTTTCATTCCAACCCCGATCAAGGAACTCGTACCTCGCGGTGGTTTAATTTTCTTCATTCTTTTGTTCCGACCCCGATCAAGGAACCCGTTCCTCGCGGTGGTCTTATCTAACTAGTGCGGTGGGTCATCTCCCGCGACCATTTTCATTCCAGTAATTTAATTTCTGCACGCTAACCTCCTAACCCCTAACCATTTAATTTTAGCATCCCCCATCATCGCTTTAAAATCCCGCGGAGAGTAACATCTCGCGGCGGTTTATTTGATCCCTTTTTCTTTTCTCGTTATATATATATATAGTTATTATAATAAAAAAACCCCGCGGAGGGTAATACCTCGCGGTGGTCTTTTGTATATAGTTATACTTATTACTTATATCGCGGCAAAAATCCCGCAAAGGCCAATGTCTTGCGGTGGTATGTATATATAATATTTATTGTTTATATTGTAGTAAAAATCCCGTAAGGCCAATGTCTTGTGGTGGTTTCTACATGTACATGTATATTCATTACTATTGATACTACTATATTGCTGTTAGAACCCCACAAAGACCAAGGTCCTGTGGTGGTACGTCTTTGTTCATATTGTCCTTATAATTGTTTGGAGAACGATATACCGTTACAATATCTAAGTCTACGTGTCTCTCCATTTCTGTTACATCGATTCTCAGACTTCCCGGTATATGAAAAATTGCTCGTGGAACGGTAGGCCACGCTTATCAGGAAAGGGTCAGTTTGTGCGAGAGGGCCTTCAGACCCCTATCTCCGCCACGTACCGGAATTTGTTCCACATCCCTCTTCCCTTTCTCTCTCCTTGATTCGGTCTCTTTATCCCCATCTCCTAAGAAACCCGAGGGTGGACGACTCCCGCCGTCTACACCTCTCTGGCGATCACCCTTTCATCACCATTCCATTTTGTCTATTGTTTTTCCCCCGAGGGTGGACGACGACTCCTGCCGTCTACATTATACACCCTAGTCTAGTCCACAGGAAAGACAACAAGTACAGTCTGACAGAAAAGAACGTTTACAGAAGTCGGGGGAAGCCCGACGCAGGTACAGCTGGCTGCTACAACAACGCGCTCCACCAGGAACAGTAGAGGCAGACGGCGAAACCCACCTGAAAAGCAGGGGTGAGTCTCAAAACAGAAACTCAGTAGGGGTCACGCGGATCCCGACTGGAAAACGCACAGTGCAACGGAAGCAACAGCAGAAATAGTAAGTGCAGCAAAGCAGGAAAGGTAACACTAAAAAGCTGTAAAACTACACTACAGGAAGTAGTAAACAGACGGGAGGTAGGAGTAGGGAACAAGCAAGAAAGGGGAAGAACCCGCGCCAGACAAGTGGCGGCCGAACTAACCTCGGCACCCCAAGCTACTCCAAACAACAGCAGAAGGGCGACTCTGATCCAACAAAGTCAGAAGTTACCGATCTGCCAACCCGACACCAGGTCTAAGACGGAGACCTGCAAAGACGGCTAAAATAATCACGACGGCCTACATGATTGGAACATCATGCACGCAATCCCAGGCTCATCTTGAACATAGTCAAGAATAGACCACACAGCCAGGGTAGCAATCTTGGATAAGGCCAAGACTAGCAGACACGAAAAGGAGAACACCGGCTCCGAGAAACGCAAGAGTCGCTAGTCAAGTGATAGGAGTACCCTCACACTAGAAGAACAGCCAGATGCGTCCACTGACGTCTTACACTGCGCCACAAGTGTCATGTCTACCCAACCGTGTGCAGCACGGGGGAGACTAGAAACACCAAGAACCAGGTCCAAGGAACAACGACGTTCCAAGGAAAAACGGCACCTCACAGACACAAGACCGTAGCACCACAACTGCAAGTAACTAGTCAGGGCTACGCCCGTCGACGCAAGTCCCCAGTCCCTGACCACGTGTGCACACACTGACCCGTACCTAGGCCAGGCCTCTAGCTAGTATTCCCCTCGGTAGGACGCTACCGCTGGCCGGGGCCCACGGAACTAGCTTAAAAACCGTGTAATGGAAACTGCCCGTCCACCACTCCCGGTGGGTGACGTACTAAGAAAAGCCTACGTCACAGGATACGACTAGTGGAGGTTCACAAGGCACAGACTCCAAAACACAAGTGCTAGGGTACAGACAGTCTAAGGAAAGCCCTGTCGCACGTACCACCAAGCACCACTGGCAGTACCACCGCTGCCAACAGACTCAGGACTAGGCAACTAGACCTACCACGTAACGATCCCGAGTCGAACGACTCAAGGGCAAAATCGTCACAAACAGCGGAACAAGCCGCTAATCGGTCTAATCCTAAGCCAGACGAAACCACGCTCCGCAGAAAACAACACACGGAGACCTGAGGAAAAATCAGAAACCCTCAGCACAACTGGACACACAAAACGAGGTAGAACAACACCTCAATGTATCCAGAAGCAGTGTCTCGGGCCGGGCAGATCCGCCAAGACACGCACACACAAGGTCACACGTCAACCACTGGTTCACACCGGGTTGACCTGAACCCAACAACGATGCTCAAAAAGTAGGAAAGAGAATCCTACCTCAAGCAAGAAGACTCCTGGCCACCTTACACGTAATCTTAACCCTCATAGGATGTTGGGAGACATCCACGGGACAACGAGCATACCACAAGGACAAGCCAACACCGAAATCACGGAAAACGGGGCACCAGGCATGTAACGTGCCACCCCTAGACCGCTACAAGCATGTGACGGTCTAGACCAGGGCCGTTACTCACCAAGTGACGGTCGGGCGACAGGCCGTCACTCACGCCGCCCTAACCTACCTCGAAAAACACGAAAGCATGCAACGCGCAGCACCAGGTGCGCCGCACCCACTCGACGCGCCAGACCTGGGCCGTCGAGTCCAACACAAACCCAAACCAAACAGAGCTCAAACGAAGTAATCGCACGGGAGCGAGCGCGTTATAGCCACCCGACGTACAAAACCAGGCACGTCGGAGCCAAGACACCCACAACCAATACCAAGTAACGCGCAACGCCAGGCACGTTACAAATAAACAACGCGGCAAGGGAGACGCGTCAGAGACAAACGACGCACACGGGCAGGCACGTTATTCATAACGGCGCATAGGGGCACAATAGTTACATCCAACGGGCACGGCCACCCACACTCAGCCAAACCGAATGTAACGGCCAGGGCAGGCGCGTTACATTCACCCAACGGATAGGGGCACCATCGTCAGAGGCACCGCCTCAGCAGGTCAACGTCGGTCAAACCAAAAGCAACGGCCAGGGCAAGGCAAGGCGCTTCAATCTAACGCGCTGGGTCAAGCGCGGTAGACTAACCGACTCAACCCCAAAACAAAACGACAAAATGAATGTAACGCGCAGGCTCAGGCGCGTTACACGGGAACGACGCGCCACCCTAGGGCCGTCGCTCACCCATCAGCCAGAAAAGTCAAGAACGCCAAGCCAAATGGTGGTCTATCGTAGGGCCGTCAGAGCCAAGTAACGGCCTCTGAAACGACCGCTACATCGGTCACGGCGGGAAAACAGAGGAACGGCCAAATCGGTCCATTCCACGCCCCATACACTCCGAAACGCAGGGGAAACACACGTAGACGATGAAAAACAACATTAGGGGGCCAAAAACCCCACATGCAAGCTCAAAAACACAAGATCCGGGTGATTTCATCAAATCGACCCAAAATGGGTCACCGAGGTTCCCGAGCTTCTACCGGCCTCGAATGAACACCAAACGACACGAAATCAACGTAGATGGGATCCTGACATCCCAGCGGTCAGTTAGAAACTAACTACGCCGTAAATAGTCACCGTTTACCGGCCGGCCCTAAAAACCACGAAAATCACGATTTAGGCAAACCAAGCCCAAACTCGACCGTTTCCTAGCCGAACGTCGTGCAATGGCAGGGAAAACGGAGAGGAAGAAGTGCGGAACCGTCACCCTACCTCCACCGAAGAAACCGAGCCCCAAAAGGACTAAACCACGCCGAAATCCACTCGCGAACCGATTTCACCGGCTTTGAATCCACCGTTCGGGATCGCGCCAGAATCGATCCGATCCTCGCCCCATCGCGCACCCAGCCAGCTCCATCACGTCCCCAACACGCGCCTCTAGGCACCCCCGTCTGCAGCTGGAGCCGAGGAGGCGAAACGAGAGAGAACGGAAGAGAGAGAGATGGCGGCGGCGAATGAGAAGGGAGGAGAGAGGAAAAGGAAATAAAAAGAAAAGAAATTAGGAAATTTTCCTAATTTCCGAAAATTCCGAAAATGCGCCGAAAATGCACAAATTTAGAAAAATACGAAAAAATAGTCGAAACGACCGGCTCGAAGAGTACATCGTTGCCGCAGCATCCACGAGTTCGAGAATTGACAAACAAACTCACCGTAGGGTTCCGTAACTAGTACGTGAGAAAAACCCACACGGCTCGTCAAACTCAACTCGGAAGCCACAAAAGCGAACTGAAACTCAACGAAACCAATCCAAAGGATCCAATGAAGATCTCACAAGACCTGCAAAGGATTCAGCAAAGATCCACCAAAGATCCCGGGCATTACAACACTATTCACCCCGGTGCTACAAAAATGTACCAAGACCTCAAGAGAATATTCTGGTGGCCGAACATGAAGGGAGAGGTAGCCAAGTTCGTAAGTCGATGCTTGGTATGTCAACAAGTTAAAGCCGAGCACCTCAAACCGGCTGGTAAACTCAAGCCTCTCGAAATACCAGAATGGAAATGGGATAGTATCGGTATGGACTTCATAGTTGGATTACCAAAGACCCGAAGTGGTTTCGATGCTAAATGGGTAATTGTGGACTGGTTAACCAATTCTGCTCATTTCTTACCTATCAAGATTAAATGGACCGTAGATGTTCTAGCCGCCTTATATATCAAGGAGATCGTGAGACTACACGGTATTCCAAGCTCTATTATTTCGGACCGAGATCCGAGATTCACCTCTCATATCTGGAAGGGTTTACAATAGTCTATGGGTACTAGACTAAAGTTTAGTACGGATTTTCACCCTCAGACGGATGGACAAACCAAGAGAACGAATCAAATTATTGAAGATATGTTGAGAGCCTGCATGATAGACTTCGGTGGAAGTTGGCATGAGCACTTACCGCTGACTGAGTTCGCTTATAACAATAGCTATCAGTCTAGTTTTCAAATGGCACCATTTGAAGCTCTTTATGGCCGAAGATGTAGATCGCCTCTATGCTGGAGCGAGGTTGGAGAGAAGGGATTGCTTGGTCCCGATATTGTCCAAGATACAACTAGCAAAATCCAGCTAATTCAAGAAAGATTGAAAGTCGCTCAATCATGACAAAAGAGTTATGCCGACAATCAGAGGAGAGACCTTGAATTCCAAGTGGGGGAGCATGTCTTCTTAAATATCTCACCCACACGAGGAATTAGAAGATTCGGCATCAAAGGAAAGCTAAGTCCGAGATTTATCGGCCCTTTCGAGATTCTGGAAAGAATCGGCGAAGTGGCATACAAGTTAGCTTTACCTCCTCAACTGGCCGGTGTACACGACGTATTCCATGTATCCATGCTAAGAAAATACGTCTACGATCCTTCACATCTGATTCAATTTGAAGAATTGAAACTCCAAAAGGACCTATCATATGAAGAAAGACCGATCAAAATATTGGATCAGAAATTGCACCAACTGAGGAATCGGGCCATACCGATGGTGAAAGTCCAATGGAGTAAGCGTGGATTCGAGGAAGCAACCTGGGAATTAGAAGAATCCATCAAGAAGAAATACCCGGATTTAATCTTAGGTTAGAAATTCGACCTTTCTACTCGAATTTTTGAATTTTAGTTATATAATGAGAATTTGGAGGACCAAATTCTTTTAAGTGGGGGAGGATGTAGAAACCCGATGATTAAAAATGAGAAATAAACTTTTTAATTTCATTATGTAATTAAAATTTTCATGAAATAATCAAATTACATTTTTACTATATGAAATAAGCTAGTTTATTGAATTTACTTGAAGTAAATAGGAAATTAATTGCTTTAGGCCTTAGATAAATCATAGTAAGCCCAATAAAAGTCCATATAATGGAGTAGGATCACAATTGGCCCATTGGATAATCCATAATGGGTTGGATTAATAGATTAAAGGATTTAATAATGGATAAATAACCTTAAATTCGTAACATGTGTTTAATATGACATTTAAGGGATTAAAATAACCCCATTTCTAGAAGATTGACTCAAAAATCAACCCATACCTAACTTATAACTTTAGACCAGTCATTTTTACATTGGTTTCACACTAAATTGAGGCTAGATTAAGAGGAGAAATATGAATTTTCTTCTAATTCGGAGTTAATGGGTTTGGTGGAATTAGGTAAAAAATTTTGACAAAATTGGTCAAGTTTTGGCTATAAATAGAGCCCCATTCGACCCTCAAATCATCATTGGTGGCCTAGGCTATGCTACTTTGAAGATTAAGAGAGATTTGAAGGAAAGATTTGGAGAATTAAGGGTTTTCATATCAAATTGGGGATTTTCTTACTTCTTCCTTAAATCCGCTCAAAGGTAGGTGTCTCTCAGGCTAAACTTCAATTAAAGCTTGCTATCTTGTGTATTTTTCAATGCTCTTTCCATTGATACCTGTTTCCCTAAATTTCATTGAAAAATGATCAAGTTATTAGCATTTTATTGATGGGTGTTCACGTTTTTCTAAAGAAAACCGTGGCTGTTAAAACTCAGTTAGCGTTAATGAACGCGTCTCCTCGATAAGACGGGTTCTCAGACACTTTTACACCGACCAAGATTTAAAAATAAAAATATTATAATAATTTGAATAAGAAGTCCAACCATCGGGACGCGTCAAAAGAGCACGTCTTCCAGATAAGACGTGCTCAGACACACTCTTGCCCTCCGTCTAAAATTCAAAAAAATTATTAAAATAATTTGAAGAAGGCGTCCATATGCTTAGACGCCTCTATAAAAAAATATAATATTATTAAAGTAAACTTTTAAAGGCGTCCATATGCTTAGACGCCTCAAAAATATATATATATGTATATAATATAAAAATAATTTTTATAAAACGTCCAGACGCTTAGACGCGTCAACAGAAAACGTCCAGACTCCTGGACGCGTTCATAGATAGTAACCAAAAATGTTGGAAATCCATATTAACATGTTAAAATATTTATAGCATGTTAAAATTTATTTTTGTGGAATAAAAATATTTTTACCATGAAAAAACTTATTTTTACCATATTATTAGTAATTTGATGCATGAAAAATATTTAAAGCATGCTAAAAATTACTTCCAGAATGGTAAAATTGATTTTATTCATACTAAAGTCTGAAAACTATTTTTAACATGACAAATCTAATTAAATATTATTTTTTAGCATGAAAAATCTATTTTTCTATCAAATAATTGGTCAATTAATGCATGAAAATTATTTCCAGCTTCTAAAAATTGGTTATCAGAAAATTGATATATTGAAATTATTTTCAGCATGATAAAAATATTTTCTATCATATTATCAGGAAAATTTATTTTTTTATGTTAAACTTATTTTTTATGAAGTAATTAGTAAATTAATGCATGAAAATTATTTTCAGCATGTTAAAAATTACTTCCAGCATGATAAAATTATTTTATATATACTGAGATATGAAACTTATTTTTAGAATGCTAAAATATATTTAAACTATTTTTATGCATGTTAAACCTAATTTCCTATTAAGTAATTAGTAAATTGATACATGAAAAATATTTCCAACATTTTAAAATTACTTCCAGCATGATAAATTTTTTTATAGCATGATAGAATTATGTTTATCGTATTAGAATTATTTTCAATAAATTAAAACTATTTTTCAGTATGATAATTTTATTTTTCTTTCAAATAATTAGTAAATAAATGTAGCAAAATGATTTTCAGCATGATAAAATTTATGTTGTTATCAGAAAATTTCTGTAATCAGCACGGTAAACTTATCTTTTCATGCTATCAGTAAGTTAATGTATGAGAATTATTTTAGCATGTTAAGTATTAAGTTTAGCCTGTTAAATATTAATTTCCAGCATGTTAACAATTAAATCCAGCGTGAAAAAAATTATTTTTAACATCTTATCAGTAGAGTAACATATGAAAATCATTTTCAGCATGTTAAAATTATTTTCAGCAAGTTAGAATTATTTTCGACATAAAAATCTATTTTTATAACAAAATTTTGATTTTTATAATAATAAATCACCGTTTTGGCTAAACTAATACATCTCTAAATTTTTTTTCTGAAAATATGTCTAAATATTTATGAACCAAATGCACACAAGATTAAACCATGGAATTAAATTAAATTCTAATTACTTGAATTTTCTTCCTAATTACCGTTCTTTCTTGAATTCCACGACTTAATGTCGTTAAACATTATGCCTTAAAATTTTTATTCACTTCTCTTGCAACTTCTGAAATTTTTGCCAGATCTGTACTTATTTACAATAGCCTATTTCTTGAAATTCATTGGCCATATACATTAAAGTGGATGTGTAGACGTACTTGGGATCTTTTCATCCATATGACTCAATGCCTGACATTAATGGGGCTCGGTCTGGTCCTAGGGGGAGCGCCCGAAAGTACTTGTGCCCATGGGAGTTGATTGACCACGGTGTGGCATTACACCGAAGTGCATGATAGATTTACTTGATACGGCATTCCACATTTCGTTATTGGTATTTGATTACTTGTTTACATGATTATTCGATAAATACATGATTTACTTGACTTGCATGAAATGGCCAAATTACATGAAAAGTCTTTACTTGTCAAATTCATTACTTGAAAATTTCTCTTCATATCTAGTTATCCCAATTTCTTGGAAATTCCATTCATGTTTATACACTTCTCGATACAACTTCAAAAATTGCTTAAATTGTTAATACTTAAAGATTGCCTGATTTTTAGAGATATAAAATCCTACTGAGCTTTTATCTCACCCTACGTTTTGGTTAATTGTTGTAGGGAATGAAAATGATCAAGGGAATGGACAAGAGTGAGAGAGTGATTTTCCTTTTAGCTAGGTTTATGTAGGTCATTAGTGTTTTTACAAGGATGATGTATTTTGGAATGTAAGTTTGTAGTTTACCTTTATGGCTTATCAATTAGTGTTGTAAACTTCATTTTGATGGAATAAAATTATCATTTTCCCATTCATTTCTGTTGTTAGAAATTAATTTATACACGCTCTGATTGACACGCTTGTTTATGACTCGCTCGCGTCCTGATATTCTGCATCGGGGCGTGACAAACAACAAACCGGTGGTGATAGTGACATACGGTCCAATCGTCATCGCCTTTCACGCCAGGCACGTACGGTTGGCAACCCCAATCATGTTCGGCCACTCTCCCTCGGCCCTCGGCTCGCCCTGATCCTCGGGCGCCATTGTCGTAGCCGACGATCAACCCAGTCCGGCGACTGCCCATACAGGTAGCTGGCCCCCCAGATCCGCCAGCACCCGACACAGGCTTTCTGCCCCCAGTCCCCGGCTCCTCAGCACCTCACTCGGTCTCTCAGCTCTGAGTCCAAGCCAAGCTTGCCCCCAGCATGAATTTCCTACCCCAGGGTCAAGGCCTCCGAGTATTCTATTCGGGCCTCTCTACCCGAGTCTTGGACGAGTTGACACTCAATACGGGCTTTCAACCCCGAGTTCGAGGCTGCCCAACATCTGGCTTTGGCACGCGACCCTGGGACTCATCAAGGTCTGTCCCCGATGCAGACTCTCCGCATTGGGCCCCTGGCCTTCCAGCTCTACGATGGGGTCTTTACCCCTACAATCCAGTAATGTTGACTCCCAACATAGGGTTTCCTCTCCGGGATAGGGCCACCTCAACACCCAAGATAGACTTTTAGCTATGGGGCTCAATTCCCACCACACCCAAGATGAGCGTTTAGCACCGGGGACCAGCTCCAGTAACACCTGAGATGGGCGTCCAGCCCCGGGTCCCCGCTTTATCAACACCCGAGACAGGCATTCGGCTTCGGGTCCTAGCTTCAGCAGCACCCGAGACGAGCCTCCAGTTGTGAGGCCCGTGCCTTAGCGGATCTTTAGTGGTTCGGACCTAGAATTCATTCTGGAATTTTCGACTATTTTTCTGGATTTTTAGAAATTTTTCTGATTTTTTTAGGATTTAATTGGAATTATTTGAGTTTTTAAAAGGGGAAAATAATGTTTATATATATATTACATATATATATATATATATATATATATATTAACCCTTTTTTTCTCTTTTCCCATTTTCCCCACTTCCTCTCTCTCCCCCCTCGTCGATCTCCCTCTCGTCCTCTCTTTCCGCCCTCCGATCGCCTCTCCCACTCTCCTTGGGGATCCAGGCGAAACGGCGGTGGTTCGAGGCGTGGAGCTCGCCGTTGGAATCCTCGCATCGAGTGGAGCGCGTTGACGCCCACCTTGACATGGTTTGTGGCTCGTGGGAGCGAGACGGAGCGTGGAGGCTTGGTGGTTCCCTTCCCGTGCATGTGGCCTAATCGGCCGTTCCGGCTTGAACGAGGTAGGGGGATGGAATCCTGAGCTCGTTAGGAGCCTTCCCTATAGCTTGTTCTTCTCGTTGAGCTCCTATAGTGTGCATGTGGTGTATTTCTCGTTTATCGTGCTTAGGTTTCATTCTTCACGTTTAATCCATTGTGAGCATGATAAATGAATGTTTTAGTAGTATATTGTTGTTGTGGGTGTGTGGTTTGGCAGGAAAATAGGTTTTCGTCGTCTACCCGGTGATTTCGGTCGCCCAGGAGGGAAGCCGGTTTCAAACGTAACCCGTCCGTAACCCAGACGGTGTGACGGTCCTACCAGGAACCGTCACGCGCGTAACGGTCCTCATGGGATGCGTTACAGTCCTGTGACGGACCTAAGTTGGTGCGTCACAGGGTGTGCAACGGTCGGACCCACGACCGTTACATGTCTTTGGACTTTAGTTGGCCTGGAATCGCGGTTGGCCTGACGGCCTGTCGGGTGGCCGTCACGGCGCCGTAACGCGCCTCCGGGTGCGCGTTACATCCTGCTAGGGCGTTAAAAACTATGGGTTTTGTTTTGTGTCGGGTGGCTCTAACGGCCAGGGGCGGAGGCGTCACAGTTGATGTAACGCACCAACCCCCGACCGTCACACTCTGTGACACGGTGGCAGCAGACCGTCACACCCTTGTTAGTTTCCAAAAGCCGCCTGTTCATTCTTTAATACTTTCCACAATGATTATACGCCATGTTTAAGTTATTTTATGAACTAATAGCATGTTTTTAGACCCCAATAGAGTAGCTTTTCTTTCCTTGTGATGGAGCCACTGTGGTAGCCCTAAGGCCTTTGAGTAGCCGACCCGCCTGGGGATGGTGGAGGGGTGTTCCCGTCACACGGTTTGTAAGCTAGTTCCGTGGGCTCCCGGCCAGCGGTAGCGTCCTGCCGAGGGAGAAAACTAGCTAGAGGGCCTGGCTCAGGTGGGAGTCAGTGTGTGCACACGTGGTCCGAGGCTTTGGACTGACACTGACGAGTGTCACTCTGACTAGTCACTTGGTTTGGTACTGTTTACGCGCTCAGCTTGTCGTGTTATAGACTGCGAGTACTTGAGACGCAGTGTAAGTCGTCAGTGGACGCATCTGGTTTCTACTCCCTGTGGTTGTCCTGTTCCCTGTGGCTTGGTTAGTTGGGGCACATTCTAATGGTAGATTTAGTTCTTGTCGTTTAGACTTATATGTTTTTGGCATGTATTAGCTGTTATACATGTTCAGTAGATTTACAACTTTCAGTCTTATCATGCCATTACCTGTTCATTTATATAAATGCATGCTCTAATTGCTTTAATTTCGCATGATTTCGTGTTTAGCACGAGGAAGGGATCCGCGTGACCCCTACTGAGTCTGGCTGTGACTCACCCTTCTTCTTTCAGGTGAGCCGCGCCCGTCGTCTCCCGGTGTTCCCCGTGTGCTCGGAGACCATTCTTAGCTACCAGCAGTAGACGGGCTGCCTTTTTGGCTTTCTGGTGTACTTTTGCCGGGGTATGCCCCGAGTAGTTGTACTTTTGGACTAGCACTCTTGTGCCTCTGGACTAGTTTATATATTTAGCACTCTGTTTATTTTGAAATTGGTTCCGCACTTTTCTTAAATCTTATTGCCTAAATCTACTAGGTGCGCTTGTGATTGCGATTCATTATACATCCCCTCGACAAACTTTACTAACCCTTCAAGGCCCTCATCAGCCTCTTGGGTGGCTTCCCCAGTTCCTGGTATCGGTGTATCGATGTTATCGGTATATCGGTATCCGGAGCTCTGGGTCGTCACAGTTGGTATCAGAGCGAAGTTGAGGATTTGTATAAGGAATTGGAATTTACACTTGTCCAGAGTTAGTCCTTTTATGTCGTCTATTGCTGGCTTAGAATGTTTTTCGTATGATTGATGGATTTGCTGTTGTTTTATGTTTTCTGTAGTTGTAAAATGCCGCCTCGTCGAGGAAGACCTCCTCGAGTTCCTAGACATGCGCCTAGAGAAGAGAGTGGTTCTGCTCAGCCTCCTGCAGTTCCTGCAGTTCCTCCTCCAGTGCCAGTCGTTGCTCCTCAAGTCGAAGCGCCTGGTAGTCGGGGCAAGGCTTTGAAAGAATTTCTTATGTTCAATCCGCCCGCTTTTGACGGTCAGGCAGACCCAGAGGTAGCAAGGCAGTGGCTGGATGCGATCGAGCGCATGTTTCTGTCTAAGGAGTACGTGGAGGATGAAAAGGTTATGTTAGCAGTGTTTCAACTCCAAGGTACAGCTATTACATGGTGGAAAGCCGAGTGGCAAATTGCTTTTCGTTCCAGGCCCCTTCGGCAGATCACTTGGGCAGAGTTTGTGGCAGCCTTCGAGCGTGCCTATACCCCTGCCTATTTGCAAATGGTGAAGATGTACCAGTTCATGGAATTGATTCAGGGCGATATGACCGTGCTTCAGTATCGGAACAAATTTATGGAATTTGGTCAGTATGCGCCCCATGTGCTTGCAAATGAGGCGTTGAAGACTCAGCAGTTTTTGCGAGGACTCAGGCCTGAACTTAAGTTGCTGTTGATTGCGAGTCGAGTGGTTGATCTTGACGGTGCGTGCCAGGCAGCTGTGGCACTCGAGCTAGAGATGGCGAGACCAGGAGGATATTCTCAAGCTGGGTCGGTTCAGCCGACGGTTCAGTTTCCACAGACTTACCGACCGCCAGTGTCAGGGGTTCCCTCTGTTCCGCCAGATGTTAACAGTGTTTCTTCCTCTTCCAAGCCCAAGTTCAAAAGTTTCAAGAAGAAGAAGAAGTTCTTTCAGCAGCCGTCATCTGGTACTGATACTATTCAGCAGCAGTCGGCGCCTTCTTCCCAAAGTCGTCAAAGTTCTGTTGTTAGTCAGCCGTGGACTTGTAGGAGGTGTGGTGGCAACCATAAGGGTCAGCCGTGTTCTCTTCCTATTGTCTGTTTTCGTTGTGACCAACCTGGTCACGTTGTTCGAGATTGCCCGTTGAGACTGAAACTGGTGCAGACTCCTCTGTTTCCTCAGCCTCAGCAGTCGCAATTTAGACCTCCTCCTTTACCTCAACCTCAACAGTAATTCTATTCTCAAGCTTCAGCGTCCTCCCAGCAGTCTTCAGCCGGATCCAAGAAGCAAAAGGGCAAGGTTTCTCACATTTCTCAAGCTGAAGAAATTGCATCCCATCTAGTTGAAGGTACGATTATGTTTTATGGTCATTCTGCATGTGTCTTATTTGATTCTGGTGCTTCTCACTCTTTTATCTCTGAGGATTTCATTGCTTGCATTGAGGAGCCGACATCAGAAATGACCTATGAGTTGTATGTTGAAATGCCTTCTGGAGATTTTATGACCACGCCTCTGTGTCTGGAAGAATCTCCTATTATGATTAATAATCATCAGTTGCCGGCGAGATTATATGCGTTACAGCTGGCAGATTATGATGTCATTCTGGGTATGGATTGGTTAGAGCATTATGGAGCTGTGGTTGACTGCAGATCGAAGAAGGTCTATTTTCAGCCACAGGGGAAATCAACATTTTATTTCCAAGGTATTCGATCCCGCTCTTCTCGCTTGATTATTTCTGCTATTTGAGCCTGTAGATTGCTTAGTGCAGGTTGTCAGGGATTCTTAGCTTTTGTGGTTGCCGTTGAGAAACCACGACGGGACGTCAGTGATATTCCTATTGTTTGTGAGTTCCCTGATGTGTTTCCTGACGAGTTGCCCGGCTTGCCTCTAGAGCGAGAAATAGAAATGGTGATTGATATGATTCTTGGTATAGCCCCGTTAGCAAATGCACCGTACCGAATGGCTCCAGCTGAACTCAAAGAACTGCGAGCACAGTTGCTTGAATTGCTGGAAAAAGGCTATATTCGCCCCCAATTTTTCTCCGTGGAGTGCTCCAGTATTATTTGTGAAAAAGAAAGATGGGAGCCTATGACTTTGTATTGATTACAGACAGCTGAATCAGGCGACTATCAAGAACAAATATATGCTTCTCAAGATTGATGATTTGTTTGACCAGTTACAGTCTGCTACTGTCTTTTCTCAGATTGACCTTCGGTCTGGCTATTTTCAATTGCGGATCCAGGAATCTGATGTGGAGAAGACAGATTTCATCACTCGTTATGGTCATTATGAATTTTTGGTTATGCCATTTGGCTTGACTAATGCTCCAGCAGCCTTCATGGACCTAATGCAGCGTGTTTTCCGTCCATATCTGGATCAGTTCGTGGTGATCGTTGTTGATGATATTTTGATTTACTCTGCTTCTGAGGAAGATCATGCGCAGCACTTGAGGATCGTTCTGCAGACTCTGAGAGATCACGAGCTCTATGCGAAGTTCAGTAAATGTGAATTTTGGCTTCGGGAGATTCATTTTCTTGGCCACGTGATTTCTGGTGATGGAGTAGCAGTAGACCCTGCAAAGATTGAAGCTGTTCTAAATTGGCAGAGACCAAGAACTGTGACAAAGATCAGAAGCTTCTTAGGTTTGGCTGGGTATTATCGAAGGTTCATCCAAGATTTTGCAAATATTGCATCACTAATGACTAAACTGACTCGTAAAGATGTACCTTTCGTCTGGTCGGATCAGTGTGAGGATAGCTTTGTTGAATTGAAAAGGCTCTTGACTTCTTCTCCAGTGTTGATTTTGCTGTCCGGCTCGGGTGGATTTGTGGTTTGCACAAATGCTTGTCGAGTAGGTTTGGGTGCAGTGCTGATGCAACATGGAAATGTTATTGCTTATGCGTCTCAGCAATTGAAACAGCATGAAGAAAATTACCCCACGCATGATCTGGAGTTAGCTGCAGTTATTTTTGCCTTAAAGATCTGGAGACATTACTTGTATGGTGAGAAGTTTCAAATTTTTACTGATCATCAGAGTTTACAGTATATATTCTCCCAGAAATATCTGAATCTTAGGCAGCGTCGCTAGATGGAGTACATGAAAGATTATGACTTCACACTCTCCTATCAGCCGGGTAAGATGAATGTTGTGGCTGATGCTCTGAGCAGGAAAGTACAAGTCAGTCATCTGTTGCTTCATGAATGGAAATTGTGGGAACAGCTTCCGAGAGAGGCGTTTAGCGTGGATATTCCTGTCGATCCGAGGACAGCAGTTTGAGCTAGTTTGGCTTTGGGTTCAGCTTTATATCAGTAGATTAAAGAAGCTCAACAAGCTGATCCTGATTTGGCTCGTGTTATATCAAGATACGATGTTGAATTTGATGATGAGCTGGTTGTTAGTTTTCATGGCAGAATGTATATTCCTGTGGATGATTCATTGAGACATGCGGTTCTGAGTGAAGCCCATGGATCCCGCTTTGCTATTCACCCAGGCACCACTAAGATGTATCAGAATTTGAAAAAGCAATTCTGGTGGCCAGGTATGAAGAAAGATGTGGCTGTGTTTGTTTCTAAGTGCTTGACTTGTCAGCAGGTTAAAGCCGAACATCAAAAGCCAGGTGGATTGCTTCAGCCGTTAGAAATTCCAATGTGGAAATGGGATCATGTCACTACAGATTTTGTGGTGGGTTTGCCTCGGACTTCACAGGGTTTTGATGGTATCTGGTTGCTTGTTGACAGATTAACTAAGACTGCCAGATTATTGCCGATAAAAGTCTCCTGGAATGTGCAGAAGTTGGCCGAGCTTTACGTTCAGAAGATAGTGCCACTGCATGGAATTCCTATTTCACTTGTGTCAGATCGTGATCCACGATTTACCTCCGGCTTCTGGCGCAGTTTTTAGAAAGCTTTGGGCACTAAATTAGCCTTCAGTTCAGCGTATCACCCGCAGTCAGATGGACAGTCGGAAAGAACTATTCAGACTATGGAAGATATGCTGAGGTCGTGTTGCCTAGATTGGCAAGGTTCGTGGAGTCAACACCTGCCACTTGTTGAATTTGCTTATAATAACAGTTTCCATTCCAGCATTGGTATGGCTCCTTATGAGGCACTATATGGTCGTCCTTGTCGTACTCCCTTGAACTGGTTTGATGTTGGAGACAGACTTTTAACGGGACCTGACATGGTGCAGTAATGTTCTGATGTGGTTCGTCTGATCAGGCAGAGATTGTTGACAGCTCAAAGTCGACAGAAAAGCTATGCAGATCAGCGTAGACGTCCACTGCAGTTTGAGCCCGGAGACATGGTTTTTGTCAAGGTGTCTCCGATGAAAGGTGTTTCCAGATTTGGGAACGTGGAAAGCTTAGTCCGCGTTATGTCGGCCCATTTCCTATTATTGAAGCTGTGGGTCATGTAGCTTATCGATTGTAATTGCCAGCGGCTATGCAAGCTATTCATGATGTGTTCCACGTCTCTCAGCTGAGGAAATATGTATCTGATGCATCCCATGTCCTAGATGGCTCTGTTTGGCCCGAAGTGACTGCTGATTTGTCTACGCCAGAGTTTCCTATTATAATTGAAGACCGTCGTGAGCAACGGTTGAGAAATAAGGTTATCCCTCTGGTAAGAGTCGCTTGGCAGCGCCACTCCGGCAATGAGTCTACTTGGGAGCGTGAAGATGAGATGCGTCAACTTTTTCCTTTCTTATTCCAGTAAGGTATAATTTTGTTTCTCAATTTCCTCCTTATCCATCATTGTGAATTTCGAGGGTGAAATTTTTATTAGGAGGGGGGGACTGTGAGGCCCGTGCCTTAGCGGATCTTTAGTGGTTCGGACCTAGAATTCATTCTGGAATTTCTGGCTATTTTCTTGGATTTTTAGGAATTTTTCTGGTTTTTTTCAGGATTTAATTGGAATTATTTGAGTTTTTAAAAGGGGAAAATAAGGTTTTTATATATTATATTATATATATATATATATATTAACCCTTTTTTCTCTTTTCCCATTTTCCCCACTCCCTCTCTCTCCCCCCTCGTCGATCTCCCTCTCGTCCTCTCTTTCCCCCCTCCGATCGCCTCTCCCACTCTCCTTGGGGATCCAGGCGAAACGACGGTGGTTCGAGGCGTGGAGCTCGCCATTGGAATCCTCGCGTCGAGTGGAGCGCCTTGACGCCCACCTTGACATGGTTTGCGGCTCGTGGGAGCGAGACGGAGCGTGGAGGCTTGGTGGTTCCCTTCCCGTGCATGTGGCCTAATCGGCCGTTCCGGCTTGAACAAGGTAGGGGGATGGAATCCTGAGCTCGTTAGGAGCCTTCCCTATAGCTTGTTCTTCTCTTTGAGCTCCTATAGTGTGCATGTGGTGTATTTCTCGTTTATCGTGCTTAGGTTTCATTCTTCACGTTTAATCCATTGTGAGCATGATAAATGAATGTTTTAGTAGTATATTGTTGTTGTGGGTGTGTGGTTTGGAAGGAAAATAGGTTTTCGTCGTCTACCTGGTGATTTCGGTCGCCCAGGAGGGAAGCCGGTTTCAAACGTAACCCGTCCGTAACCCAGACGGTGTGACGGTCCTACCAGGAACCGTCACGCGCGTAACGGTCCTCATGGGATGCGTTACAGTCCTGTGACGGACCTAAGTTGGTGCGTCACAGGGTGTGTAACGGTCGGACCCACGACCGTTACATGTCTTTGGACTTTAGTTGGCCTGGAATCGCGGTTGGCCTGACGGCCTATCGGGTGGCCGTCACGGCGCCGTAACGCGCCTCCGGGTGCGCGTTACATCCTGCTAGGGCGTTAAAAACTATGGGTTTTGTTTAGTGTCGGGTGGCTCTAACGGCCAGGGGCGGAGGCGTCACAGTCGATGTAACGCACCAACCCCCGACCGTCACACTCTGTGACGCGGTGGCAGCAGACCGTCACACCCTTGTTAGTTTCCAAAAGCCGCATGTTCATTCTTTAATACTTTCCACAATGATTATACGCCATGTTTAAGTTATTTTATGAACTAATAGCATGTTTTTAGACCCCAATAGAGTAGCTTTTCTTTCCTTGCGATGGAGCCACTGTGGTAGCCCTATGGCCTTTGAGTAGCCGACTCGCCTGGGGATGGTGGAGGGGTGTTCCCGTCACACAGTTTGTAAGTTAGTTCCGTGGGCTCCCGGCCAGCGGTAGCGTCCTGCCGAGGGAGAAAACTTACTAGAGGGCCTGGCTCAGGCGAGAGTCAGTGTGTGCACACGTGGTCGGAGGCTTTGGACTGACACGGACGAGTGTCACTCTGACTAGTCACTTGGTTTGGTACTGTTTACGCGCTCAGCTTATCGTGTTACAGACTGCGAGTGCTTGAGACGCAATGTAAGTCGTCAGTGGACGCATCTGGTTTCTACTCCATGTGGTTGTCCTGTTCCCTGTGGCTTGGTTAGTTGAGGCACATTCTATTGGTAGATTTAGTTCTGATCATTTAGACTTATATGTTATTGGCATGTATTAGCTGTTATACCTGTTCAGTATATTTACAGCTTTCAGTCTTATCATGCCATTGCATGTTCATTTATTTAAATGCATGCTCTAATTGCTTTAATTTCGCATGATTGCGTGTTTAGCACGAGGAAGGGATCCGTGTGACCCCTACTGAGTCTGGCTGTGACTCACCCTTCTTCTTTCAGGTGAGCCGCGCCCGTCGTCTCCCGGTGTTCCCCGTATGCTCAGAGACCGTTCTTAGCTGCCAGCAGTAGACGGGTTGCCTTTTTGGCTTTCTAGTGTACTTTTGCCGGGGTATGCCCCGAGTAGTTGTACTTTTGGACTAGCACTCTTGTGCCTCTGGACTAGTTTATATATTTAGCACTCTGTTTATTTTGAAATTGCTTCCGCACTTTTCTTAAATCTTATTGCCTAAATCTACTAGGCGCGCTTGTGATTGCGATTCATTATACATCCCCTCGACAAACTTCACTAACCCTTGAAGGGCCTCATCAGCCTCTTGGGTGGCTTCCCCAGTTCCTGGTATCGGTGTATCGATGTTATCGATATATCGGTATCCGGAGCTCTGGGTCGTCACAGTTGGTATCAGAGCGAAGTTGAGGATTTGTATAAGGAATTGGAATTTACACTTGTCCAGAGTTAGTCCTTTGTATAAGGAATTGGAATTTGTATAAGGAAGGTGAGGATACATCTGACGACCCCCACGTGGGCATCGTATGAATGCTGGGCATCTTGGGCCTCACCTCCCATCTCATAGTACTCGTCAGCTAACTCCTGATCTGCCTCATAGCTGACTAACTCGAGGCCCGTAGGGGTGGTATCCTCGGCCTGTGTGTCCCGATGATAAGAGATGGGCGGGTGGGACACTGGTTGGCGAAATGGCCAAACCCATTGCAGCGATAACACTACTGCCGTGATCCACTAGGCTCCCCAATCATGGGTCCTTTCCCCTTATCCTCCCGACGGATAGGAGGTGTAGGTAGTAAAGGACGTGCTGGAGGTGCGGGTGCCGGTGGACGGGCTGTGGATGGAGTCGTGAGATGCTGGGGACGAGGAAGGTCCCTCGGGGGTGGAGGATGAGGCCTAGGAGCAAAGGGCTAGGGGTGAGCGGGCTCCTGAGGTCGAGCCATGGGGGCCCTCGGATACGTGCCAGATGAGCCACGGGGCTCGACACTACGAAGGGGAAAAGAGCCCAACCGATGGGGAGACTCGAACTCGGCCTCGAATTGCTCCAGTTCGAGAGCAATGCTATACGCCTGCTCCAAAGTGGTTGCGTTACGGTGAAAGAGTTCATATTGATAAATGGGCCGCAGACCTCTCCAAAAGCGGGATATCGTCATGGTGCTCTCTTCCGTGACCCCGCACCGCAAGTAATACTCATCGAACTCGGCGGTGTACTCGGTCACGGATCGGTTCCCTTGGGAGATACTTTGCCATTTGTCTATGAGACGCTAGCGATATGAGGCAGGAAGGTATTTCTCCCTCAATTTGGATTTCATATCATCCCAAGTACCGATTTGGGGTTGACGTCGTTGGTTGAGCAGGCTCTCCACATTGGTCCAATAAGTTTGGGCCTGCCCTTGCAGCTTCATCTTTGCGTATCGGACTCTTCGGTGGTCCGTCATCTCAAACCACTCGAAATACCGGTCCATGTCGGCATCCCAATCTAAATACACCCTAGGGTCCAAGGACCCGCTAAAAGTTGGAGGGTCCGCACGCACGCCCCTAAGAATGCGGTCCTCATCCTCGTCATCACGATTCCGTCGATGATTCCGACGATCGTAACCCCCTTGATCATTGTCAGATGCATAATCATCCACCACGTGCACCTGTTGTCCCCCAACATTCTCCGCCTGAGCTCTTGGTACAGCAGGGTGCTGAACCGGCTCTTGCTGACCATTGGTCGGTGTGGGTTGCGCCGCCGCTGGGGCCTTCTCAAGGATGGCTATTCTCCCAACAAGACCCTGGATGGACTGGTCCGAAGCTTCGGCCCGATCCTCGAGGGCTTTCATCCGCCCTTCTAGACGCGTCCCTACTCCATCTAGACGCATACTGAAGCCATCCATACGCGTGTCAAGACGATCCATGAGGGCTCGCAACATCTTGGCCGTCGAAGGCTCATCGGAGCTACGGGCTCGGGAATCCGCCATAGGTGGTGGTGGCGAGTATTGGGTATCTCGACGGGTGGGCATGCAACTGACACACGACCCTGAAGACACCGACTAATGCAACACTCACTAGATGATGCACTTAGACCTAACCAATATCTGGTACGAGGCGGAGCTAATCGATCCGAAGATCACTCGCGCAAATCTGCCACCTTCCCGATAGGCATAACCTAACGTTCGGGCAACGTCTTTTGATATACCGGGTTATAGGGATGAAAAATGCAAGTTTTAAAATAATTTTTTTTGTTTTGAAAATAATGATCCTAGACTTGACTTAAACCATGATGCATGCAAGACTTATGCAAAGACTACCCTAGACTCGACTCGCTGTGATACCAAACTGATGCGGGACAAACACGGGGACCGACTCTACGTGGTATGAACCTCGGACTCTAGATGCGGACATGACCAGTAACACATGATGGGAGAGATACTAGGCCCGACACGGAGAGCTCCTATGGGCTATACGTCGCTAACAGAAATGCAAGCTCACTCGTCATCCCAAGCGAGGGAAACGCGGATCGTGCGCGGTTGAAGAACCGGCAGAGTTCACGGGTAGTCGACTCACTTCCGGACTCGGATCGAGTCACGGGACGGGTCACTCTCACACTCACAGCGGTGACATGAACTCATGGGCTAGTACCTATCGCTCTCGGCAGCGGCAAAAGACCATATACTAAACTAGCAAGCGAATGCCGAGAAGTTGAGACCTTTACCTCCACGCACCCGGCGTGGCGAAGACAACCCCGGCCAATTCACGGACTCCCGGTTAACAATATTACAACAGTACAATAATTTGACCCACTCCACGCAGGGAGGTAAAAGGTCACATGTGGGGCCTGAGAATCACGCAAATCGGGTTGACTGGCAGCATCTTGATGTCGCCCGGCGGTGCCGAACTCCGCGTTTTCATGCTTTCCGAACGGCGGATTCAACGGGTCCGTGGGGCCCACGGACGGAGCTGTCCTCCGGATCTGCGGGGGTGAGACCCACTGTGATGGGGACCCCTGGTGGCGCGCCTCCACGGACGGCGGTCGGCCGAAAACACCGATCGGGGGTCGATCGGCCCCGATTCTCAATTCGTGAACTAGCTGCCCACGGATTTCTGGTTCTGTCCTCCGACGCGCGCTCCGGAGATAATGGCCGTGCGATCAATCCCGACGTCGGATCGGGGCGCATGAGTTATCGCTGGAAAGCTCTCTTGAAATCCTTTGATCTACTCCCAGAGAGATCTACTGGATCTGGTTAGATCTGGACTTTACTGAATTTACAAACTCCTGTTGTATAGTACCCGAAACCTCAGATCTGCAGGTGAGTTTTATGAGAACTGCCGTTGACTGCAAGGTAGGTGGCTGATTCAGCTCTTAGCTCTTCACGAAAGTTGTAGGATTTCGAACAAGGAAAACGGAGATAGTTTTTGTGGACTGATTGGAGATGGCTGTGATTTGTTATGATTTGTTTACTAGAAGGTGGTCGGATCCAGGAACAGGTGGACATCACTATAGCTAGCTCTGAGAACGAATTTTGAAAAATAGGTGGAGGGATGATCAAAAATCAATAAAAATCGTGAGTGGAGGGGTTGATGGATGGAACTCCCAGTAACATTGGGAGCTCCAGAAAAAATCAAAAGATGGGTCGGAGATGTGAAACTCAGGAAAGGTGGAAATCAGAACAGGAAGCAGACAGATCTGGTAATTAAAGTTGGGCGAAAATGAAAAATTATCAAAGGGGATCTTTATGACCAACCAAATTTTGTGGGACGTGCTTGACACCTCTGGAACATCCCCTCAAAATCCCAGATCGAAAGGAGCTCGTGGTTGACTGCAGAATTTCGTGGAAGGGGGAGTGGTCGGCTGAAGACAGAACTCCGGCGATCCCGATGGCGGTGCGGTGGCGGCTCGTGGCGGCGGCGATGATGACCGGAACCGATAGGGAGGAGTCACACCTCCAGAAGGTAGCCTTCTCAGCTGCAAGGGGGAGAGGGAGAGAGGGAGAGGGGGGGGTGCCCAAAAGCTGCTCCAAGGATTTTCCAAGTTCAAATGGCATTAATTCATCAAAAATGAAAATTACAAGCATATATAGGTTACATGTCTAATCAATCCTCAACCGTTGGATCTAGGGATGGGAGATGGAGGGCTGGGATTGCATGTGACCATCCACAAAAATTAAAATTAAAAATAAAAGGGGGGGCAGCCCATTGATTAGGGAGGCAAGGGGGGGACATGGTAGGTGGGGGTGGGGTGGAATTGTTGGCATTTTCATTCCAATGTCCCCCACTTGGCCCACCCTTCTAGAAGCCAGCATTTGAATGGTTGACCGACCCCACATGGGGCCCTAGGGATGAGGTGGATCAATGGGAGCGGGCCTGGGGTCCCGTGGGGCCCAAGGGTCCCATTTTTACAAAGAAGCCCCTCTTACAATCAAAATTACATACCGAATAAAATTAAGTAAACACACATTAAACACAAATAAAATCTAACTAAATATGATAAATGCCGGGACTCATGGGGGAGTCTCCAGGTTGTCTCTGAGCCAGATGGATGCTGAGGTGGCTCGAGTCGTGCTCCGTGTGCGGTACCGGTGGCTCGGCGTGTCGCGCCGCTCAACTGCTCGGGTGTCCGCACCAATTCTCCCCGGGTGGGAGAAACTCGACCCTGTCGAGTAAGGGTCTACATCGCTCCTGTATCGCTCCAGAAGGTCCGGATCAATCCGCTGCAACTCTCCATGTGTGATCCACGTGTCCTCGGTAGCGGGCCATCCTCTCCATCGCACTAGGTAGCGCGGGTAGGATCCACTCCTGGTAACTGTCACCTGCTCATCCAGTATATGATCTATATGCTCACGCTGTCGTAACAAGGGGGCTGGATGTGGACACTCAGGTGTGGGATCACTCTCAAGGGGAGGAGATGGCTCGAAAGGCTCACTAGGGATCACCGCTGGGTCCCTGTATGTAACTAGATCTGATACATTGAAAGTAGAGCTTATACCGTATTCCTCGTGCAAGTCCACAACATACGCATTGGATCCAACGCGTTTCAACACTCTGAATGGCCCGGCTCTGCGAGCTTGCAACTTCTTAACGGTTCCGGAGGGAAACCGCTCAGGTCTTACCCTGATCATGACATATTCGCCCTCTTGGAACTCTCGGTGGTGTCGGTGGGCATCGGCTAACTCTTTGTACCGTGCATTGCTGGCCTCAATGTGACGACGGATGTCGTCATGCAAACTCCTAACATGCCAAGCAAACGACTCGGCCGACTCCGACACTCTATCATGGATAGGCATGGGGACAAGGTCAACGGGTTTCCTAGGCCTATGACCTGTGACAATCTCAAATGGACTCATGCCGGTAGACCTATTCACCGAATCATTATATGCAAACTCAGCCATGGGTAGAATGAGATCCCAATCCCCAATGTGATCCCTAACAAGACACCTCAAAAGATCTCCCAGACTCCTATTGACTACCTCGGTCTGACCATATGTCTGGGGATGATATGCAGTGGAAAACTTGAGGTGCGTACCCATCATATGCCATAGTGTCTTCCAAAAATAGGAAGTGAATCTAACATCACGGTCAGACACTATAGTGCGAGGCAACCCGAACTTGCACACCACATGAGTAAGGAATAGGCGGGCTACCCTAGAAGCATCCGAAGTCTTCGAGCAAGGGATAAAGAGGGCCATCTTCGAGAAACGGTCAACCACCACATAGACCGAATCATGCTTCCTGGAGGTACGTGGCAATCCCAAAATAAATTCTATGCTAACATCCGGCCACGGGGCATCAGGCACTAGAAGAGGGGTATAAAGGCCGGAGCTTTGCTTCTTCATCTTAGCCGTAGCACATGTACGGCACTGAGCCACGATGTTAGCGACAATTCGCTTCAAGCTCGGCCAATAAAATCTATGCTCAACCGCCTCGATAGTCTTGTTCCGACCAAAGTGGCCGACTAGACCTCCCGCATGTAACTCCCACACTAAAAAATCTCGAACCGAAGTTTGGGGAACACATAGCCTGCTACCTCGAAAGAGGTAACCCTCCTGAAGCACATAATCATCAAGGTCTCTCGAGGGTCCGGCCTGGAGAGTGATAAAAATCTGACCGAAGTCAGGACAATCAACATAGTCCTCCTTCATCTTCTCTAACCCTATGACCTTGGCACTCATGGTGGTAAGCAAACATGCTCGCCGACTCAAGGCATCAGCCACCTTGTTCTCCACTCCAGCCTTATGTTTAAGCACAAAGGTGAACTGCTGGAGATACTCGACCCAACGACTGTGACGCGAGTTAAGCTTCTTTTGGGAATGGAGGTACCTCAATGCCTCGTGATCGGAGTATAGGATAAACTCCTGATGTAAAAGATAGTGCCTCCAATGCCTAACAGCCTGAACAACTGCGTAAAATTCCTTATCATATGTGGAGTATCGCAGTTTCGCGTCATTCAGCTTCTCGGTGAAATATGCGATCGGGTGGGACTCCTGACTCAAAACTCCTCCAATTCCCACGCCCGACACATCACAAGAGACCTCAAACACCTTTGAGAAATCAGGCAATCGAAGGATATGTGTCTGGGTCATGCGCTCCTTGATGTCCTTGAAGGCGGCAGATGCGGCCTTCGTCCGGTCCCCCGTGGTGCGACTATAGATAAGGATATCGTCAAAATACACCACTACAAAGACTCCAATGAAAGGTCGAAGGACCTGAGTCATGAGCCGCATGAAAGTGCTAGGGGCATTGGTCAACCCAAAAGGCATGACCAACCACTCATATAGACCATCCTTGGTCTTAAAGGCGGTCTTCCACTCATCACCTGGCCTAATCCTCACCTGATGGTAGCCACTTTTAAGATCAATCTTTGAAAAGATAGTGGCACCTGCCATCATGTCTAGCATGTCATCCAGGCGGGGAATAGGGAACCTGTACTTCACGGTGATTTTGTTGATGGCACGACTATCAATGCACATTCTCCACGTGCCATCCTTCTTTGGGGCGAGTAATGCGGGTACAGCACATGGACTCATACTGTCCCGAACAGACCCTCTCTGCACTAACTCATCGACCTGCCGTTTACGCTTGGCATGCTCCGTGGGACTCATGCGATAATGAGGAAGGTTGGGCAAGGAAGAGCCCGGAACAAGGTCGATGGCATGCTGAATATCCTGCATAGGTGGGAGTCCCTCGGGAAGCTCATCGGGAAAGATATCAGCATACTCCTGCAGAATGGGAACAACCTCGGGTGGAAGCTCACCCTCGGAGTCCTGCTCCACCTCTTGGACCGTAATGGCGAACACTGGATAGCCCTGACTAAGCTCCTGCTCCATTTCCCAGGAGATAATCATCATCAATCTCCTCGTCGAGGGCTCTCCTGGGCCAGAGGTAACGGTCATAGCCCGAGCTGGGGATGGGGTACTAGGCCCGGGGATGGAAAGCTCCGGGGTACTTGGGCCAGTAGGACCCCTGACTGATGGGCTCCTGGGCCGAACGGGGTGGAGGGTGACCCGCTGGCCGACGTGGTCGAAGGTATAAGTGTTCGACCGGCCATGGAGGGTGGCATCCCGATCGAATAACCACGGCCTACCAAGAATGATACTGCCCACTTCCATGGGGAGAACATCACACCAGATCTCGTCACGGTAGGAGTGGAGCTGCAGCGGGACCAAGCACCGCAGCCTGACCGAAATGGAAGTGGTATCCACCCATGATACCTGATAGGGGCAAGGATGGTCTACGGGTGTGAGACCAAGATGAGTGACAGCGCTCGTGGACATTGCATTGATACAACTCCCGCTATCGATGACCACCTTGCAAATTTACTTTCCTAGCCTACAGAATACATGAAGGATAGTAGTCCGACGCTAGTCATCGCTGACTTGCGACTAGGTGAGGATACATCTGACGACCCCCACGTGGGCATCGTATGAATGCTGGGCATCCTGGGCCTCACCTCCCATCTCATAGTACTCGTCAGCTAACTCCTGATCTGCCTCATAGCTGACTAACTCGAGGCCCGTAGGGGTGGTATCCTCGGCTTGTGTGTCCCCGATGATAAGAGATGGACGGGTGGGACACTAGTTGGCGAAATGGCCAAACCCATTGCAGCGATAACACTGCTGCCGTGATCCACTAGGCTCCCCAATCATGGGTCCTTTCCCCTTATCCTCCCGACGGATAGGAGGTGTAGGTAGTAAAGGACGTGCAGGAGGTGCGGGTGCCGGTGGACGGGCTGTGGATGGAGTCGTGAGATGCTGGGGACGAGGAAGGTCCCTCGGGGTGGAGGATGAGGCCTAGGAGCAAAGGGCTCGGGGTGAGCGGGCTCCTGAGGTCGAGCCATGGGGGCCCTCGGATACGTGCCAGATGAGCCACGGGGCTCGACACTACGAAGGGGAAAAGAGCCCAACCGATGGGGAGACTCGAACTCGGCCTCGAATTGCTCCAGTTCGAGAGCAATCTGATACGCCTGCTCCAAAGTGGTTGCGTTGCGGTGAAAGAGTTCATATTGATAATTTGGCCGCAGACCTCTCCAAAAGCGGGATATCGTCATGGTGCTCTCTTTCGTGACCCCGCACCGCAAGTAATACTCATCGAACTCGGCGGTGTACTCGGTCACGGATCGGTTCCCTTGGGAGATGCTTTGCCATTTGTCTATGAGACGCTAGCGATATGAGGCAGGAAGGTATTTCTCCCTCAATTTGGATTTCATATCATCCCAAGTACCGATTTGGGGTTGACGTCGCTGGTTGAGCAGGCTCTCCACATTGGTCCAATAAGTTTGGGCCTGCCCTTGCAGCTTCAGCTTTGCGTATCGGACTCTTCGGTGGTCCGTCATCTCAAACCACTCGAAATATCGGTCCATGTCGGCCTCCCAATCTAAATACACCCTAGGGTCCAAGGACCCGCTAAAAGTTGGAGGGTCCGCACGCACGCCCCTATGAATGCGGTGGTCATCCTGGTCATCGCGATTCCGTCGATCATTCCGACGACCGTAACCCCCTTGATCATTGTCAGATGCATAATCATCCACCACGTGCACCTGTTGTCCCCCAACATTCTCCGCCTGAGCTCTTGGTACAGCAGGGTGCTGAACCGGCTCTTGCTGACCATTGGTCGGCGTGGATTGCGCCGCCGCTGGGGCCTTCTCAAGGATGGCTATTCTCCCAACAAGACCCTGGATGGACTGGTCCGAAGCTTTGGCCCGATCCTCGAGGGCTTTCATCCGCCCTTCTAGACGCGTCCCTACTCCATCTAGACGCATACTGAGGCCATCCATACGCGTGTCGAGACGATCCATGAGGGCTCGCAACATCTTGGCCGTCGAAGGCTCATTGGAGCTACGGGCTCGGGAATCCGCCATAGGTGGTGGTGGCGAGTATTGGGTACCTCGACGGGTGGGCATGCAACTGACACACGACCCTGAAGACACCGACTAATGCAACACTCACTAGATGATGCACTTAGACCTAACCAATATCCTGTACGAGGCGGAGCTAATCGATCCGAAGATCACTCGCGCAAATCCGCCACCTTCCCGATAGGCATAACCTAACGTTCGGGCAACGTCTTTTGATATACCGGGTTATAGGGATGAAAAATGCAAGTTTTAAAACAATTTTTTTTTGTTTTGAAAATAATGATCCTAGACTTGACTTAAACCATGATGCATGCAAGACTTATGCAAAGACTACCCTAGACTCGACTCGCTGTGATACCAAACTGATGCGGGACGGACACGGGGACCGACTCTACGTGGTATGAACCTTGGACTCTAGATGCAGACATGACCAGTAACACATGATGGGAGAGACACTAGGCCCGACACGGAGAGCTCCTATGGGCTATACGTCGCTAACGGAAATGCAAGCTCACTCGTCGTCCCAAGCGAGGGAAACGCGGATCGTGCGCGGTTGAAGAACCGGCAGAGTTCACGGGTAGTCGACTCACTTCCGGACTCGGATCGAGTCACGGGACGGGTCACTCTCACACTCACAGCGGTGACATGAACTCACGGGCTAGTACCTATCGCTCTCGACAGCGGCAAAGACCATATACTAAACTAGCAAGCGAATGCCGAGAAGTTGAGACCTTTTCCTCCACGCACCCGGCGTGGCGAAGACAACCCCGGCCAATTCACGGACTCCCGGTTAACAATATTACAACAATACAATAATTTGACCCACTCCACGCAGGGAGGTAAAAGGTCACATGTGGGGCCCGAGAATCACGCAAATCGGGTTGACGGGTAGCATCTTGATGTCGCCCGGCGGTGCTGAACTCCGCATTTTCATGCTTTTCGAACGACGGATTCAACGGGTCCGTGGGGCCCACGGACGGCGCTGTCCTCCGGATCTGCGGGGGTGAGACCCGCTATGATGGGGACCCCTGGTGGCGCCCCTCCACGGACGGCGGTCGGCCGGAAACACCGATCGGGGGTCGATCGGCCCCGATTCCCAATTCGTGAACTAGCTGCCCACGGATTTCTGGTTCTGTCCTCCGACGCGAGCTCCGGAGAGAATGGCCGCTGCGATCAATCCCGACGTCGGATCGGCGCGCATGAGCTATCGCTGGAAAGCTCTCTTGAAATCCTTTGATCTACTCCCAGAGAGATCTGCTGGATCTGGTTAGATCTGGACTTTACTGAATTTACAAACTCCTGTTGTATAGTACCCGAAACCTCAGATCTGCAGGTGAGTTTTATGAGAACTGCCGTTGACTGCAAGGTAGGTGGGCGATTCAGCTCCTTAGCTCTTCACGAAAGTTGTAGGATTTCGAACAAGGAAAACGGAGATAGTTTTTATGGACTGATTGGAGATGGCTGTGATTTGTTGTGATTTGTTATGATTTGTTTACTAGAAGGTGGTCGGATCCAGGAACAGGTGGACATCACTATAGCTAGCTCTGAGAATGAATTTTGAAAAATAGGTGGAGGGATGATCAAAAATCAATAAAAATCGTGAGTGGAGGGGTTGATGGATGGAACTCCCAGTAACATTGGGAGCTCCAGAAAAAATCAAAAGATGCGTCGGAGATGTGAAACTCAGGAAAGGTGGAAATCAGAACAGGAAGCAGACAGATCTGGTAATTAAAGTTGGGCGAAAATGAAAAATTATCAAAGGGGATCTTTATGACCAACCAAATTTTGTGGGACGTGCTTGACACCTCTGGAACATCCCCTCAAAATCCCAGATCGAAAGGAGCTCGTGGTTGACTGCAGAATTTCGTGGAAGGGGCAGTGGTCGGCTGAAGACAGAACTCCGGCGATCCCGATGGCGGTGCGGTGGCAGCTCGTGGCGGCGGCGATGATGACCGGAACCGATAGGGAGGAGTCACACCTCCAGAAGGTAGCCTTCTCAGCTGCAAGGGGGAGAGGGAGAGAGGGAGAGGGGGGGTGCCCAAAAGCTGCTCCAAGGATTTTCCAAGTTCAAATGGCATTAATTCATCAAAAATGAAAATTACAAGCATATATAGGTTACATGTCTAATCAATCCTCAACCGTTGGATCTAGGGATGGGAGATGGAGGGCTGGGATTGCATGTGACCATCCACAAAAATTAAAATTAAAAATACAAGGGGGGGCAGCCCATTGATTAGGGAGGCAAGGGGGGGACATGGTAGGTGGGGGTGGGTTGGAATTGTTGGCATTTTCATTCCAATGTTCCCCACTTGGCCCACCCTTCTAGAAGCCAGCATTTGAATGGTTGACCGACCCCACATGGGGCCCTAGGGATGAGGTGGATCAATGGGAGCGGGCCTGGGGTCCCGTGTGGCCCAAGGGTCCCATTTTTACAAATAAGCCCCTCTTACAATCAAAATTACATACCGAATAAAATTAAGTAAACACACATTAAACACAAATAAAGTCTAACTAAATATGATAAATACCGGGACTCAGGGGGGAGTCTCCAGGCTGTCTCCGAGCCAGATGGATGCTGAGGTGGCTCGAGTCGTGCTCCGTGTGCGGTACCGGTGGCTCGGCGTGTCGCGCCGCTCAACTGCTCGGGTGTCCGCATCAATTCTCCCCGGGTGGGAGAAACTCGACCCTGTCGAGTAAGGGTCTACATCGCTCCTGTATCGCTCCAGAAGGTCCGGATCAATCCGCTGCAACTCTCCATGTGTGATCCACGTGTCCTCGGTAGCGGGCCGTCCTCTCCATCGCACTAGGTAGCGCGGGTAGGATCCACTCCTGGTAACTGTCACCTGCTCATCCAGTATATGATCTATATGCTCACGCTGTCGTAACAAGGGGGCTGGATGTGGACACTCAGGTGTGGGATCACTCTCAAGGGGAGGAGATGGCTCGAAAGGCTCACTAGGGATCACCGCTGGGTCCCTGTATGTAACTAGATCCGATACATTGAAAGTAGAGCTTATACCGTATTCCTCGGGTAAGTCCACAACATACGCATTGGATCCAACGCGTTTCAACACTCTGAATGGACCGGCTCCGCGAGCTTGCAACTTCTTAACGGTTCCGGAGGGAAACCGCTCAGGTCTTACCCTGATCATGACATATTCGCCCTCTTGGAACTCTCGGTGGTGTCGGTGGGCATCGGCTAACTCTTTGTACCGTGCATTGCTGGCCTCAATGTGACGACGGATGTCGTCATGCAAACTCCTAACATGCCAACCAAACGACTCGGCCGACTCCGACACTCTATCATGGATAGGCATGGGGACAAGGTCAACGGGTTTCCTAGGCCTACGACCTGTGACAATCTCAAATGGACTCATGCCGGTAGACCTATTCACCGAATCATTATATGCAAACTCAGCCATGGGTAGAATGAGATCCCAATCCCCAATGTGATCCCTAACAAGACACCTCAAAAGATCTCCCAGACTCCTATTGACTACCTCGCTCTGACCATCTGTCTGGGGATGATATGCAGTGGAAAACTTGAGGTGCGTACCCATCATATGCTATAGTGTCTTCCAAAAATAGGAAGTGAATCTAACATCACGGTCAGACACTATAGTGCGAGGCAACCCGAACTTGCACACCACATGAGTAAGGAATAGGCGGGCTACCCTAGAAGCATCCGAAGTCTTCGAGCAAGGGATAAAGAGGGCCATCTTCGAGAAACGGTCAACCACCACATAGACCGAATCATGCTTCCTGGAGGTACGTGGCAATCCCAAAATAAAGTCCATGCTAACATCCTGCCACGGGGCATCAGGCACTGGAAGAGGGGTATAAAGGCCCGAGCTTTGCTTCTTCATCTTGGCCGTAGCACATGTACGGCACTGAGCCACGATGTTAGCGACATCGCGCTTCAAGCTCGGCCAATAAAATATATGCTCAACCGCCTCGATAGTCTTGTTCCGACCAAAGTGGCCGGCTAGACCTCCCGCATGTAGCTCCCACACTAAAAAATCTCGAACCGAAGTTCGGGGAACACATAGCCTGCTACCTCGAAAGAGGTAACCCTCCTGAAGCACATAATCATCAAGGTCTCTCGAGGGTCCGGCCTGGAGAGTGGTAAAAATTTGACCGAAGTCAGGACAATCAACATAGGCCTCCTTCATCTTCTCTAACCCTATGACCTTGGCACTCATGGTGCTAAGAAAACATGCTCCCCGACTCAAGGCATCAGCCACCTTGTTCTCCACTCCAGCCTTATGTTTAAGCACAAAGGTGAACTACTGGAGATACTCGACCCAACGACTGTGACGCGAGTTAAGCTTCTTTTGGGAATGGAGGTACCTCAATGCCTCGTGATCGGAGTATAGGACAAACTTCTGATGTAAAAGATAGTGCCTTCAATGCCTAAGAGCCTGAACAACTGCGTAAAATTCCTTATCATATGTGGAGTATCGCAGTTTCGCGTCATTCAGCTTCTCGCTGAAATATGCGATCGGGTGGGACTCCTGACTCAAAACTCCTCCAATTCCCACGCCCGACACATCACAAGAGACCTCAAACACCTTTAAGAAATCAGGCAATCAAAGGATAGGTGTCTGGGTCATGCGCTCCTTGATGTCCTTGAAGGCGGCAGATGCGGCCTTCGTCCATACAAATGTGCCCTTTCGGATACAATCCATGATCGGGACGGTGACAGAGCTAAATCCGCGGATGAAGCGACGATAGAACGTCGCAAGGCCATGAAAGCGGCGGACATCATGAACCGTACGGGGTTCCGGCCACTCAACAATGGCCCGAACCTTCTCCGGATCGGTGGAGACCCCAGTACTAGACACAATGAAACCCAAGAAGGTAAGCTGAGATGTCATGAAGGCGCACTTCTGTGGGTTTGCAAACAACTGCTCTCGCCGAAGAAGTAGACAGACCTGCCGAAGGTGGTCTAAGTGGTCCCCCGTGGTGCGACTATAGATAAGGATATCGTCAAAATACACCACTACAAAGACTCCAATGAAAGGTCGAAGGACCTGAGTCATGAGCCGCATGAAAGTGCTAGGGGCATTGGTCAACCCAAAAGGCATGACCAATGTCACGCCCCGAGCGCGGAAGATACTCGGATATGCGCGACGAGTTTATATCAATCATGTCAATCAGAGTAGTGTGTATTCGACACCAAAACAGAGATGCGTAAAATAGAAAGATAACCCAATCCTTATTTCATAATGGATAGACTATTACAAATCCAATACTCTATTCAATTGAAAAGGAAAAGTACATAGTTGACTCAAGAAAATAGGAAAAAGACTAGATGACACTTGGAGAAGTTCTATCACTTTCACTCTTGACCATTCCCATCCGATTGACTTCACTCGTCGTCGGAATTACCTGAAAAGTAGGGAACACACGGAGTGAGCGAACGCTCAGTAGGAAATTATATCTCAAGCGCTAGCAAGGGGTTTAAATAATTACATCTTTCATGTATGTACTGTAGCTATGCATGCTCGTATAAAACGACAAGATAGAGAGAGAATTTATCAATAAGACAGCAAGATGAACAAGTCATGAGCTTTCAAGAAAAGATAACAGGTATTCAAGCAAGTACTTTTTAGCAAGTCATGTCAAGAACTTTGGCTATCATGTATCAAGCAAACAAGTAATTACCCTTTCTCGGGTCACGCAATTCATGTCAAGTCAAGTACGAGTCAAGTACAAGATTTGTGTGGAATGTCCAATCAAGCTAGTCATGCACTCGGTATAATGCCAGATACCTTATCATTCAACTCCCATGGGCACAAGTACTTTCGGGTGCTCCTCCCAGGACCAGATCGGACCCTATATGCGCAGGCATTTATCATGTATATTTGACATCCACTCTTGTATATATATATAGCCAATATGGAATTTCAACAATTTAAGCTTGTAGACACGTAGGATAACTTTGAGAGAATGGAGTCCAAAAATGCGACATTGGACATAGATCGGTGATAACAACGGTTCAATCACGATGAACGATGAAACTAGGTGGAATTAGGTTCCCATAACTCGGGTACCATGACAAGTATGGACATTCTTTATATAGAATTGAGGTCCACATGAACAGTACATCAAAGGTAAGATACCCTCATTCTTATTATAGAATTGAGGTCTACAAGAACATCAACAAATGGCATGATATCATCATCTCATTAAGAATTCTCATGATATACTCTTTGCATATCATAAGGGCTGGTATACCATGTTTCTTTAGAGTGACATGGCATTCAATAGTGTAATGGGTTTTTAGGGTACAACCAGCTCAGTCGACCTTGAGGGAATCCAAGGCTCGAGGAGTCTTACGGAGGTCTCTATGACTAACTCGCTAGTCCAAAGGAACGGAATGTCCAATGGAGAGCTTGTATGTCAATGAGAGTTGAGGGTGATCGATAAAACATCATGAAACGTGGGACTATACTCACGGAGTGGAGATATAGTGCCGATATACATATATATAGATATACTGAAACCATCGGTTATCAGAAACAGGTAAAAACATTTTTACAGGAAAATAACGACTTAAGTAAAGTCACTACTCAAGTAATTAACGCCTTCAGTAAGGGCGTTTATCTATTTTACATTTTTGCAAAATTTCAATATTTCAGTATTTTACCAAAAACGCGCCCTGGTAAGGGGCGTTTATTTACAAGTTTATGACGTATACAATGGTCGTTCATTCTTTACTTCTATTTTTGCAGAATATATATTTTCAGTAATTTATCAAAAACACGCCCTGGACAGGGGCGTTACTTTTCAATTCACGTCCTGCACAGGGGCGTTAGTCAAGTGATAGACGACCTATACAGGGTCGTGAATTCAAGAAATTTCAGGAAATAAAATTTAAAAATTAGCAGGGATTCACAGGTCGAGTCATGCAATATATATTAGATTGGATATTTCATATCTATTGAATTTTTAAACGTGGATCAATTATTAATTACATGTGATTTTCATGAGATTAACGCCTACAGGGCAGGGCGTCAAATCTGTAATTGACGACCTGGTGCAGGTCGTTTCTTTAAAGTAGCGCCCTGGACACGGGCGTCTCTTGAAAAAATATTACAGAAACATGTAGAAACTATTAGGAAGCTTATATACATGACATGCATGATGTGTTACTATGAATTTAACTTTTTTGGGCTACGTTGCTTGAGAAAACCTACCTTGATGATGATAAACTGAACGATACTCTGTTTATAAACAGAGTTTTCTGACGTACTGATAGCCAAGTAAGATATATGCTTCCCTTGGCAACAGATGAGCTTGGGAAGATGCAGAAGATGTTGGTTGATGACGAAGAATTCCCCGTTCTTCCCTGTCAACCGTCGGCAGATCCTATAAAAGAAAAAGAAACTATATACCTTAGTTTCTTCATCGTACGTAACAGAGGAGAAAGCAGAAGAACGTTACCCAGTCCTTCACCGGAGCTTCTCAACCTGTAAGCAGAGAAGAGTATGAAGAATCATTAGTTCTTCATGCGTTGATCGAACACGATATAAGGAAGAAGGAAGAAGAAGAACCTGCTGTTC
The DNA here is from genome assembly GCA_022559845.1 of Amorphophallus konjac. Lineage (NCBI taxonomy): Eukaryota > Viridiplantae > Streptophyta > Magnoliopsida > Alismatales > Araceae > Amorphophallus > Amorphophallus konjac. Next base: position 312,673,597 of record CM040121.1, read on the forward strand.
TTCGTATACCTTAAAAAAACTCCGAACGCCAAATAGCGTTCTTGGTTCAAGCAGTAGGTTATTTATAAGATATTGGAAATCCTAATAAGGTTAGTGTTCGATTGGAAGTAATACTTCCATATTAGAGTTATTACTATATTCGAACTCTTTCTCATAGTTATCAACTTACCCTGGATAGAGTCCCGGGTCGAACGAAACTCAAACTGAATTAGCGTCCTAAGTAAGGGCGTCGAATTTAAATTGACGCCTTGTCACGTGTCGTTTCTTGTTGAAACGCGTCCACTCAAAGGACGTTAGGCAAACTTCCCCTTTTTATTTATTTTGATCGTTTGAAATTTGACGCCTTGACATGTGGGCGTCCTTTCTTCAAAACACGCCTTAGGTGAAGGCGTTTTCTTGTAAAGTAGCGCCTATATCTGAGGCGTTATTTTCATCAGGGTTTAATTATTATTATTCCAGGCTCTTTCGTTTATTTATTAAATCTTCTAATCTATTTTGATTTATTTATTCCTTTTAAATTTATCAGGGTTGCTACACCCTCCCCCACTTAAAAAGAATTTGGTCCCCAAATTCCATATCATATATTTACATTTGGAGAGTGTAGAGTATGTACCTTCTAAAATAAATCTGGAAATTGTTTCCTCATAGATTCCTCGGTCTCCCATGTAGCTTCATGTTCTGAATTCTTATTCCATTGCACTTTTAGCATGGGAATAACCTTATTCCTTAGGGTACGTACTTCTCGATCTAAGATCTTCATAGGCTTCTGCTCATATGTGAGATCCTTCTGGATTACTAGGTCTCCATGTTCGATAATATGTGATGGATCGTGTACATACTTCTTCAACATAGATATGTGGAACACATCATGTACTTCGGACAGTTGAGGTGGCAATGCGATGCGATAAGCAACCTCGCCAACTCTTTCTAGTATCTCAAAAGGTCCGATAAATCTTGGTGTAAGCTTGCCTTTAACACCAAATCTTCTTATTCCACGTCCAGGTGATATCTTGAGAAATACATGATCTCCAACTTGGAATTCAAGATCTCTCCTTCTTGTGTCAGCATAAGCCTTTTGTCTAGACTGAGCAACTTGCAATCTTTCTCTGATTACTTGTATCTTCTCAGTTGTATCCCTTACCATGTCTGGACCTAACAGTTGTTTCTCTCCAACTTCGTCCCAGCATAAGGGTGATCGGCAACTCCTTCCGTATAAGGCTTCAAAAGGTGCCAGTTGTATACTTGCCTGGTAGCTATTATTGTATGCAAATTCGACCAGAGGCAAGTGATCATGCCAGTTTCCATCAAAATCAGTAATGCAAGCTCTAAGCATATCCTCGACTACTTGATTGGTTCTCTCGGTCTGACCATCCGTTTGTGGATGAAAAGCGGTACTAAAGTTAAGTCTCGTCCCCAACGAATGTTGTAGTCCTTTTCAAAAATGAGAAGTAAAACGGGGATCTCTGTCAGACACGATTGAAACAGGAATACCATGTAATCTGACTATTTCCTTGATGTATAGTGCAGCTAAGACATCAACTGACCATCGACTCTTAATTGGCAAGAAATGCGCTGATTTAGTCAATCGGTCAATGATAACCCATATTCCATCATATCCTCTTTTTGATTTAGATAAACCCATGATGAAATCCATACCAATATCCTCCCACTTCCATTTAGGGATATCTAGAGGATGTAATTTTCCAGCAGGCTTTTGGTGTTCTGCCTTGACTTGTTGGCACGTGAGACAGCGTGATACGTAGTCTGCTATTTCCCTTTTCATGTTGGGCCACCAAAAATTTCTTTTCACATCTTGGTACATCTTGGTAGATCCAGGATGAATTGTATATCTTGATCTATGAGCTTCATCTAAGATCTTCTTTTTCAATTCTGGGCAGTCCGGTATACAAGTTCTATTCTTGAACATTAATCTTCCATCAGAAGCTAATTGGAAATCCGATTGTCCTTCTAATCTGCCCTTGATTTCTACTAATGTAGGATCATCATTCTGAAGTGCTTGTATTTCAGAAAATAAATCTGACTGTATGCTTACATGAGATAATGTGACACATCTAGGGTCCGTGTCCATGCTTATATTGAGTTCAGAGAATTGTTCCAGCAATTTCCATTCTTGAATCAGACAATTGGCTAACAGTGCTCTCGGCTTTCGACTAAGGGCATCTGCTACATGATTACCCTTTCCGGGATGATATTGTATATTGAAGTCGAAGTCCTTGAGATATTCCAGCCATCGTCTTTGTCTCATATTTAGTTCCTTCTGTGAGAAAAGATATTTGAGACTCTTGTGATCGGAGTATACAGTAAACTGTACTCCATAAAGATAATGTCTCCATATTTTGAGTGCAAATACTACCGCGGCCAATTCTAAGTTATGGACGGGGTAGTTCTCTTCATGCTTCTTTAATTGACGAGAAGAGTAGGCTATAACCTTCCCTTGTTGCATTAGAACACACCCAAGGCCAATGCCAGAAGCATCAGTGTATACCTCGAACTTTTCTCCTTCAATTGGCAATGCTAAGATAGGAGCTGTAGTAAGATGATCCTTGAGAGTTTGGAAGCTTCTTTCACATTCCTCATCCCATTCATAACGGATCTCCTTGCGAGTTAACCTCGTAAGTGGCACGGCGATCTTTGAGAAATCCTTGATGAATCGCCTGTAATAGCCGGCAAGACCTAAGAAACTTCGGATCTCGCTAGCATTGGTCGGTCTTTCCCAGTTCCTTACAGCTTCAACCTTTGATGGGTCTACAGACAAGCCATCCTTTGATATGACATGTCCGAGAAAAGTCACTTCTTCAAGCCAGAATTCACACTTGCTAAGTTTTGCATATAATTGGTTTGTCCTCAATATTTGTAATGCAATCCTCAAATGTTCCTCATGCTCTTCCTTGGTCTTGGAATAAATCAATATATCATCAATAAAGACCACCACGAATTGATCTAAATAAGGCCTGAATATACTATTCATTAACTGCATAAAGGCAGCATGGGCATTCGTTAGTCCGAAAGGCATAACAACAAATTCATAATGGCCATACCTGCTTCTGAATGCGGTTTTATGAATATCCTCGTCCTTGATCTTTAGTTGGTGATATCCTGACCTAAGATCAATTTTGGAAAAGTACATGGATCCTGAAATTTGATCAAACAATTCATCGATTCTCGGCAGTGGGTACTTGTTCTTGATAGTGAGATGATTCAATTGTCGATAGTCGACGCATAACCTCATGGATCCGTCTTTCTTCTTTACAAATAATACAGGCGCTCCCCACGGGGAAGTACTTGGTCTAATGAATCCTTTCTTAATGAGTTCCATCAATTGCTCCTTTAACTCCTTGAGTTCAGCAGGTGACATCCTATAAGGTGCCTTTGAAATCGGACCAGCACCATGGATTAAGTCAATGGTGAAGGCCACTTCTCTTTGCGGGGGTAATCCCGGCAAATCTTCCGGAAACACGTCCGGAAATTCTTGTACTACTGGAATGTCTTCTAGCTTAGCTTCCTTAGCTTCTTTAACTATGACAAAGGCAAGGAAAGATGTACATCCTTTCCTGATGAGCTTGCTAGCTCGGAGAGCTGAAATAAGAGGGGATCTGCTCCGACCCTTGGGGCTAGTCAAGATTAGTTCTGGAAATTCCTTGAATGTAACCTTACTATTGCGGCAATCAACCGTTGCCTGATACTTGGATAACCAATCTGCCCCTAGTATAACATCATACTCTTTCAGATCTAAACATATGAGATCAATAGGGAGATTTCTACCCTGAACCAATACTTCGCAGTTTTGGTAATGATGTGTAATATCAGTCTCATCATCCAGGGGAGTAGACAAAACTAACTTTATCCATTCCGGTTCTAGGGGTAATGGGTCAACAAACTTCTTAGAAACAATAGAATGTGATGTACTAGTATCAATTAAGACATATGCATTCCTGGAAAAAACTTTCAATGTACCTTCCACTAAGCCGCCTTCTTCTTCTTGCTCGGTCTCCTTGATTGCATGAAGACGAGCATTCTTGGTTACTGGGCGCTTTCCGTCAACGGCTTGATCGTTAAGTAATGGGCAATCGGGAATCCGATGCTCACGACTCCCACAACGGAGACATGCTCCTAGTTTCCTCCAGCATTCTTCTGCTCTATGACCCGCTTTATCACAATGTTTGCACACTGTATTTGGAGAGGTAGTGGTGATAGAGAAGGGCTTGGTCTTCTTGAACTTTTGATCTTGCGAGGATGCTCCTCCATTGCTAGGCCTTTTCTTGAAGTTGGGTTTAAAGGAACCCGAACCTGTAACTTGTTCCTTCTTATCCTTACCACGAATCCTATCAGACAGTTCCGTGGCATCTTCTAATAGTTGAGCTCGGCGTACTATCTCCGAGTAGACTTGAATGCCCATCGGCGCCAGTTGAGTAATAGCTTGGGGCCTGAGCCCATTAAGAAACCTCCTAGCTTTCATTTTATCGGTGCTAACTAGATGCTTAGCATACCGAGACAATCTAGAGAATTGGGCCTCATACTCGGCCACTGACAAAGATCGTTGCTTTAATGCAGCAAATTCTGCAGCCTTCTTTTCCTGAACTCGGTCCGAGAAATATTTTGCGTTGAAGTGTTCAACGAATTCCTCCCACGAAACCTTATCTTGATTTATAGTAGCCTCTATTGATTCCCACCAACATCTAGCATCTCTTTCTAACTGAAAAGTAGCTAATAAGACCTTATCTTGATCCGTGCATTGCATAACACGAAATATTCGTTCTGTTTCCCTAATCCAGTGTTCAGCGTCATCTGGATCAGTAGAACCCGTGAACTTGGGCGGGTTCATGTTCTTGAAAGTCTGGTGGAGACTTCCTGCTCGTTGTCCACCTCCTAGTGTTACTTGTTGCAGCACTTGAGTCATGCCTTGCAGTGTACGCTGCATGTTGCGCCATTGAGCACGTTCGGCAGCCATTATCCTACAATTATAATAACTAGATTAATACGTGATTTGTATCTTAAAGACTAGCATTCTATGTTAACTTTAACCCTTGGTTCTACCCAATGTCACTAGTTAAAGGGTTAAAACCTATCCTTGGACTTGGGTTTTCCTAGGAATTGAATACCATAGGCTCTGATACCACAAAAACTGTCACGCCCCGAGCGCGGAAGATACTCGGATATGCGCGACGAGTTTATATCAATCATGTCAATCAGAGTAGTAGTGTATTCGACACCAAAACAGAGATGCGTAAAATAGAAAGATAACCCAATCCTTATTTCATAATGGATAGACTATTACAAATCCAATACTCTATTCAATTGAAAAGGAAAAGTACATAGTTGACTCAAGAAAATAGGAAAAAGACTAGATGACACTTGGAGAAGTTCTATCACTTTCACTCTTGACCATTCCCATCCGATTGACTTCCCTCGTCGTCGGAATTACCTGAAAAGTAGGGAACACACGGAGTGAGCGAACGCTCAGTAGGAAATTATATCTCAAGCGCTAGCAAGGGGTTTAAATAATTACATCTTTCATGTATGTACTGTAGCTATGCATGCTCGTATAAAACGACAAGATAGAGAGAGAATTTATCAATAAGACAGCAAGATGAACTAGTCATGAGCTTTCAAGAAAAGATAACAGGTATTCAAGCAAGTACTTTTTAGTAAGTCATGTCAAGAACTTTGGCTATCATGTATCAAGCAAACAAGTAATTACCCTTTCTCGGGTCACACAATTCATGTCAAGTCAAGTACGAGTCAAGTACAAGATTTGTGTGGAATGTCCAATCAACCTAGTCATGCACTCGGTATAATGACAGATACCTTATCATTCAACTCCCATGGGCACAAGTACTTTCGGGTGCTCCTCCCAGGACCAGATCGGGCCCTATATGCGCAGGCATTTATCATGTATATTTGACATCCACTCTTGTATATATATATAGTCAATATGGAATTTCAACAATTTAAGCTTGTAGACACGTAGGATAACTTTGAGAGAATGGAGTCCAAAAATACGACATTGGACATAGATAGGTGATAACAACGGTTCAATCACGATGAACGATGAAACTAGGTGGAATTAGGTTCCCATAACTCGGGTACCATGACAAGTATGGACATTCTTTATATAGAATTGAGGTCCACATGAACAGTACATCAAAGGTAAGATACCCTCATTCTTATTATAGAATTGAGATCTACAAGAACATCAACAAATGGCATGATATCATCATCTCATTAAGAATTCTCATGATATACTCTTTGCATATCATAAGGGCCGGTATACCATGTTTCTTTAGAGTGACATGACATTCAATAGTGTAATGGATTTTTAGGGTACAACCAGCTCAGTCGACCTTGAGGGAATCCAAGGCTCGAGGAGTCTTACGGAGGTCTCTATGACTAACTCTCTAGTCTAAAGGAACGGAATGTCCAATGGAGAGCTTGTATGTCAATGAGAGTTGGGGGTGATCGATAAAACATCATGAAACGTGGGACTATACTCACGGAGTGGAGATATAGTGCCGATATACATATATATAGATATACTGAAACCATCGGTTATCAGAAATAGGTAAAAATACTTTTACAGGAAAATAACGACTTAAGTAAAGTCACTACTCAAGTAATTAACGCCTTCAGTAAGGGCGTTTATCTATTTTACATTTTTACAAAATTTCAATATTTCAGTATTTTACCAAAAACGCGCCCTGGTAAGGGGCGTTTATTTACAAGTTGACGACGTATACAATGGTCGTTCATTCTTTACTTCTATTTTTGCAGAATATATATTTTCAGTAATTTATCAAAAACACGCCCTGGACAGGGGCGTTACTTTTCAATTCACGTCCTGCACAGGGGCGTTAGTCAAGTGATAGATGACCTATACAGGGTCGTGAATTCAAGAAATTTCAGGAAATAAAATTCAAAAATTAGCAGGGATTCACAGGCCGAGTCATGCAATATATATTAGATTGTATATTTCATATCTATTGAATTTTTAAACGTGGATCAATTATTAATTACATGTGATTTTCATGAGATTAACGCCTACAGGGCAGGGCGTCAAATCTGTAATTGACGACCTGGTGTAGGTCGTTTCTTTAAAGTAGCGCCCTTGACACGGGCGTCTCTTGAAAAAATATTACAGAAACATGTAGAAACTATCAGGAAGCTTATATACATGGCATGCATGATGTGTTACTATGAATTTAACTTTTTTGGGCTACGTTGCTTGAGAAAACCTACCTTGATGATGATAAACTGAACGATACTCTATTTATAAACAGAGTTTTCTGACGTACTGATAGCCAAGTAAGATATATGCTTCCCTTGGTAATAGATGAGCTTGGGAAGATGCAGAAGATGTTGGTTGATGACGAAGAATTCCCCGTTCTTCCCTGTCAACCGTCGGCAGATCCTATAAAAGAAAAAGAAACTATATACCTTAGTTTCTTCATCGTACGTAACAGAGGAGAAAGCAGAAGAACGTTACCCAGTCCTTCACCGGAGCTTCTCAACCTGTAAGCAGAGAAGAGTATGAAGAATCATTAGTTCTTCATGCGTTGATCGAACACGATATAAGGAAGAAGGAAGAAGAAGAACCTGCTGTTCTTCGTATACCTTAAAAAAACTCCGAACGCCAAATAGCGTTCTCGGTTCAAGCAGTAGGTTATTTATAAGATATTGGAAATCCTAATAAGGTTAGTGTTCGATTGGAAGTAATACTTCCATATTAGAGTTATTACTACATTCGAACTCTTTCTCATAGTTATCAACTTACCCTGGATAGAGTCCCGGGTCGAACGAAACTCAAACTGAATTAGCGTCCTAAGTAAGGGTGTCGAATTTAAATTGACGCCTTGTCACGCGTCGTTTCTTGTTGAAACGCGTCCACTCAAAGGACGTTATGCAAACTTCCCCTTTTTATTTATTTTGGTCGTTTGAAATTTGACGCCTTGACATGTGGGCGTCCTTTCTTCAAAACACGCCTTAGGTGAAGGCATTTTCTTGTAAAGTAGCGCCTATATCTGAGGCGTTATTTTCATCAGGGTTTAATTATTATTATTCCAGGCTCTTTCGTTTATTTATTAAATCTTCTAATCTATTTTGATTTATTTATTCCTTTTAAATTTATCAGGGTTGCTACACCAACCACTCATATAGACCATCCTTGGTCTTAAAGGCGGTCTTCCACTCATCAGCTGGCCTAATCCTCACCTGATGGTAGCCACTTTTAAGATCAATCTTTGAAAAGATAGTGGCACCTGCCATCATGTCTAGCATGTCATCCAGGCGGGGAATAGGGAACCTGTACTTCACGGTGATTTTGTTGATGGCACGACTATCAATGCACATTCTCCACTTGCCATCCTTCTTCGGGGCGAGTAATGCGGGTACAGCACATGGACTCATGCTGTCCCGAACAGACCCTCTCTGCACTAACTCATCGACCTGCCGTTTAAGCTTGGCATGCTCCGTGGGACTCATGCGATAATGAGGAAGGTTGGGCAAGGAAGAGCCCGGAACAAGGTCGATGGCATGCTGAATATCCTGCATAGGTGGGAGTCCCTCGGGAAGCTCATCGGGAAAGACATCAGCATACTCCTGCAGAATGGGAACAACCTCGGGTGAAAGCTCACCCTCGGAGTCCTCCTCCACCTCTCGGACCGTAATGGCGAACACCGGACAGCCCTGACTAAGCTCCTGCTCCATTTCCCGGGAGCTAATCATCATCAATCTCCTCGTCGAGGGCTCTCCTGGGCCAGAGGTAACGGTCATAGCCCGAGCTGGGGATGGGGTACTAGGCCCGGGGATGGAAAGCTCCGGGGTACTTGGGCCAGTAGGACCCCTGACTGATGGGCTCCTGGGCCGAACGGGGTGGAGGGTGACCCGCTGGCCGACGTGGTCGAAGGTACAAGTGTTCGACCGGCCATGGAGGGTGGCATCCCGGTCGAATAACCACGGCCTACCAAGAATGATACTGCCCACTTCCATGGAGAGAACATCACACCAGATCTCGTCACGGTAGGAGTGGAGCTGCAGCGGGACCAAGCACCGCAGCCTGACCGAAATGGAAGTGGTATGCACCCATGATACCTGATACATCGGACGACCCCCACGTGGGCATCGTCTGAATGCTGGGCATCCTGGGCCTCACCTCCCATCTCATAGTACTCGTCAGCTAACTCCTGATCTGCCTCATAGCTGACTAACTCGAGGCCCGTAGGGGTGGTATCCTCGGCCTATGTGTCCCCGATGATAAGAGATGGGCGGGTGGGACACTGGTTGGCGAAATGGCCAAACCCATTGCAGCGATAACACTGCTGCCGTGATCCACTAGGCTCCCCAATCATGGGTCCTTTCCCCTTATCCTCCCGACGGATAGGAGGTGTAGGTAGTAAAGGACGTGCAGGAGGTGCGGGTGCCGGTGGACGAGCTGTGGATGGAGCCGTGAGATGCTGGGGACGAGGAAGGTCCCTCGGGGGTAGAGGATGAGGCCTAGGAGCAAAGGGCTCGGGGTGAGCGGGCTCCTGAGGTCGAGCCATGGGGGCCCTCGGATACGTGCCAGATGAGCCACGGGGCTCGACACTACGAAGGGGAAAAGAGCCCAACCGATGGGGAGACTCGAACTCGGCCTCGAATTGCTCCAGTTCGAGAGCAATCTGATACGCCTGCTCCAAAGTGGTTGCGTTGCGGCGAAAGAGTTCATATTGATAACTGGGCCGCAGACCTCTCCAAAACCGGGATATCGTCATGGTGCTCTCTTCCGTGACCCCGCACCGTAAGTAATACTCATCGAACTCGGCGGTGTACTCGGTCACAGATCGGTTCCCTTGGGAGATGCTTTGCCATTTGTCTATGAGACGCTGGTGATATGAGGCAGGAAGGTATTTCTCCCTCAATTTGGATTTCATATCATCCCAAGTACCGATTTAGGGTTGACGTCGCTGGTTGAGCAGGCTCTCCACATTGGTCCAATAAGTTTGGGCCTACCCTTGCAGCTTCATCTTTGCGTATCGGACTCTTCGGTGGTCCTTCATCTCAAACCACTCGAAATACCGGTCCATGTCGGACTCCCAATCTAAATACACCCTAGGGGCCAAGGACCCGCTAAAATTGGGAGGGTCCGCACGCACGCCCCTAAGAATGCGGTCGTCATCCTCGTCATCGCGATTCCGTCGATGATTCCGACGACCGTAACCCCCTTGATCATTGTCAGATGCATAATCATCCACCACGTGCACCTGTTGTCCCCCAACATTCTCCGCCTGAGCTCTTGGTACAGCAGGGTGCTGAACCGGCTCTTGCTGACCATTGGTCGGTGTGGGTTGCGCCGCCGCTGGGGCCTTCTCAAGGACGGCTATTCTCCCAACAAGACCCGAGATGGACTGGTCCGAAGCTTCGGCCCGATCCTCGAGGGCTTTCATCTGCCCTTCTAGACGCGTCCCTACTCCATCTAGACGTATACTGAGGCCATCCATACGCGTGTCGAGACGATCCATGAGGGCTCGGAACATCTCGGCCGTCGAAGGCTCATCGGAGCTACGGGCTCGGGAATCCACCATAGGTGGTGGTGGCGAGTATTGGGTACCTCGACGGGTGGGCATGCAACTGACACACGACCCTGAAGACACCGACTAATGCAACACTCACTAGATGATGCACTTAGACCTAACCAATATCCGGTACGAGGCGGAGCTAATCGATCCGAAGATCACTCGGGCAAATCCGCCACCTTCCCGATAGGCATAACCTAACGTTCGGGCAACGTCTTTTGATATACCGGGTTATAGGGATGAAAAATGCAAGTTTTAAAACAATTTTTTTTTGTTTTGAAAATAATGATCCTAGACTTGACTTAAACCATGATGCATGCAAGACTTATGCAAAGACTACCCTAGACTCGACTCGCTGTGATACCAAACTGATGTGGGACGGACACGGGGACCGACTCTACGTGGTATGAACCTCGGACTCTAGATGCGGACATGACCAGCAACACATGATGGGAGAGACACTAGGCCCGACACGGAGAGCTCCTATGGGCTATTCGTCGCTAACAGAAATGCAAGCTCACTCGTCGTCCCAAGCGAGGGAAACGCGGATCGTGCGCGGTTGAAGAACCGGCAGAGTTCACGGGTAGTCGACTCACTTCCGGACTCGGATCGAGTCACGGGACGGGTCACTCTCACACTCACAGTGGTGACATGAACTCACGGGCTAGTACCTATCGCTCTCGGCAGCGGCAAAAGACCATATACTAAACTAGCAAGCGAATGCCGAGAAGTTGAGACCTTTACCTCCACGCACCCGGCGTGGCGAAGATAACCCCGACCAATTCACGGACTCCCGGTTAACAATATTACAACAGTACAATAATTTGACCCACTCCACGCAGGGAGGTAAAAGGTCACATGTGGGGCCCGGGAATCACGCAAATCGGGTTGATGGGCAGCATCTTGATGTCGCCCGGCGGTGCCGAACTCCGCGTTTTCGTGCTTTCCGAACGGCGGATTCAACGGGTCCGTGGGGTCCACGGACGGCGCTGTCCTCCGGATCATGCGGGGGTGGGACCCGCTGTGATGGGGACCCCTGGTGGCGCGCCTCCACGGACGGCGGTCGGCCGGAAACACCGATCGGAGGTCGATTGGCCCCGATTCCCAATTCGTGAACTAGTTGCCCACGGATTTCTGGTTCTGTCCTCCGACGCGCGCTCCGGAGAGAATGGCCGCTGCGATCAATCCCGACGTCGGATCGGGGCGCATGAGCTATCGCTGGAAAGCTCTCTTGAAATCCTTCGATCTAGTCTCAAAGAGATCTACTGGATCTGATTGGATATAGACTTTACTGAATTTACAAACTCCTGTTGTATAGTACCCGAAACCTCAGATCTGCAGGTGAGTTTTATGAGAACTGCCGTTGACTGCAAAGTAGGTGACCGATTCAGCTCCTTAGCTCTTCACGAAACTTGTAGGATTTCAAACAAGGAAAACAAAGATAGTTTTTGTGGACTGATTGGAGATGGCTGTGATTTGTTATGATTTTTTTACTAGAAGGTGGTCGGATCCAGGAATAGGTGGACAGCACTATAGCTAGCTCTGAGAATGAATTTTGAAAAATAGGTGGATGGCTGATCAAAAATCAATAAACATCGTGAGTGGAGGGGTTGATGGATGGAACTCCCAGTAAAATTGGGAGCTCCAGAAAAATCAAAAGATGTATCTGAGATGTGAAACTCAGGAAAGGTGGAAATCAGAACAGTAAGCAGACAGATCTGGTAATTAAAGTTGGGAGAAAATGAAAAATTATCAAAGGGGATCTTTATGACCAACAAAATTTTGTGGGATGTGCTTCACACCTCTGGAACATCCCCTCAAAATCCCAGATCGAAAGGAGCTCGTGGCTGACTGCAGAATTTCGTGGAAGGGGCAGTGGTCGGCTGAAGACAGAACTCCGGCGATTCCGATGGCGGTGCGGTGGCGGCTCGTGGCGGCGGCGATGATGACCGAAACCGATAGGGAGGAGTCACACCTCCAGAAGGTAGCCTTCTCAGCTGCAAGGGGGAGAGGGAGAGAGGGAGAGGGGGGGGCCCAAAGGCTGCTCCAAGGATTTTCCAAGTTCAAATGGCATTAATTCATCAAAAATGAAAATTACAAGCATATATAGGTTACATGTCTAATCAATCCTCAACCGTTGGATCTAGGGATGGGAGATGGAGGGCTGGGATTGCATGTGACCATCCACAAAAATTAAAATTAAAAATACAAGGGGGGGGCAGCCCATTGATTAGGGAGGCAAGGGGGGGACATGGTAGGTGGGGGTGGGTTGGAATTGTTGGCATTTTCATTCCAATGTCCCCCACTTGGCCCACCCTTCTAGAAGCCATCATTTGAATGGTTGACCGACCCCACATGGGGCCCTAGGGATGAGGTGGATCAATGGGAGCGGGCCTGGGGTCCCGTGGGGCCCAGGGGTCCCATTTTTACAAATAAGCCCCTCTTACAATCAAAATTACATACCGAATAAAATGAAGTAAACACACATTAAACACAAATAAAGTCTAACTAAATATGATAAATGCCGGGACTCATGGGGGAGTCTCCAGGCTGTCTCCGAGCCAGATGGATGCTGAGGTGGCTCGAGTCGTTCTCTGTGTGCGGTACCGGTGGCTCGGCGTGTCGCGCCGCTCAACTGCTCGGGTGTCCGCACCAGGTTGTTTTCTACGTGATTGATGTGATTCCTGTTGCTTTCTCATTTTCCGCAGTGTAAGATGCCGCCTCGTCGAGGAAGACCTCCTCGAGTTCCTCGAGCTCCCCGAGATGCGCCTAGAGAAGAAAGTGGTTCTGCACCTCCTCCTGCAGTTCCTATTATACCTCCTCTAGCGCCAGTCGTTGCTCCTCAGATTGAAGTGCCTGGTAGTCGAGGCAAGGCTTTGAAAGAATGTCTCCTATTCAATCCGCCTGCTTTCGATGGTCAAGCTGATCCAGAGGTTGCGAGGTAGTGGCTTGATGCAATTGAGCGCGTATTCCTGTCTATGGAGTGCGCCGAGGATGAGAAGATTATGCTTGGTGCGTTTCAACTCCAAGGTACAGCCATTACATGGTGGAAAGCCGAGTGGCAGATTGCGTTTCACTCTAGACCTCTTCGGCAAATCACATGGGCAGAGTTTGTTGCTGCTTTCAAGCGTGCCTACACTCCTGCCTGCTTGCAAATGGCTAAGATGTATCAATTTATGGAGCTGACTCATGGTAGTATGACTGTGCTTCAGTATCGGAACAAGTTTATGGAATTGGGTCAATATGCGCCCCATGTGCTGGCTAATGAAGCTTTGAAGACATAGCAGTTCTTGCGTGGTTTGAGGCCTGAACTTAAATTGCCTTTGATCGCGAGCCGTGTTGCTGATTTAGATGGTGCGTGCCAGGCAGCTGTGGCACTTGAGCTATAGATGGCAAGACCAGGTGGATATTTACAGGCGGGATCAGTGCAGCCGACGGTTCAGTTTCAGCAAGCTTACCGACCGCCAATGTCAGGTGTTCCCTCGGTCCAGTCAGATGTTAGCAGTGCTTCTTCCCCTTCCAAGCCCGAGTTTAAGAGGTTCAAGAAGAAGAAGTTTTTCCAGCAGCCGTCGTCCGGTACAGATTCTGTTCAGTAGCCGACAGCGCCTTCTTCTCAGACTCATCAGAGTTCTGCTGTCAGTCAGTCGTGGACGTGTCGGAGATGCGGTGGTCACCATAAGGGTCAGCCGTGTTCTCTTCCAGTGGTCTGTTTTCGCTGTGACCAGCCTGGTCACGTGGTTTGAGATTACCCGTTGAGGCCGAAACAATTGCAAGCTCCTCAGTTCTCTCAGCCTCAGCAGTCGCAATTCAGACCGCCTCCTGTACCTCAAGCTCAACAATAGTTCTATTTCTCAAGCGTCGGCGTCTTCTCAGCAATCTTCAGCAGGATCGAAGAAGCAGAAAGGCAAGGTTTCGCATATGACTAGAGCTGAAGCGGTTGCATCCCATCTGGTGGAAGGTACGATTATGCTTTATGGTCATTCAGCTCGTGTCTTATTTGATTCTGGTGCTTCTTACTCTTTTATTTCTGAGGATTTCGTGGCATGTATTGAGGAGCCGACATCAGAAATGACTTGTGAGCTATTTGTTGAATTGCCTTCTGGAGATTTCATGATTACACCTCTATGTTTGGAAGAGTCTCCTGTTATGATTGATAATCATTAGTTGCCGGCGAGATTGTATGCGTTGCAGCTGGTAGATTATGATATTATTCTGGGAATGGATTGGTTGGAGCATTATGGAGCTGTGGTTGACTGTAGATCAAAGAAAGTCTATTTTCAGCCCCAGGGAAAATCAGCTTTTTATTTCCAAGATATTCGATCCCATTCTTCTCGCATGATTATTTATGCTATTTGAGCCTATAGGTTGCTTAGTGTAGGTTGCAAGGGATTCTTAGCTTCAGTGGTTGCTGTTGAGAAACCACGACAGGATGTCGGTGATATTCCTGTTGTCTGTGAGTTCCTTGATGTGTTTCCTGACGAGTTGCCAGGCTTGCCTCCAGAACGAGAGATTGAAATGGTGATTGAACTGATTCCGGGTACAGGCCCGTTAGCAAAGGCACCGTACCGAATGGCTCCAGCTGAACTTAAAGTACTGCGAGCACAGCTTCTTGAATTGCTGGAAAAAGGCTATATTCGCCCCAGTTTTTTCCCATGGAGTGCTCCAGTGTTATTTGTGAAAAAGAAAGATGGAAGCCTGAGACTTTGTATTGATTATAGACAGCTGAATCATGTGACTATCAAGAACAAATATCCGCTTCCCAGGATTGATGATTGTTTGACCAGTTACAGTCTGCTACCGTCTTTTCACGGATTGACCTCCGGTCTGGCTACTTTCAGTTGCGAATCCGGGAATGTAACGTGGAGAAGACAACTTTCAATACTCGGTATGGTCACTTTGAATTTCTGGTAATGCCGTTTGGATTGACGAATGCCCCAGCAGCTTTCATGGACTTAATGCATCGTATCTTTCATCCATTTCTCGATCAGTTCGTGGTGATCTTTATTGATGATATTCTGATCTACTCTGCTTCTGATGAAGATCATGTGCAGCATTTGAAGAT
Organism: Amorphophallus konjac; assembly: GCA_022559845.1. Classification (NCBI taxonomy): domain Eukaryota; kingdom Viridiplantae; phylum Streptophyta; class Magnoliopsida; order Alismatales; family Araceae; genus Amorphophallus; species Amorphophallus konjac. The sequence goes on from CM040121.1 coordinate 312,689,224, forward strand.
TGTTCTGCAGACTCTAAGAGATCACGAGCTTTATGTGAAGTTCAGTAAATGTGAATTCTGGCTTCGGGAAATTCATTTTCTTGGCCACGTGATTTCGGGTGATGGAGTAGCAGTGGACCCTGCAAAGATTGAAGCTGTTTTGAATAGGTAAAGACCGAGAACTGTAACAGAGATTAGAAGCTTCTTAGGTTTGGCTGGGTATTATCGAAGATTCATCTAGGATTTTGCAAAGATTGCAGCACCTATGACTAGACTGACTCGTAAAGATGTGCCGTTTATCTGGTCGGGTCAGTGTGAGGAGAGCTTTGTTGAATTAAAAAGGCTCTTGACTTCTTCTCCAGTGTTGATTTTGCCTTCCAGCTCGGGTGGATTTATGGTTTGCACAGATGCTTCTCGAGTGGGTTTGGGTGTAGTGCTGATGCAACATGGTCAGGTTATTGCATATGCATCTCGGCAATTGAAACAACATGAAGAAAATTATCCCACGCATGATCTGGAGCTAGCTGCTGTTGTATTTGCCTTAAAGATCTGGAGACATTATCTGTATGGTGAGAAATTTCAGATTTTTACTGATCATCAGAGTTTATAGTATATATTCTCTCAGAAAGATTTGAATCTCAGGCAGAGGCAATGGACGGAATACATGAAAGATTATGACTTTACACTCTCCTATCAGCCGGGTAAAATGAATGTTGTGGCTGATGCTCTGAGCAGGAAAGTGCAAGTCAATCATCTGTTGCTTCATTAATGGAAATTGTGGGAACAGCTTCCGAGCGAGGCATTCAGTGTAGAGATTCCTGCCGATCCGAAAATGGTGGTTTGTGCTAGCTTGGTTTTGGGTTCAGCTTTGTATAAGCAGATTTCAGAAGCTCAGCAAGTTGATTCTGATTTGGCCCGTGTTGTATCAAGATAAGATGTGGAATTTGATGATGAGCTGGTTGTCAGTTTCCAGGGTAGATTATATGTCCCTGCTGTTGATGCATTGAGACTTGAGGTTCTGAGTGAAGCCCATGGTTCCCGTTTTGCTATTCACCCAGGTGTCACGAAGATGTATCAGAATCTGAAAAAGTAGTTCTGGTGGCCAGGTATGAAGTCAGACGTGGCTGTGTTTGTTTCTAAGTGCTTGACTTGTCAGCAGGTTAAAGCGGAACATCAAAAGTCAGGTGGTTTGCTTCAGCCGTTAGAGATTCCTATGTGGAAATGGGACCATGTTACTATAGATTTTGTGGTGGGTTTGCCTCGGACTTCTCAAGGTTTTGATGGTATCTGGTTGCTTGTCGACAGATTGACTAAAACTGCCAGATTGTTGCCAATAATGGTTGCTTGGAATGTGCAGAGGTTGTCCGAGCTTTATGTTCAGAAGATAGTGCCACTGCATGGAATTCCAATTTCACTTGTGTCAGATCGTGATCCACGTTTTACCTCCGGCTTCTGGTGTAGTTTCCAGAAAGCTTTGGGCACTGAGTTAGCCTTCAGTTCAACGTATCACCCACAGTCAGATGGACAGTCTGAGAGGACTATTCAGACTCTGGAAGACATGCTGAGATCGTGTTGCCTCGACTGGCAAGGTTCGTGGAGTCAACATTTGCCACTTGTTGAATTTGCTTATAATAATAGTTTTCACTCCAGTATTGGCATGGCTCCTTATGAAGCACTATATGGTCGTCCTTGTCGTACTCCTCTGAACTGGTTTGATGTTGAGGATAGACTTTTGACGGGACCTGACATGGTGCAGCAGTGTTCAGATGTGGTTCGTCTGATTCGACAGAGATTGTTGACGGCTCAGAGTCGACAGAAAAGTTATGCAGATCAGTGCAGACGTCCACTACTGTTTGAGCCAGGAGATATGGTGTTTGTTAAGGTATCTCCGATGAAAGGTGTTTCCAGGGTTGGGAAACGTGGAAAGCTCAGTCCGCGGTATGTTGGCCCATTTCCTATTGTTGAAGCTGTGGGTCGGGTAGCTTATCGATTGCAACTACCAGCGGCTATGCAAGCTATTCATGATGTGTTCCACGTCTCTCAGTTGAGGAAGTATGTGCCAGATGCTTCTCATGTTCTCGATGATTCAATTTGGCCCGAAGTGACTGCTGATTTGTCTACGCCAGAGTTTCCTATCAGAATTGAAGACCGTCGTGAGCAGCGGTTGAGAAATAAGGTTATCCCTCTGGTAAGAGTTACTTGACAGCGTCACTCTGGTAATGAGTCTACTTGGGAACGTGAAGATGAGATGCGTTAGCTTTTTCCTTTCTTATTCCAGTGAGGTATAATTCTTTTCTCAGTTTCCTCCTTATCCGTTGTTGTAAAGTTCGAGGGTGAAATTTCTATTAGGAGGGAGGGACTATGTAGCCCGTGCCTTAGTGGATCCTTAGTGGTTTGGATCTAGTATTTACTCTGGAATTTTTGGCTATTTTCCTGGATTTTTAGGAATTTTCCTGGTATTTTCTGGATTTATTTGGATTTAATTGAGAGTTATTAGAAATTAATAAGATTTTAATATATATAATAATTATATTATATATTTTTAATTTTTTAATTTTCTTTTTCTCTCACCCTCACCCGCACCCCCTCTCTCTCCCTCGTCGATCTCATTGTCACCCCCTCTTTCTCTCTCCTCCGCGATCGTCTCTTCCCCTCTCCTTGGGTCGCAGGCGTATCGACGGCGGATTGAGGCGTGGTTGGCGCCGGTGGATTCCTCGCGTCGAGAGGAATGCGTGGGTACCCATCTTGGAGTGGTTTGGTGATCGTGGGAGCGGGATGGTGTGTGAAGGCCCGGTGAACCCTCCTCCTTGCATGCGGCTTTTTCGGCCGTTTCGGCTTGAACGAGGTAGGGGGATGGAATCCTGAACTTGCTAGGATCATTTCCTATAGCATGTTTTCATGTTTGAAACCCCGTGACATGCATATTGGTTATTTTCCATTGTTAATGCCTAAGCTTTGATCTTCATGTTTAAGCTATTGTAGGCCTTGCATGTGATGTTTTTAGTTGGTATATTGTTGTTTAGGACTTGTGGTTTGACAGGAAACATGTTTTTTTCGACGTTACCCGACAATTTCTATCGTCCGGGAGGGAACCGGTTTTCAAACCTAACCCGTCCGTGACCCAGGTGGCGTGACGGTCCTTCCAGGAACCGTCACACGCATAACGGTCCTTGGAGGACGCGTTATATCAATGTAACGGCCCGTTGACGGGGCGTTACATTGAGAGTAACGGTGGGGCTCCCATCCGTTACTCGTCCGTTGATTTACGTTGACCGGGTGAGGCGGTTAACCTGACGGCCAGTCGGTCGGCCGTCAGGGTCCCCTGACGCGCCTGGGCGAGCGCGTCATATCACCTGCAAACGATTTTGGAACGCTGTGTGTTGGTTTTGGCCTCGGGTGGATGTAACGGCCCTGGACCAGCGCGTTACAATTGATGTAACGCGTTGCGCCCAGACCGTTACGTACAGTAACGGCGTGGCCGCTGACAGTTACATGCCCCTTTGACTGGTTTAGGCTGGAACTCCGGTGGATGTAACGGATAGGGGCGGACGCGTCATTCTTGATATAACGCGCCAGTCCCCGACCGTTACACCCGTGTAGCGCGGTGGCAGCAGACTGCCACACGCCTGGTGATTTCAAAAAGCACCGGCTTATTCTTTACGCGTTCTAAAATGTTTATATGCCATGCTTATGTTATCTTATTATATAATGGCATGTTTGTAAATCCCAATAGAGTAGCTTTTCTTTCCTTGCAATGGAGCCACTGTTGTTGCCCTAAGGTCTGATGAGTACTGACCCGCTTGGGGATAGCGGAGGGGTGTTCCCGTACACGGTTTGTAAGCTAGTTCCGTGGGCTCCCGGCCAACGGTAGCGTCCTACCGAGGGAGAAAACTAGCTAGAGGGCCTGGCTCAGGCAAGAGTCAGTGTGTGCACACGTGGTCAGAGGCTGTGGACTGACACTGACGGGTGTCACTCTGACTGGTCACTTGGTTTGGTACTGTTTACGCGTTCAGCTTGTCGTGTTGTCGACTGCGAGTGCTTGAGACGCAGTATATTCGTCAGTGGACGTATCTGATTTCTGCTCCCAGTGGTTGTTCTACTCCCTGCTGCTTGGATTAGTTAAGGCATATTCTACTGGTAGATTTAGTTTCTGTCGTTTAGACTTACTCATTATTGGCATGTATTAGCTGTTATACCTGTTTAGTTAGAGTTTACAGCTTTACTGTGATTAGTTTATTCATGCCAATGCCTGTTAATTCATTTAAATGCACGCTCTAATTGTCTTTATTTATAGACGTATGTCTGTTTAGTGCAAGGTAGGGATCCGCGTGACCCCTACTGAGTCTGGCTGTGACTCACCCTTCTCTTTTCAGGTGAGCCGCGCCCTCCGTCTCCCGGTGTTTTGTGAGTTGCTCGGAGACCGTTCTTGGCCGCCAGCAGTAGACGGGTCGTCCTTGTGGGCCTTTGTTGTACTTTTGCCGGGGTATGCCCCGTGTAGTTGTACCTTTTGGACTATTACTTTTGTATCTCTGGACTAGTTTATATGAATATCACTCTGGTTATTTTGAATTGCTTCCGCACTTTTGTTAAACTTTATTGCTTAATCTTTATATATGTGCGCTTGTGATTGCAATTCGTTATACATCCCCTCGACAAACTTCACTAACCCTTCAGGGGCCTCATCTGCCTCTTGGGTGGCTTCCCCAGTTCCTGGTATCGGTGTATCGATGTTATCGGTATATCGGTATCCGGCGCTCTGGGTCGTCACAGTAACCTGAGCTAGACCGTCACGTTCATGTAACGGTCTAGGGGTGGTGAGTTACAGTCCTTCTGCTCCGATTTTCATCATTTTGGTTTCTGCATGTCTTGGCTTGTCCTTGTGGTCTGCCCGCAGTCCCGTGGATGTCTCTTGACGTCCTATGAGAGCTAAGACTACGTTGTAAGATGGCCAGGAGTCCTCTTGCTTGGGGTAGCATTCTCTATCCTACTCTTGTGTGCGTCTTTGTTTGATTCCGGTCAACCCGGGGTGACCCAGTGGTTGATAGGTGACCTTGTGTGGGTGTCTTAGCGGTTCTGTCCAGTCCGAGACACTGGTTCTGGATGCCTCGAGGTGTTGCCTTACCTCGGTCCGTGTGTCTGAGGGTCTCCGGTGTCCCCTCAAGTCTCCGTGAGTCGTTTTCTGCGGAGTATCATTTCTTGTGGCTTAGGATTAGACCGATTGGCGGCTTGTTCCACTGTCTGTGACGATCTTGTCTTGAGTCGCTCGACTCAAGATCGTTACACGGTAGGTCTAGTTGCCTTGTCCGGAGTCTGTTGGCAATGGCTGTGCTGCCATTGGTGCCTTGAAGTACGTGTCGTGGGGCGTTCTTGCCTGCTTGTACTTCGGCACTTGTGTTTTAGAGTCTCTATGTCTTGTGAGCCTCCTTTTGTTGTTACCATGAGGTCTTTGAGTGCCGATCCGCTAGCGGATAGCGGAGGGGTGTTCCCGAGATACGATTTGTAAGCTAGTTCCGTGGGCTCCCAGCCAACGGTAGCATCCTACCGAGAGAGAAAACTAGCTAGAGAACCTGGCTTAGGCTAGAGCCAGTGTGTGCACACGTTGTCAGGGACTGAGGACCTACGCCGACGGGCGTGACCCTGACTAGTTACTTGTTCTGTTGTTGCTGTTGTTCCTGTTTGGTTCAGCTCGTGTCTGTGACTCTGTCGTGGCTTCCGTGGTATTGTAGGCGAGACACTTGTGGCACAGCATAAGACATCAGTGGGCGCAGCTGGTTGTTCCTCTTGTGTGGAGGAGGTGCTTCCGTCACGTGGCGCGTGACTCTCGACATTTCTTGCGTGTCGTGACCTTTCTGGGTTGGCCTTTCCGTGGCTGTGCCAGAGGTCAGTGTTCTGTAACATGCATGATGTTCTGGTCATGTGTGGGATAGTGTGCACGACGTTCTAGTCGTGTGTGTGTGATGGAGTCTGTTGGTCGTCTGTGTGTCTTTTCTAGACCTTTTTGTCTGTTCTTGCAGGTCTTTGTCTTAGACCTAGTGTTGGGACGGCAGATCGGTAACTTCTGACTTTGTTAGATCAGAGTCATCCTTCTGTCGTTGCTTGGAGTAGTTTGGGGTGCCGAGGGTAGTTCGGCCGCCACTTGTCTGGCGCGGGTTCTTCCCCTTTCTTTCTTGTTCCCTACTCCTACTTCCTGTCTGTTTACTACTGCTTGTAGCGTAGTTTTGCAGCTTTGTAGTGTAGTTCCCGCTTTACTACACCTGCTGTTTGTTGTTGTTGTTCCGTGTTACTGCGTGTTTTTTTCAATGGGGATCCGCGTGACCCCTACTGAGCCAGTGACACGTGGCTCACCCCTGCTTTTCAGGTGGGGTGGTGTTGTTCGTCTGCTTCTGCGTGGTTCCTGGTGCGCGTGCTCGTTGCGTGCCGTTGCTGCCAGATGGTACCTACGTCGGGCTTCCCCCGACTTCTTGGTACGTCTTTCCTTTCTGTCGACTGTACTGTGCTAGACTTGTTGTCTTTAGCTTTGGACTTGACTCTGGGATATAATTGTTAATTTGAAACTGTTAATTAAAAAGTAATTTTATTTCTGCTACTTTAGCAAACTGATCTAATGAAATTTAATTACTTCTGCTATATCTCTATGGCTTCAATGTACTCTACACATGCCCTTATCCCTTCGGAGCTTTCCTGCTCTTGGGAGGCCTCGCGGGTTCCATGCGGTATCACGTGTATCCGGTTGTCCTACCGGGTATGCCGGGTATCCGGAGTCCGGGTCGCTACAGCTTGGTATCAGAGCAGTGTTCTGAGATGTTCGGAGTTGTTTTCTGAGCTATTAGAGCATTGTCGTGTGAAGTACATGGGAATCTGAGATATACAGTTTCTAGAGTCATGAAGGTCCAGTACAGTCTTCAGCTGGCTTCGGTTTGTGATTTCTTTATCGCGTTGTTTTCTTCGTATGTTGTCTTGTGCGTGCTATTCTGGCACTGTGCGAGATGGCCCTGCTCTCGTCAGGATGTGACGAGGTGTTTCTTTTTGTCGTTGTGCTTGCTTCGATCATGTTGTACTTGGCAGTGTTCACCAGAAGGCTTGAATATGCAGTATGTTGTTCGAGGTTTTCTCCGTATGTTGTTCAGATTGCTGTTGACCTTTAGCCTTGGTCTGATGACAGTACGCGTTCTCACGTTGTCTTGGTCGTCCCAACTTGAGTCTGTTCAGCTCCTGATGTGTTCCGCTTCTGTTGAAGTGCTCGATTAGATTCCGTGTTGGAGAAGTTGCTCAGGCAAGGTAGGATTTCCCTTTCCTGGTGAGCTTTTGGTGGTTGAGCTATATTGCTTCTCAACCCGTCTGGTGGAATCTTTTCGAGGTTTGCCTTGGAATTGTTGTCTTGGTGATGCCTTTGTCCTGTGTCTGCTTAAGTGTGGACAGCTTTGTTTTGAGCCTGATCTGTTCTCTGCTATACGGTTGCTTGGCTTTGGACTCCATGATGGTGTTAAGAGCTGTCGTGTACCGTGATTGTCGTGCCGTGTCTAACGGCCGATGTATTGTGAAGGCTCATTTACTGTTTTTCAGGATGTGAAGGTAAGCCGAGATTAGCTTTTTCCTTGTGCCTTGTGCTGAAGCTGGTACTCCTCTTCTTTGCACTTAGGTTTCTTGTGATCGGTTATTCACGAGATCGGTACTCGTGGCGTTTTATTTACGATCTTTTATGATTGCGAAGGCGTCTGGTGTGTACTGAGAGGCGGATACCGAGGTCTCTTCTGATGCCTGCGTTCGTTGTTGAGTATGCAGCTGAAGCGTGTGGGTTGGCTACCCACGGGTCGAGAGGTTTGTTCCTTCTCGATGTGACTTCGTCTTGGCTTCTTGTGCCTCGATGTCATCTGTTGCCGTGCCATTGTTGGTGGTTTTCTGGTGTTGGCATTGGCATTTGCGAGTATTGGAGAAATTGTCGGCATTCTTGCTGATTGAGTACCCTTTGCTCTACATTTCTTTCTTGGGCGTTGTGCTCTCGAGGCGTGTTTGTGGTCCTTGAGCAGCGTTCCCTGAGGTTGTTGTCGTTTTGGCGCTGTTTCTCTATGATTTTGTGTCTCTGTGTGGACCAAGTCTAGTCGGTTAGCTTTGCTGTACTCTTCTTCCATAGAGTTAGCTTGCGACTCGATCAGATGTAATATCTGAATGAGGACTGACTTGGTTGTGCCTGTTGTCCAGTGTGCCAGGTGTTCCCTGTTGCCTTTGGCACTGGAGCCGATGATGTGGTCGAGCGGTCAGCTGTGAAGACTGCGTCTCCTTGTGTAAGCTGATACTCACCGTGTCTGTTGTTTCGTTTCCTCGATAATTGTGGTTGTGGCAGTTGTGTCTCTTTCCCTGCGAGACATGAGCGACCTTGCCTTGTTTCGGAGGTGTCAGACTTGTGTTCGCTTGTGTCGTGCTCGATCCAGAGCATGTGCTCGTGATTGTAGTCTGACAGTGCTCCTCTGAGCTGTGTTTCTCGAGATTGGTGTTGTTTCCGTGGTGGTGTTGTTGGGTTGTTCTTCCCTGCTTCTCCTTTGTTAGTCCTTAATTTCAAGGGTAAAATTTCATAAAGGAGGGGAGGATGTAATGCCCTAGATCCTTGGTAGATCTTTATTGGATCTTTTGGATTTGTTTCGGTGAGTTTCGGTTCGCTTTGGTGGCTTCCGAGTTGAGTTTTACGATCCGTGTGGGTTTTTCTCTTGTACTAGTTACGGAACCCTATGATGAGTTTGCTTGTAAGTTCCTCGACTCGTGAATGCTGCAGCGACGACGTACTCTCCGAGCCGATCGTTTCGACTATTTTTACGTATTTTTTGAAGATATGCCCAGAAATCGAATTTTTCAAAAATTAGGAAAATTCCTAATTTCTTTTCCTTTTTCTTTCCTTTTCCTCTCTCCTCCTTTTCATTCACCGTCGCCGTCTCTCTCTCTTCGTTTCTCTCTTCCCGAGCCTCCTTGGCTCCGGCTGCAGACGGAGGGCCTAGGGGCACATGCTGGGGATGCTGTGGAGTTGACTGGGAGCGCGACGGAGCGAAGATGGTGTGGTTTTGGCGCGATCCCGAACGGTGGATTCAAAGCCGACGTTTGAGCTCGTGGCGTGGTTTAGTCCCTTCGGGGCACGGTTTCTTCGGTGGAGGTAGGGTGATGGTTCCTCACTTCCTCCTCTCCGTTTTCCCTGCCATTGCACATCGTTTGGTGCGGAAACGGCTGAGTTTGGGCTTGTTTAGCCTAAACCGTGATTTTCGGGTTTTATAGGGTTCGCCGGAAAACGGCAACCATTTGTAGCTCGGTTAGTGTTGAACTGACCGTTGGGACGTTAGGATCCCATCCATGCTTGTTTCGTGCCGATCGGAGGTCATTCGAGGCCGGTAAGAGCCCGGGAACCTCGTTGACTCTTCTAGGGTCGATTTGTTAAAATCGCCCCGATCTAGCGTTTTAACCCGTGCATGTGGGCTTTTTAGCCTCCTAATGTAGTTTTTCATCGTCGAGGGTTGTTTCCACTGCGCTTTGGCATGAATGGGGCGTGGAACGGGCCGATTTGGCCAACCCTCTGTTTTCCCGCCGTGACTGGTGTGGCGGTCGTTCCAGGGACCGTCACATGCCCTGACGGCCCCACAACAGACTGTCACAGCGTCTGGGCGATTTTTAGTTCTTGGTGGTTTTGAGGGTGTGACAGCTCAGGGGTGGCGCGTCACAGCCCTCAGACGCGTCCCGTGAGACGCGTTACGCTTGTTTTGTCGTTTAGCGTTTGGGTTAAGCCGGTTCCTCTAACGCGCCTGCCCTAGGGCGTCAGGTCTATGTAACGCGCCTGCCCCAGGCCGTTACATTCTGTTTGACCGATTTTGACCGATTGAGTCGGTCTGCCTAACGGTTGTGTTCTGGTGCGTTACGCGTGTGTAACGCGCCTGCCGCAGGCCGTTACACTCTGTTTGTGGGCTGATTTTGGGTGGTTGTGCCTGTTGGTTGTAACGGCCTTGCCCCCGTGCGTCAGAGTGTTGTAACGCATCCGGCGTGGACCGTTACGGTCTGTCTGTCTGAGGTTTCAGACGTGGGTCTGTTGGCCCTGACGCGTCAGCTCCCGTGCGTTAGGTTGGCATAACGCGCCTGCCCTGGTGCGTTACGTGGCCTGCGCGTTTGGTTTTGGGTATGTTGGCCCTGACGCGCCTGTCTTGGTGCGTTAGGCCGCTGTAACGTGCTTGGTCTCGTGCGTTACGTGGTTCGAGTGTTATTTTGGTTTGAGGTCTGTTGGCCCTGACGGCCCGGGTTGGGCGCGTCAGAGCTGTGTAATGCGCCTGGTGTAGGCCGTTATGTGCCTTGTGCGTTTTGAGGTTGGTTAGGGCGGTGTGTGTGACGGTTCCCCTGTGACCGTCACATGTGTGTGACGCGTCTGCGTTGGACCATCACGGTTGGAGTGTAACTGATGGGGACATCACCCATGGTTCCCTCTGGCTCGACACCTCTCTCCCTCCCAGAGACGGGTAGGATGCGGCTTCACGACTTGATGGGTCCACGACGACACCTGGGCTTATTACTTGGATCATATTGATGTATTTTCCCCTTTTTCTTGAGTCATTTTGATGTATTTGCCTTTATTTTGAGTCACGTCCCTAGGTCATCATGTTATTTACCTATGTTTTTATCTACATGTTAGGCTAGAGTGTCGTATGGGCCCAATTAGATGGGCCTGGCCCAGGGGCTCCCTCTTCCTTCCCCACCCCCTTGCTTATTTGCTTTTAGCACTTATCTCAGGGACTTCTATGTAATTATTGGGATCCCTATAAATAGGACCCCAACTCCACTTGAGATGGTTAATGAAAGTTTGAAGAATTTGAGCATTAGTGCACCTCTCCCTCTCTCTCTAGCTTTCTCTCTCTCTTCTTCTCTCTCTCACTTAAGGGGGCGAACCCCTCTCTCTCTCTTCCCCCTTCTCTCTCTCTCCCTTGGGCGAACCTGCCCCTTCCCCTTCCCCCCCCTTGCCACATCATCAGCCAACTCACCCTTCCACCCTTTCACCTCCCCAAGAGCAATAACTCCCATCAATACCTCCGCTTCCCCAAGCAACCCTTCCCATTCCCCATACACCTTCCCCACCACCAAGGCACCCTTCCCTCTTCCCCAAGCAACTATTCCACTCCCCCACACCCCCATTCATATCCCTAGGGGAATCAAACCACACTCCCACCACAAGTTGCGCACCCCCCTCCCCATCTACCCATCCCCCTTGCCTTGGCCGACCCCCTCCACCACCCCTCTCCTAGCTGCGGCCCTCTCACCCCTCCACCCTCTTGGACCTCCTCATTCCCTGCTCCACCCCTCTCAACATTCCTAAACATCCCTCCCCTATCAACCATCACCCCACCACTCCTACTATTGCTAGCTACCACTTCCATTAGCCTAGTTCCACCACCATCTCTCTCACTTTGCCCAAGTCTGCAGGTGGCAGAGAAAGCATCCACGGATTCATACGGCGTCGTCTGAAGGCGTATCATACCATTCTGGAAAGGTCGTCCAGTTAGCTTTGCAGGCGAGGTGATCCCGTCCCATTCTGAGTTTGGGGCTGTCCGGGAGAACCATTTTCCCCCGACTGCGCTGGGTTCCCTCTGCAGAGTGCCTGAACCTGGTTAGAAGCTGCACCACGACCAACCGCGGAAGATTCAGGCCAAGAGCCCTTCTACAAAGATCTTCCTCCTCCAGTCCTCTGTCAGAATCAAGAAGCAGAACCGCGTTTGGCGTCCGGAGGCCAAAGTTACCATTTTTCTCCCCCGGCTGCACGAATCTGCCTCCCACAGTCCACAGCGACCTGCCTCCACTCTTCTGAACCCCCCGGTCTTCTCCGACATCAGACAGCTTCCCCGCCAGTTTTACTGCAAAGAGGGCTCGTCCACGGTTCCAGAAGTTCTGGCGGTTCATGATTCGGAGTCCAGAAGCGGCCGGAGCACTCTCTGCAACCTGCTGCATCAGATTAGTCTCTGCCAGTCTCAGATCCTGTCATCCTGTTCGAACCTCCGGCACGGCCAGCGACGACATCAGAAGAAATCAACATAATTCTGAAGCGTTCAGGTTCATTGTACGAAGAGATTCCCCCTGGTTTCGTCATCGGAAAACTTCCTGATCGGGATCTACGGCTGCTACACCGACTGATTGTCACCTTTCACAGCAAGCAAGGCTATTCGGCAGCAGCTCCTTCTCTCGGGTTTCTCAGCAAATCTCCCCTCCCCGCCTGGCTGGCTTAATGCCCCTCCCTATGTGGAGGTAGTGTTTGATTATAGCAGCACAATCCCCACCCCAAGTCCACCCTCCTGTGTGAGGCGTAGTGATTGTAACCGTTTTAAAACAGGTCAAGCTTCATCGGCGCAGTGTGCGGGGGAATCCACACTTCCCCGCTCGCGCTCGTCTCCGAACGGGGTTGGTTTCTTCAAACCAACCAGGTGAGCTCTGACCTTTGCTCCATTCCTTTCTGGTGCTTGTTCATTTAATATCCGTAGAAATCGCTCCGTTGAGCAAGAGAGAGAGCGCCCGACCCCACGTGCTCCACTTACGAGCGGTCACCGTGGGCAGTGAGAGAGTGGGACCTAGTGCCCCAATTGGCACCGGCCAGCCCCTTAAGTGTGGGCTACGTACCCTTGGGAGGGCAACCCTAGCCTTGCTGGCACTCTACCAGCAAGGGTCTTGATCCATCACCTCCCCTTAGCATCATTTGGTCACCCCCTGGCTTGTGTGTGTGCGGCGGCGAATTGGCCCCAATCTAGGACTTGATTGCTATGTGATTGTGATTGTGGAATAGGTCCTAGGTCTCCCGTTTTTTTGCTGCATACCCCTTGGTTGTTTCACATCAGTAACGGCCTGAGCTAGACCGTCACGTTCGTGTAACGGTCTAGGGGTGGTGCGTTACAGTCCTTCTGCTCCGATTTCCGTCGTTTTGGTTTCTGCTTGTCTTGGCTTGTCCTTGTGGTCTGCCTGCAGTCCCGTGGATGTCTCCTGACGTCCTATGAGGGCTAAGACTACGTTGTAAGATGGCCATGAGTCCTCTTGCTTGGGGTAGGATTCTCTATCCTACTCTTGTGTGCATCTTTGTTTGGTTCCGGTCAACCCGGGGTGACCCAGTGGTTGATTGGTGACCTTGTGTGGGTGTCTTGGCAGTTCTGTCCAGTCCGAGACACTGGTTCTGGATGTCTCAAGGTGTTGCCTTACCTCGGTCCGTGTGTCCAAGTGTGCTGAGGGTCTCCGGTGTCCCCTCAGGTCTCCGTGAGTTATTTTCTGCGGAGTGTCGTTTCTTGTGGCTTAGGATTAGACCGATTGGCGGCTTGTTCCGCTGTCTGTGACGATCTTTCCTTGAGTCGCTCGACTCAGGATCGTTACACGGTAGGTCTAGTTGCCTTGTCCGGAGTCTATTGGCAGTGGTTGTGCTGCCATTGGTGCCTTGAAGTACGTGTCATAGGGTGTTATTGCCTGCTTGTACTTCGGCACTTGTGTTTTAGAGTTTCTATGTCTTGTAAGCCTCCTTTTGTTGTTACCCTGAGGTCTTTGAGTGCCGATCCGCAAGCGGATAGCGGAGGGGTGTTCCCGAGATACGGTTTGTAAGCTAGTTCCGTGGGCTCCCAGCCAACGGTAGCGTCCTACCGAGGGGGAAAACTAGCCAGAGAACCTGACTTAGGCTAGAGCCAGTGTGTGCACACGTTGTCAGGGACCGAGGACCTACGCCGACGGGCGTGACCCTGACTAGTTACTTGTTCTGTTGTTGCTATTTTTCCTGTTTGGTTCAGCTCGTGTCTGCGACTCTACCGTGGCTTCCGCTGTATTGTAGGTGAGACACTTGTGGCGCAGCATAAGACGTCAGTGGTCGCAGCTGGCTGTTCCTCTTGTGAGGAGGAGGTGCTTCCGTCACGTGGCACGTGACTCTCAGCGTTTCTTGCACGTCGTGACCTTTCTGGGTTGGCCTTTCCGTGGCTGTGCCCGAGGTCAGTGTTCTGTCACATGCATGATGTTCTGGTCGTGCGTGGGACAGTGTGCACGACGTTCTAGTCGTGTGTGTGTGATCGAGTTTGTTGGTCGTCTGTGTAGGTCTTTTCTAGACCTTTTTGTCTGTTCTAGCAGGTCTTTGTCTTAGACCTGGTGTTGGGTCGGCAGATCGGTAACTTCTGACTTTGTTAGATCAGAGTCGCCCTTCTGTCGTTGCTTGGAGTAGTTTGGGGTGCCGAGGGTAGTTCGGCCGCCACTTGTCTGGCGCGGGTTCTTCCCCTTTCTTTCTTGTTCCCTACTCCTACTTCCCGTCTGTTTACTACTGCTTGTAGCATAGTTTTGCACCTTTGTAGAGTAGTTCCCGCTTTACTACACCTGCTGTTTTGTTGTTGTTGTTCCGTGTTACTGCGTGTTTTTTTCAGTGGGGATCCGCGTGACCCCTACTGAGCTAGTGACACGTGGCTCACCCCTGCCTTTCAGGTGGGGTGGTGTTGTTCGTCTGCTTCTGCGTGGTTCCTGGTGCGCGTGCTCGTTGCGTGCCGTTGCTACCAACTGGAACCTACGTCGGGCTTCCCCCGACTTCTTGGTACGTCTTTCCTTTCTGTCGACTGTACTGTGCTAGACTTGTTGTCTTTAGCTTTGGACTTGACTCTGGGATATAATTGTTAATTTGAAACTGTTAATTAAAAAGTAATTTTATTTCTGCTACTTTAGCAAACCGATCTAATGAAATTTAATTGCTTCTGCTATATCTCTATGGCTTCAATGTACTCTACACATGCCCTTGTCCCTTTGGAGCTTTCCCGCTCTTGGGAGGCCTCGCGGGTTCCATGCGGTATCACGTGTATCCGGTTGTCCTACCGGGTATGCCGAGTATCCGGAGTCGGGTCGCTACAGAATGGCTCCAGCTGAACTCAAAGAATTGCGAGCACAGTTGCTTGAATTGCTGGAAAAAGGCTATATTCACCCCAGTTTTTCTCCGTGGAGTGCTCCTGTATTATTTGTGAAAAAGAAAGATGGGAGCCTGAGGGTTTGTATTGATTACAGACAGCTAAATCAGGCAACTATCAAGAACAAATATCCGCTTCCCAGGATTGATGATTTGTTTGACCAGTTACAGTCTGCTACTGTCTTTTCTCAGATTGACCTTCGGTCTGGCTATTTTCAATTGCGGATCCGAGAATCTGATGTGGAGAAGACAGCTTTCAGCACTCGTTATGGTCATTATGAATTTTTGGTTATGCCATTTGGCTTGACTAATGCTCCAGCAGCCTTCATGGACCTAATGTAGCGTGTTTTCCGTCCATATCTGGATCAGTTCGTGGTGATCTTTGTTGATGATATTTTGATTTACTCTGCTTCTGAGGAAGATCATGCGCAGCACTTGAGGATCGTTCTGCAGACTCTGAGAGATCACAAGCTCTATGCGAAGTTCAGTAAATGTGAATTTTGGCTTCGGGAGATTCATTTTCTTGGCCACGTGATTTCTGGTGACGGAGTAGCAGTAGACCCTGCAAAGATTGAAGCTGTTCTAAATTGGCAGAGACCAAGAACTGTGACAGAGATCAGAAGCTTCTTAGGTTTGGCTGGGTATTATCGAAGGTTCATCCAGGATTTTGCAAAGATTACAGCACCAATGACTAGACTGACTCGTAAAGATGTACCTTTCGTCTGGTCGGATCAGTGTGAGGATAGCTTTGTTGAATTGAAAAGGCTCTTGACTTCTTCTCTAGTGTTGATTTTGCCATCCGGCTCGGGTGGATTTGTGGTTTGCACATATGCTTGTCGAGTTGGTTTGGGTGCAGTGCTGATGCAACATGGAAATGTCATTGCTTATGTATCTCGGCAATTGAAACAGCATGAAGAAAATTACCCCACGCATTATCTGGAGTTAGCTGCAGTTATTTTTACCTTAAAGATCTGGAGACATTACCTGTATGGTGAGAAGTTTCAAATTTTTACTGATCGTCAGAGTTTACAGTATATATTCTCCCAGAAAGATCTGAATCTTAGGCAGCGTCGCTGGATGGAGTACATGAAAGATTATGACTTCACACTCTCCTCTCAGCCGGGTAAGATGAATGTTGTGGCTGATGCTCTAAGCAGGAAAGTACAAGTCAGTCATCTGTTGCTTCATAAATGGAAATTATGGGAACAGCTTCCGAGAGAGGCGTTTAGCGTGGATATTCCTGCCGATCCGAGGACAGCAGTTTGTGCTAGTTTGGCTTTGGGTTCAGCTTTATATCAGCAGATTAAAGAAGCTCAACAAGCTGATCCTGATTTGGCTCGTGTTATATCAAGATACGATGTTGAATTTGATGATGAGCTGGTTATCAGTTTTTATGGCAGAATGTATATTCCCGCGGATGATTCATTGAGACATGCGGTTCTGAGTGAAGCCCATGGATCCCGCTTTGCTATTCACCCAGGCACCACTAAGATGTATCAGAATTTGAAAAAGCAGTTATGGTGGCCAGGTATGAAGAAAAAGATGTGGCTGTGTTTGTTTCTAAGTGCTTGACTTGTCAGCAGGTTAAAGCCGAACATCAAAAGCCAGGTGGATTGCTTCAGCCGTTAGAAATTCCAATGTGGAAATGGGATCATGTCACTACAGATTTTGTGATGGGTTTGCCTCGGACTTCACAGGGTTTTGATGGTATTTGGTTGCTTGTTGACAGATTAACTAAGACTGCCAAATTATTACCGATAAAAGTCTCCTGGAATGTGCAGAAGTTGGCCGACCTTTACGTTCATAAGATAGTGCCACTGCATGGAATTTCTATTTCACTTGTGTCAGATCGTGATCCACGGTTTACCTCCGGCTTCTGGCGCAGTTTTCAGAAAGCTTTGGGCACTAAATTAGCCTTCAGTTCAGCGTATCACCCGCAGTCAGATGGACAGTCGGAAAGAACTATTTAGACTCTGGAAGATATGCTAAGGTCGTGTTGCCTAGATTGGCAAGGTTCGTGGTGTCAACACCTGCCACTTGTTGAATTTGCTTATAATAATAGTTTCCATTCCAGCATTGGTATGGCTCCTTATGAGGCACTATATGGTCGTCCTTGTCGTACTCCCTTGAACTGGTTTGATGTTGGGGACAGACTTTTAACGGGACCTGACATGGTGCCGCAATGTTCTGATGTGGTTCGTCTGATTAGGCAGAGATTGTTGACAACTCAGAGTCGACAGAAAAGCTAAGCAGATCAGCGCAGACGTCCACTGCAGTTTGAGCCCGGAGACATGGTTTTTGTCAAGGTGTCTCCGATGAAAGGTGTTTCCAGATTTGAGAAGCGTGGAAAGCTTAGTCCGCGTTATGTCGGCTCGTTTCCTATTGTTGAAGCTGTGGGTCATGTAGCTTATCGATTGTAATTGCCAGCAGCTATGCAAGCAATTCATGATGTGTTCCACGTCTCTCAGCTGAGGAAATATGTATCTGATGCATCCCATGTCCTAGATGGCTCTGTTTGGCCCGAAGTGACTGCTGATTTGTCTACGCCAGAGTTCCCTATTAGAATTGAAGACCGTCGTGAGCAACGGTTGAGAAATAATGTTATCCCTCTGGTAAGAGTCGCTTGGCAGCACCACTCCGGTAATGAGTCTACTTGGGAGCGTGAAGATGAGATGCGTCAGCTTTTTCCTTTCTTATTTCAGTAAGGTATAATTCTGTTTCTCAGTTTCCTCCTTATCCATCATTGTGAATTTCGAGGGTGAACTTTTTATTAGGAGGGAGGGACTGTGAGGCCCGTGCTTTAGCGGATCTTTAGTGGTTCGGACCTAGAATTAATTCTGGACTTTTCGGCTATTTCCTAGATTTTTAGGAATTTTTCTGGTTTTTTTAGGATTTAATTGGAATTATTTGAGTTTTTAAAAGGGGAAAATAAGGTTTATATATATATATATATTAACCTTTTTTAGTCTTTTCCCATTTTCCCCACTCCCTCTCTCTCCCCCCTCGTCGATCTCCCTCTCGTCCTCTCTTTCCCCCCTCCGATCGCCTCTCCCTCTCTCCTTGGGGATCCAGGCGAAACGGCGGTGGTTCGAGGCGTGGAGCTCGCCGTTGGAATCCTCGCATCGAGTGGAGCGCGTTGACGCCCACCTTGACGTGGTTTGCGGCTCGTGGGAGCGAGACGGAGCGTGGAGGCTCGGTGTTTCCCTTCCCGTGCATGTGGCCTAATCGGCCGTTCCGGCTTGAACGAGGTAGGGGGATGGAATCCTGAGCTCATTAGGAGCCTTCCCTATAGCTTGTTCTTCTCGTTGAGCTCCTATAGTGTGCATGTGGTGTATTTCTCGTTTATCATGCTTAGGTTTCGTTCTTCACGTTTAATCCATTGTAAGCATGATAAATGAATGTTTTAGTAGTATATTGTTGTTGTGGGCGTGTGGTTTGGCAGGAAAATAGGTTTTCGTCGTCTACCTGGCGATTTTGGTCGCCCGGGAGGGAAGCCGGTTTCAAACGTAACCCGTCCGTAACCCAGACGGTGTGACGGTCATACCAGGAACCGTCACGCGCGTAACGGTCCTCATGGGACGCGTTACAGTCCTGTGACGGACCTAAGTTGGTGCGTCACAGGGTGTGTAACGGTCGGACCCACGACCGTTACATGTCTTTGGACTTTAGTTGGCCTGGAATGGCGGTTGGCCTGACGGCCTGTCGGGCAGCCGTCAGGGCGCCGTAATGCGCCTCCGGGTGCGCGTTACATCCTGCTAGGGCGTTAAAAACTGTGGGTTTTGTTTAGCGTCGGGTGGCTCTAACAACCAAGGGCGGAGGCGTCACAGTCGATGTAACGCACCAACCCCCGACCGTCACACTCTGTGACGCGGTGGCAGCAGACCGTCACACCCTTGTTAGTTTTTAAAAGCCGCATGTTCATTCCTTAATGCTTTCCACAATGATTATACGCCACGTTTAAGTTATTTTATGAACTAATAGCATGTTTTTAGACCCCAATAGAGTAGCTTTTCTTTCCTTGCGATGGAGCCACTGTGGTAGCCCTAAGGCCTTTGAGTTGCCGACCCGCCTGGGGATGGTGGAGGGGTGTTCCCGTCACACGGTTTGTAAGCTAGTTCCGCGGGCTCCCGGCCAGCTGTAGCGTCCTGCCGAGGGAGAAAACTAGCTAGAGGGCCTGGCTCAGGCGAGAGTCAGTGTGTGCACACGTGGTCGGAGACTTTGGACTGACACTGACGAGTGTCACTCTGACTAGTCACTTAGTTTGGTACTGTTTACGCGCTCAGCTTGTCGTGTTACAGACTGCGAGTGCTTGAGATGCAGTGTAAGTCGTCAGTGGACGCATTTGGTTTCTACTCCCTGTAGTTGTCATGTTCCCTGTGGCTTGGTTAGTTGAGGCACATTCTATTGGTAGATTTAGTTCTTGTCGTTTAGACTTATATGTTATTGGCATGTATTAGCTGTTATACATGTTCAGTAGATTTACAGCTTTCAGTCTTATCATGCCATTGCCTGTTCATTTATTAAATGCATGCTCTAATTGCTTTAATTTCGCATGATTGCGTGTTTAGCACGAGGTAGGGATCCGCGTGACCCCTACTAAGTCTGGCTGTGACTCACCCTTCTTTCAGGTGAGCCGCGCCCGTCGTCTCCCGGTGTTCCCCGTGTGCTCAGAGACCGTTCTTAGCTGCCAGCAGTA
This sequence comes from Amorphophallus konjac, assembly GCA_022559845.1. Lineage (NCBI taxonomy): Eukaryota > Viridiplantae > Streptophyta > Magnoliopsida > Alismatales > Araceae > Amorphophallus > Amorphophallus konjac. The sequence continues at coordinate 312,708,810 of CM040121.1, forward strand.
GACGGGTTGCCTTTTTGGCTTTCTGGTGTACTTTTGCCGGGGTATGCCCCGAGTAGTTGTACTTTTGGACTAACACTCTTGTGCCTCTGGACTAGTTTATATATTTAGCACTCTATTTATTTTGAAATTGCTTCTGCACTTTTGTTAAATCTTATTGCCTAAATCTAATAGGCGCGCTTGTGATTGAGATTCATTATACATCCCCTCGACAAACTTCACTAACCCTTCAGGGGCCTCATCAGCCTCTTGGGTGGCTTCCCCAGTTCCTGGTATCGGTGTATCGATGTTATCGGTATATCGGTATCCGGAGCTCTGGGTTGTCACACCAGTCCTGGGTTCCAGTTCCGTCAACGCCCAATATTGGCAACCAATCCTGGGTTCCAACACCATCAGCACTCCAGATGGGCTTCTCATCCTGGATCCCAACTTTCTCAAGCACTTATTTGGGTTTCCAGCCCTAGGTCCCAGCTTCATTAGCTCCCAGTACAGGCTTGCTGCCTCGGGTACTAGCTTCATCAACACCCAGCACGGGCGTCAAGCTCCAGGTCACCATTCATCTGACATCCTAAGTTCACAACATGGGTCACGAACCCCGAATTCCGGCAACAACTCCGAGGGCCTAAGCAAATGCCTGGCTCCAGGTCCCCACTATGATGGCCCCAGCTCGGGCATCGAACTCCCGAGCTCCGGCTACACCGACACTCACCAGAAGCCCCATGCTCCAGACAACCCCGGACCGGGTTCATTCGGTCCAGCACTTTGGTGCTGAGTCAACCTCAGCCTTGCAAACAAAAAAAGCGGTGCCATTGTGGCTACAGAAATGGGTGACCCACTGCCACCACCCCTGCCTCTAGAAAACAAGATGAGACTCAAAGGAGCCAATGCACCAGTACCACACCGGGGGCAACCACCCTGATCCAATATCCAACCTCCCAAGCCCAAGCAAGGGGGCAACTCCAGGGGGGAGCGTTGGTCCTCCCTCAAGTGATTATGGGTCATTAGAAAAGAAGCCAAGCCCATTTGGGGGTCGCGAGACAAGAGATCCCTCCACTCACCAGAATGGCACAAAGCCCAAAATTCAGCAGAGCAGTTGTCGGCTCAAGATCTTACTATCGAGTGAAGCATCCGTCAAGGTAGACTCTAGCTCTTGATAGACTGGGGGAACCGACATCAACCAGTAACTCGGAAGCCCACCCTACCTACGTCAATCAAAGATTTGGGGTGAATCCCACCGACACCCACCCGGTAGCCCGAAACAAACTCCACCTGCATCAGCCAACGAATTGGGGGAACCCCCGCCAACGCCGACTAGTACACCAGCAAAGCTCCATCGGGTCCCCACCGGTGGCTACCAGCAAACCCTGGTGGGGGTGGTCTATCCCTTCGGTATTTACCATGTCCCATGGGGTAGCAACACCTAGGCAGACACTCAGTCCAAGCGTGGCTTCGGCCATCAAGATTATTAAGGCAGAGCCACCAAGACCCCAGTCAAAGTCCCAGTCACCTATAGCAAAGACCAGCCAGTCTCTGGATCCACCATAAAGTCTCGAGCTACTCGATTGAGGGTCGATCCACAGTCGCTTCTACAACAGCAACAAATCATCGATGGCGCAACCTACAGGCAACGTCCCCTGATAGCGACAAGCTAAGGACGACAGCCGCAATGCTCGCAGGTACCAAAAAAAATACAAAAAAAATAAAAATGGGCTAAAAATAGAGATACCCCGGCGGACTCAGCCACTCTCTCCATAAGGAGGTGGCTGGGGGTAAAAAGACCTCAAACCCAGCTGAGGTGAAAACCCCCCAGGGCACCTTAGGCAAAATCAGGTTACCTTCGGTGTGAAAACCCGCAAGGGCGCATCAAAAAATGCGAGTGGAGGCCAGCTCTGGCGAAAACCCGAAAGGGTGGTGGAGCTGGTAAAGAGAAAAAAGAAAACTCTCTCTTCCTCACTAGGAACAATCAACCACCTCGCCATAAATCCCTGACCGGTCTACCGCAACAGTGGGTCAGCATACCTTCTTCTGGCTGTCACACCATAACGACCGGTCTACACCCAATCTTTGACCAATACACCATCAAGGTCGGTCATCTCCCAGCATCCACGTCAATACACTATCACAGTTGACCCACCTATTTCCTCCTAGCCTTACACCACCCAGCCAATCTCTATCCCCTCTATCAATACACCTGTATGGCCGTTTGCCCTTCACCCCTGCCATACACCTCTACGGTCGGCCCGCATCTACCCTTGAACAAAACAATGCCAAAGTCAATCAAACACCTGATCTCTAGCGAAAACACCACAATGGTTGGCCTACACATCACCTAGTTCTTGACCAATACACCTTCCCGGTCAGTTAAATCCCTATCCTTTGGCCAATACACCTCTTTGGTTGGCCTATGTCAATTCATGGCTTATACGTCGCCACAACCCAGAACCTCAGCCTTTGGATCGTCAAAGTCGACCCGTTCAAGCTTCAGCACAAGCTCCAGCTACAAGCTGCACGGATCAGCCAGCCTGAAGGTCTATGTGAAGCACCAGATTGCTCGACAATTAGCCAAGCCCCAGCAAGCAACTCTGACATCAACACAGAGGATCAACAACAATGATCCCACCAACAGCGTCCTTCGACAGCAACAAGCTAAGGATGTCACGCCCCGAGCCTTTATTACAGCGGAAGACTCGCTCGGGGAGCGCGAACAACCGGCATGGTAAGCCTCTTGCAAGCAAGAATCAATCAGAGCGCGAGACAATCACACAAGTAAATGCAATTGCACAAGATTTAATCAACTTCAACTTCATATCATAATGCTCAATATTCAAAGATACAATCACTAATTTGATTTTCATTCTACTAGACTCAAGAAATAGGAAAATTACATTAACTCAATCTAGACATTATAGACTTCCTAAGTCTTCGCTCATCTTTAATCGCTCTCAAATCCGCTACTTGAATAATCCGAATCCGAACCCGACTCACTTTCATTTCCTGAAAAAGATTGGAAATAGGTAATGAGCACACTTGCCCAGTAGGTATCTTCGCATCAACATGAAGGCACTATTAAAGTGATTAACATTTTCTCTCTAAATAAATAAGATAAAATCATGCAATACGATGATCATGCGATTAAATCAAAGTAACAAGACTATCATATTAGATGGAATGAGAACAAGAATGAACTAGTAAGAATAGGACAAGAACATGATATTGGCCTTTCATGAACAAGAATATATCGAGAATGTACTAGCAAGCCACATATTCCTCACTTTAGCATCTTATGCTTATAAGCAAGTGCTTCGTGAATTTCTGTGGAATATCAAGCAAGATTGTCATGTCGTGTCGTGGATCTTCACTTATTTATAGAAATAGTACTCCCAGCGCAATGCGACGCCAGTAGCATCATACCCCATGGTTTATAAAATAGTATGTTTCTGGCAATCAATCGAGGGGACTAGCATAGAGCCCTTGAACACAATCAGTGCTCGATCGCATCTTCAGTTATAAATTAAGCTACTTCCACACAGTATAACAGTAAAGTATGGCCAAGAATATAGCACTTCCAATAATTCCATGATAACTAAAATCAATGAATGAATGCTTCAACATAAGAATGTAGGAGTCAAGAAATAGACTTTGAACAATGTCATGCTCATAGAAATAAATCGACAGCATAACGGTACATTCTTTTATCGTTTATTCATTATATTAAGTTTCTTAAGCAATATGATAGGTTCTAGATCATCAAGATTTATCTAGAATCATTGAAATATCAACCCTTGGTCAAACCTTGGGTTAACATATATAAGCTATGTAACGGTCGTTTACTGGGCCGTTACATTATGTAACGCGCCACTAATGGGCCGTTAAAATGATCAGAGTCTAGAAAGAAAAAAATAGACTCAGAGGAATGTGACGGTCTGGCACTGGGCCGTTACGTGAGCCTGACGGTCCAGTTCAAGGCCGTTACATTTCAAGAATCAGAAACCATGATAGTGCATTCTATTTATTGGGCTTTAATGGTACAACCAACTCGGCGTCCTAGTGGGAATCCCAGGCTCGCGGAGAATTACGGAGGCCTTGAAACAATGATTTCCTAGTCCATTGGAAGGAATATCCAATAGAGAGGTCCTCATGTCCAAGATTGTGTTCCTATAGTGCAAAGTGTGAACTAATGACAACATACCGGAATATGTGCCATGTACTTATGGAATTGACTCTATTGACAGAGAGAGATATGTATAATCAATGTGAAATCATGATGAAAACTCCGCCAATACAATGTTAAAAAATCATTCTTTATAATACAAAACTATATAATTTGGCTTCAAAAATTAACATAACTCAATAAAAGTGAGACCACAAAACATGCAATACCTATCATGAATGATCAAATAACCTTAAAATCACATGATCAGGTTAAAACTTAGGTAACTAGGCTTTAACAATAATAATATTGGCAGGTTATATTCTGTCTTGGGGTTGACAGAACACAGAGTATAACGGTCTGGAGATGGGGCGTCACTGTGATTGTGACGGTCAGGACCCAGCCGTTACATGAATGTAATGCGTCTGTCCAAGCGCGTTATAATCAACCGTGAAACCCAAACCCAATCAGGGAGTATAACGGTCTGTCGTGGGGCCGTTACATGTAAGTGACGGTCCTTCTGTGATGCGTTACAGTCTCTGCTAACAGGAAACAACTATAGAAGCTAAGAGATCAACTCACATCATGTCTTTTCTCAAAACATCATGAGTTTCTAGATATGTTAACAAAGTAAAGGTTGTCTATATGCATGGGTATTGATGAATAGATGGATAGTCAAGTCTTTAATCTTTAGTTAGGGCTAAGGGAAGCATGATATGCATAGAACCAATAAAACATGAAATTGATGATCTAGCATGCATGAAATCCAATCAAAACAGAGGCTCTTAGTCCTATCAAGTTATTTTTGCCGTTCATGAGATAACCTACCTCTTACTTAGACTGTGGTTCCTGAATTTGGTAGAGAACCTTGCCCTAGATCTCCTCCTTCTCTTGTGACTTTTCCAGCAACTTCCTTGGGCTCTAACTCCACGACCTCTTGACCTAAAGATGTGAAATTCGGAGGGGAGTTAGTCTAAAGTATTGTGAACAAATTATTCTAAAGAACTTACCTGAGATAATGACTCCTTACCTTGCTTCCTTACGCCCAAAAAGTAAGGGTCGCACAGTTCAGAACTATGCCCTATTTATAGAGTTTAGACTAGGGTTTGAGGATTAGATCGAGTTTAGAGTCTTTATTTCATCAAATCCTAATCTCTCTGAGTCCTTAACAATATTACAAGCCTTCCCAAGTCGATCCTTAGTGGATAAGATCATCAAATTCTGATCTTTCTACTTGTTCTTTCTTTTACGGAACTAAAGTATGTAATGGTCGTCATCTCGTGCGTTAGAGATATGTGACGGTCTCATGATAGACCGTTACATATCTTGTTTCCAGAGTTCAACATGCCTCAAACTCTTCAACTCACGGAGTACACATAGTGTAACGGTCTATCTCCCACGCGTTACAAGTATGTGACGGTCAGGCTGTAGACCGTTATATTCGTCGTGGACAGAGTTCAAATAAATTAAAACTCTTTTGATAATTATCCATTAACTTATCTTATTAAGTGATGTTTATCTTTAAAAATCTGAGAGTAGGCTTAAATACCTTCTAGAATATGGGCCAACTTAATGGGCCTGGTTTAAAAACCCTTTAGACTTTAATTAAGTGAGTTGGGTTAATTGATTAACACCATTTGGCCTTATATTGATTTATAAGTTCAAATTAGTCCCTTTAATTGCTAATAATGCCATAAAATTATCAAATAAATTCTGGGGCACTACAAAGGACACCCAATGCCTGCCACCGAACAACCAAAAGGCTCTCAGGTAAACGCAAAAAAAAAACAACAACAACAAAATGGGATTAAAAATAGAGATACCCCGGTGGACTCAGTCGTTCTATTTCTTAAGGAAGCGACTGGGAGCAAAAAGGCCAGTGTAACACCCTCGAATATAGCTAAGTTGTACTCTATATCACTAAGGCACCTTTTGAAGTATCGACTCAGTTCTTGAAAAGAACTCCGAAGTTAAGCGTGCTTAATGGGCAGTAGTATTGGGATGGGTGACCTCCCGGAAAGTCCCCCATTTTGGAGCCGATCACTATTAAAAAGAGACAAAACCGTGAAGCCGGAAGGCCAAAGTGGACAATATCTCGACGGTATAGAGTACATCGTGTGACAGAATGGTATCAGAGCTATATCCCAACCGGAAGTGTAGGAACTAAGTGCCATGCAGGGTAAAGTGTTACGCTGTGGGAGCCATCTCTTGAACCCGCAATGGGACAAAGTGCTATATAGTGGGAGTCACCTCTTGAGCCTATAGAGGCCACCTTTAGAGTCCTACCTGCCTGGGGATTTGATTGCATGCTATATATGCCCAGCGACGAGGACGTCGCCTATCTAAGAGGGGTAGATTGTAACACCCTCAAATATAGCTAAGTTGTACTCCATATCACTGAAGCGCCTTTTGAAGTATCGGCTCAGTTCTTGAAATGAACTCCGAAGTTAAGTGTGCTTAATGCGGAGTAGTACTGTGATGGGTGACCTCTCGGGAAGTCCCCCATTCTCGAGCCGATCACTGTTAGAAAGGGATAAACCTGTGAGGCCGGTAGGCCAAAGCAGACAATACCTCGACGGTATAGAGTACAAGGTGTGATCGAATATATTATATAATTATTAGTCATATAATAATTATGGAAGAGAAAATTTTGATATAAGTAAAAATAGAAATAGCTAAATTAGTTGATGGGCTATAATATTTAATCTATGGGCTTTAAAGTACACTACAATTAAATCTTAAATACAAAACCAAATTAATGTTGCCCTTAAACCCAACCCAAGAGAAATCCACCACAAAGAACCCTTAAACAAGAAGCCCAACCCACATAAAGATTTATTGACTTTAAAACCTTAAAGGCCCTAAAACCCAACAGTTAAAATGGACTTTTAGGAAATCTCGTGGCCCTATTTGTTTGGGGGATAAATCGGGATACCTATTCACTTTGGTTGCTCATACAAGGTATTCCATTTGAGTTAGGATATATAGGCTCTTATCCTGGTTTATCTCGGGAAAAGTTGTTCTACCAAAAATGTGGAATGTAATATACTGGATTCTTCGGATCGAAATCGGAGAGCTGTCGGATCGCTTTCGTGGGTCCTGATACGTGTTTTATGATCCACACAGGTTTTTCCCTTGTATAACTTGCGGAACCCTATGGAGAGTTGACCGTTGAGTTTTGCTACTCAAGGACGCTATAGGTGCATTGTGCTCGTTCTGAGGATCGCGAAGACTATTTTTCTATATTTTTATGAATTTATGGATTTTTGTGTAGAAAATTGGATTTTAGGAAAATTGCATAATTTCCTAATTTATTTTTTCTTCTTAACCCTTCTCTCTCTACTCTCTCTCCCCTCACGTCTCTCATTTCTCTCCCTCCATTCTCTCTCCTCTCTTCTCCTCTGACCGCTGGGCACACGACTGTGATGAGGTGGATGAGGCGGGAACATTATGGAGCCGTCGTGGAGCGTGTTGGTGTGAAGAATGGAGCGTGGTGTTGGCGCGATCCCTCGGTGGATTCAAACCCGGCGTGGGCGGTTTGTGTGATGGTTTTCAGCGTATCGTGGTTTTTTCAGTGCATGAGATCTTCGGTGGAGGTAGGGGGACAGATGCCCTACTCTTTACTGTGTTCTCTCGCGATTTGGAGCCGAACGGTGTGACTTTGAGCGAGTTTTGTTAAGTTTTGGCGAAAAGCATGTTAGGGGGTGTGAGCTGTGTTCGCCATTTCAGGCGACATTTTCTAGTTTAATTGGTTTCATTTGAACCCCTGACATGTTTGGAATCTTTTCCCGCCAGTTTTATTGAATTTGGTTGAGAATCGGAGTCGGTATGAGCCCGGTTGTCCACGTGAGTCATTTTGGGTCGATTCGTGGGAATCGCCTGTTTGATCATCGTTTTGTGGTTTGTTGGCCCCTTCCGGCTTGTGGATGGTCGGCAATGTCATTGTGGATGTTTCCCCGTCGTTCTAGAGATGATTTGGGAGTGGAAAAAGGGTTTTTGTGTGGATTTTCTAATTTTCGCTCCGTGATGAGAATGCGCTGGTTGTGTGCGTCGCGTTCTCAGTGGAACGCACTAAACGATGCACTGCGTCTCGTGAAGGAGATGAATAGTTTGGCGGTTCGGAACGCGCCGCTCGTGATGAGCGCGATCCTATTTAACGCAACCCATGTAATGGGAGCGATCTGCTATTAACGCGACCCAAGTGGGGGGCGCATCTATGAATTATCGCGCTTGAGGTTCTGGCCGCGTCTATTAATGTGACTTAAGTAAGCGCTGCGTCATTGTGATATCGCGACCCAAGTGATGGGCGCGTTAATCATCGTGCAGGGTATATGCACGTTAATGTTTTCTCTTTTTCATGTTTTGTTTGGGCTGTCTCGGTCTCCGATAAACCCAATATTCGATGCCTTGTTGGCTTTTGGCTCGATGGATGACTTTGGTGTCCTATGAGAGTCATATGTGTATCAAGGGATGCCAGAGGACTGACTTTATCCCGAGAAGTGTGTAGTGTTATGTCCTTCCGGTTAATGTGGCTTTGAGCCCTTGGCTAGCCCATTGTTCCGTGGATGTCTTGGACGTCCTATGAGGGCTGTCACTGCGTTATAGGGTGTCTGAGAAGGCCACCGTACCGAGTAGTGTTTTGTGTTATATCGAGAGTCATTATGGTTTCTAGTCAACCCAGTTGTGACCCAGTGGTTGACACGTGACCTCGTGAGTGTCTCATCTATCTTGTGAGGATCGAGACATGGTTTTGAGAGCTTGGTCGTGCTATCCTACCTCGGTTTGCGTGCCATGTGGTTTGAGGGCTTTTTGGTGATCCCTCGTGTTCCGTGCTTTGTGTTATACAGAATTGTGAGTCCGTTGTGTGGCTGGGAGGCTGAGGACTCATCGTTGATGTGTTTTATCATGATTTTAGCTTAGGGACTAGGTTGATTAACATCATGTGCTGTGATGTGCGACGATCTTGACCCGAGTCTTGTGACTCAAGGATCATTGTCAGCAGGTCTAGTTGACTGTCTTGAGTCTGGTTACAGTTATATACTACATTACGCTCCGTAGTATGTGCGATAGGTGTGTGTTTACCCTATTTGTACTTCGGTGTTCACTATTTTGGAGTCTCTGTGTCTAGTGAGCCTCCACTAGTCATAGTCTAACGACACCTCTGTGTGTCGGCCCACCTAGGAGTGGTGGCGGGGCAGTTCCCGATAGACGATTTTTAGGTTACTTTCCGTGGGCCCCCTTGCTTTGCAGTAGCGTCCTACTGGGGGGAAAACTAGCTAGAGGCATGGCTCAAGGTATTGGGCTTGTGTGTGCACATGTGGTCAGGGGCGATTGGACGAGCGCCGACGGGCGTGACCCTGACTAGTCACTCGTTACTGTTGTTCCTTGTACTTGGTTCGTGTCTCAGTTACCACGCTCGAGGCGAGTGGGAGACACATAAGACGCAGTGTAAGACGTCAGTGGACGCATCTGGCTGTTCTTCTAGTGAGGAGGTGCTTCTGTCACTTGACGCATGACTCTTGTGACTTGTGTTTTCGTGACTGGTTTCCATATGATTGACGTGACCTGTCGGGTAGTCTGCGTTGGCTTCACCCGCGGTCTAGTCTAGTCTAGCATACACGACGGGGAGCTCATGTATGTTTGTGCCTTTGACTGTGTAGTTCTTTGGTAGGCTTTACCTGTTTTGGTAGGCTTTTCACGATAGGGTTTCATGATTTGACAATGGATCGGTAACGCCCGACTTTGTGAGATCGGGGTTCGCCTTTCTATTGCTGTTCGGAGTAGTTTAGAGGGCCGAGGTTCCTTCGGTTGTCGTGTTTCCTTGTTACGGCTTTCCTCTTTACCTTTACTGTTGTTACTCCTATTGTTACTACTTTGCTTTTAGTGTAGCACTATTGTTACTGCGTGTTTTGTGTTAGGGTTCATCGGGATCCCTACTGAGCCAGTGACACGAGGCTCACTCTAGACTTTTCAGGTGTAGCAGTTCTTCCTCCTGCCGGGCGGTACTTGCTGCGTGGTTCTTGGTTGCCAACATTGCCAGTGTCGGGTTTCCCCCGACTTGAGAGTATGTTTCTTTCCTGTTGGATTGTACTTGTCTTTCTGTTGGACTGGACTCTGTTAGTTTAATTGTTATAGAAAATGTAATTTTATTTCTGCTACTTTACTAATCCTGATCATTGAAATTTAATTGCTTACTGCTTTATCTGGAAGTTCAATGTATTATCACATACCTTTCTATCCCTTCGGAGCTTTTCCGCTCTTGGGAAGCCTTGCAGGTTCCAAGTGGTATCGAGTTTACCCGGTATCCGGAGTCTAGGTCGCCACAGGTGGTATCAGAGCAGAGTTCAGAGTTGTTCAGAATTTTACTGAGCTAGATGAGCTTTTGTTTGTGAAGTACATGGGAATTTGAGATATTACAGTATTGAGAGTCCTTAAGGTCCAGTATAGTCAGTAGTTGGCATAGGTTTTGCAATTGTTTATCGCTTTGTTTTCACGTGTTGTCTTATGCATGCTGTGTTGGCACTATGCGATATGGTTTTTGCTCTCATAAGGATGTGATGGAATGTTCTTCTTTTGTCATGTGGTTTGTGTCGGTTATGCTGTACTTGGCAGAGTTCGCCGGTAGGCGTGAATCTGTGGTGCGGTGTTCGAGATTTTTTTTTCCGTGGCTTATTCAGGTTGCTGGTGACTTTATCGTTGGGGTGATGGCCATGCACATTTTTATGTTGTTTTTGGTCGTCCCAACTTGAGGTTTGTTCTACCCCTGAGGTGTTAAGGTTGTGTTGTGGTGGTCGATTGGATGCCTTGTTTGAGAGAATACTCGGGCGAACCTAGGATTTTTCTTCCTGGTGAGCTACTGTTAGTCGAGCTTGATTCTTCTCATCCTGTTTGGTGGCGTCTTTTTGAGGTAAGCTTTGGGAGTGCTATCTCGGTGAAGCCTTTGTCCTGTGTCTGCTTAAGTGTGGACTGTGTTAGTTCTGAACCTGATTTGCCATTGTTCGACGATTGCTTGGCTTTGGACCAAGTTTGTGTGTTGGGGGCCGTTGTGCACCGTGTCCGATGTGCCATGTTTGGAGACTGTTGTGCTATAAAGGTTCAGTAATCGTGTCAGGACGTGAGGATGAACTGAGATTAGTGTTTTTTGTGCTTTGTGCTGAAGCTGGTGCTCTTCATGGCTTGCACTTTGGTGACTTGTGATCGGTTGTTAGCATGATCGGTACTCGAGGCATGGTATATTGTAGTTTCGTGAATTGCGATGGCACCGAGTGTGTGCTGAGATGCGAATGCCAAGTTATTTGTGATTCTTGTGTGCGTTGTGTGAGTGCACAGCGGAAGGGTGTGGGCTTATAACCCACAGGTCGAGGATCGTTTGGTTGGAAGATTCTGGCCGGCCAAGAGGTTTGTTTCCTCGGTGTGATTATCGCCTTGGCTTTGTGTGCCTTGATGATGTTGGTTGACGTGCCGTTGCTGGAGGCTTTGTGATGGTTGGCACCGACATGCGTGAGGATTGGGGAAATATGTTGGCGTATATGCTGGTCGAGTACCCTTTTCTTCTCTATTTTTTTCTTGGGAGTTAAGCTCTCAGGACGTGATCGTGGTCCTTGAGATACGTTCCCCGAGATTATTATTATTGTTGTTGTGGATCCTTGTTGGTAAGCTACTCGCAGTGTGACTTGTATATGTTAGCCGTGTGTTCAGCTGTAATTGTGCCTTGATGTGACCCAGCTTGCAGTTGTCTCCCGTGGTTCTGTGATAAGAACGGAGTCGGGATTTTGCAGGTGTTGTTGCTATTGGTTGGTGGTTGTGTTCAGCTTGGGAGGAGTTCCCTGTGAGTCTGATTTGGCATTGTGTGGACCGAGGTCTTGTCAGTTGGCTTTGTTGTACTCTTCTGTCGTGGTAGAGTCGGCATGCGACTCGAATCAGATGTAATATCTGAGTGAGGACTGACTTGATTATGCTCGTGGACCAGTGCTGTCGTTGGCGTTCTGCGTGCCAATTTCATTGCTATTTTTGGCGCGGAAGCCGATGCTATGGAGCGATCAGCTGAGAGGACTGTGTTTCCTTGTTTAAGCTGATGCTTGTTGTATCTGTCGAGTGTGTTTTGTTGGGAGAATGTTGTGCATGTATGATACATGCATGCTTCTCCACCTTAATGAGGTTTTGATGATGTCTACCTATGAGTCACTGATGATTCTAACTTGCACTTGATAACATCAATATTCATACATTTCAGGTCATTGTAAGTAAAGTATAAGAAATCAAGAATGGCATGCAAATCTAGGTAATTGGCAGTATGTAAATCAAGGCTAAATTCACGATACAGAAATTCAAGACCAAGAATCTTCTAAGTTGAAAGAGAAACTCAAGATACATGATTGCATAGAAATCGAGGCAACTCGATGCACAAGAATCAAGGCAGATGATAAATATTTGGTGCACAGAAATCAAGGCATTGGTAACACATAATTTAAGGTAACAGGTTTCACAGAAGTCAATGCAGTCAGGTTAGTGCAGCTGCTGAGGTCGATGCACATCAGCACTTCAAGAACAAAGGTCGATGCACATTCTGTCAGTGAAGAAGTAAGGTCGATGCACATCACTGTTCATGAAGAAGTAAGGACGATGCACATTCATCACCTTGCATATAAGGTCGATGCACATTTGCATCCAAGGTCGATGCATGTTTTGAGATCATGTGATATAGGTCGATGCACATAGCATGCATAGTAAGGTCAATGCACATTTGCATCTAAGGTCGATGCATGTTTTGAGATCATGTGATACAGGTCGATGCACATAATGTAGCATACATAGTAAGGTCGATGCACATGCCGAAGACCTGCAACTAAGGTCGATGCATCTCAAACCACTACAAGACCAAGAGGTCAGTGCACATGAAGAGGTCCTGCACTGTCAAGGTCAGTGCCTATATGCAGTCAAGTCTAGAAGGTCGATGCACATCCCATAGCATTGCACACTCAGGTCGGTTCTCATATGCAGCCTAGTCCAGAAGGTCAGTGCACATGCTGAAGACGTGCGACTAAGGTCGATGCACATGTAGAAGACTTGGACTAAGGTCGATGCACATGAAGACTTTATGTTCAACAAAGGTCGCGCACATGTCCAAGGTTGATGCACATTTGTATGAAAGGCCTGTGCAACTTCTTCTAAACTGCTAGGAAGGTCGATGTACCTTAGCCATTTCAGAAGAAAGGTCTGTGCAACTTTTTCCAGTCTGCTGTCTCAAGGTCTATGCATATGTCCAAGTCTGTGCACATGAAGGAACCAAGGTCTGTGCATGTTTGATGAAATGCCTCAATGAAGAAGAAAGGTCTGTGCATGTTTTGCCCACAACTTTACAAGGTCTGAGCATACTCCGAACCAAGGTCTATGCATGTTTGCCTTCAGCGTAAGAAGAATGAAGTGTTTTATGAAATGCCTCAATGAAGAAGAAGGTCTACCTCTGTCTTCCCAGAAGCATTTCAAGCCAATTTTCTATCAGATCAAGTGGGCCATCCAGAGAGAGAAAATAGATACCGCAAGTGTCCAAATACATGGATTTCAAGGTCTGGATGGAGTACCCAGGTTTGACTTTTGTTCCAGTCATCATTAGCCTACCAGAACAACATTGTTTGGTGGCTATTTCTGTTAGAATCCATACTTGGGACTAACTCCTGTTAGGACCACCTTTCTGCTGTCATTAAATGGGGTATGGTCTTAGAAAAGTATAGTGAGCAGAAAGTCAACCAGAGCCGATAGGAATGCAGACTGCAAGTCATCTCTCTCTGAGGGTCATTAAATGCTCAGATTTTGGAGATCAAGAGGGGTCTTTGTCAAGTATTTTCTGTTGGCTGCCAAAAGAGATGGAGTCTAAAACACTTCTCTTTGTCCCTGCTGGACAAATTAAAGGACAGAGTTTTGGAGGGAAAATCTCCTATTCTAGGCAGACATATTCATGCAAAGTGCTGCACCATATGGTCTGCTGCCAGCCTGCCACCGTCCTACCATTCCAGCTACCTTGGAATGCACTCAAGTACACCATCGGCGCATGCTTCAAGGGAAGAAGACTTTGGAGGGAAAATCGTTGCTGCATGATCTAATGGACACTACAAGAAAATTGGCCTTTACCTACGTTTAAAAAATGAAGGTATAGGTCCAAAAAACGTAGGTAAAGCTTTTAGTCATGTTTGCTTGCTACGCTTTCAAAGTGTGGCGCTTGCTCGTGTGACTATAAGTTATACCTACGTTTCTATGAAACGTATGTATAGTTCGACCTATCCCTATACTTTCAAAGCGTAGGAATAGTCTAGCAAAAAGCGTAGGTAGATATCGACCTATACCTACGCTTTAAAAGTGTAGGAATAATCCAACAGAAGCGTAGGTTAAAAACATGTATACACACGCATATAAGAGGGTGTACCTACGTTTCTAAAATTGTAGGTATTACTTTTGGCCATGTAGTGAAAGAAACATATGGAAAAATATTAGCGTCATTGTCTTAAAAACGTAGGAAAATAGTTTAACGTCGGTTAATAAAAAATGTAGGAATAAGTTATCTTTTTTTTAAAAAAAATTCTATTAGTATCTATGCTCTCATCACCTATAATAGTGCATCCATTCATATCTTCACATTCAATGATTTAGTGTGAAGCAATTAGCACCATTTACTACACCTAACTAAAGACAATGCCATTAACCATGTGGAGTGAAAAAAAGAAACAAAAATAAGAAAATATACATTCAGACCAACACAACAAAAGAATGAGAGGTTTTAAGAATACCCAGTGGTCCAGTTACATGTTATGTATGACTCTTCAATTTCATCTCCACGATTGCGTCAACAAAAACAATAAGCATACTTGTGCATCTTGTCTAAAGTATCATTCATCTCATAAGATATGAAGAATATATATATGTCTCTTCCTTGTCTGTCATCTTTTTTCTATTAGTTTATAAACAACTGGTACCAAATATTTTCAAAAAGATAGAATGATTACCTCGAAGAGTTCGTGAGAATCGAGAAAATTGCTTCACTGAATGGAAATATATAATGGAAATAAAAGGATAAGCATTTGTTAAAAAGGCCATAACATCAGGTAATTTGCTAAATATATAGTACACAAATGCTGGTGGGAAATGCACTAAGTGAAAATCATGGTAACATTAATTACCCAACAACAAAAAATGCATATACATCCATGTTGTAACTCTGGAGTGTGGTGTCATACATGGTGATCCATGGTGACCAATGCACTGGCTACAATATAATAATCACTTGTTCACAAACCAATGCACTGGCAACAAAAAATGCGATAATGACTTGTTAACAAACCATGCACTGGCTACAATATAATAATCACTACTAGCATTCTGATCCATGGTGACCAAGAAAGAGTATGATTGGCCCACATGTATATCCAAGTTGGTGTAGTTATGTTGCACAATGTATGATCCTTCATTCTCCACAAGCAACATGTTATGGTTTTGAATTCTGAAGTTCAGACTGGTAGAAACACCCGCATTGTGTACACGAATCCTATAAGTCTTGCCTATTTTGATGACAGTAAATAATCAGTTATCAACAAGAGGTAGTAAGGATATAAGAACTAAGCAATAAGACGAGGGGAGCTACAACAAATCTATGAAAAAATTACCCAACAAAACTTAGGAGACATGCCAACATGGATTGAAGCCAATTTTATATCAACCATCATGAATTTAAACATGCTGATTAGCATAAAAACATGCTGATTATACTATGTCCCATGGTGCAAGTAAAGAAAAACATGAGTTCAGTAGTGGAGCCATACAAAATAGAGAGTAGTTAGGTTAGGCTTTTCAAAATAATGGCTTGGATTTCTAGTTCAAACGGTGCAAGGCCAACAATGAATAATTGCTACCACATAGTGACTGTTGTGACTTTCTCAGGACAGCAAGGGGGGTTCCAGGATTGCTTTTTGTATATGAAAATGTTCTACTCCATTCCCACTTCACTGCATTCAAAGCTTTGATTTTCTGTAAAATAATCACATTTTCTCAGCAGAATGGTAAACTGATTTCTCTATTTTGAATTCTGGTCAACTGGTTGATTTCTCTATTTGTAAAAGATGTTGCACTAAAATTCCCTCTTCTGGAAAGAAATTTGCCACGACCGATTTCCATACTCCATAGAGCTGTAATAATTTTGTCAAATACTGTTATATGAAATCTACTAACAGAGAAAAGGTGATAACTTTTTTGAAAAGAAAACATATAGATATAGACTGCTTAGAAAAATACAAGCATAGTGTAGACACGCTAAAATTGACATCATTTTGAGCATATCTCCTATCACGCAGCGATGCCCCATTTGACCCTCAAATTGACTTGTTTGAGTGGTTTTTCTCTCTTTTCTTGAATATCCAACTTCCCCCAGCTTTCTCACATGTTTTCCTATTTCTCCAGATTTTTCTGAGGTTTTTCTCCATTTTTCCATGTGCTTTTCTAAATGGTGGCAGCCTACCTGACGCTATTTCTTAAATCAGCGACCAAGTGAGTGGTCGCTATTTCTTGAATCAGCGACCAAGATAGTGGTCGTTATTTCCTATTTCTTAAATCAGTGACCAAGTGAGTGGTCGCTATTTCTTTTCTTGAATTAGCGACCAAGACAATGGTCGCTATTTCTTATTTCTTGAATCAGCGACCAAGACAGTGGTCGCTATTTCTTGAATCAGCGACCAAGGCAGGGGTCACTATTTCGCTATATTTTTCCTTGTTTTTAACTCCGTCCGAAACTCGTATAATTTCTAAATAGCGACCACCTCATGGTCGCCAATTCTTTTTAAATTTTAGAAAGTCTGAATCCGTCTCAAAATACCTCAAAATTATCAATGCTTTGGGCGGGCGTTATTTTAAATAGTGACCCTCTGTCTGGTCCCCATTTGTTGCAGATTTCCAAACTTCGATAGAACCTCCTTCTTTCTCTCTTTTGAGCCCCTTTTCACGTGGGAAAGGAGTTCTAAGGCTTTCCAAGGTTGAAAGGACACATGGCCATGGTATATCTCCCTCCAAATCTAATTAAAACATGATTTCCTAATTTCTATAGGATTAAACTCTGAATTTCAGCCCTATAAATAGGACCCCTCTCTCCCTTGTGTAAAAATCATCATTAATTAATTGAAGGGGAGGTGCTGTTGGATTGGAGGCTCAAGGAGGAAGTCTTCCACATGTACCAAGGCTCCATCCTATGAAGACTCCCTCCCTATTGAAGATTTGAAGCCTCTTCTTCCTTGGAGTATTTTGAAGATCTCAAGCCCCCCTTTTGCCATGGAGAAAAACCAATAAGCCTTTCTCTTCCTCTCTTCTCTTTATTTTATCCTAATCATTGCATGCATCATTATTTTATCTCTTTCTTTTATTTCTTTCTATCTCAATATTGAGATCCCCACTTGTGCACTCCAGCACACCTCCAATTGTGCAACACTTGCACACCCCTTTTCATCATATCATCATTTTTTACCTACCCTTTTGCATAGGGGTTTAAGGGCCAACACCCAACAAGGTGTGTTCTAGTCCATGCTCTTCATTGTTTATATTTCTATTATGGATTTAATGATACACACTTGGTTCTAATTCATATTTGTTTGTTGGTTATTTTCTTTGTCTTTGCAAGGGTAATCTACACAAGAGAAACTCTCTTCATTGGCCGGCCGATAGCAAGAGAAGGTGCACTCACAATGTCCCCAGCATCCTTTTGAGGTACTTATATTCGCGATCCCTCCATATTATTAATGTTTATATCATTTGAGGCCCTCGCATATTTGGAAACTTTCCCTTTAGCATCCTATGCATGCTCCCTTTTCTCCTCTTTCCCCTTCTTTTCTCTTAATTCTTCTTAGTTTTTCCCTTAAGTGGATTTCTTAAGATCTACAAATTGGCGATCACGATAGGACCACCATTATTTTTCTTTGATTACCCTTCCCCTTTTGCACCCACAGTGCAACTCCCTTTATGCTCCACGTAGCACTTTCCTTTTTGTTTTATCACTTGTGCACCGTGTGCACATCCCCCTCTCCTTATGTGATTGCTATCTTGTTGGTTTTGGAAAATTTCACTTTCTTATCTCTCCATTTTTTTTTAAAAAAAAGAATTGGATGCCATGCTTCATGTTATGTTGATTGCCTTGATTTGTATGGCCATGTGAGTGTTTTACCTTATCTTTCATTGGTTTGGCTCATATCATTGTTCATACTTTCTTTTCTTTGTCTTTTGCATTAGCACTTGCATATAGGGCATTTGACTTGGGAGACCTCCTCTCCCTACATCTTTTAAGACCTCCTACCCCCTCTTGGTGAAGGAAGGACCCTCCATTAAGCATTCCGTCTCTTTGGACCGAAAATTCCTAAACCAAGCCTCCGTAAGTCCCCGCACCTGTGGATTCCCTCACGGACGCTGGGCAGGTTGTACCTTTGAGATTCCCCGGGTTAGTTGGTGATGGGAATCGACACCGATCCTGTACCTTTTTTATTACATTTATGTCCTTTTAGTTTGTGTTTATATCCTTGGGAAAGTATGTACGTAAATGTAAGGCTTTATAAGCCAAGGAGTCATTCCCATGGATTGTGTGGGTTTTTATGCAATTAGGCAGTAGGACCAGCAAGGGGGGCCCTCAGCCCTTTCCCATTGGTCCATGTCACCTTGTGGGCCTGGTCAACCTTCCTAGGTGGACATCTAGAAGGGTGGGCAGGTCATATGGACACATGTGCTTGAATGGGTCAACATTTTGATAGGTTGGCCACCTACCCCATTCAACTCCCCTTATAGTCAATAGGCCGCCCCCTTCCCCTATTATTTAATGCTTTTTTTTGTGTTTGTGGCATGCAATCCCAGCCCTTCAATCCCCAACCCTTGATCCAAGGGTCCACATTAGATTAGATTGGTAGCATATATAAGCTTGTATTTTCATGAGAAAATCAATGAAAAATAGGAAATTTTGTGAAATCCAAGAAGGCTTCTTGCGCCCCCTTCCTCTCTCCTCCTGGTTTCCTCTTCTCAAACCCCAATTCTAGAGTGTATCAATCTTCCATCTCCCCCTCTCAACTTCTGATCATCACCGGTGCCGCCGCCGCCGCCGTTCGTGCCGCCTTCGAGCCGCCGCGAAACCGTTCTCGGTGTTCTGTCCTGCTGGATAGAGGTCTCTTCCCGAAATTTCTGCTATCAGCCACGGCCTCTTCGTGATCTGCAATTTTTATGGTGTGTTCTTCCCTTGTATCCCAAGCTCCACCTAAATTTTCACGCCCAAATTCCATCGTTTAGTATTTTCCCATTTTCATGCATCTTTCATTCCTAGTTCTGTTTTGTCTCTGTCTACAGTGACAGCAGCCCTGTGTTTCTTCCCTCCGACCCTCTATTTGATTTTTCTTAGGGCTCTAAATTTTACTGAGAGTTCTGTCCATCATCCCCTAAATCCACCATTTTTCTTGATTTTTTATCGGCCCTCTATTCATTTTTAAAAATTCATGTTCTATCTCTGCTACAGTGTTTTCAGTCAGATCCCAGATCTGACCACTCTCCACTTCCAAAATCAGAAAAAATCACCACCACCTCCAAATCCAGATCCAAAAATAGTCCTGATTTCCTCACTTGATTTCCTACTACTTTCATGAACAAGTAGAAGTCTGAATCTGAGGTCTTCATATCGGTCAATGGCAGTTCTCAGAGAACAGCCCTACAGATATGAGAGTTCAGACACTGTACAATAACAACCTTCAAAATTCGCCAATCAGAAGTACATGCTTGATTATTTTTCTATAATCACCTTGGGTTGAAGCCCTTCGAAGCATCTTTCCACCGACGCCAGTTTCGTCGCATTCCGACATCGGGGCTGATCGTAGCGTCCGTTCTCGCCGGAGCGCGCGCCAAAAAACAGAACCGGCAGATCCGTGACCGGTTATTCCGACCGGTGCCGATCGGAGCCGCCCGGCCTCTGGCCGGCGAACCAGCGTGCCGCCAGCCCAGGGAACACTTCCACAAGTGTCCCCACCATAGTGGTGACATCGAGTCCCGCACGGTCCCTCCGGATATCGCGTGGGCCCCACAGCCACAAGTTCGGGTGCTGCCGAAGAGACGCGAGAAGCCGCCCGTCAACCCAAATTCTGTCCTCCCGGGCCCAGTTGTGTAGCCCTTTACCTCCCTGCGTGGAGTGGGTGATATTTCATTGCTGTCATCATTGTGTAATATTTATCCCGGGAGTACGAGTTTCGACCGGGTCCGTCTTCCCCACGCCGAGCGCGTGGAGGTATCGCATTCGCTCCCTTCTCGGCATTTTGCTTACTTCATATATATTTGTTTATGCCGCTGCTAGAGAGCATGTGTAGGGATATCTAGCTCGCTTTATATGTTCATTACCGCTGCTGCGAGAGAGTACGTGACCGTCCCGTGACCCGATCCGGGCACAAAAGAGAGCCGATCACCCTAGCTCATTGCCGGTTTCTCAACCGTGCACATCCGACGCTTCCCTCATTAAGGGGCAATCACGAGCTTGTCGTGTCCGTGGTCTCATCCCGCATCAATTTGGTATCAGAGCCAAGTTGAGTCTAGGGTGTCCAAAAACGAAAAAAAAAGAGTCATTTACGTCTAGTCATTAGTCGGTTTAAGTCGAGTCTAGGATCATCATATTTCTAAAACACAAAAGGAGAGTGTTTTTAAATTGTATTTCATCCCGATAATTCGGTATATCAAAAGGTGTTGTCCGAACGTTAGGCTACGCCTATCGGGAAGGCCGCACACTTGTGCGAGTGACCTTCGGGTCGATTATCTCCGCCACGTACCGGATATTGGTTGAGGTCTAGGTGCATCATATTAGTGTGCATTTGCATTAGTCGGTGTTTCCTAGACCGTGTCGTTGCATGCCCACTCGGTGAGGTACCCAATACCATCGCCCTTCCCCTATGGCTAACCCACGAGATGGCGCCTCGGGAGACTTCCACTCCCTACACGAGGCGATGATGGCCATTATGACTAGGTTGGACCAATCCGATGCTAACTTTCGGACTTTCTCCGATAATATGGATGGTCGCCTTAGAGCCATGGAGGGACGCATGGAGACCTCCGATAGGTCGGTCCAAGACCTCGTTGGGCGGTTAGATAGGATGTCACACGGGGACCCTCCTGGGGCAGGCCAAGGCCCACCCGCACCTCCTCCCGCGGTGGCCCAAGTCCAACCCGCTCCCATGACCCAAGTCCAAGCCACTCCCGCGGCCCAAAACCAGCCACCACAGGCCCGCCCCTACTCGGGTTCCCGAACTACCGCACCCCCTTGGTCTCGAGGACTATGGGTCCGACAATGCCTATGAGGGGTATGGTCAGCGCCGTCGTGGTTTTCAGCCACAACGAGATGAGGATGATGATATGGTCCTTAAGACCGTGCGAGCGGACCCTCCCTCTTTTTACGGGTCTTTGGATTTGAAAGTCTACCTAGATTGGGAGTTCGGCATGGACCGTTATTTTGAGTGGTATGATATGTCGGAGCGCCGAAGGGTCCGATTTGCCACCATGAAGCTCATGGGGCAGGCGCAAACCTATTGGAAGAATGTGGAGAGCCTGCTACTTCAGCGGCTAGAACCCCCGATTGACACATGGGCCGAGATGAAGAATAAACTTCGGCAAAAGTACCTTCCTCCCACATACCGCCAACGACTCATCGATAGATGGCAAAGTATTAGCCAAGGAGACCGGTCAGTCTCCGAATACATCGATGAATTTGATGAGTACTTTCTACGATGTGGTGTCACGGAGGAGAGTACCATGCTCGTTTCCCGCTTTCGACGTCGTTTGCGGCCACACTATCAGTATGAGCTTTTCCGCCGCAATGCCAAGACGTTGGAAGAGGCATACCAGGTTGCTCTCGAGTTAGAGCAATTCGAGGGAGAGTTTGACTCTAGTCATCGGTTGGGCCCCACCCCTCTCCATAGCACCGAGCCCCGTCACTCTATAGGCCCACATCCTCGGCCTCCTATGGCTCGACCTCAGGAGCCCACCTGTCAGGAGCACTTTGCTCCTCGACCTCGCCCTCCTCCACCGCGGGACCTATTTCCACCCCAACCATCGGCACCCGTTGCCCGTCCCCTGGCTCCTATAGCCCGTCCTCTGGCACCGCCCCCCCTCCACTATTGTCCAAGGCACCTACACCTCCCCCATTGCTGCCTACACCCCCTACCCGACGGGATGATAATGGTAAGGCCCCATTTATAGGAGAGAGTAGTCGGTCGGGAGTGCAGTATTTTCACTGTCATGGATTTGGCCACTTCGCCAGGGAGTGTCCCGCTCGCGCCACCCTAGCTTTAGGTGTTGGAGAGCCCGCACCTCCCGAGCTTGAGTGTGTCAATTATGAGGCCAATGACGCACTAGCCGATGAGTACTATGCCTTGGGGGGAGAGTTGGATGGCTCACCCGCCGCCCAGGATGCTGCCACCTAGTGGGCTTGTGTCACCATCTTAGTCTAGGGTCATATATGAGTCGGTGTGTTTTCCTTATGTGGTTTGTTTTGTGTGGTTTGTTTGCATGGTTTGTGTGTCGTTTGTTTGTCTGCATGCGTCTTGTGTAAGCTCGTTGTCGTTCTCTTATGAGTAAGAGGCGAGTGGACTCACTTGATGAGTATGGGATCGGTTCCACATCCATACCCAGATCAGTCACTTATAGGGACTCAGCGGTGATTCCTAGTGAGTCTTTGAGCTGCTCCCTTCCCTATTGAGAGTGCCCCACCCGGAGTGTCCACCTCTAGCCCATAGCAGCTTGTGCATATCGAGTATATATAGAATGAGCAGGTGACGGTCAGTTGGAGTGGAGCATACCCGCGCTACTTGGCACGGTGACGGATCCGCCGGAGTACACGAGCATCCCTACCCCTACTCGACGGGGTCGAGTTCCTCCCACCCGGGGAGAGTTGATGGGAATCGACACCGAGCCTGTACCTTTTTTATTACATTTATGTCCTTTTAGTTTGTGTTTATATCCTTGGGAAAGTATGTACGTAAATGTAAGGCTTTATAAGCCAAGGAGTCATTCCCATGGATTGTGTGGGTTTTTATGCAATTAGGCAGTAGGACCAGCAAGGGTTAACATTCCACTGCAATTAGGCCCTCAGCCCTTTCCCATTGGTCCATGTCACCTTGTGGGCCTAGTCAACCTTCCTAGGTGGACATCTAGAAGGGTGGGCTGGTCATATGGACATATGTGCTTGAATGGGTCAACATTCTAATAGGTTGGCCACCTACCCCATTCAACTCCCCTTATAGTCAATAGGCCGCCCCCTTCCCCTATTATTTAATGCTTTTTTTTGTGTTTGTGGCATGCAATCCCAGCCCTTCAATCACCAACCCTTGATCCAAGGGTCCACATTAGATTAGATTGGTAGCATATATAAGCTTGTATTTTCATGAGAAAATCAATGAAAAATCAGAAATTTTGTGAAATCCAAGAAGGCTTCTTGCGCCCCCTTCCTCTCTCCTCCTGGTTTCCTCTTCACAAACCCCCATTCTAGAGTGTATCAATCTTCCATCTCCCCCTCTCAACTTCTGATCATCACCGGTGCCGCCGCCGCCGCCGTTCGTGCCGCCTTCGAGCCGCCGTGAAACCGTTCTCGGTGTTCTGTCCTATTGGATAGAGGTCTCTTCCTGAAATTCATGCCATCCGCCACGGCCTCTTCGTGGTCTACAATTTTTATGGTGTGTTCTTCCCTTGTATCCCAAGCTCCACCTAAATTTTCACGCCCAAATTTCATCGTTTAGTATTTTCCCATTTTCGTGCATCTTTCATTCCTAGTTCTGTTTTGTTTCTGTCTATAGTGACAGCAGCCCTGTGTTTCTTCCCTCCGACCCTCTATTTGATTTTTGTTAGGGCTCTCAATTTTACTGGGAGTTCTATCCATCATCCCCTAAATCCACCATTTTTCTTCATGTTTTATCCGCCCCATATTCATTTTTAAAAATTCATGTTCTATCTCTGCTACAGTATTTTCAGTCAGATCCCAGATCCGACCACCCTCCACTTCTAAAATCAGAACAAATCACCACCACCTCCAAATCCAAATCCAAAAATAGTCCTGATTTCATCACTTGATTTCCTACTACTTTCATGAACAAGTCGAAGTCTGAATCCGAGGTCTTCATATCGGTCAATGGCAGTTCTCAGAGAACAGCCTTGCAGATCTGAGAGTTCAGACACTGTACAACAGTAACCTTCAAAATTCGCCAATCAGAAGTACAGGCTTGATTATTTTTCTATAATCACCTTGGGTTGAATCCCTTCAAAGCATCTTTCCAACGGCGCCAGTTTCGTTGCATTCCGATGTCGGGGCTGATCGCAGCGTCCGTTCTCGCCGGAGCGCGCGCCAGAAAACAGAACCGGCAGATCCGTGGCCGGTTATTCCGACCGGTGCCGATCGGAGCCGCCCGGCCTCGGCCGGCGAACCAGCGTGCCGCCAGCCCAGGGAACACTTCCACAAGTGTCCCCACCACAGTGGTGACATCGGGTCCTGCACGGTCCCTCCGGATAGCGCGTGGGCCCCACAGCCACAAGTTCGGGTGCTGCCGAAGAGACGCGAGAAGCTGCCCGTCAACCCGAATTCGGTCCTCTCGGGCCCAGTTGTGTAGCCCTTTACCTCCCTGCGTGGAGTGGGCGATATTTCATTGCTGTCATCATTGTGTAATATTTATCCCGGGAGTACGAGTTTCGGCCGGGTCCGTCTTCCCCACGCCGAGCGCGTGGAGGTATCGCATTCGCTCCCTTCTCGGCATTTTGCTTACTTCATATATATTTGTTTATGCCGCTGCTAGAGAGCATGTGTAGGGATATCTAGCTCGCTTTATATATTCATTACCGCTGCTGCGAGAGAGTACGTGACCGTCCCGTGACCCGATCCGGGCACAAAAGAGAGCCGATCACCCAAGCTCATTGCCGGTTTCTCAACCGCGCACATCCGACGCTTCCCTCGTTAAGGGGCAATCACGAGTTTGTCGTGTCCGTGGTCTCCTCCCACATCAGTTGGCCCATGCATGGTGAGAATAAACCTAGTTGACATTGATGCAAAACCATATTGAAACTAGGTTCCTACCTTGAGTGAATCATACCAATCTTGTTAAAAATCATCTAATTCACATCAAGGTATTAACAAATATCAAGCGTAAGTATCTCAACTTGTTTGATATCTTTGCAACATTACTTTGATTGAATATTGTTTGTTTGCATGATGTCTCTCTTTGATAATAAAACCAACATGTCTAATTCAATTTGTAATCATGAGGATGATCAACCTAGCACATCATACAATCCTCAAGTTTATAATTCTCACCACAATTCTTTTAAGGGACCATGTCCTCACTCTTATGGTCTTGCTCGACCCATGGGTAATTTCCAATCTTATGGTCCCCTACATCCATTGCAAGCCACTACTTCCCCGGGACTATCTCCTCCACATGATGAGAAGGTCTCCCAAGTTTTGCATGCATTAGATCATCTCACCCCTCAACAAATCCAAGCCCTTAAGGCCATTGTTGAGGGTGTATCTTCTCCTTCTCATCCTTCTTCCAATCCCTCACGGGTGGCCCATCACCCACCTATTTCTATTCACACTCCCACTCGGGTGGCCCATAACCCTCCTCCCTCTCCGATTCACACTCCCGCTCAAGTGATCCATCACCCACCTCCCTCTTTTCACCCGCCTTATTCTACACGTACTCCTTCTCGGGTGGTCCATTACCCGCCTCCTTCTATTCCTCTTTCACGACCCCATGGCCCTCATATTCCTTGCACCCCGGTCCAACCGGGTCCTTTTTTGGGTCAACCCCAAGCCCCTCCAAGGCCATCATGCCAACCCTCCGTTATTCATGTCACACCGCTCCAACGAACTCTTCTTGATAAAATCACTTCAATGGAGGAACAATTGAAGAGGGTCACAAGTCCGCGGCCTGCTCCTCCTCCTCCTCCTCAACTCAATCCTCTTCATGCTTTTATGAATAACATCACTAAGATGGGAAAAGATTGGAAGGAGAGGAGTGATAATGGCATCATAGATTCAAGTGAGCAAGATGAGCCGACAATTTTCAATGATCAAGTGGACGCCGTCCGTCCTCCATCGCCTATATATTCCACTCATTCATATGGCCCTTTGCCTCCGCCTCCGCTTTCACATAATCTTCCACAAAATCCTCTACATTACATTCCTCCATCACCCATCATTATGCCTTCACCACGGCATCTACTTGAGTTTAGTGATGATGAAGAATTGGATGTTCTTTATGAAGAGTTGGAGCCGGTACAAGACGTTGGAGTCCTTCAAGAGGTACTCACTCTGAGTTTCCTTCGTTTTCCTCTCCCTCCATTACCACCCGATGAACCCTTTGCTCAGGATGATGCCACCATCCCCAATCCTATTTATGAAACCAATTGGTGCTATGATGATGAGTCGATACTCCGATCACCTGCACCAGCGCACCATGACTCTTCCATTACCTTCAATCCTTCACGCCCTACCAAAATCTGACATTTCCTACGCACTGAACCCCCTCCTTTTACACCTCCAAATACCACACCCTCCACCAAGCCCTCCGAGCCCTCCAATGATTCCCTTCCAACCATGTTGCCTCCGTCAACAACTTCACCACCAACCTCCATTGAGCCCTCCACTAAGCCATCCGAGCTTACCTCCACACCATCGGCCTCCGCCGAACCTTTCGTTAAACCTTTTCCTAGGCCAATTAACCTCCCATTGTCGCCACCTTGGCCCTCTATTATTCACACACCCCCAAAGCCGATTACACCGAACCTCTCTTTGTCTATTCCTCCATCTAAACCTTTACCCAAACTCGTGGCAAATCCTGAGCAGGGTCCACCACTTGTCTCACTCGAGCCAATCTCGTTTGTTTCCGAGCGAGGGGAGAAGCCCGACGTGCTTGAACCTCCACTTCCACTTACCCTTCCGTTAACACTCTCCATTAAACCTCCATTACTCACTAAGCTTACCGCTTCCATCTCGCCATCCATCCCCACTCGGAGTGGGTGTATTTTTACAAGCATGAGTGCCGATGATCAAGATCAAGAGCTGGGCAAGGAGGACTTGATCATGGCTATATTATTCAAAGTTCAATATTTTATTTGCCGGATGCCGATGCGTGTTCTTGTGTCGAGCATTATTGAAAAGTCTCCATTAAATCTCACCACAAAAAATTCTCAAGATTTGATGCCATGTCGGCCCAATGCCATTGTCAAAATCACTTTACTCATTGGTCGACATTCTTTTGACGCTCTCATTACCCCTCGCTCCATTATTATACAATTTTCTAAGGGGTTCTTCTCTTACATTATTATAACACATTCCACTAATGAGAGCATTTGCGCATTACTTCCATCCTTTGAGCCGTTTGGCCAGGCACTTGGCTTGCCATGGAGGGGTGGGCATTCTTTTGATAGAAGGCCTTCTACCAACCCATTCATCTTCTATTCTCTTCCATCCATATTTCCATTCGCCATTGACTTTTCTTCATGGGCCACTCCATGGGTGAGGAAGAGGATCTCATCCCATCATTCCATGCACTCTTTGCATATCATGCATTTCACGCACCCATTGCATTCATTGCATTGCATCTCTTTGCATTCTTTATTGCCCGGGTTTCTGAGCCCGTTTCTTCCCTGTCTTCCAGGACCTCCTGCTCCTCTCCACATTATTTTTAATCCACCTTTCTCTCCAGAATTTCCGGATTCTTTCTCACTAGGACATCATGTCCCTACTCATTCTCCCCGATTTCTAGAATCTCTAGAGATATCTCTTTCCCTAGGGCATCACGTCCCTATACCTTCGGAACCTTCGGACTTATCTGATTACCCAGGGCATCGCGTCCCTGTGGACGCACTAAAATTCACTTATTATGTTCTTCGTTTATTTGATCGGGTTAATTCGTTTGTTTAGTGCGCGGGCCTGTCAGTCACAAAGTGACGATTTATTCGGGCTTCAAGGAAGCCCATGGTGCGCTCGATCTGACTAATCAAATGATTGTGTAGTTCATGTCAGGACCTAAACCCACCATGCCATAAAGGTCACGGCGCGATTTACATCCCCTCGGAGAGGGGAACACCCTTGATTAATCGTCGAGAATTAGGGCCTCATGTCCTGGAAACTATATCGAGAGAAACAAGCCGATAGCGGTCTCAAATTAGTCGAAAAGCCTGATGTCTAGGGAAGCAAGCATTCGAATTATGTCGGTCACTCAAGGGACCATTTTGATATTCAGACGAGCGTCCGGCTTCAGAAAATCATGATCGTCAAGAAAAAAACAGAGCATATGTATGTCGGGGTACGGCAAATTTATTGTTCAAAGGGATAGGAGACATTCGGTTGAATCCCGGCTAGAGTGGTCGGGAATCAGCGAGTTTATTGGCCCGGTGCGAGATCGAGTCAGGACCATTCTGGGGGCGCCTCCTGCGATCCAAACGAGGCTTGCATGGGCATCGTTAATATTTTCAGTGCCGAAGGGCAGCGGGAAAGTGTCCTGGGACTAGATTCCAAAACAAAGACGTGTACAGAGATAGCTGGCTATAGGCCTATGATGTGGGTCAGAAAATGACTATGGTTGGGGTGAACCCGAGGTCCAAGCATGACTCACGAAGGTCTTATTGATATTCCCACATGTAGGGTTCGAGGAAGATGAGAGCCGTCTCGTTCCATTCAGATTTTGTTGGTCATTCATGGACCACTTTATGTTCGGACAAAGATCCGTATTGAAGGCACGACGTAAACAGAAATAAACCCATACAAATGTATGCCTGAGTTTGCGACGATTTTAATGAAAGAGCGGAAACGAATCCCAATGGGAACGAGTCCGATTTGATGAATTATCGGCCCAGAGCAACGCGGGATTACGGCCATATCGGGATGGTTCCCAAGGTCCACATCCGATGCCATGGGGCGTCATTGATCTTCTCTTCACACACAGTCTGGGGAAACGAAGGTCCCAAGGTATGCGTGCATGTCGGTCACTGGCAGACCATTTCTTGTTCAGACGGAAGTCCGCGTTTGTAGCATAAGAGACGATGACAAACCGTACAAATGTCAGCCGTGAGTACGGCAAGTTTAATGCAAGTGCGGGATTAGATCCAGGTATATATGTCGGTCACTAACGGACCATTCATTGTTCGAACGAGAGTCCGCATTTGAAGGATCGAAGACAATGATAAAAACATATGCATGTCTGCCGTAGGTACGGCAAGTTTAATGTGGGTGTGGGATTCGGTCCCGGTAGAGGTGGGTCAAACTGATGAACTATTGGCCCAAGATGTGCCCAGATATTGACCATGTCGGGGATTCCGAGGTTCACATCTGATACCATGGGACATCATTACTTTTCTCTTCACGCACAATCCGAGGAAGCGAATTGTTAAGTGTGAAGCCCGAACTCGCCAACGTGCACCCTCTCACATAGATTGACCTGCACGGATCCCCCATCGGCCTCCCTTGATTATTGGCTTCATATTCCTTTCATTTTCATTTATTAGTTTAGGTCCCTTCTTTTATTTTACTCATTAGTTTTAAGCCTTTTCTTCTATTTTGTTAATTTGTGTTTTCTTTCATGAGGCATGCCGGTTAAGAGAAGCAAATGGGCACGCCGGTTAAGGGGATGCCAAGGGGCGTGCCGGAATAGGAGGTGCAAGGGCGCGCTGGTTAAGGGGGGGTCCAAGCCAAGGAAGGGGAGCGGGCCGGGTAGATTCCAAGAAAATGGAGGGGCGCGCCGGTTAATGGCCAATGAGGAAGAGGGGGTTTTGAGTGTGAAGCTAAACCGACGCGGGGGGTACCACGCCGGGTTAGCCCGCGCCGGATAGGAGCACACTGGGATAGCTCTTAGAAGGTTTTCTTTCATTCTTGTTGGCTCTGTTTCTTTCTTTCTTTCACCTACAAGTTGATTTGGTGATTGGTTTGTTCACCCAATTGGTGGATTAAGTTTGTGGAGAGGAAGTTTAAGTGTTTTAGCCATTTGTTAAGGTCACTTAGCATGAAGGTTTAAGTGTTTTGTTGGAGTTTATTATGCAAGGCTTTAGAGGTTAGTTCAGTGCCTTACTCAGGGAAGCATTTTGTTCTGGGGGAACTTCATTTATCCTCTGTTATGTGCCCTCATTCCTTGTCCTTATTGTTTACATTCCCGGAAAAAATTGTGCAGCATCTCCCCCGGACTGAGGTCTGCTAGAGAAAAATAGAAGAACACCAAATGGATTGCTCCGGGGTGAACCTCAAAATGCAGACCTCACGGCGGTCCGTTAACCCACATGTGAGTGTGGAAGTGCTCGAGGACTAGACTTCAAGAACTCTCACGACTCACGGGTAATGGTTTCATTAACGTTCAAGTGGGACAGATGTGTGCCACGAGAGGCTTTAGATGTTCATCCCTTCGATGGGTTCCTCTGATGGCCTGCCACAGAGAGGCAGGTCTCCGAGGTCCTGGATGTTAAGAAAACCGGGAGAAAGGGGGAGGAGATCAAAGCAGTAGAACATTACTCATGCCCACTAAAAATCATTCTTTTTATTCATCCCCAAGGGAAAGGGGGAAAAGAGATACAGGAGGGGATCTACCCCCGAGCAAAGGGAGAATACAGCGGAGGAGAAGGACTTGAAACTCATGCGAGGGAGAGGAACATAGCACAAGCTCTTCCCCCCTCCCTAGGGCTCACCTCTCTTCTCTCACAGACCCTCTCTTCTTCCTTACCTCTCTGGCGTCAGGGGATGAAGCTTTCCTTCTCTTCGGGTGGCCTTCTCTTCTCGCTACCAACCTCTGACCAATCACTCAGCCATCAGCCATAGCCAGCAGCCATTCTCTAGTGGAGTCTCAATTCCTCTTTATAGCGCCTTGCCCTTTCTTCCACCCTCGAGTGGCCTGCGGGTAGGGGGCCGTAGAGTAGGGAAGCTGCTTCTACGAGATTGGCCGACGGTGACCGGCGGAGAAGCGACGTTCAGTACGGAGCTCGAAGCCTTCCATTCCTGGGAGCAGGAAGGGCTCAGGCAGTTGCACACTGGTCATGCGCAGGAGACCTTGCCATTTCAGGGAAAGCAACGGCGTTCTATTTGTAGAAAATAGGGGACCGCAGGTAGGATGGGATGCCTTGGGGTTAAACCGGTGTGGGGTTGTGCGCGCCGAATTGGCAGCATGAATGGGGTGCGCCGGTTACAGGCCAATGAATGGGGCGTGCCGGTTTAAGGCTATTGTATGGGGGCGCGCCGGTTACAAGCTCTTGCAAGGGGGTGCACCGATTTGAGGCTGTATAGGTACAACCGCACCGGTTTAAGATCATTAAGTTTCTTCCCGGCTTAGCGGTGATTCAAATGGACGCCTGCCCTCACGTGTTGCTTTAGTTGTGAGCCTCCGAGTCCCGGTCCAGGACTTTGAGTGATTTCCGGCGCATGCCAAACATGTGTTTGAATTCCTGAGTTTCTTTTGATTCGGCCTTCGGCACCACCGGTTGGGAAGCCGGGGCTGTCTCTTCTGCCCGAGGGGCTTCTTTGTTGGGTGGCGGAGCACCGGGTATATATTCATCTTGCTTGGAGGAGGTACAAAGTTTATTCGGCCTTCCCATCTTCGACTTGCTCTCGAGATGTCGAGACGTTCGTGCCGTAGGAACATTCTTTTTCATCTCTCTTTTTCGACGTCCACAAATGTCCCCCACCTACGGGTAGCGTGGGCAAAGTATGAGACAAGCGGTGCACGTGGGTGCACTTGTACTCATAGGGTATCTTCGTTCTTTTCTTCTATTTTCTTCTCTTTTTTTCTTTTCTTTTCTTTTTTTTCTTTCTTTTCTTTTATCTCTCTTCTTCCTCTTCACTTTTCTTTTTTCTTTCTTTTTTTCTTTTAAAGAAATAACTCCTGACAGCCCGAGTGCCAACAATTTGGGTAGCTGTCAGCTCAGAGGCCGATGATTAAAAAGTTGTCGGCTCAGAAGCCGATAGAGGATAGCTATTGGCTTAGAAATCGATAATGGGATGGATGTCGGCTTAGAGGCCGATAATTGAATAGCTGTTCGCTCGGAGCCGATAATTGGATAGCTGTCGACTCAGAGGCCGATAAGTGAATAGCTATCAGCGCAGAGGCCGATAAGTGAATAGCTGTCGGCGTAGAGGCCGATAATTGGATAGCTGTCAGCTCAGAGGCCGATAAGTGAATAGTTGTCGGCTCAGAGGCCGATAATTGGATAGTTGTCGACTCAGAGGCCGATAAGTGAATAGATGTTAGCTCAGGAGCCAATGGGGTAGGCCATAACAGCCAAAGCTGAAAGCGGGCTTCAAAAGCTGAAGTTGTGAAATGCAAGCCATAAGGGCAGAGAGAAGGGTTCATTGATACAAAGGGATATTCGTCGCCCGGAGGGACGGAGAGAAGAGTTTGTTGATTCAAAAGGGATATTCGTCACCCGAAGGGACGGAGAGAAGAGTTTGTCGATTCAATGATTTGGACAGGAGGTCCGGATCGAATGGATTATTCATCACCCGAAGGGACGGAGAGAAGAGTTTGTTGATTCGATGATCTGGACGGAAGGTCCAAATCAAGAGGGGTATTCGTCACCGGGGGGGACGAAGAGAAGAGTTTGTTGATTCAATGACCTGGACGGAAGACCCAAATCAAAAGGGGTATTCATCACCCATAGGGACAGAGAGAAAAGTTCATCGATTCGAAAGAAGTGTTCGTCGCCCGAAGGGACGGAGAGAAGGGTTTATTCTTTTAATGATCTGGGCGAAACATCCAAATCAAAAGGGATGATGTTCACCGCCGAAAGGGGACGGAGATAAGGGTTTGTTCCTTCAAAAGAGGTATTCGTTGCCCGAAGGGAACGGAGGGAAGAGTTTGTTGATTCAAAAGGGATATTCGTCGCCTGAAGGGATGGAGAGAAGATTTTTGTCGATTCAATGATTTGGACAGGAGGTCCGGATCAAATGGATTACTCGTCACCCGAAGGGACGTAGAGAAGAGTTTGTTGATTCGATGATCTGGACGAAAGGTCCAAATCAGGAGGGGTATTCGTCACCCGGGGGGACGGAGAGAAGAGTTTGTTGATTCAATGACCTAGACGGAAGACTCAAATCAAAAGGGGTATTCGTCACCCAAAGGGACAGAGAGAAAAGTTCTTCAATTCGAAAGAAGTGTTCGTCGCCCGAAGGGACAGAGAGAAGGGTTTATTCTTTTAATGATCTTGGAGAAACGTCCAAATCAAAATGGATGATGTTCACCGTCGAAAGGGGATGGAGATATGGGTTTGTTCCTTCAAAAGAGGTATTCATCACCCTAAAGGGAACGGAGGGAAGAGTTTGTTGATTCAAAAGAAGTGTTCATCACCCGAAGGGACGGAGAGGAGAATTCGTTGATTCAAAAGAAGTGTTCGTCGTCCGAAGGGACGGAGAGAAGAGTTTGTTGATTCAATGACCTAGACGGAAGGTCTCGGTCATAATGGGTTGTTCGTCACCTGAAAGGACGGAGAGAAGAGTTTGTTCATGTAACGACCTGGACGGAAGGTCCAAATCAAAAGGATTGTTCATGATCCCGCAGGGACAGAGAGGTGGTCAAGTAGTTGACACGGGCTAGTGTCAACGCCAGAGAAGGGGGTTGATTCCTCACCCGAACGGTAGGTTCGGGCCAAGGTGAAAGGGTATTTTGTTCTTTAATGCGCCGGGGGTACTGGCCAACAAAGGTCTTTTAGTTCTCCAACTGGGCGGAAAGTCTACGAGCCAGATTAAAGAAAGGGAGTCTTTGTATTCTTCGGATGGATGGAAAATCCAAACCAGAGTGGAGAGAATCTTTTTATTCTCTAGTCGGGATGGCAGGTCCGAACTAAAGTGAAAGGATCTTTCTATTCTCTAGCCGGACGGAAGGTCCAATCTAGAGTAGAGAGAATCCTTTTGTTCTCTAGCCGGACGGAAGGTCCGATCTAGAGTAGAGAGAATCTTTTTGTTCTTCGGCTGGACGGCAGGTCCGAACCAAAGTGAAAGGATTTGATGTTCTTTAATCCGCCGGGAGTACCGACTGTGAAATCCGAACCCAGGAAAGTGGGCCTCAAGGGCAGGAATCGGTGTTGCGGAAGTAGGCCGTGGAAGCTAAAATCAAGGAAGCGGACTGCAAGAGCCGCAATCAGGAAGCTGGCTACAAAAGCCAAAATTAGGGAATAGGCTATGAGAGCCCAAATTGAGGAAGCGAATTACAAGAGCCGCAATCGCGAAGCTGGCTACAAAAGCCAAAATTGGGGAGCAGGCTATGAGAGCCCAAATTGGGGAAGCGAACTACAAGAGCCGTAATCGGGAAGCTGGCTACAAGAGCCAAAATTGGGGAGCAGGCCATGAGAGCCCAAAATAGAAGTTGAAGTTGGGATATTAGCAAGCCGCAAGGGCAGGAAGTAGGCCGCGAGGGCCAAGATTGGGCTGTACGAGCTAGAACTGGGAAAGTAGGCTGCGATAGCCAAAATTGAGTTTATTTTTATTATTATTATTATTTATTCAAGCATGCAGGCATTCGTCAACAGGCATAACATAAATATACATAAGATAGCTCCCTCTATAGGGGATGGGATAGGGACGTCGCCCATAATTCGTAAACATGGTGCGGACCACGAGGCACAACTAAGGAGTGG
Source organism: Amorphophallus konjac (assembly GCA_022559845.1). NCBI lineage: Eukaryota > Viridiplantae > Streptophyta > Magnoliopsida > Alismatales > Araceae > Amorphophallus > Amorphophallus konjac. Next base: position 312,743,581 of record CM040121.1, read on the forward strand.
TGACCCGTCAAGAGGATATCGCATGTCTTGCATGCACAGCTTAAATTCACGCATTTCACCCGAGGTAATTCTCTGTGGCGTGGAGGCGCAAACATGTGCACAAAAGGCCCTAAACATAGGGATATGCAGGTTTTCCAAGTAACACTCGAGGGTTACTCTAGCGCCTACACATAGGTTTCAGGCTCTCGATTTCGGTAGCTTTGCACAGCCCCCATTTGTTTATTTTGGTAGCGGATTTCACCGTTCGGCGTGAGTCTCCTCATTTATTTCAGTGGGGATTCCCGGTCACTAGGATTCGTCCTTATTATTGTTAGGGTGCAAGGCCCGGATACAGAGGGGGGTGAATGTATCCCTCTAAAAATTATGGCCTAAATTAAAAACTCTAAAGCTCGGATATGCGGAATAGGGACAATGAGCTTTCCGAGATAAGATAATAATCAACCAATTGATCAACCAGTTGGACTGCAACAATGTAGCCACCTGATCAAACTAGAAATGCAGACAGAACAGTGCAACCCAAACACACCTAGCAAAGTGCAATGCTCAAGGTAACGGCTGATAGGAACAATATAAACAATCCATGATAACACAGCTAACCAGCATGCATGACCTGTGAATGGGAGGTAGGAGGCAAGGAGCTAACGCACAAAATAAACCACTGCACAGTAGATTTTTAGGTGGTTCGGTCCAGCAGACCTACATCCACCCCACACTCAACCCGAGTGTGACTTCCACTAGCTCACGCTAGAAACAGCAGACTCAGTCTGCAACAAATGCTGCCAAACAGCTTGACCAGGGGAACAGCCTCCCCTCTTCCTCCCAACCGGAGGGAACCACTAGTGACACCAGTCACTAGCAAACCAGAGACACACGGTCTCTCTTCCTCCAGACCTGGAGGGAACCCCTGGACTTGAATCCACAAGCCCAGAACCGGAGACAAGTCTCCCTTCCTCCAAACCGGAGGGAACCCACAAGTAGCTCCCAACTACTTGCAACTGGAGATCAGATCTCCCTTCCTCCAAACCGGAGGGAACACCTGGACTTGAATCCACAAGCCCAGAACCGGAGACAAGTCTCCCTTCCTCCAAACCGGAGGGAACCACTAGTGACACCAGTCACTAGCAAACCAGAGACACACGGTCTCTCTTCCTCCAGACCCGGAGGGAACCCGACCTCAGACCAGAGGATCGGAAGTACAGCAAATCAGAAAACAAAGGAGAACAATAAACGAAAATAACTTCAGCAAACAGAAAGCTGAAAAAATGAAATGCACAATGTGGCTCTCAACGGAGCTGACTGGCCTGGATTTGATCCACGGTCCAGTGAAGACAGATCTTCAAGCAACTTCTTCCTTCTTCTTCACGAGCTCTCTCGCTCACTCTCTATCTCTCTTTCTTTCTCTTATGCTCTCCTAATCTTTTTACTCTCTCAATCTCTGCTCCTCTATTCTCTTCGGCTCACACTTCTATCTCTCTCTTTCTCTTCTTCTCCTTCTGCTCTTCTTCTCTTTTTCTCCTTTTTCTTTTTCTGGATCGAAAGGATTTCTGCTCTTCAGGCTTCTACTTGGATCGTGGCTCTCTGTATGGACTCTTCTTCTCGCCAACTCGATCGACCTTCATCTGTGGACGAAGGCTTCCTTATATAGCATCAGCAGCAGGTGGATAGGGCACAAGACGCGTGTGCCTCCCACGCTTGATCCAAAACTTTCTTGCCACGTGCCTTCCTTAAGCTTCACGATCAATGCACCTGTAAAACAGAGTATCGAATAAGTCATCAGTTTAAAGAACAACTCTGTATAGATTATCAGAAGAACAGCGCTTTAGAAGAAACCTGGACGAGGTTAGAACGAAACAACACGGAGACAACACGAAGACAGAATAAGGAAACGACACGAGGTACATACGAAGATAAGATAGAAACCAATCATGAAGTATGGTTTCAACAAACGAAAGACACAAGGTGGTATACAGAAAGCAACACGAGGTGCTGCAATGTTCTGCACGTAGTGGAACAAAAATGACACGAAGACACAGAAACAACAGTAACTGACACGAAGTAAGTACGACACCAAGACGAGGTTGACACGAAATGAAAACAACACGAGGTGAAGTTGACACGAAATGAAAACAACACGAAGTGAAAACAACAGTAACCGACACGAAGTACATGAGAGGAAAAACGACACGAAGTCATGAAAACAACAGTAACTGACACGAGGTGAGGTTACACGAAGTCATAAATCTAAAGCATAAGTTTTCAAAGTCTTCTATCATAAGGGCTTATGAATGACATTTATTGAACATCATGGTTTAAACGTGATGTATGCAGAGTTTATCAATAAAATTCTGTAATGATATCTAAAACCATGGTTTAATAAAAATGAACCAAGCCCTCATATTTATCTTGATTATCCTCCCTTTGTCTTACACAATCAAATCTATTTACTTCTTTCAGAATTACATGTACTAGTATTGAAATCAAGCAATTATGAAGTCATATGATTTTTGTCTAGGGTGGTAGCAAAATAATTTTAGCATTAATATTCAGATATTTAAATTTGTTCAACAATTTTCCATGCTACAAATTTTACGAGCACTCTAGTTCAGTTCACACCTTGTAACTAGAGGATATACCTTGATCAGAGGCCAATATCCCAAAGCACTTAGTGTGACTGACTGTCATGCTATATATATATGAACAGAGATAGCATTTACACATCATGACACACTTGAAATCATTTCTGGATGAGTGAGTTGTATTTCTCGGTGTGCATGCCATTGCTCTGCCTGATTTTTCAATAAAATTTATTCTGCAGAGTTGACTAAGACACCTCATGACATAGTCCTTTGGACATAATTTCTCAGTGATCAAAGTCATTGCTCTGACAACAATTACCCTTTAGATAAAACAGACAAATTCCTTTGCTTCAAGTCAATAATAATTTCATGTATTTAACCAATTGAAGACATGAATTCAATAATGCAGATTTCAGAAGTTTTCAAGATACAGCATGAAACAGATGGTTAAGGTTTATTAAACATGCTTCAGATAATTTTTTTTTAAAGAGATTTTAAAGTCAAACTCATTGAATACATTAAACTTAAACCACATGAGTTATTTTAGTCATTCATAAAAATGTATAATAGAATATTTCTAGTTCAAAATTTTCAGATTTATGATCGAGATAGCCCATTGAAATCTTCATGAAAGACTGATAGAATTCTGAAGCCAAGCGATACCAATTGTTACCAATTGATAGGAGAGATTTTGAAGCTTAGTGTTTTCAAATTATGATCAAGGCTTGTCAACAAAATCAATAAGAGAGGATATGCAATGAGTTCTGACCCATGTATGCATTTGACAACCTTTATGCAATTGCAATGACTCCCCCTCACAATATGCATTCAAACTCTCTTTTTTTTTTTGCATTTTCAATACAGGGAGATGCAATGCACTATATGCATGCAGGGACATGTAAAGACTCAACATTGAATTGTTATGCAAGGATATGCAAGTGACTCCCCCTGAAAACATGCAATGCTTGCACTGAAAACTGAACATATGATTCCAAATGATACATGCACATTCAGACTGCCCTATCAAGTAACATGACCCATGGTACTAGGCGGAGCACTTGGTCTAAAAGACCAGGTCTCACATAGTAAGGACCTCCAGACAGACTTCCCTGCCTTTTGGTACCTTACCATTTATATACCATTGAGGTCATGCATGATAATTCAACATGCAGTCATATATGCAATTCAGAATGTTCAGTGAGCTATTGCAACACACAAATTTCAAGCCACATACTTAAGCAGTTCAGATTGTTCAGAATGCAATTTGTTTTCAGAGTTTATGCATTTCAACAGTTATCAAACAATTGCAATGAGCCTATGTATGCATCAGGTACAGACAACCCCTTTAAACTCAAATTTGCACAGAACACTCAGCAGGTGCATGATCAGAAAATAATGCAACTGGCATATGATGAATGAATATGCAAGAACAGATTTAGCATGCATGCACTAGATGAAACTAAGAGCAGGATATGCAAGAATACATCAAACCAGATATGCAATAAGTTTCAAAATGGGACATGCAGAGAGATTACCTGAACAGTGTGAGGGTGGGGTTTTCATTCTTGAGTGCCTTGGATCATTACCCCTTTTATTCCAGTCCCAAGGCACACCTGCAAAACAAAGTTTATTTTGCACAAACAGGTACCCAAGAAGTCTTGGTCCTGACATGACATAATTATTTCTAGCAGGTTTTCTCAGCACATTTCCAGGAGTAGTTTTCAGATCTGATTTATGCACATTCTTATTAGCATGAATTCTATGTACATAAGCATGGAAATTTCTGTTATTCGCATGACCAAACTGTTTTCCATAAACAACACATTCAAAGTTTTTCTTTTTGAAAACAACTTTGTTCTTTCTGAGAGCATTAGTACTTGAAGGGAATTTAAACTTTCCAGAAATGAAATTTTTCCCTTGAGCATGCCAACAGTCTTTGACTGTGTGGCCATACTTCCCACAATTGAAGCACTCATTGTGCTTGCCTCTAAAAACATTTCTTCCAAACACATTTCCATTTGCAGGGAATTTAACAGTTTTAGAATTGAATTGTCTATCCTGAGCATAGCAACAATTAATGGCTCTGTGGCCATGCTTTCCACATTCAAAGCATGAAATAGAATTTCTTTTAAAAGAGCCTGACCAGCATTCAGAGGCCTTGTGACCAATTTTGTTGCAGTTAAAACAGATGATATGCTGGTTTATTGACACAGATTTGTTTTTATTAAAAACATGTTGGTTTGTAGGGAATTTAGCATGATATGAATAAGAGATTTTCTTACCACTAGCAAACCAGCAATGAGTAATAGAGTGTCCTAACTTTCCACAATTAGAGCATGTGACACTCCTTTTCTGAGGTGAAGGATTTTTATCATGGGATCTCCTAGCATTCTTATCATCCTTCTCCATCAACTTACACTCATGCATCAGATGTCCAACTTTATGACAGTAATGACAGATGATCTTCTTTTTAGATGCATGAAAGTGTGTGTGCGGACTGTGATCAGCATGCACTGATGAAGCCTTTTCATTTGTTTCCTGATTTACAGTCCTTTTCTGATTTTTATCCTGTTTTCCTGATTTCTTAGCCTTGTACTGAATTGGAGATGAAGTAGAAGGCTTTTCCTGTTCAGAGGATTTTATGAAAACAGTTTTCAGTTTGCCTCCATCAACCTTCCTCATGACTGGATTGTAACCCAGTCCTTCCTTTTTAAAGTTATCCTTTGCTCCCAATATTTTCTGAGCAATGGGCTGTTTGTCTTTGGAGGTGGTGGCTACATCTAAACTACTTACAAAAGATGTCATAACTTTATTCTGAAGTTCCTTCTTGTTTATCTTATTGTAGCCCAGCCCTTCCTTCCTAGAGTTGATTTTTATACCTAGTAGTTGGTCTAGGTTTTTCTGCCCATCAACAAATTTAGACAAAGAAACTTTCAAATCCTGAATTTCATCTTCCAAAGAGGAAATATGTAGCTCATAACTGGCAATCTCTTGTTCACTGCAATTCACACATTCAGTTAACACATTGTTAGCAGTTTTGTATTTTTCAATTTCCTGTTCCAGATTGCTCAGTTTATTAGAATCTTCGTTGCAAATAGTTTTCCCTTTTTCCAAAGTAAGAAGTCTTTCAGACATAGTGGAATTCAGCATTTTTAATTTTTAATTTTCTTCCTTAAGCTTGTCATTCTGAATTAACTCATTTATCAAGGTCTGATCTTCTGAGCTAATTTCAAGTTTTCTTCCAACCTTGAAATCCTTCAAATCTTTTTCCTTCTCTTCAATGTTTTTATGTAATTTCACATTCACAGATTTGATGGCGTCAAGTTTTTCAACAAGCAAGTTTTTCTCCTGCTCAAGTTTCTCAAACTTGTTATCATTTTTATTAGCAGATGTTCTCAGGGAGTCATTTTTAGATCTCAGCTTGTTTAAATCTGCGTTTACACTTTCAAAGTTTTTCAGCAGTTTTTCATACTGGTCATGATAGTTACCAAAAGTCTGATTATCGTTATCTGAGTTGAATTTTTCTTTTAGTTCAGATATGACATTTATATGATCTTGATTTTCAATTTTCAATAACGAAACTTGTTTCTTCACTATTTGAAAATCAGACATACATGCATCATGAATATTTTTCAATTCAACACAATTTCTACAAGGAGAGCTTGAACTATCTAAACCAGTACCCTTCTTCATTTTTTTATACTGTTTTCTTAACAGTTCATGAGATTCAAATAATTCAGCATATGCATTCCCTCAATCTTCTAGAGAGAAATTCTCGAAGAAATTTACCTTATCATCATCATCTCCTTCAGTTTGATTGCTGCCTTGATCGCTGGCACTTTGATTTCTTCTGTTGGCCATCATGCAGCTGTCCACATTTATTTCCTGAGTTCGCTTCAGTGTATCCAAAATATCTTTAGCAGAACTGCAGTCAAAAAAACATGAATGAAAAGCTCTATCAGTAGCTGCCTTCATTACATTTATTGCTATCTGATTTTCTTCATGCATGGATTTGTGACTGTCAGTCCATTTGGACTTTTTCCTTGGTAGTTCATGAGGACCATGTGAAATTACTTTCCAGAGGTCTGGATTCACAGATTTAACACAATTCTTCAAACTAGTGAACCATGCATCAAAATGCGTACCACTGAAGATTGGTGGATGGGCCATGAGAACACACAGATTAACGCAACAAGAATATTGATGCACTAAAAATAAATAAGCACCTAAGATTGCATGATCGATCTGCAGGTCGCTGGACCTTGAAGCAGATACCCGCTCTGATACCAACTGTTAGGGTGCAAGGCCCGGATACAGAGGGGGGTGAATGTATCCCTCTAAAAATTATGGCCTAAATTAAAAACTCTAAAGCTCGGATATGCGGAATAGGGACAATGAGCTTTCCGAGATAAGATAATAATCAACCAATTGATCAACCAGTTGGACTGCAACAATGCAGCCACCTGATCAAACTAGAAATGCAAACAGAACAGTGCAACCCAAACACACCTAGCAAAGTGCAATGCTCAAGGTAACGGCTGATAGGAACAATATAAACAATCCATGATAACACAGCTAACCAGCATGCATGACCTGTGAATGGGAGGTAGGAGGCAAGGAGCTAACGCACAAAATAAACCACTGCACAGTAGATTTTTGGGTGGTTCGGTCCAGCAGACCTGCATCCACCCCACACTCAACCCGAGTGTGGCTTCCACTAGCTCACGCTAGAAACAGCAGACTCAGTCTGCAACAAATGCTGCCAAACAGCTTGACCAGGGGAACAGCCTCCCCTCTTCCTCCCAACCGGAGGGAACCACTAGTGACACCAGTCACTAGCAAACCAGAGACACACGGTCTCTCTTCCTCCAGACCTGGAGGGAACCCCTGGACTTGAATCCACAAGCCCAGAACCGGAGACAAGTCTCCCTTCCTCCAAACCGGAGGGAACCCACAAGTAGCTCCCAACTACTTGCAACTGGAGATCAGATCTCCCTTCCTCCAAACCGGAGGGAACACCTGGACTTGAATCCACAAGCCCAGAACCGGAGACAAGTCTCCCTTCCTCCAAACCGGAGGGAACCACTAGTGACACCAGTCACTAGCAAACCAGAGACACACGGTCTCTCTTCCTCCAGACCCGGAGGGAACCCGACCTCAGACCAGAGGATCGGAAGTACAGCAAATCAGAAAACAAAGGAGAACAATAAACGAAAATAACTTCAGCAAACAGAAAGCTGAAAAAATGAAATGCACAATGTGGCTCTCAACGGAGCTGACTGGCCTGGATTTGATCCACGGTCCAGTGAAGACAGATCTTCAAGCAACTTCTTCCTTCTTCTTCACGAGCTCTCTCGCTCACTCTCTATCTCTCTTTCTTTCTCTTATGCTCTCCTAATCTTTTTACTCTCTCAATCTCTGCTCCTCTATTCTCTTCGGCTCACACTTCTATCTCTCTCTTTCTCTTCTTCTCCTTCTGCTCTTCTTCTCTTTTTCTCCTTTTTCTTTTTCTGGATCGAAAGGATTTCTGCTCTTCAGGCTTCTACTTGGATCGTGGCTCTCTGTATGGACTCTTCTTCTCGCCAACTCGATCGACCTTCATCTGTGGACGAAGGCTTCCTTATATAGCATCAGCAGCAGGTGGATAGGGCACAAGACGCGTGTGCCTCCCACGCTTGATCCAGAACTTTCTTGCCACGTGCCTTCCTTAAGCTTCACGATCAATGCACCTGTAAAACAGAGTATCGAATAAGTCATCAGTTTAAAGAACAACTCTGTATAGATTATCAGAAGAACAGCGCTTTAGAAGAAACCTGGACGAGGTTAGAACGAAACAACACGGAGACAACACGAAGACAGAATAAGGAAACGACACGAGGTACATACGAAGATAAGATAGAAACCAATCATGAAGTATGGTTTCAACAAACGAAAGACACAAGGTGGTATACAGAAAGCAACACGAGGTGCTGCAATGTTCTGCACGTAGTGGAACAAAAATGACACGAAGACACAGAAACAACAGTAACTGACACGAAGTAAGTACGACACCAAGACGAGGTTGACACGAAATGAAAACAACACGAGGTGAAGTTGACACGAAATGAAAACAACACGAAGTGAAAACAACAGTAACCGACACGAAGTACATGAGAGGAAAAACGACACGAAGTCATGAAAACAACAGTAACTGACACGAGGTGAGGTTACTAAAGCGACAACGACACGCGGTGTGGAAAACACGACACGAAGACCTGAGACGGAGAAACGACACGAAGTGTAACAGGAACGACACGAAGTAAAAACAGTGATCGACACGGGTTGAAAACAACACGAAGTCGAAACAGTAATCGACACGGGTTGAAAACAACATGAAGACGAAATACAAAGAGACGACACGAAGTGAAATTGACACGAAGTGAAAACAACACTAAGTGAAAAACAATAATCGACACGCGGTGAAAACAACACGACGACAGTGAGAACAGCACGAGGTGAAATGACACGGGGTGTAGAAAACCAAGAATCGACACGAAGTGTGGTCAAGGCGAAAAAGACACTAAGTCAAAAAACGAAAGACCAACACTCAGACAGAAACATAAAAACAACACGGAGACGTAGACACTAAAACAACACGAAGACAATCAAGATAAAAACAACATGAAGACAATAAAGCAAAAAACAACACGAAGACAAATGAGACAAGGGAAACGACACGAAGTCTAACCTCATACAAGCTTTCCTGTCACGCATGGAAATCAACACGAAGTGTTGTAAGCTCATACGACACGAGATCTTTTCGTGTTAGTGAGGGGAAACAACACGAAAACTCAAGTACAGAAACAGCACGAAGATGATGTACAATCTGATGTACAGACTTGAAGAACAGTCCAAAGTATAGACTTGCACGAGCGAGCTACAGTGCCAAAGTATAGACTTCACGCTGTACAGACTTGGAAGACCAGTGTTGAATGTGTAGACTTGTAGTTTATCATGAAAGAAGGCCAGTGTACAGACTTGCTGTCCTCACAGCAGACGATGTAAACACTTAGCCTATGCAGACCAATGTACAGACTTTGGCAAAGCAAAAGGCTGTATAGACTTGGAGACCCAAAGCCATTGTGTAGACTTTGTCTAAGACAAGGCATGAGCTGACGTTGTATATACTTAGCCAATGCAAACCAGTCCGATGTATAGACTTTAAGGAAATACATGCTACAGTGCAATGTCTAGACTTGCGATGTGTTCGCCAAATGCACACTACAGTCCAATGTATGGACTTAGACGAATGATGCATGAGACGCTCAATGTATCGACTTTGAGCTTGCTGTGCAGTGAATAGACTTAGGGCATAAACCCCACGAAGCACTGTATAGACTATGCACATAACATAAGTCTAACATAAACAATATATCAGTTGTACCAGTCACAGTCATGATGCAATCATCAAGGCACAATGTCATGAAAACACTATATCATTGCTATCATCAAAATACAATATCAATCATCAAAACCACAGCAATGAATGAATGCTTTATGCATCAGTTTAACATGTAACAAGACTGAACATCAAATATGTTAATCTAAACTGAGCAGCAAGATGACTGAACATTTGATAAACTCACATCAACAACCAATCATCAAAACCATCATCAAAACCACAGGGGCACAACAATTATAATTCTATTGCGGATTTCACCGTCTGACGCGAGTCTCCTCATGTGTCTCAATGGGGATTCCCAGCTATTAGGCTTCGTCCTTATTGAAATTTGCTTCACCATTTTGTGCGAGTCTCCTCATTTATTTCAGTGGAGATTCCCGGCTACTCGGATTCCCGTTTCTATTTTTTTTTGCATCATTTTTTTTAAAGTGGGGGTAGGCAGCTTTTTCCTCATGATTACCTTTCACGCGAGTGTAGGAATTCAAGTCTCCGTAGAGTGCTAAGAAGAAAGTCGGGCAATCCCTATGGTTGAAGACCATTGAACACATTAAATGCGAAGTGGGGAGTGTTACCTCGGGTTTATTTTGTGAGTTGGGCTCAGCAATTTAGCCATGACTCTTCCCCTTGACGTGTGCACCCACCATAATTGGGTTCCCTTCGAGCGTATGCCGTGACGCACGTGCATCCGAAATCAGGGTGACATTATTATTTAGCAAGGAAACACGGTCCTAGAAGATTCCAAGAAGGTGCGTTATTCTATATTATAAGCAAGCATGCAAGTAGGGCAATCAAGCATTCTTCTCCTTTTTTTTTCTTTCTTTTTTCTTTTTTTTTTGCGTAAGAGCATAATGTCGTTATGTATAAGTGTAGTGGTAGTAAAAGTATTAGAGAAGCAGACCACGAAGGGCCGAAAGGACATTAGGGAAGTGGGATATAGAAGCCAAGGGACATTAGAGGAGCGGGCCATAAGGGCCAAAAGATGTCGGGAAGCAGGCTACAAAGCCAAAGGTTGGGGGAGCAGGCTGCGAGAGCCAAAATTGGGGAGCATGTCACGAAGGCCAAAGGGAAGCAGGCTACAGGAGCCAAAGTTGGGAAGCAGGCTGCAAGAGCCGAAACTGGGAAGCAGACTACAAGAGTCAAAATTGAGAAGCGGGCTGCAAGGGCCGAGATTGGAGAAGCAGGCTACGCGAGCCGAAACTGGGAAGCAGACTACAAGAGCCAAGATTTGGGAAGCAGGCTGTGAAAGCCGAGATTGGGAAAGCAGGCTACGCGAGCCAAAATTTTGTGAAGCAGGCCACAAGGGCTGTAACTGGGGAAGCGGGCTACGAGAGCCGAAATCTTGAGCAATAGGCTGCAAGAGCCAAGATTTGGGAAGCAGGCTGTGAAAGTTGAGATTGGGAAGTGGGCTACAAGAGCCGGAGCTAGGAGAGCGGGCTGTAAGAGCCGAAGATATTGGGGAGCGGGCTACGAGTGCCGAAATTTTGGGAAGCTGGCTACAAAAGCAAGAGTATGGGAAGCGGGCCGCAAGAGCCGAAGTCAGGAAGCTGGCTACGAAGGGCCGAAGTTTGGGAAGCAGACTATGAAAGCCAAAGTATGGGAAGTGGGACGCAGGAGCCGAGAGATGGGAAGCAGGCTGACAAGTCTAGAGATGTTAGAAGCAGGCTACAAAGCCGAAAGATATCGGAGAGCGCGGTGGGATGGATGGCTTAATCCTAATAGTGGGCCTTGGCCGAAATGGCTAAGCCAGAAGGTGTTGGGTAGCAAGCCGTGGAAGGCCAAAAAGATATTATGGTAGCAGGGTACGAAGCCAAAGTGAAAGGATGATTCTTTTGATTCTCTGGCCGAGGAAGGATCCGAACCAAGCCGTGGATTTATGTCCTTTTAGTTTGTGTTTATATCCTTGGAAAAGTATGTACGTAAATGTAAGGCTTTATAAGCCAAGGAGTCATTCCCATGGATTGTGTGGGTTTTTATGCAATTAGGCAGTAGGACCAGCAAGGGTTAACATTCCACTGCAATTAGGCCCTCAGCCCTTTCCCATTGGTCCATGTCACCTTGTGGGCCTGGTCAACCTTCCTAGGTGGACATCTAGAAGGGTGGGCTGGTCATATGGACATATGTGCTTGAATGGGTCAACATTCTAATAGGTTGGACACCTACCCCATTCAACTCCCCTTATAGTCAATAGGCCGCCCCCTTCCCCTATTATTTAATGCTTTTTTTTGTGTTTGTGGCATGCAATCCCAGCCCTTCAATCACCAACCCTTGATCCAAGGGTCCACATTAGATTAGATTGGTAGCATATATAAGCTTGTATTTTCATGAGAAAATCAATGAAAAATCAGAAATTTTGTGAAATCCAAGAAGGCTTCTTGCGCCCCCTTCCTCTCTCCTCCTGGTTTCCTCTTCACAAACCCCCATTCTAGAGTGTATCAATCTTCCATCTCCCCCTCTCAACTTCTGATCATCACCGGTGCCGCCGCCGCCGCCGTTCGTGCTGCCTTCGAGCCGCCGCGAAACCGTTCTCGGTGTTCTGTCCTGTTGGATAGAGGTCTCTTCCTGAAATTCATGCCATCCTCCACGGCCTCTTCGTGGTCTACAATTTTTATGGTGTGTTCTTCCCTTGTATCCCAAGCTCCACCTAAATTTTCACGCCCAAATTTCATCGTTTAGTATTTTCCCATTTTCGTGCATCTTTCATTCCTAGTTCTGTTTTGTTTCTGTCTATAGTGACAGCAGCCCTGTGTTTCTTCCCTCCGACCCTCTATTTGATTTTTGTTAGGGCTCTCAATTTTACTGGGAGTTCTATCCATCATTCTCTAAATCCACCATTTTTCTTGATGTTTTAGCCACCCCATATTCATTTTTAAAAATTCATGTTCTATCTCTGCTACAGTATTTTCAGTCAGATCCCAGATCCGACCACCCTCCACTTCCAAAATCAGAACAAATCACCACCACCTCCAAATCCAAATCCAAAAATAGTCCTGATTTCATCACTTGATTTCCTACTACTTTCATGAACAAGTCGAAGTCTGAATCCGAGGTCTTCATATCGGTCAATGGCAGTTCTCAGAGAACAGCCTTGCAGATCTGAGAGTTCAGACACTGTACAACAGTAACCTTCAAAATTCGCCAATCAGAAGTACAGGCTTGATTATTTTTCTATAATCACCTTGGGTTGAATCCCTTCAAAGCATCTTTCCAACGGCGCCAGTTTCGTCGCATTCCGACGTCCGGGCTGATCGCAGCGTCCGTTCTCGCCGGAGCGCGCGCCAGAAAACAGAACCGGCAGATCCGTGGCCGGTTATTCCGACCGGTGCCGATTGGAGCCGCCCGGCCTCCGGCCGGCGAACCAGCGTGCCGCCAGCCCAGGGAACACTTCCACAAGTGTCCCCACCACAGTGGTGACATCGGGTCCTGCACGGTCCCTCCGGATAGCGCGTGGGCCCCACAGCCACAAGTTCGGGTGCTGCCGAAGAGACGCGAGAAGCTGCCCGTCAACCCGAATTCGGTCCTCTCGGGCCCAGTTGTGTAGCCCTTTACCTCCCTGCGTGGAGTGGGCGATATTTCATTGCTGTCATCATTGTGTAATATTTATCCCGGGAGTACGAGTTTCGGCCGGGTCCGTCTTCCCCACGCCGAGCGCGTGGAGGTATCGCATTCGCTCCCTTCTCGACATTTTGCTTACTTCATATATATTTGTTTATGCCGCTGCTAGAGAGCATGTGTAGGGATATCTAGCTCGCTTTATATATTCATTACCGCTGCTGCGAGAGAGTACGTGACCGTCCCGTGACCCGATCCGGGCACAAAAGAGAGCCGATCACCCAAGCTCATTGCCGGTTTCTCAACCGCACACATCCGACGCTTCCCTCGTTAAGGGGCAATCACGAGTTTGTCGTGTCCGTGGTCTCCTCCCGCATCAGTTGGCCCATGCATGGTGAGAATAAACCTAGTTGACATTGATGCAAAACCATATTGAAACTAGGTTCCTACCTTGAGTGAATCATACCAATCTTGTTAAAAATCATCTAATTCACATCAAGGTATTAACAAATATCAAGCGTAAGTATCTCAACTTGTTTGATATCTTTGAAACATTACTTTGATTGAATATTGTTTGTTTGCATGATGTCTCTCTTTGATAATAAAAAACCAACATGTCTAATTCAATTTGTAATCATGAGGATGATCAACCTAGCACATCATACAATCCTCAAGTTTATAATTCTCACCACAATTCTTTTAAGGGACCATGTCCTCACTCTTATGGTCTTGCTCGACCCATGGGTAATTTCCAATCTTATGGTCCCCTACATCCATTGCAAGCCACTACTTCCCCGGGACTATCTCCTCCACATGATGAGAAGGTCTCCCAAGTTTTGCATGCATTAGATCATCTCACCCCTCAACAAATCCAAGCCCTTAAGGCCATTGTTGAGGGTGTATCTTCTCCTTCTCATCCTTCTTCCAATCCCTCACGGGTGGCCCATCACCAACCTATTTCTATTCACACTCCCACTCGGGTGGCCCATAACCCGCCTCCCTCTCCGATTCACACTCCCGCTCAAGTGATCCATCACCCACCTCCCTCTTTTCACCCGCCTTATTCTACACGTACTCCTTCTCGGGTGGTCCATTACTCGCCTCCTTCTATTCCTCCTTCACGACCCCATGGCCCTCATATTCCTTGCACCCCGGTCCAACCGGGTCCTTTTTTGGGTCAACCCCAAGCCCCTCCAAGGCCATCATGCCAACCCTCCGTTATTCATGTCACACCGCTCCAACGAACTCTTCTTGATAAAATCACTTCAATGGAGGAACAATTGAAGAGGGTCACAAGTCCGCGGCCCTCTCCTCCTCCTCCTCCTCAACTCAATCCTCTTCATGCTTTTATGAATAACATCACTAAGATGGGAAAAGATTGGAAGGAGAGGAGTGATAATGGCATCATAGATTCAAGTGAGCAAGATGAGCCGACAATTTTCAATGATCAAGTGGACACCGTCCGTCCTCCATCGCCTATATATTCCACTCATTCATATGGCCCTTTGCCTCCGCCTCCGCTTTCACATAATCTTCCACAAAATCCTCTACATTACATTCCTCCATCACCCATCATTATGCCTTCACCACGGCATCTACTTGAGTTTAGTGATGATGAAGAATTGGATGTTCTTTATGAAGAGTTGGAGCCGGCACAAGACGTTGGAGTCCTTCAAGAGGTACTCACTCTGAGTTTCCTTCGTTTTCCTCTCCCTCCATTACCACCCGATGAACCCTTTGCTCAGGATGATGCCACCATCCCCAATCCTATTTATGAAACCAATTGGTGCTATGATGATGAGTCGATACTCCAATCACCTGCACCAGCGCACCATGACTCTTCCATTACCTTCAATCCTTCACGCCCTACCAAAATCTGACATTTCCTACGCACTAAACCCCCTCCTTTTACACCTCCAAATACCACACCCTCCACCAAGCCCTCCGAGCCCTCCAATGATTCCCTTCCAACCATGTTGCCTCCGTCAACAACTTCACCACCAACCTCCATTGAGCCCTCCACTAAGCCATCCGAGCTTACCTCCACACCATCGGCCTCCGCCGAACCTTTCGTTAAACCTTTTCCTAGGCCAATTAACCTCCCATTGTCGCCACCTTGGCCCTCTATTATTCACACACCCCCAAAGCCGATTACACCAAACCTCTCTTTGTCTATTCCTCCATCTAAACCTTTACCCAAACTCGTGGCAAATCCTGAGCAGGGTCCACCACTTGTCTCACTCGAGCCAATCTCGTTTGCTTCCGAGCGAGGGGAGAAGCCCGACATGCTTGAACCTCCACTTCCACTTACCCTTCTGTTAACACTCTCCATTAAACCTCCATTACTCACTAAGCTTACCGCTTCCATCTCGCCATCCATCCCCACTCGGAGTGGGTGTATTTTTACAAGCATGAGTGCCGATGATCAAGATCAAGAGCTGGGCAAGGAGGACTTGATCATGGCTATATTATTCAAAGTTCAATATTTTATTTGCCGGATGCCGGTGCGTGTTCTTGTGTCGAGCATTATTGAAAAGTCTCCATTAAATCTCACCACAAAAAATTCTCAAGATTTGATGCCATGTCGGCCCAATGCCATTGTCAAAATCACTTTACTCATTGGTCGACATTCTTTTGACGCTCTCATTACCCCTCGCTCCATTATTATACAATTTTCTAAGGGGTTCTTCTCTTACATTATTATAACACATTCCACTAATGAGAGCATTTGCGCATTACTTCCATCCTTTGAGCCGTTTGGCCAGGCACTTGGCTTGCCATGGAGGGGTGGGCATTCTTTTGATAGAAGGCCTTCTACCAACCCATTCATCTTCTATTCTCTTCCATCCATATTTCCATTCGCCATTGACTTTTCTTCATGGGCCACTCCATGGGTGAGGAAGAGGATCTCATCCCATCATTCCATGCATTCCATGCACTCTTTGCATATCATGCATTTCACGCACCCATTGCATTCATTGCATTGCATCTCTTTGCATTCTTTATTGCCCGGGTTTCTGAGCCCGTTTCTTCCCTGTCTTCCAGGACCTCCTGCTCCTCTCCACATTATTTTTAATCCACCTTTCTCTCCAGAATTTCCGGATTCTTTCTCACTAGGACATCATGTCCCTACTCATTCTCCCCGATTTCTAGAATCTCTGGAGATATCTCTTTCCCTAGGGCATCACGTCCCTATACCTTCGGAACCTTCGGACTTATCTGATTACCCAGGGCATCGCGTCCCTGTGGACGCACTAAAATTCGCTTATTATGTTTTTCGTTTATTTGATCGGGTTAATTCGTTTGTTTAGTGCGCGGGCCTATCAGTCACAAAGTGACGATTTATTCGGGCTTCAAGGAAGCCCATGGTGCGCTCGATCTGACTAATCAAATGATTGTGTAGTTCATGTCAGGACCTAAACCCACCATGCCATAAAGGTCACGGCGCGATTTACATCCCCTCGGAGAGGGGAACACCCTTGATTAATCGTCGAGAATTAGGGCCTCATGTCCTGGAAACTATATCGAGAGAAACAAGCCGATAGCGGTCTCGAATTAGTCGAAAAGCCTGATGTCTAGGGAAGCAAGCATTCGAATTATGTCGGTCACTCAAGGGACCATTTTGATATTCAGACGAGCGTCCGGCTTCAGAAAATCATGATCGTCAAGAAAAAAACAGAGCATATGTATGTCGGGATACGGCAAATTTATTGTTCAAAGGGATAGGAGACATTCGGTTGAATCCCGGCTAGAGTGGTCAGGAATCAGTGAGTTTATTGGCCCGGTGCGAGATCGAGTCAGGACCATTCTGGGGGCGCCTCCTGCGATCCAAACGAGGCTTGCATGGGCATCGTTAATATTTTCAGTGCCGAAGGGCAGCGGGAAAGTGTCCTGGGACTAGATTCCAAAACAAAGACGTGTACAGAGATAGCTGGCTATAGGCCTATGATGTGGGTCAGAAAATGACTATGGTTGGGGTGAACCCGAGGTCCAAGCATGACTCACGAAGGTCTTATTGATATTCCCACATGTAGGGTTCGAGGAAGATGAGAGCCGTCTCGTTCCATTCAGATTTTGTTGGTCATTCATGGACCACTTTATGTTCGGACAAAGATCCGTATTGAAGGCACGACGTAAACAGAAATAAACCCATACAAATGTATGCCTGAGTTTGTGACGATTTTAATGAAAGAGCGGAAACGAATCCCAATGGGAACGAGTCCGATTTGATGAATTATCGGCCCAGAGCAACGCGGGATTACGGCCATATCGGGATGGTTCCCAAGGTCCACATCCGATGCCATGGGGCGTCATTGATCTTCTCTTCACACACAGTCTGGGGAAACGAAGGTCCCAAGGTATGCGTGCATGTCGGTCACTGGCAGACCATTTCTTGTTCAGACGGAAGTCGCGTTTGTAGCATAAGAGACGATGACAAACCGTACAAATGTCAGCCGTGAGTACGGCAAGTTTAATGCAAGTGCGGGATTAGATCCAGGTATATATGTCGGTCACTAACGGACCATTCATTGTTCGAACGAGAGTCCGCATTTGAAGGATCGAAGACAATGATAAAAACATATGCATGTCTGCCGTAGGTACGGCAAGTTTAATGTGGGTGTGGGATTCGGTCCCGGTAGAGGTGGGTCAAACTGATGAACTATTGGCCCAAGATGTGCCCAGATATTGACCATGTCGGGGATTCCGAGGTTCACATCTGATACCATGGGACATCATTACTTTTCTCTTCACGCACAATCCGAGGAAGCGAATTGTTAAGTGTGAAGCCCGAACTCGCCAACGTGCACCCTCTCACACAGATTGACCTGCACGGATCCCCCATCGGCCTCCCTTGATTATTGGCTTCATATTCCTTTCATTTTCATTTATTAGTTTAGGTCCCTTCTTTTATTTTACTCATTAGTTTTAAGCCTTTTCTTCTATTTTGTTAATTTGTGTTTTCTTTCATGAGGCATGCCGGTTAAGAGAAGCAAATGGGCACGCCGGTTAAGGGGATGCCAAGGGGCGTGCCGGAATAGGAGGTGCAAGGGCGCGCTGGTTAAGGGGGGGTCCAAGCCAAGGAAGGGGAGCGGGCCGGGTAGATTCCAAGAAAATGGAGGGGCGCGCCGGTTAATGGCCAATGAGGAAGAGGGGGTTTTGAGTGTGAAGCTAAACCGACGCGGGGGGTACCACGCCGGGTTAGCCCGCGCCGGATAGGAGCACACTGGGATAGCTCTTAGAAGGTTTTCTTTCATTCTTGTTGGCTCTGTTTCTTTCTTTCTTTCACCTACAAGTTGATTTGGTGATTGGTTTGTTCACCCAATTGGTGGATTAAGTTTGTGGAGAGGAAGTTTAAGTGTTTTAGCCATTTGTTAAGGTCACTTAGCATGAAGGTTTAAGTGTTTTGTTGGAGTTTATTATGCAAGGCTTTAGAGGTTAGTTCAGTGCCTTACTCAGGGAAGCATTTTGTTCTGGGGGAACTTCATTTATCCTCTGTTATGTGCCCTCATTCCTTGTCCTTATTGTTTACATTCCCGGAAAAAATTGTGCAGCATCTCCCCCGGACTGAGGTCTGCTCGAGAAAAATAGAAGAACACCAAATGGATTGCTCCGGGGTGAACCTCAAAATGCAGACCTCACGGCGGTCCGTTAACCCACATGTGAGTGTGGAAGTGCTCGAGGACTAGACTTCAAGAACTCTCACGACTCACGGGTAATGGTTTCATTAACGTTCAAGTGGGACAGATGTGTGCCACGAGAGGCTTTAGATGTTCATCCCTTCGATGGGTTCCTCTGATGGCCTGCCACAGAGAGGCAGGTCTCCGAGGTCCTGGATGTTAAGAAAACCGGGAGAAAGGGGGAGGAGATCAAAGCAGTAGAACATTACTCATGCCCACTAAAAATCATTCTTTTTATTCATCCCCAAGGGAAAGGGGGAAAAGAGATACAGGAGGGGATCTACCCCCGAGCAAAGGGAGAATACAGCGGAGGAGAAGGACTTGAAACTCATGCGAGGGAGAGGAACATAGCACAAGCTCTTCCCCCCTCCCTAGGGCTCACCTCTCTTCTCTCACAGACCCTCTCTTCTTCCTTACCTCTCTGGCGTCAGGGGATGAAGCTTTCCTTCTCTTCGGGTGGCCTTCTCTTCTCGCTACCAACCTCTGACCAATCACTCAGCCATCAGCCATAGCCAGCAGCCATTTTCTAGTGGAGTCTCAATTCCTCTTTATAGCGCCTTGCCCTTTCTTCCACCCTCGAGTGGCCTACGGGTAGGGGGCCGTAGAGTAGGGAAGCTGCTTCTACGAGATTGGCCGACGGTGACCGGCGGAGAAGCGACGTTCAGTACGGAGCTCAAAGCCTTCCATTCCTGGGAGCAGGAAGGGCTCAGGCGGTTGCACACTGGTCATGCGCAGGAGACCTTGCCATTTCAGGGAAAGCAACGGCGTTCTATTTGTAGAAAACAGGGGACCGCAGGTAGGATGGGATGCCTTGGGGTTAAACCGGTGTGGGGTTGTGCGCGCCGAATTGGCAGCATGAATGGGGTGCGCCGGTTACAGGCCAATGAATGGGGCGTGCCGGTTTAAGGCTATTGTATGGGGGCGCGCCGGTTACAAGCTCTTGCAAGGGGGTGCACCGATTTGAGGCTGTATAGGTACAACCACACCGGTTTAAGATCATTAAGTTTCTTCCCGGCTTAGCGGTGATTCAAATGGACGCCTGCCCTCACGTGTTGCTTTAGTTGTGAGCCTCCGAGTCCCGGTCCAGGACTTTGAGTGATTTCCGGCGCATGCCAAACATGTGTTTGAATTCCTGAGTTTCTTTTGATTCGGCCTTCGGCACCACCGGTTGGGAAGCCGGGGCTGTCTCTTCTGCCCGAGGGGCTTCTTTGTTGGGTGGCGGAGCACCGGGTATATATTCATCTTGCTTGGAGGAGGTACAAAGTTTATTCGGCCTTCCCATCTTCGACTTGCTCTCGAGATGTCGAGACGTTCGTGCCGTAGGAACATTCTTTTTCATCTCTCTTTTTCGACGTCCACAAATGTCCCCCACCTACGGGTAGCGTGGGCAAAGTATGAGACAAGCGGTGCACGTGGGTGCACTTGTACTCATAGGGTATCTTCGTTCTTTTCTTCTATTTTCTTCTCTTTTTTTTCTTTTCTTTTCTTTTTTTTCTTTCTTTTCTTTTATCTCTCTTCTTCCTCTTCACTTTTCTTTTTTCTTTCTTTTTTTCTTTTAAAGAAATAACTCCTGACAGCCCGAGTGCCAACAATTTGGGTAGCTGTCAGCTCAGAGGCCGATGATTAAAAAGTTGTCGGCTCAGAAGCCGATAGAGGATAGCTATTGGCTTAGAAATCGATAATGGGATGGATGTCGGCTTAGAGGCCGATAATTGAATAGCTGTCGGCTCAGAGGTCGATAAGTGAATAGCTGTTCGCTCGGAGCCAATAATTGGATAGCTGTCGACTCAGAGGCCGATAAGTGAATAGCTATCAGCGCAGAGGCCGATAAGTGAATAGCTGTCGGCGTAGAGGCCGATAATTGGATAGCTGTCAGCTCAGAGGCCGATAAGTGAATAGTTGTCGGCTCAGAGGCCAATAATTGGATAGTTGTCGACTCAGAGGCCGATAAGTGAATATATGTTGGCTCAGGAGCCAATGGGGTAGGCCATAACAGCCAAAGCTGAAAGCGGGCTTCAAAAGCCGAAGTTGTGAAATGCAAGCCATAAGGGCAGAGAGAAGGGTTCATTGATACAAAGGGATATTCGTCGCCCGGAGGGACGGAGAGAAGAGTTTGTTGATTCAAAAGGGATATTCGTCGCCCGAAGGGACGGAGAGAAGTGTTTGTCGATTCAATGATTTGGACAGGAGGTCCGGATCGAATGGATTATTCATCACCCGAAGGGACGGAGAGAAGAGTTTGTTGATTCGATGATCTGGACGGAAGGTCCAAATCAAGAGGGGTATTCGTCACCGGGGGGGACGAAGAGAAGAGTTTGTTGATTCAATGACCTGGACGGAAGACCCAAATCAAAAGGGGTATTCATCACCCATAGGGACAGAGAGAAAAGTTCATCGATTCGAAAGAAGTGTTCGTCGCCCGAAGGGACGGAGAGAAGGGTTTATTCTTTTAATGATCTGGGCGAAACATCCAAATCAAAAGGGATGATGTTCACCGCCGAAAGGGGACGGAGATAAGGGTTTGTTCCTTCAAAAGAGGTATTCGTTGCCCGAAGGGAACGGAGGGAAGAGTTTGTTGATTCAAAAGGGATATTCGTCGCCTGAAGGGATGGAGAGAAGATTTTTGTCGATTCAATGATTTGGACAGGAGGTCCGGATCAAATGGATTACTCGTCACCCGAAGGGACGTAGAGAAGAGTTTGTTGATTCGATGATCTGGACGAAAGGTCCAAATCAGGAGGGGTATTCGTCACCCGGGGGGACGGAGAGAAGAGTTTGTTGATTCAATGACCTGGACGGAAGACTCAAATCAAAAGGGGTATTCGTCACCCAAAGGGACAGAGAGAAAAGTTCTTCAATTCGAAAGAAGTGTTCGTCGCCCGAAGGGACAGAGGGAAGGGTTTTTTCTTTTAATGATCTTGGAGAAACGTCCAAATCAAAAGGGATGATGTTCACCGTTGAAAGGGGATGGAGATATGGGTTTGTTCCTTCAAAAGAGGTATTCATCGCCCTAAAGGGAACGGATGGAAGAGTTTGTTGATTCAAAAGAAGTGTTCATCACCCGAAGGGACGGAGAGGAGAATTCGTTGATTCAAAAGAAGTGTTCGTCGTCCGAAGGGACGGAGAGAAGAGTTTGTTGATTCAATGACCTAGACGGAAGGTCTCGGTCATAATGGGTTGTTCGTCACCTGAAAGGACGGAGAGAAGAGTTTGTTCATGTAACGACCTGGACGGAAGGTCCAAATCAAAAGGATTGTTCATGACCCCGCAGGGACAGAGAGGTGGTCAAGTAGTTGACACGGGCTAGTGTCAGCGCCAGAGAAGGGGGTTGATTCCTCACCCGAACGGTAGGTTCGGGCCAAGGTGAAAGGGTATTTTGTTCTTTAATGCGTCGGGGGTACTGGCCAACAAAGGTCTTTTAGTTCTCCAACTGGGCGGAAAGTCTACGAGCCAGATTAAAGAAAGGGAGTCTTTGTATTCTTCGGATGGATGGAAAATCCAAACCAGAGTGGAGAGAATCTTTTTATTCTCTAGTCGGGATGGCAGGTCCGAACTAAAGTGAAAGGATCTTTCTATTCTCTAGTCGGACGGAAGGTCCAATCTAGAGTAGAGAGAATCCTTTTGTTCTTTGGCTGGATGGCAGGTCCAAACCAAAGTGAAAGGATCTTTTTGTTCTCTAGCCGGATGGAAGGTCCGATCTAGAGTAGAGAGAATCTTTTTGTTCTTCGGCTGGACGGCAGGTCCGAACCAAAGTGAAAGGATTTGATGTTCTTTAATCCGCCGGGAGTACCGACTGTGAAATCCGAACCCAGGAAAGTGGGCCTCAAGGGCAGGAATCGGTGTTGCGGAAGTAGGCCGTGGAAGCTAAAATCAAGGAAGCGGACTGCAAGAGCCGCAATCAGGAAGTTGGCTACAAAAGCCAAAATTAGGGAATAGGCTATGAGAGCCCAAATTGAGGAAGCGAATTACAAGAGCCGCAATCGCGAAGCTGGCTACAAAAGCCAAAATTGGGGAGCAGGCTATGAGAGCCCAAATTGGGGAAGCGAACTACAAGAGCCGTAATCGGGAAGCTGGCTACAAGAGCCAAAATTGGGGAGCAGGCCATGAGAGCCCAAAATAGAAGTTGAAGTTGGGATATTAGCAAGCCGCAAGGGCAGGAAGTAGGCCGCGAGGGCCAAGATTGGGCTGTACGAGCTAGAACTGGGAAAGTAGGCTGCGATAGCCAAAATTGAGTTTATTTTTATTATTATTATTATTTATTCAAGCATGCAGGCATTCGTCAACAGGCATAACATAAATATACATAAGATAGCTCCCTCTATAGGGGATGGGATAGGGACGTCGCCCATAATTCGTAAACATGGTGCGGACCACGAGGCACAACTAAGGAGTGGTGACCCGTCAAGAGGATATCGCATGTCTTGCATGCACAGCTTAAATTCACGCATTTCACCCGAGGTAATTCTCTGTGGCGTGGAGGCGCAAACATGTGCACAAAAGGCCCTAAACATAGGGATATGCAGGTTTTCCAAGTAACACTCGAGGGTTACTCTAGCGCCTACACATAGGTTTCAGGCTCTCGATTTCGGTAGCTTTGCACAGCCCCCATTTGTTTATTTTGGTAGCGGATTTCACCGTTCGGCGTGAGTCTCCTCATTTATTTCAGTGGGGATTCCCGGTCACTAGGATTCGTCCTTATTATAATTCTATTGCGGATTTCACCGTCTGACGCGAGTCTCCTCATGTGTCTCAATGGGGATTCCCAGCTATTAGGCTTCGTCCTTATTGAAATTTGCTTCACCATTTCGTGCGAGTCTCCTCATTTATTTCAGTGGGGATTCCCGGCTACTCGGATTCCCGTTTCTATTTTTTTTTTCATCCTTTTTTTTAAAGTGGGGGTAGGCAGCTTTTTCCTCATGATTACCTTTCACGCGAGTGTAGGAATTTAAGTCTCCGTAGAGTGCTAAGAAGAAAGTCGGGCAATCCCTATGGTTGAAGACCATTGAACACATTAAATGCGAAGTGGGGAGTGTTACCTCGGGTTTATTTTGTGAGTTGGGCTCAGCAATTTAGCCATGACTCTTCCCCTTGACGTGTGCACCCACCATAATTGGGTTCCCTTCGAGCGTATGCCGTGACGCACGTGCATCCGAAATCGGGGTGACATTATTATTTAGCAAGGAAACACGGTCCTAGAAGATTCCAAGAAGGTGCGTTATTCTATATTATAAGCAAGCATGCAAGTAGGGCAATCAAGCATTCTTCTCCTTTTTTTTCTTTCTTTTTTCTTTTTTTTTGCGTAAGAGCATAATGTCGTTATGTATAAGTGTAGTGGTAGTAAAAGTATTAGAGAAGCAGACCACGAAGGGCCGAAAGGACATTAGGGAAGTGGGCTATAGAAGCCAAGGGACATTAGAGGAGCGGGCCATAAGGGCCAAAAGATGTCGGGAAGCAGGCTACAAAGCCAAAGGTTGGGGGAGCAGGCTGCGAGAGCCAAAATTGGGGAGCATGTCACGAAGGCCAAAGGGAAGCAGGCTACAAGAGCCAAAGTTGGGAAGCAGGCTGCAAGAGCCGAAACTGGGAAGCAGACTACAAGAGTCAAAATTGAGAAGCGGGCTGCAAGGGCCGAGATTGGAGAAGCAGGCTACGCGAGCCGAAACTGGGAAGCAGACTACAAGAGCCAAGATTTGGGAAGTAGGCTGTGAAAGCCGAGATTGGGAAAGTAGGCTACGCGAGCCAAAATTTTGTGAAGCAGGCCACAAGGGCTGTAACTGGGGAAGCGGGCTACGAGAGCCGAAATCTTGGGCAATAGGCTGCAAGAGCCAAGATTTGGGAAGCAGGCTGTGAAAGTTGAGATTGGGAAGTGGGCTACAAGAGTCGGAGCTAGGAGAGCGGGCTGTAAGAGCCGAAGATATTAGGGAGCGGGCTACGAGTGCCGAAATTTTGGGAAGCAGGCTACAAAAGCAAGAGTATGGGAAGCGGGCCGCAAGAGCCGAAGTCAGGAAGCTGGCTACGAAGGGCCGAAGTTTGGGAAGCAGACTATGAAAGCCAAAGTATGGGAAGTGGGACGCAGGAGCCGAGAGATGGGAAGCAGGCTGACAAGTCGAGAGATGTTAGAAGCAGGCTACAAAGCCGAAAGATATCGGAGAGCGCGGTGGGATGGATGGATTAATCCTAATAGTGGGCCTTGGCCGAAATGGCTAAGCCAGAAGGTGTTGGGTAGCAAGCCGTGGAAGGCCAAAAAGATATTATGGTAGCAGGGTACGAAGCCAAAGTGAAAGGATGATTCTTTTGATTCTCTGGCCGAGGAAGGATCCGAACCAAAGTGAAAGGGCTATTCTTAGATTGGGAAGCTATCGGCTAGGAGCCGATGATTAGGGTAGCTGTCGGCTCGGAGGTGAATGATTGGATAGTTGTCGGCTTGGGAGCAGATGGTTGTATAGCTGTCGACCAGGAGGTCGATAATTGGATAGCTGTCAGCTCGGAGGCCGATGATGGGGAAGCTGTCGGCCTAGAAGCCGATAATGGGATAGCTGTCGACCCGGAGGCTGATGATTGTATATCTGTCGATGCAGAGGTCGATAATTGTATAGCTGTCGGCCCGGAGGCCGATGGGGGAGTAGCTGTCGGCTTGAAGGTCGATAGTTTGATAGCTGTCGACCTGGAGGCTGATACTGGATAGCTGTCGACTCATAGGTCGATGGTAGAGTAGCTGTCGGCTCAGAGGCCGATGGTGGATATTTGTCGGCTTGAAGCCCCGATCGCTGAGTAACTATCAGAATAAAGCCCCGATGGCTGAGTATCTTGTCAGTTTAACGCCCCGTTTGCGGAAGATCTTGTCGGTTTAACGCCCCATTGGCGGAAGGTCTTGTTGTTGTGACTCCTCTGTGTTGATGATGTTGACAATATGCATTACTTCATTGGAAACACCTTGTTTTGATTGATTGGCAACTGTTTATATGTTTTGATGAGATTACTTTTATCAGATTGTTTGTGTGTTCTATGCATTTCACAAGTCTACACATTGCACACACACACAAGTCTACACACTCAGCATCTATACATTGTGTTGTGTTGTGCATTGTTGAGAACGTAAGTCTATACATCCATGCACAGTCTGGACAGTAGTGGGTCGACCTCCTTCTTAGATGGGTTGACTCCCTCAGAACATCCAAGTCTATACACTGTCCATCTTCTTAGTGTCTCATGCATTAACTAAGTCTGTACACTGTTCGTATGAGTTAGCGTCTTTGTGCATTGGGCGAAGTCCATACATTGTAGCTCACTTAACTAGCAAGTCTATACATTGCATTGTGGCATTTGTGCTCAAAGTCTATACATTGCATGGCAAGCCCAAAGTCTATACATTGCTGCATTGCTTGCATTTGTAAAGTCTATACATTGGCTATTGTCCTGCAGCGTCAATACAAGTCCATACACTGCATTGTAGCATGCACGAAGCTAAGTCCATACATTAGTCAAGTCTGTACAGCGTCATGCATCATTCTTCAAAGTCCATACACTACACTGTTGCTTGCTCGAGGTGAAGTCTGTACATCCATCAGTGAACTTCGAAGTCTATATACTGGGATCTTTACCTACGTTCAGTTCTGTAAGTCTGTACATTGGGCTTTCACGTAAAGTCTATACATCCTTGAACTGTGCAAGTCTGTACATCATTGCTTTGCCAAAGTCTACACATTGTGAACCTTCAACTCTGTACAGACTTTGCTTCGCTCAAGTCTGTACATCGTCCAGTTGTCTTTGGCAAGTCTTCACATCGTGAAGTCTATACACTCAATTGTCTTGCATTGCATCAAGTCTGTACAGCCTTTCCTTTGGCAAGTCTGTACATCGTTCATGAAGTCTGAACAATGAGCAAGTCTGTACATCGGACTAGTCTACATCGGCTAAGTCCATACATTGTCCAGTGCATTGCATGCATCATTCATGAAGTCTATACATCGAGTTGAATGCTGGCTAAGTCTGCACATCGTCTGTCTTACTTAGAGTCTCATGCATAACATGAAGTTTGTACATCGCACAGCATTCAAGTCTACACATTGTGCATCGTTTTAGTTGAAGCCTGTACATCGTGCATCTAGTGTTTCAAGTCTATACGTTGTTGCACGTTGTGTCTGTCTAGGTCTTCACAGTGCTTCTTCAGGCATTGAAGTCTGCACATTGCTGCACGCTCATCAAGCCCATACACTGGCATGTCTTTACATTGCCTAGTCTATACATTGGCTGTTGAATGTTCTTCAAAGTCTGCACATTGCATTACACTTCAGCAAGTCTGTACAGCGGTTGCCTTCATATAGGAAGTCTGTACATCGCACATCACTGCATATATGAAGTCTATACATTCCAGAGTCTGTACATTGCATTCACGTTCACAAAGTCTATACAGTGAAGTCTAAACAATGCATTGCATCCCACAACGTCTATACAGGGTTTATACTTAAACTGATAATTCTATTTCATCTGTCTGACAGGGATTCTTTGCAGGGATTGATGACTCGGCTCGTGATCCAAGGAGGACGAGGTGCCCAGATGGTGACACGTGGAAGCAGCCCATCCAGGATGCTGCCATGTGGATGAAATTTCCTTGAATCTGGAGAATTCTTTGGGCGGGAAATGTGGAAGCCACACGCCCCTATCCAATCTGCTGCCAGTATATATATGAGTCTTCTTCTTCGGATGAAGTAGATCGAACAGTGGCAAAGTCTATATAGTGAGAGTAAAAGCCTGAAGCAGCAGAGAGCCACCGAGATCCACAGAGAAGAAAAGCAGAGAAGAAAAGAAAGAGAGAAGAGAGATGTGTTAAGAGAGTGAGATTATGAGAGTTTTGATTGAGAGGTTGTATCTCAGACTCTTGGTTCATATACCAGAGCTGAGCTTTGCTCATTCCGAGCTACATTCCCATTTGGGTTTTCTATTTTCGTTTGCTTCTATCTTTTATTTCCGAAATTGTTTCTTCAAGCTGTGAGTCAACTGTTAGCAGAGGTGCTGCCTCTGGACGGGTAAGCTGTAAACCCCAGCGGTTGTAGTGGAGGTCTCCACTGGACAGGTGAAGCTGTAATCCTCAGCAGGCGAGACTTGTCTCGGACAGCAAGCTGTGTTGCTCAGCGGTTTGTAGGCCAAGCTGTATTGCCCAGCAGACGCAAGCTGTACTGCGCAGCAGTAAGCCATACTAGGTTGAGTGTGGGGTGGACGTAGGTCTCTGACCGAACCACCTAAAAAATCTTGGGTGTCTTGTGTTTGTGAGTTTGCTTGTGATATGTTGTGTGGCTGCATGTGTCGACACTCCTCATAGTGTTCTTTCTATCGCTTAACAGTTGTTTGTTTTAAATTCCGCATTATAGTTCAACTGTGTTTTAAATTAGCCATTAGATCTATTCACCCCCCTCTAGATCCACACTTCGTGGAGATAGACTGCGTCCATCTAACATAACACTTGGTATCAGAGCCATACTCTTCTACAGGGACTCATCGCCCGAAGAGGAAAGGCAGAGATGGATGCTCGAGGGATGATAGCTGAAGGACACTCAACCACAAAGCCCCCATTCTTCGATGGATCTAACTATGCATACTGGAAGAATCGTATGCAAGTATTTTTGAGGGCTCAGGATTACGAGATCTGGAAGGTAGTCAGTAAAGGACCTTATGAGCTGTCCCCAAATGAGGAAGTCTGGACCAAGGAGGAGATCAGAAGGTCTACTCTAAACTGGAACGCCATAAATGCTATCCAGTGCTCTCTGCACCCCACCGAATTTTCTCGAGTATCTGCTTACAGTTCAGCTAAGGAGATGTGGGATGCACTGGAAGTGATCCATGAAGGGACTTCTCAAGTTAGGGAGACGAAGGCTAATTTCCTAGTGTCTGAATATGAGGCATTCAAGATGAAGCCCAACGAGACCATCAAAGAAATGTATGCTCGGTTGACAATCATTACCAATGGTCTTAGAGGTCTCGGGAAACCTCTGACAGAGTATGATCTAGTGAGGAAGATATTGCGTTCCCTGACTCAGGCTTGGCATACTAAGGCTACAGTTATGGAGGAGTCAAGGGATTTGCGAAATACAAGGGCTGATGAGGTAATTGGCTCGCTGATGGCATATGAGATTAATATGCCAAGGATAGAAGAAGCTGAGATGAAGAAGAAGTCAATCGCTCTGAAAGCTGGTACCAGCAAATCCAGCAAGTCCAGCAGATCTAGCTCTAACAGTTCATCATCAGAGGAGAGCCTGAATGAAAAAGACATAACCCGTACTGAAATGGCAATGATGACCAAAGAGTTCAGGAGATTCCTCAGGAAAGGAGCAGGGCGATTCAGCCAAAAGAAGTACAGTGGCGGCCGAAGGGATAAAAGGTATAAACATAACCCTGCAAAGAAAATTGAATCTAATACTTGTTATCAATGCAGGAAGGCAGGCCATATGAAAGCTGACTGTCCAGAGAATCAGAAATACAATGACAAGTCAAAGAAGAAGAACACGAAAGGGAGAGATATGGTTAGCACCTGGAGTGATGAAGATGAAGGCTCCCTGAGCAATACCTCTGACAGTGAAGCTGAATCTGAGAAGCCCATTTGCCTTATGGCAACAAGCTCTGAAGACAGAGAGGAGGACTCAGATGAGGTAATCACTAGATTCGATAACTTTACTATTGCTGATTGGGTAGATGCCTACCATGAAATAGCTGATAAAGCAGATGATATCAGTAAGGAAAATAGGCATCTAAGATGAAAGATAAATTCCATGCAAAATAACACAACTCTAACTGATAAAATTGCATGTCTAGAATCTGAAATAGTAGATTGAAACTCACATGTTCTGAATTAGAAGAAATCAAGAATGAGTCAAAAGCCTCTAAAGAAAAAAATGAGAGGTTAGAAAAAGAAACTGATGAATTAAAATTGAAAATTCAGAAATGTGAGAGTGAGATAAAAATAGCGAATGAAAAATATCAAGCTGTCCTGAGTGTGAACACAGAACTGAAAAAATCCATTGAAGAAATTCAAAAGGATAATGAGGACAAGCTTAAAACCATTAAGAAAATGTCCCAAGGTACAGATAATCTAAATGCTCTGTTAGGGTCAAAGGTCAACTTCAGAAAAGAGGGCCTAGGATTTAATTCTAGTGCAACAAAAACCTTTGGAATGAAAACTATTTCATTTGTTGCACAAAAAGAGAAAGGACCTCTAATTAGCATGAATTCAAACATTTCAATGAACAAAACTGCTAATCTGAAAAAGCCCAGTGCTGAGGACAAGGGCAAACAAAAATTGAGTGAGACTAGTAGAGCTAGCACATCCAAGCAAAATCCCAAAGCTCAGTCTCAGGTTAGGGGTAAACCTACACAGTCTTATAAACCCCATGCTAAGGTCACCAAGTCTCCACCATCACCACCACCTATGAAGAAGACCCAACACACACCTGTGAATAGGTCAGCAGGGTCCAAGGTGCAGGAGAGGCAGAATGCTTTTAGAGCTCAACCCACACACTTCTACCAACCTAGAGCCCAGTCCCACTTCTTTGCACAGTCAACCTATCCAAATAGGTCAGGATGGACTAGGACTCAAGAAAGGTTTACAGGTCATGGACATCAGGGTACACAGTCTTATAGACCTTACACTAGAAATTGGGTTGATGGGTATGGCAATTTGACACCTAGGAATCTGAATTTTTTCAGCCAACCCAGGAACTACTATGGCCACAATTTCATGAATGCACCCTGGCCAAGGCACTGGCACAGAAGTAACAACACTGTCAACAATCATGCTGGTGCAATCAACAAGAAGAAGCAAAACAAAAAGAAATCTAGAAAATCTGGAAAATCCACTGAACAGAACTGTTTCAAACAAATGTGGATTCCGAAAAGTCTGCTTTCTTGTTTTAACTGCTTTCCATCTTCTCTGGAGCCCAATCAGTCTTGGGTTCTAAACTTCTCTACCTGATTGTGTGTGCAGGTATGCCTGGCAGCCAAGAACAACTTGTGGTACTTGGATAGTGGCTGCTCCAGACATATGACAGGGGATAAGGCCAAGTTTTGCATGCTGACAGAGAAACAAGGAGGCCTTGTCACCTTTGGTAGCAACACAAAGGGTAAGATTATTGGAACATGTAAGGTAGGTAAGTGTACTACTTGCTGCATTGAGGATGTTATGTTAGTTGAGGGTTTAGCTTATAACTTACTTAGCATCAGTCAACTATGTGATAAAGGATGCAAAGTGCTTTTTGATTCTCAATGTTGCAAAGTTTTTGAACTTGATTCCGAAACTGTTAAATTTTCTGGTAAGAGGATAAATAACACATACATGATAGATTTAGATGATATTCAACATTCTAACCTATGCCTTACTGCTAGTAGAGAAGACTTAGCATTTTTATGGCATCGTAGGTTAGGCCATGCTAGTTACACTGTTTTGCATAAACTGAATAAGCATAGCATGGTTAGAGGACTTCTTGAAGTTTCCTTTAAGAAAGAAAATAAAATCTGTGATGCATGCACTCAATCAAAGTTAACTAGAAAGTCATTTAAATCTAGAACGGAAAATCTATCTTCTAAACCCTATGAGCTGATACACATGGACCTTTTTGGGCCAACCAGGTCTGTCAGCTTATCAGGGAGTAAGTATGGGTTTGTCATGGTAGGTGACTTCTCTAGGTATACTTGGGTATATTTCTTATCACATAAAAGTGATGCATTCTCAGAATTTCAGGAGTTCTGTCTTAAGAAAAACCAGAAAATTGAAAATATTTTGACTGATCATGGAGGTGAGTTTGAAAACTCACAGTTTGATGAATTCTGCAGGTCAAATGGAATTAACCACATGTTCTCCTCACCAAGGACACCTGAGCAGAATGGAGTTATGGAGAGAAGGAATAGAACCCTAGTGGAGATGGGTCGTACACTCTTGGTTGAAGGTGGTCTACCAAGGAAGTTTTGGGCTGAAGCAGTAAATACTGCCTGTTATGTAATTAACTGAGCCATGGTAAGACCTTCTACTCAGAAAATACCATATGGGATCTTAAAGGGTAAGAAACCTTCTATTGCTCATTTCAAGGTTTTTGGTTGTAAATATTTCATTCATATAAATGATAAAAGAGACCTTGATAAATTTGAACCTAAAGGTGAACCAAGAATTTTTCTTGGTTATTCTGAAAACACCCGAGCATATAGAGTGTAAAATCTGAATTCCAAAAATGTTGAAAAATCTCCACACATAGTGTTTGATGAATCCATATTAAAGACTAACATTGGTCAATGCAGGATTGAAGACATTGGTGAAATTCTGAAAGAAGGAAATCCTGCAGACCAATCCAAAAATGAGGAAGGAAATGAAGAGCCTAATGAAGAAGAGCCTACAGCTCATGGGGAGGTAAATGAAAATCATGACAATCCAATTGTTAACATTAGATATCTTAAAGATCATCCAGTAGATAATGTGATTGAAAATCTGCATGATCCCTCTAGGACTAGAGGTCACTTAAGAATTCAAAATGAATTGAATGCATATGCGTTTGTTTCAAATGTAGAACCCAAGTCCATTGACTGTGCTCTCAAAGATGTGCATTGGATTAATGCCATGCATGAGGAGCTCAATCAATTTGACAGGAATAAGGTGTGGCATTTGGTTCCACCTCCTGATCATGAAACAATCATAGGGACTAAATGGGTGTTCAGAAATAAAACTGATGAATCAGGGAATGTCATTAAAAATAAGGCCAGACTTGTAGCTCAGGGGTATAATCAGGAATTTGGAATAGACTTTGAAGAGTCTTTTGCCCCTGTAGCCAGGTTAGAAGTAATCAGAATATTATTGGCTTATGCATGTTCCATAGGAATAAATCTTCAGCAGATGGATGTAAAATCTGCATGTCTGAATGGGGAAATCAGTGAGGATGTCTATGTGAGACAGCCTCCTGGATTTGAATGCTTAGATTTCCCTAATCATGTCTATAAACTCAAAAGGGCTCTCTATGGTTTAAAGCAAGCTCCTAGAGCTTGGTATGACAGGTTGAGCAAATTCCTCACTGAAAAGAACTTCACAAGAGGTGTAGTTGATCAAACATTGTTGACCAAGGTGAGTCATTCAGATATTCTTATCATTCAAATTTATGTGGACGACATTGTCTTTGGGTCAACTAACCCCAAATTATGTGAGGAATTCTCTCAAATTATGACTAATGAGTTTGAAATGAGCTCAATGGGTGAGCTCAAACTATTTCTTGGACTGCATGTTACACAATCAAAGGATGATACTTTCATCTCTCAGTCAAAGTACATAAAGAATTTATTGAAGAAGTACAAAATGGACAACCTCAAGGAAATAGCTGCTCCAATGGGTACCTCAACCAGTTTGGAGGAAGATCCTCAAGGTAAACAGGTGGACCAAAGGCTATATAGAGGTATGATCGGATCCCTTCTATATCTTACAGCATCTAGGCCCGACATTCAATTTTCAGTGTGTTTATGCTCTAGATTTCAGGCTAGTACTAAAAAATCACATCTTAAATCTGTGAATAGGATTTTTACGTATTTACTAGGCACCCAAGAGCTAGGTCTTTGGTATCCTGCTAAGTGTGAGTTAGAACTTCTAGCCTACACTGATGCAGACTATGCTGGGTGTCGAGTAGATAGAAAAAGTACTAGTGGCTATTGTCAATTCCTTGGTGGCTATCTAGTATCTTGGGCATCTAAGAAGCAACACACTGTAGCCTTGTCTACAACTGAGACTGAATATGTTGCAGCAGGTAATTGTGCTGCCCAAGTACTTTGGATCAAGCACCAACTAGATGATTATCAGATAAAATTGGATTGTATTCCAATCTTGTGTGATAATACTAGTGCTATATGCCTTGCTAAAAATCCTGTTCATCATTCTAGGACTAAGCATATAGAGATAAAACACCATTTTCTTAGAGATGTTGTAAATAAAAAGGAAATTGAAATGAACTTCATTGAAACTGAGAAATAAATTGCTGATATCTTTACTAAGCCTCTTGGGAATGAAAGGTTTAAATTTCTTAGAAGAGAACTTGGCTTGTGTAAATTTCAGCATAATGAATAAATTCTCTGATGGCTTGAATAAAATGTGTGAATGTTGAATGTAGCAACAGACTCGTGATCATGCATGAAACTCATATTTTTTTTTACACTCATGATCATCACTGCATATCATTTAGTCATGAATATGTCTAAAACCACATGCATATCATTCATAATTTTTTATGACATAGTTTTCATTGCATATCATTCATCCATGACCTATGTCGAAGCTCTCTCTCATTTAATTCTTGCCATTCCTTTGCAAAACTGCATGCATATAGACAGGGGGAGTCTTGTCAGAAATTCAGGGTGAACTGCTGCGTCGACGCTATCACGCTGTAGCGTTGACGCACTGGGGTATTCCAGTGAACCATTAACTCGGTCTTTTTAACTACTGCGTCGACGCTGCTCTACTGTGGCGTTGACGCAGTGAACTAGATCTGTGAATGCCTCTGCTTCTTATTCTGATGAGTTGACGCTGCAATAGCGTGGAGTCGACGCACTGATATTATCTCAGTGTTTTATGATGTTGCCTCTTCAACTGATGCGTGGACGCCTTGAACTCCCAACGTCAACCCTGTTCATTCATCCTTTGACTCTGAATGATTGAGTTTGACAATATGGCAATCTGTTAGTCAGTTCTAATTCCTAAGCAATAGAAAACAGACTTCTTCTCTTATAAGAATTTTAATTATTTATAGACTGACATAATGGTTTGAATTTTATAATTTTTAGAGTTTAAAGATTGCAATCAGTACATAAGAAAGTTGAAAATTGATAAAGCTCTCAACCCTTATCTTATCTCATGTCAGACAAAGTTAATCATATCTGAAATCTGAAAACTCATCTGAAATCATGTTAGAGAAGCTAAGTATGTGTATTGTTCTTAAACAAGTCATTCTGAAATAAATAAAGGACAGCTAAAAAAGATATTGAAAAATAACATTGGCAGAGCAATGACTGGTAAAATACTGAGAAACTAAGTGATCCATCAAAGAAATGGACAATACTTAAGTCATGAAGTGTATCAATTATCTCTGTATAAATGATCAACAAAATGGGGTGGTTTCACTGAGTACCTGGGGGTAACTGGCGTCTGATAAATATGTACCCTCACACAAAAAGGTGTAAATCAGTTTTACTGCATTTGATCATGGCAGAATGGTCCACCATGTTGAGTATCTAGGGGTATTGGCGTCTGATAAACGTATACCCTTACGCAGAAAGATAAATGGCACCTGAATGCCCTTAATGAAATACAATGAAAAATGTTGTTCCTTCAAAAGAAATTTCATAGATGTCAATTTGTTTAATCTTAATACATGACTTGGTATCTCTTAATCATTCTTTTCTGAGTCTATGAAAGTAAGATATTTTGAAACTGAATCTCTCATGTAAATGTGATTCTGGTTTATTGTTTTATCATGCACAGAAAACTTATCCATTGATTGTAGTGTATGAACTCAAAATTTATAACCTTTAAACCAGAATTCTATCTGAAAGTAGTTTCTAAATTCATATGACTGAAGACTCTGTGCTTTAGCATGCTTATTCCTGGACTGCTTGTTCAGAATGCCAGTCAGATGATCTCTCTTGTTCCTTCCCTTGTAATCACTTTCCCTCCTCTTTGTTGATGGCAAAGGGGGAGAATATTCTCTTGTTTGATGAATTCTGAATTCATTCCAAGGGAAGTGTATGCATCATGTTATGACAAAGGGGGAGATTTTGTTAGCAGGGAGTTGCTTACATTTCTAGCATGCATTCATAGCATCTGCATGACAAATCTGAATAACAATTCATGTCTTTCATCAAAAATTCATCTGTATGACAGGTTGTTGCTATTCTATATGATAGGGGGTTGCCATCATCAAAAAGGGGGAGATTATTGTGACTCCTCTATGTTGATGATGTTGACAATATGCTTTACTTCATTGACAACACCTTGTTTTGATTGATTGGCAACTGTTTATATGTTTTGATGAGATTGCTTTTATCAGATTGTCTGTGTGTTCTATGCATTTCACAAGTCTACACACTCAGCATAGTCTATACATTGTGTTGTGTTGTTCATTGTTGAGAACGTAAGTCTATACATCCATGCACAGTCTGGACAGTAGTGGGTCGACCTCCTTCTTAGATAGGTCGACTCCCTCAGAACATCCAAGTCTATACACTGTCCACCTTCTTAGTGTCTCATGCATTAACTAAGTTTGTACACTGTCCATATGACTTAGCGTCTTTGTGCATTGGGCGAAGTCCATACATTGCAGCTCACTTAACTAGCAAGTCTATACATTGCATTGTGGCGTTTGTGCTCAAAGTCTATACATTGCATGGCAGGCCCAAAGTCTATACATTGCTGCATTGATTGCATTTGTAAAGTCTATACATTGGCTGTTGTCCTGCAGCGTCAACACAAGTCCATACACTGCACTGTAGCATGCACGAAGCTAAGTCCATACATTAGTCAAGTCTGTACAGCGTCATGCATCATTCTTCAAAGTCCATACACTGCATTGTTGCTTGCTCGAGGTGAAGTCTGTACATCCGTCAGTGAACTTCGAAGTCTATACACTGGGATCTTTACCTACGTTCAGTTCTGCAAGTCTGTACATTGGGCTTTCACGTAAAGTCTATACATCCTTGAACTGTGCAAGTCTGTACATCATTGCTTTGCCAAAGTCTACACATTGTGAACCTTCAAGTCTGTACAGACTTTGCTTCGCTCAAGTCTGTACATCGTCCAGTTGTCTTTGGCAAGTCTTCACATCGTGAAGTCTATACACTCGATTGTCTTGCATTGCATCAAGTCTATACAGCCTTTCCTTTGGCAAGTCTATACATCGTTCATGAAGTCTGAACAATGAGCAAGTCTGTACATCGGACTAGTCTACATCGGCTAAGTCCATACATTGTCCAGTGCATTGCATGCATCATTCATGAAGTCTATACATTGAGTTGAATGTTGGCTAAGTCTGCACATCGTCTGTCTTACTTAGAGTCTCATGCATAACATGAAGTCTATACATCCCACAGCATTCAAGTCTACACATTGTGCATCATTTTAGTTGAAGCCTGTACATCGTGCATCTAGTGTTTCAAGTCTATACATTGTTGCACGTTGTGTCTGTCTAAGTCTTCACAGTGCTTCTTCATGCATTG
Organism: Amorphophallus konjac; assembly: GCA_022559845.1. Taxonomy (NCBI): domain Eukaryota; kingdom Viridiplantae; phylum Streptophyta; class Magnoliopsida; order Alismatales; family Araceae; genus Amorphophallus; species Amorphophallus konjac. Next base: position 312,781,041 of record CM040121.1, read on the forward strand.
AAGTCTGCACATTGCTGCACGCTCATCAAGCCCATACACTGGCATGCCTTTACATTGCCTAGTCTATACATTATCTGCTGAATGTTCTTCAAAGTCTGCACATTGCATTACACTTCAGCAAGTCTGTACAGCGGTTGCCTTCATATAGGAAGTCTGTACATCGCACATCACTACATATATGAAGTCTATATATTCCAGAGTCTGTACATTGCATTCACGTTCACAAAGTCTATACAGTGAAGTCTAAACAATGCATTGCATCCCACAACGTCTGTACAGGGTTTATACTTAAACTGATAATTCTATTTCGTCTGTCTGACAGGGATTCTTTGCAGGGATTGATGACTTGGCTCGTGATCCAAGGAGGATGAGGTGCCCAGATGGTGACACGTGGAAGCAGCCCATCCAGAATGCTGCCATGTGGATGAAATTTCCTCGGATCTGGAGAATTCTTTGGGCGGGAAATGTGGAAGCCACACACCCCTATCCAATCTGCTGCTGGTATATATATGAGTCTTCTTCTTCGGATGAAGTAGATCGAACAGTGGCAAAGTCTATACAGTGAGAGTAAAAGCCTGAAGCAGCAGAGAGCCACTGAGATCCACAGAGAAGAAAAGCAGAGAAGAAAAGAAAGAGAGAAGAGAGATGTGTTGAGAGAGTGAGATTGAGAGAGTGAGATTGTGAGAGTTTTGATTGAGAGGTTGTATCTTAGACTCTTGGTTCAGATACCAGAGCTGAGCTTTGCTCATTCCGAGCTACATTCCCATTTGGGTTTTCTATTTTCGTTTACTTTTGTCTTTTATTTCCGAAATTGTTTCTTCAAGCTGTGAGTCAGCTGTTAGCAGAGGTGCTGTCTCTGGATGGGTAAGCTGTAAACCCTAGCGGTTGCAGTGGAGGTCTCCACTGGACAGGTGAAGCTGTAATCCTCAGCAGGCGAGACTTGTCTCGGACAGCAAGCTGTGTTGCTCAGCGGTTTGTAGGCCAAGCTGTATTGCCCAGCAGACGCAAGCTGTACTGCGCAGCAGTAAGCCATACTCGGTTGAGTGTGGGGTAGACGTAGGTCTCTGACCGAACCACCTAAAAAACTTGGGTGTCTTGTGTTTGTGAGTTTGCTTGTGATATGCTGTGTGGCTGCATGTGTCGACACTCCTCATAGTGTTCTTTCTATCGCTCAACAGTTGTTTGTTTTAAATTACGCATTATAGTTCAAGTGTGTTTTAAATTAGCCATTAGATCTATTCACCCCCCTCTAGATCCACACTTCGTGGAGATGGACTGCGTCCATCTAACATAACACTTGTCAGTTTAACGCCCTGTTGGCAAAAGGTCTTATCGGTTTAACGCCCCGTTGGTGGAAGGTTTTGTCGGTTTAACGCCCCGTCGGTGGAAGGTTTTATCGGTTTAACGCCCCGTAGGCGGAAGGTTTTGTCGATTTAACGCCCTGTCGGCGGAAGGTTTTGTCGGTTTAACGCCCCGTCGGCGGAGTGCTCTGTCGGCTTAGATGAAAGGTCATGACGCCGACCAAATGTGAAGTCTATTTGTTGAATGGCCGAAGGCCTAGGGTGAAAGACCACATCTGCCTCAAGGCTCATTTTCTTTTCTTCTCTTCTTCTTTTATGTGGGGAGGCGAGTGGAGAGACCACGTCTGCCTGATGATTGTTCTTTTCTTTTATGCTCTTCTTTTTATTGTGAAGAGGCGGGTTCAAAGACCACGCCCACCTTATGACTGTTCTTTTTGTTCTGCTCTTCCTTTCTCATTGATGCCCCCGGATTGGGGTGTATTTCTCTTAATGTGCCCCCAGGTTGGGGTGTACCTTTTCTTCTGTGCCCCCAAGCGGGGTGTATTCTCTCATGGCTTCTAGGCCCCCAGACGGGGTGTAACTTCTACTGGTTATGCCCCAGAGTGGGGTATGTTTCCCTTCGAATGCCCCTAAACTGGGACGTACCTTTTGCGTCTTATGCCACTAGAGCGGGATGTAGCTTCTGCTTCTTGTGCCCCTAGAGCGGGGGTGAGTTTCTTCCTTTGTGTGTCCCAGGCAGGGTATAATCTTTGCTTCTCATGCCCCAGTAGCGGGGTGTAGTTTCTATCTCAAATGCCCCTAAATTGGGGTAGATTTTTGAATACCCCTGAGCTACGGTGAATCCTTCATGGCTTCCATGCCCCCATGGTGGGGTATGTTGCTTCTTCAAATGCCCCTAAGTCAGGGTATACCTCTCTTCACATGCTCCCGGGTTGGGATGTATGTCTCTTTGCTTCTGTGCCCCCAGGCAGGGGTGTATTCTTGCTCTCTTTTCTTTTATACGCCCCTATGTCGGAATATATTTCTCTTCATATGCCCCTAGACCAGGGTGTAACTCTGTTGCTTGTTGTGCCCCCAGGTGGAGGTAGATTCTTCCGCTTCTTCTGCCCCAGAGTGAGGTATATTTCTCTTCGTATTCCTCTAAGCTGGGGTGTATTATTTTTGTTTCATATGCCACCCATACGGGGTAGAGTCTTTGCCTCTTATGCCACCGTGGCGGGGTATGTTTCTTCTTCAAAAGCCCCTAAGTTGGGGTGTATTCTTTCTGGCTTCTATGCCCCTGGGTGGGGTGTGTTTCTTCTTCAGGTGCCCCTAGGCCGGGGTGTATTCTTTATAGCTTTTGTGCCCCCAGGAGGGGTGGAGTCTTTTGCTTCTTATGCCCCCACGATGGGGTGTAGTCTTTGCTTCTGATACCCCCCCATGGCGGGGTATCTTCTTTACGGCCTCTATGCCCCCAGGCAGGGTGTATGTTTCTTCTTCAGATCCCCATAAGTCAGGGTATATCCTTTAAGGCTTCTATGCCCCCGTGGCGGGGTATGTTGCTTCTCCAAATGCCCATAAGGCGGGGTATATCTCTCTTCATATGATCCCATGGCGGGGTGTGTTTCTCCCTCTTATGCCCCTAAGTCGGGGTGCATCTTCTGCTTCCTATGCCTCTAAAGGGAGCCTATCTTTCTCTTGACATGCCCCCGGCACGGGGTGTATCTTTTACTTCTTATGCCCGTGAAGGGGGAGGGTAGCTTTATTTCACGTGCCCCCACGAGGGGTGTGTTTTGCTTCTTGTGCACCCAAGACAAGGTGTGTCTTTTCTTCACGTGCCCCTAGATCAGGGTATAATAACTCTGTTGCATATCGTGCCCCCAGACCGGGGTAGATTCTTCTGCTTCTTCCACCCCAGAGTGGGGTATATTTCTCTTCGTATTCCCCTAAGCCGGGGGTGTAACCTTTCCTTTATGTGCCCCCGAGTCGGGGTGGATTCTCTTCATGTGCCCCCAAGCCGGGGTGTATTCTTTTTTGTATGTCCCCATGGCGGGGTGTGTTTCTTGCTTCTTATGCCCCCATGGCGGGGTATAGTCTTTACTTCTTGTGCCCCCATGGTGGGGTAGACTCTTTGCTTCTTGTGCCCCCATGGCGGGTTAAAGCATTCCCCACAGGGGGCAAGAATTCATTAAGCCACAGTTGCAACTTATTGGATCTTCTAGCAGCCACTCGAGGGGCTGTTTTACGTCGGATAGGGGCAGCAGGAAGGTGGAACGGGCCAGGGCATTGCGCCATGGACTTGGACCCTCCTAGAGCCGGGCGGGATGCCAGCCTTCTTCTCGTTCTCTTGGTCGGTCATGCTTGCCAATTTTTCTTTTTGTCCTTTCTTTTCTTCTCTTCTTCTTCACTTTTTTTTTCTGTGTAATAGACCAAGGTGGGTGTGCAGGAGAGCGCTCACCCCCTCAGGGAGGGGATGAGTGGTTCGCTTCACCGCATCAATACCATAGTGGTAATCTTTGTTCAGCACCGGTCCCGACGAATATGGCCGTACAACCCTCTCTTGCCAATTCTTTCTCTTCCTTTTTTATTTCTTTCTTTTCCTCTTTTCTTTCTTCTTTTTTTTAAGAGGCCTTCATTATTCCTGGAAACTGCAGGTGCCTCAGAGTAGCATCTCTGAGGCCACAAAATATTTTTTCCTGGTCTGGCTTTTCTCCCCATAGGGCTAGCGAAGTGATGCGGGACGAGACCAAGGACACGACAAGCTCGTGACTGCCCCTTAACGAGGGAAGCGTCGGATGTGCGCGGTTGAGAAACCGGCAATGAGCTAGGGTGATCGGCTCTCTTTTGTGCCCGGATCGGGTCACGGGACGGTCTCGCACTCTCTCGCAGCAGCGGTAATGAATAGATAAAGCGAGCTAGATATCCCTACACATGCTCTCTAGCAGCGGCATAAACAAATATATATAAAGTAAGCAAAATGCCGAGAAGGGAGCGAAAACGATACCTCCACGCGCTCGGCGTGGGGACGATGGACCCGGCCGAAAACTCGTACTCCCGGGAAACTTAACACACAATAATTATAGCAATGGGAACATGCCCACTCCACCTAGGGAGGTAAAGGGCTATACAAATGGGCCCGGGAGGACCGAATTCGGGTTGACGGGCAGCTTCGGGTGTTGATTCGGCTACACGCGTGTTCACGACTGTGGGGCCCACGTGCTGTCCGGAGGGGCCGTGTGGGACCCGGTGGTACCGCTATAGTGGAGACACTTGGAGTAGCGCTCCCCGGGCTGGCGGCACGCTGGTTCGCCGGCCGGAGGCCGGGCGGCTCCGTTCGGCACCGGTCGGAAAAAACCGATCGGAAATCTGCCCGTTCTGTATTTCAGCGCGCGCTCCGGTGAGAACGGACGCTGCGATCAGCACCGGTGTCGGAATGCGACGAGATCAGAGCCGTTGGAAAGCTGCTTCGAAGTACTACAATCTAGTGGCCTTCAGTAAAATTCACCAGATTTGTACTTTGTGTTGGCGAATTTTATATGCTGCTGTTATACAGTAACTGAAGACTCAGATCTGTAGAGAACTTTCCTGTTGATTGCCTTTGACCGTGAAGTAGATGTCTGAATTTGAAGATGTGTTCTTCATCAAGGTTGTAGGAAATCGAACAAAGAAACCAGGACTAGTTTTGGATCTGGATTTAGAGGTGTTGGTGATTTGTTATGATTTTGGAAGTGGAGGGTGGTCGGATCTGAGATCTGACTAAAAACACTGTATCAGAAGAAGAACACGAATTTCTAAAAATAGATAGAGGGCTGATAAAAAATTGAGAAAATTTTTGGAGATAGGGGGTGATGTACAGAACTCCCATTAAAATTGGGAGGGTTTGGACAAATCAAAAAGATGGTTGGAGGGGGATAACGCAGAGGTTCTGTCACTGTAGACAGAAACCTGGCATATCTGGGATGAAAGGTTGGACGAAAATGTAAAAATACTAAAAGATGGAATTTTGGCGTGAAACATTAGGTGGATCTTGGGATACAAGGGATGAACACACCATAAAAAATTCAGATCAATCCAAGCTCGTGCCTGAGACAGACAATTCATGGAAGCTGCTGTTGTCGGACGAAGATAGAACTGCAGAGGCGGCTCGATGGCGGCACGAACGGCGGCAGCGGCGGCACAGACGATCACCGGAGGTTGAGAGGAGATGATAGAAGGTAGAATAACTCTAGAACTTGAGGTTGGAGGAGAGGAACCAGGGGGAGAGGAGCTTGGGGCGCACCAAGGCTTCAAGCATTCAACAAAATTCTGATTTTTTCATTGCTTTTCTCATAAAAATACAAGCTTATATATGTTTTACATCAAATGCAATGTGGACCCTTGGATCTAGGGAAGGGGATTGAAGGGCTAGGATTGCATGCCACAAACACAAAAAAAAAGAATATAATATGCAAGGGGGGGTGCGCCCTATTGACCAAGGGGTAGAAGTTGAATGGGTGGTTGAATGGTAGGTGGCCTACCTTGGACAAAATAGGCCACTTGTCTACCCATGTGGCATATGACTAGTCCAACCTTCTAGATGTCCACCTAGGATGGTTGACTAGCCCCACAAGATGACATGGACCAATGGGAAAGGGCTGAACGCCCCCTTGCTGGTCCTACTGACAAATTACAAAGAAACCCACACAATCTACGGGAGTGACGCATTGGCCGATAAAGCCGTACAATTGCGCGTATACTTTCCCGTAGATATAAAAATAAACTAAAGGATATAAATGAAATGTGAAATGGTACTGGCTCGATGTCGATTCCCATCAACTCTCCCCGGGTGGGAGGAACTCGACCCCGTCGAGTAGGGGTGGGGATGCTCGAGTACTCCGGCGGATCCGTCACCGTGCCAAGTAGCGCGAGTATGCTCCGCTCCAAGTGATCGTCACCTGCTCATTCCATATATACTCGATATGCGAACTGCTATGGGCTAAAGGTGGTCACTCCGAAGGGGCACTCTCAAAAGGGAAGAAAACATCTCGAAGACTCACTAGGAATCACCGCTGAGTCCCTATAGGTGACTGATCCGGGTATAGATGTGGAACCAATCCCATACTCATCAAGTGAGTCCACTCGCCTCTTACTTATAAGAGACCGACAACGAGCTTGCACAAGACTCATGCAGACTTACCATGCAATACACACAACAATCGACTCGAAACACACCACACAAACAAACCACACAAGAATACACACTGACTCATGCAGGACTCGAGACTAAGGTGGTAGCATCAAGCCCACTAGGTGACCGCATCCTGGGCGGCAGGAGAGCTGTCCCACTCTTCCCCCCCCCAAGGCATAGTACTCATCGGCTAGTGCCTCATCGGCCACGTAATTGACACACTCAAGCTCGGGAGGTGCGGACTCTCCAACACCTAAGGCTAGGGTGGCGCGAGCGGGACACTCGCTGGCAATGTGGCCAAATCCATGACAGTGGAAACACTGCACTCGCGATCGACTACTCTCCCCGAAAAGAGGGGCCTTACCCTTATCATCCCGTCGGGTAGGGGGTGTAGGCAGCAATGGGGGAGGTGTAGGTGCCTTGGACAATAGTGGAGGGGGTGCCGGTGCCAGAGGACGGGCTATAGGAGCTGGGGGACGGGCAACGGGTGCCGGTGGATGGGGTGGAGGTAGATCCCGTGGTGGGGGAGGTCGAGGTCTAGGAGCAAAGTGCTCCTGACGGGCGGGCTCCTGTGGACGAGCCATGGGTCCCCTCGGGTATGAACCTAAGGAGCCACGGGAGTCACTACGGGGAGGAGCGGGGCTCCACCGGGGAATAGACTTGAACTCACCCTCGAATTTTTCCATCTCGAGAGCAACTTGGTATGCATCCTCCAGCTTGTCCACCTTGCGGCGGAGAAGCTCATACCGTAGGTGTGGGCGTAGACCACGCCGAAACCGAGAGACGGTAAGGGAATCCTGCTCCGTGGCATCGCATCACAAGTAGTACTCATCAAATTCGGCGATGTAATCCGAGACGGACCGGTCTCCTTGGGTGAGACTTTGCCACCTCTCTATAAGACGCTGGCGGTAGAAGGTAGGGAGGTACTTCTTCCTAAGCTTCTCCCTCATCTCGGTCCACGTATCGATCAGAGGTTCATGACAATGAAACAATAGATTCTCCATGTTCCTCCAATATGTTTGGGCTTGGCCCAAAAGTTTCATCATGGCAAACTTGACCTTCCTTTGGTCCGACATCTCGAACCACTCAAAATATCGATCCATGCCAGCCTCCCAATCAAGATAGACCTTTGGGTCTAAGGACCCGTCAAAGGTGGGAGGGTCGGCCCGAACGGTCCGAAGGGCCCGTTCATCCATATCTTGGTCGTGGGTACGCCGTATAGGACGACGATCACGACCATATCCCCGATGCTCATTCTCGGACTCATAGTCATGCACCTCGGGGACTTCATGCCTCCTATTAGCTATCCCTTGACCCCTTGGAGTTGCGGGTTGTTGACCCGGCTCTGGTTGACCTTGTGTAGGTGGGACGGGTGCTTAGACTGGGGCAATCGGTGGTGCCTCAGCTGGGCCTCTCTCTAGTGCGGTGACTCTCCCGACCAATTCCTGAACGGACTGGCTAGACCCGGCGGCCCTATCCTCTACGGCCTTCATCCTCTCTTCTAGGCGGGTGCCTAGATCATTCACTTGGGTACTCAACCCTTCCATCCTATCCACTCGGGTGCTTAACACTTCCATGCGATCACTCAACCCATCCATTTTTCCCATGAGAGTTCGGAACATGGTGGCCACCTCATCAGAACTATAGACTCGGGATTCCGCCATTGGTGGTGGTGGGGGTGAGTATTGGGTACCTCGACGAGTGGGCATGCAAACACACCGACTAGAAGACGCTGACTAAAGCAAACACACTAATGCAAAATGATGCGCCTAGACTTAAACCAATATCCGATACGTGGCGGAGGTAATCGACCCGAAGGTCACTCGCGCAAGTGTGCGGCCTTCCCGATAGGCGTAGCCTAACATTCGGACAACACCTTTTGATATACCGAGTAAAGGGATGTAAATGCAAAAAGACACTTTTTTGTTTTAAAACAATGATGACCCTAAACACGACTTAGACAATGACTAATGACTAGACGTAAATGACACTCTTTTCTTTTATTTTTTTGACACCCTAGACTCAAACTCGCTCTGATACCAAATTGATGCGGGACGAGACCACGGACACGACAAGCTCGTGACTGCCCCTTAACGAGGGAAGCGTCGGATGTGCGCGGTTGAGAAATCGGCAATGAGCTAGGGTGATCGGCTCTCTTTTGTGCCCGGATCGGGTCACGGGACGGTCTCACACTCTCTCGCAGCAGCGGTAATGAATAGATAAAGCGAGCTAGATATCCCTACACATGCTCTCTAGCAGCGGCATAAACAAATATATATAAAGTAAGCAAAATGCCGAGAAGGGAGCGAAAACGATACCTCCACGCGCTCGGCGTGGGGACGATGGACCCGGCCGAAAACTCGTACTCCCGGGAAACTTAACACACAATAATTACAGCAATGGGAACATGCCCACTCCACCCAGGGAGGTAAAGGGCTATACAAATGGGCCCGGGAGGACCGAATTCGGGTTGACGGGCAGCTTCGGGTGTTGATTCGGCTACACGCGTGTTCACGACCGTGGGGCCCACGTGCTTTCCGGAGGGGCCGTGTGGGACCCGGTGGTACCGCTGTAGTGGAGACACTTGGAGTAGCGCTCCCCGGGCTGGCGGCACGCTGGTTCGCCGGCCGGAGGCCGGGCGGCTCCGTTCGGCACCGGTCGGAAAAAACCGATCGGAAATCTGCCCGTTCTGTATTTCAGCGCGCGCTCCGGTGAGAACGGACGCTGCGATCAGCACCGGTGTCGGAATGCGACGAGATCAGAGCCGTTGGAAAGCTGCTTCGAAGTACTACAATTTAGTGGCCTTCAGTAAAATTCACCAGATTTGTACTTTGTGTTGGCGAATTTTATATGCTGCTGTTATACAGTAACCGAAGACTCAGATCTGTAGAGAACTTTCCTGTTGATTGCCTTTGACCGTGAAGTAGATGTCTGAATTTGAAGATGTGTTCTTCATCAAGGTTGTAGGAAATCGAACAAGGAAACCAGGACTAGTTTTGGATCTGGATTTGAAGGTGTTGGTGATTTGTTATGATTTTGGAAGTGGAGGGTGGTCGGATCTGAGATCTGACTAAAAACACTGTATCAGAGGAAGAACACGAATTTCTAAAAATAGATAGAGGGCTGATAAAAAATTGAGAAAATTTTTGGAGATAGGGGGTGATGTACAGAACTCCCATTAAAATTGGGAGGGTTTGGACAAATCAAAAAGATGGTCGGAGGGGGATAACGCAGAGGTTCTGTCACTGTAGACAGAAACCTGGCATATCTGGGATGACAGGTTGGACGAAAATGTAAAAATACTAAAAGATGGAATTTTGGCGTGAAACATTAGGTGGATGTTGGGATACAAGGGATGAACATACCATAAAAAATTCAGATCAATCCAAGCTCGTGCCTGAGACAGACAATTCATGGAAGCTGCTGTGGTCGGACGAAGATAGAACTGCAGAGGCGGCTCGATGGCGGCACGATCGGCGGCGGCGGCGGCACAGACGATCACCGGAGGTTGAGAGGAGATGATAGAAGGTAGAATAACTCTAGAACTTGAGGTTGGAGGAGAGGAACCAGGGGGAGAGGAGCTTGGGGCGCACCAAGGCTTCAAGCATTCAACAAAATTCTGATTTTTTCATTGCTTTTCTCATAAAAATACAAGCTTATATATGTTTTACATCAAATGCAATGTGGACCCTTGGATCTAGGGAAGGGGATTGAAGGGCTAGGATTGCATGCCACAAACACAAAAAAAAAGAATATAATATGCAAGGGGGGGTGCGCCCTATTGACCAAGGGGTAGAAGTTGAAAGGGTGGTTGAATGGTAGGTGGCCTACCTTGGACAAAATAGGCCACTTGTCTACCCATGTGGCATATGACTAGTCCAACCTTCTAGATGTCCACCTAGGATGGTTGACTAGCCCCACAAGATGACATGGACCAATGGGAAAGGGATGAACGCCCCCTTGCTGGTCCTACTGACAAATTACATAGAAACCCACACAATCTACGGGAGTGACGCATTGGCCGATAAAGCCGTACAATTGCGCGTATACTTTCCCGTGGATATAAAAATAAACTAAAGGATATAAATGAAATGTGAAATGGTACTGGCTCGATGTCGATTCCCATCAACTCTCCCCGGGTGGGAGGAACTCGACCCCGTCGAGTAGGGGTGGGGATGCTCGAGTACTCCGGCGGATCCGTCACCGTGCCAAGTAGCGCGAGTATGCTCCGCTCCAAGTGATCGTCACCTGCTCATTCCATATATACTCGATATGCGAACTGCTATGGGCTAAAGGTGGTCACTCCGAAGGGGCACTCTCAAAAGGGAAGAAAACATCTCGAAGACTCACTAGGAATCACCGCTGAGTCCCTATAGGTGACTGATCCGGGTATAGATGTGGAACCGATCCCATACTCATCAAGTGAGTCCACTCGCCTCTTACTTATAAGAGACCGACAACGAGCTTGCACAAGACTCATGCAGACTTACCATGCAATACACACAACAATCGACTCGAAACACACCACACAAACAAACCACACAAGAATACACACTGACTCATGCAGGACTCGAGACTAAGGTGGTAGCATCAAGCCCACTAGGTGACCGCATCTTGGGCGGCAGGAGAGCTGTCCCACTCTTCCCCCCCCCAAGGCATAGTACTCATCGGCTAGTGCCTCATCGGCCACGTAATTAACACACTCAAGCTCGGGAGGTGCGGACTCTCCAACACCTAAGGCTAGGGTGGCGCGAGCGGGACACTCGCTGGCAATGTGGCCAAATCCATGACAGTGGAAACACTGCACTCGCGATCGACTACTCTCCCCGAAAAGAGGGGCCTTACCCTTATCATCCCGTCGGGTAGGGGGTGTAGGCAGCAATGGGGGAGGTGTAGGTGCCTTGGACAATAGTGGAGGGGGTGCCGGTGCCAGAGGACGGGCTATAGGAGCTGGGGGACGGGCAACGGGTGCCGGTGGATGGGGTGGAGGTAGATCCCGTGGTGGGGGAGGTCGAGGTCTAGGAGCAAAGTGCTCCTGACGGGCGGGCTCCTGTGGACGAGCCATGGGTCCCCTCGGGTATGAACCTAAGGAGCCACGGGAGTCACTACGGGGAGGAGCGGGGCTCCACCGGGGAATAGACTTGAACTCACCCTCGAATTTTTCCATCTCGAGAGCAACTTGGTATGCATCCTCCAGCTTGTCCACCTTGCGGCGGAGAAGCTCATACCGTAGGTGTGGGCGTAGACCACGCCGAAACCGAGAGACGGTAAGGGAATCCTGCTCCGTGGCATCGCATCGCAAGTAGTACTCATCAAATTCGGCGATGTAATCCGAGACGGACCGGTCTCCTTGGGTGAGACTTTGCCACCTCTCTATAAGACGCTGGCGGTAGAAGGTAGGGAGGTACTTCTTCCTAAGCTTCTCCCTCATCTCGGTCCACGTATCGATCGGAGGTTCATGACAATGAAACAATAGATTCTCCATGTTCCTCCATTATGTTTGGGCTTGGCCCAAAAGTTTCATCATGGCAAACTTGACCTTCCTTTGGTCCGACATCTCGAACCACTCAAAATATCGATCCATGCCAGCCTCCCAATCAAGATAGACCTTTGGGTCTAAGGACCCGTCAAAGGTGGGAGGGTCGGCCCGAACGGTCCGAAGGGCCCGTTCATCCATATCTTGGTCGTGGGTACGCCGTATAGGACGACGATCACGACCATATCCCCGATGCTCATTCTCGGACTCATAGTCATGCACCTCGGGGACTTCATGCCTCCTATTAGCTATCCCTTGACACCTTGGAGTTGCGGGTTGTTGACCCGGCTCCGGTTGACCTTGTGTAGGTGGGACGGGTGCTTGGACTGGGGCAATCGGTGGTGCCTCGGCTGGGCCTCTCTCTAGTGCGGTGACTCTCCCGACCAATTCCTGAACGGACTGGCTAGACCCGGCGGCCCTATCCTCTACGGCCTTCATCCTCTCTTCTAGGCAGGTGCCTAGATCATTCACTTGGGTACTCAACCCTTCCATCCTATCCACTCGGGTGCTTAACACTTCCATGCGATCACTCAACCCATCCATTTTTCCCATGAGAGTTCGGAACATGGTGGCCACCTCATCGGAACTATAGACTCGGGATTCCGCCATTGGTGGTGGTGGGGGTGAGTATTGGGTACCTCGACGAGTGGGCATGCAAACACACCGACTAGAAGACGCTGACTAAAGCAAACACACTAATGCAAAATGATGCGCCTAGACTTAAACCAATATCCGATACGTGGCGGAGGTAATCGACCCGAAGGTCACTCGCGCAAGTGTGCGGCTTTCCCGATAGGCGTAGCCTAACGTTCGGACAACACCTTTTGATATACCGAGTAAAGGGATGTAAATGCAAAAAGACACTTTTTTGTTTTAAAACAATGATGACCCTAAACACGACTTAGACAATGACTAATGACTAGACGTAAATGACACTCTTTTCTTTTATTTTTTTGACACCCTAGACTCAAACTCGCTCTGATACCAAATTGATGCGGGACGAGACCACGGACACGACAAGCTCGTGACTGCCCCTTAACGAGGGAAGCGTCGGATGTGCGCGGTTGAGAAACCGGCAATGAGCTAGGGTGATCGGCTCTCTTTTGTGCCCGGATCGGGTCACGGGACGGTCTCACACTCTCTCGCAGCAGCGGTAATGAATAAATAAAGCGAGCTAGATATCCCTACACATGCTCTCTAGCAGCGGCATAAACAAATATATATGAAGTAAACAAAATGCCGAGAAGGGAGCGAAAACGATATCTCCACGCGCTCGGCGTGGGGACGACGGACCCGGCCGAAAACTCGTACTCCCGGGAAACTTAACACACAATAATTACAGCAATGGGAACATGCCCACTCCACGCAGGGAGGTAAAGGGCTATACAAATGGGCCCGGGAGGACCGAATTCTGGTTGACGGGCAACTTCGGGTGTTGATTCGGCTACACGCGTGTTCACGACCGTGGGGCCCACGTGCTGTCCGGAGGGGCCGTGTGGGACCCGGTGGTACCGCTGTAGTGGAGACACTTAGAGTAGCGCTCCCCGGGCTGGCGGCACGCTGGTTCGCCGGCCGGAGGCCGGGCGGCTCCGTTCGGCACCGGTCGGAAAAAATCGATCGGAAATCTGCCGGTTCTGTATTTCAGCGCGCACTCCGGCGAGAACGGACGCTGCGATCAGCACCGGTGTCGGAATGCGACGAGATCAGAGCCGTTGGAAAGCTGCTTCGAAGTAATACAATCTAGTGGCCTTCATAAAAATTCACCAGATTTGTACTTTGTGTTGGCGAATTTTATATGCTGCTGTTGTACAGTAACCGAAGACTCAGATCTGTAGAGAACTTTCCTGTTGATTGCCTTTGACCATGACGTAGATGTCTGAATTTGAAGATGTGTTCTTCATCAAGGTTGTAGGAAATCGAACAAGGAAACCAGGACTACTTTTGGATCTGGATTTGGAGGTGTTGGTGATTTGTTATGATTTTGGAAGTGGAGGATGGTCGGATCTAGGATCTGACTAAAAACACTGTATCAGAGGAAGAACACGAATTTCTAAAAATAGATAGAGAGCTGATAAAAAATTGAGAAAATTTGTGGAGATAGGGGGTGATGGACAGAACTCCCAGTAAAATTGGGAGGGTTTGGACAAATCAAAAAGATGGTCTGAGGGGGAGAACTCAGAGGTTCTGTCACTGTAGACAGAAACCTGGCAAATCTGAGATGACAGGTTGGACGAAAATGTAAAAATAGTAAAAGATGGAATTTTGCCGTGAAAATTTAGGTGGATCTTGGGATACAAGGGATGAACACACCATAAAAAATTCAGATCAATCCAAGCTCGTGGCTGAGATAGACAATTCGTGGAATCTGCTGTGGTCGGATAAAGACAGAACTGCAGAGGCGGCTCGATGGCGGCACGAACGGCGGCGGCACAGACGATCACCGGAGGTTGAGAGGAGATCATAGAAGGTAGAATCACTCTATAACTTGAGGTTGGAGGAGAGGAACCAGGGGGAGAGGAGCTGGGGGCGCACCAAGGCTTCAAGCATTCAACAAAATTCTGATTTTTTCATTACTTTTCTCATAAAAATACAAGCTTATATATGTTTTACATCAAATGCAATGTGGACCCTTGGATCTAGGGAAGGGGATTGAAGGGCTAGGATTGCATGCCACAAACATAAAAAAAAGAATATAATATGCAAGGGGGGGTTCGCCCTATTGACCAAGGGGTAGAAGTTGAATGGGTGGTTGAATGGTAGGTGACCTACCTTGGACAAAATGGGCCACTTGTCTACCCATGTGGCATATGACTAGTCCAACCTTCTAGATGTCCACCTAGGATGGTTGACTAGCCCCACAAGATGACATGGACCAATGGGAAAGGGTTGAAGGCTCCCTTGCTGGTCCTTCTGACAAATTACATAGAAACCCACACAATCTACGGGAGTGACGCATTGGCCTATAAAGCCGTACAATTGCGCGTATACTTTCCCGTGGATATAAAAATAAACTAAAGGATATAAATGTAATATGAAATGGTACTGGCTCGATGTCGATTCCCATCACGAAGACAACACCTGCAATTCATCAAAGCAGGCAAACATCGTTTATTAGGAGGCCATGAGGCCCCGAATCCTGACAAAGAGATGAAGGGTGGTTCCAGTCCCAACGGGCGTGCCAGACTTGTGGACGCACTAAAATTCGCTTATTATGTTCTTCGTTTATTTGATCCGGTTAATTCGTTTGTTTAGTGCGGGGGCGTGCCAGTCACAAAGTGACGATTTATTTGGGCTACAAGGAGGCCCATGGTGCGCTCAATCTGACTAATCAGACGATTGTGTAGTTCATGTGGGGACCGAAACCCGCCATGCCATAAAGGTCACGGCGTCATTTACATCCCCTCGGAGAGGGGAACACCCTTGATTAATCGCCGGGAATCAGGGTCTCATGGCCAGGAAACTATATCGAGAGAAACAAGCCGATAACGGTCTCGAATCAGTCGGAAAGCCCGATGTCTAGGGAAGCAAGCATTCGAAATATGTCGGTCACTCAAGGGACCATTTTCATATTCAGACGAGCATCCGACTTTAGAAAATCATGATAATCACATGAAAAACTGAAGCATATGTATGCCGGGGTACGGCAAATTTATTGGTCAAAGGGATAGGAGACATTCGGTTGAATCCCGGCTAGAGTGGTCGGGAATCAGCGAGTTTATTGGCCCAGTGCGAGATCGAGTCAGGACCATTCCGGGGGCGCCTCCGACGGTCCAAACGAGGCTTGCGTGGGCATCATTAATATTTCCGGTGCCGAAGGGCAGCAGGAAAGTGTCCCAAGACTAGATTCCAAAAAAAAGACGTGTACAAAGATAGCTAGCTATAGGCCTAGGATGTGGGTCAGGCAATGACTATGGTTGGGGCGAACCCGAGGTCCAAACTTGACTCACGAAGGTCTTATTGATATTCCTACACGTAGGGTTCGGGGAAGACGAGAGCCATCTCGTTCCATTCAGATTTTGTTGGTCATTCATGGACCACTTTATGTTCGAACAAAGATCCATATTGAAGGAATGACGTAAATGGAAATAAACACGTACAAATGTATGCCTGAGTTTACGGTGATTTTAATGAAAGAGTGAAAATGAATCCGAATGAGAACGAGTCCGGTTTGACGAATTATCGGCCCAGAGCAACGCCGGATTACTGCCATATCAGGATGGTTCCTAAGGTCCACATCCAATACCATGGGGCGTCATTGATCTTCTCTTCACACACAGTCCGGGAAAATGAAGGTCCCAAGGTATGCATGCATGTCAGTCACTGGCGGACCATTTCTTGTTCGGACGGAAGTCCACGTTTGTAGCATAAGAGACGGTGACAAACCGTGCAAATGTCTACCGTGAGTACGGCAAGTTTAATGCAAGTGCGGGATTAGCTCCAGGTATATATGTCGGTGACTAACGGACCATTCATTGTTCGAATGAGAGTCCGCATTTGAAGCATCGAAGACAACGACAAAAACATACGGATGTCTACCGTAGGTAGGGCAAGTTTAATGTGGGTGCGGGATTCGGTCCCGGTAGAGGTGGGTCAAACTGATGAACTATCGGCCCAAGATGTGCCCTGATCATGACCATGTCGGGGATTCCGAGGTCCACATCTAATACCATGGGACATCGTTGCTTTTCTCTTCACGCACAGTCCGGGGAAGCGAATTGTTAAGTGTGAAGCCCGAACTCGCCAACGTGAGCCCTCGCACGTGGATCGACCCTCGCGACCTAACCACGAAGGTTGATCCGCGTGCGAGGGCGCACGTTGGCGAGTTCGGGCTTCACACTTAACAATTTGCTTCCCCGGACTGTGCGTGAAGAGAAAAGCAACGATGTCCCATGGTATCAGATGTGGACCTCAGAATCCCCGATATGGTCATGATCTGGGCACATCTTGGGCCGATAGTTCATCAGTTTGACCCACCTCTACCGGGACCCAATCCCACACCCACATTAAACTTGTCGTACCTACGGCAGACATCCGTATGTCTTTGTTGTTATCTTCGATGCTTCAAATGCGGACTGTCGCCCGAACAATGAAGGATCGTTAGTGACCGACATATATACCTGGATCTAATCCCGCACTTGCATTAAACTTGCCGTACTCATGGTAGACATTTGTACGGTTTGTCAGCGTCTCTTATGCTACAAACGCGGACTTCCGTCTGAACAAGAAATGGTCCGCTAGTGACCAACATGCATGCATACCTTGGGACCTTTGTTTCCTCGGACTGTGTGTGAAGAGAAGATCAATGACGCCCCATGGCATTGGACGTGGGCCTTGGGAACCATCCTGATATGGCCGTAATCTGGCGTTGCTCTGGGCCGATAATTCGTCAAACCGGACTCGTTCCCATTGGGATTCATTTCCACTCTTTCATTAAAATCACCGTAAACTTAGGCATACATTTGTATGGGTTTATTTCCGTTTACGTCGTGCCTTCAATACGGATCTTTGTCTGAACATAAAGTGGTCCATGAATGACCAACAAAATCTGGATGGAACGAGACGGCTCTCATCTTCCCCGAACCCTACGTGTGGGAATATCAATAATACCTTCGTGAGTCACGTTTGGACCTCGGGTTCGCCCCAACCATAGTCATTGCCTGACCCACATCCTAGGCCTATAGCCAGCTATCTCTGTACACGTCTTTGTTTTGGAATCAAGTCCCGGGACACTTTCCCACCGCCCTTCGGCACCGAAAATATTAACGATGCCCACGCAAGCCTCGTTTGGACCGTGGGAGGTGCCCCAGAATGGTCCTGACTCGATCTCGCACCGGGCCAATAAACTTGCTCATTCCCGACCACTCTAGCTGGGATTCAACCGAATGTCTCATATCCCTTTGAACAATAAATTTACCGTACCCCGGCATACATATGCTCTGGTTTTCTCCGTGACGATCATGATTTTCTGAAGCCGGACGCTCGTCCGAATATCAAAATGGTCCCTTGACTGACCGACATATTTCGAATGCTTGCTTCCCTAGACATCGGGCTTTCCGATTGATTCGAGACTTCTATCAGCTTGTTTCTCTCGATATAGTTTCCTGGCCATGAGGCCCTGATTCCCGGCGATTAATCAAGGGTGTTCCACTCTCCGAGGAGATGTTAATGACGCCAAGACCTTTATGGCGCTGCGGGTTTTGGTCCCGACACGAACTACACAATCGTCTGATTAGTCAGATCGAGCGCAACATGGGCTTCATTGAAGCCCGAATAAATCGGCACTTTGTGACTGGTACGCCCTCACACTAAATAAACTAATTAACCCGATCAAATAAACGAAGAACATAATAAGTGAATTTTAGTGCATCCACAGTCCCTCAGCATTTCCTTCCTCCGAAACCCCCGGATCCTCTAACTCTCTCTTCTTATTTACCTCCGAGTCCCCTTACACTTGTCGGGCATCACGCCCCCTCCAGTGTTCTCTCGGGGCATCATGCCCACTCTCAACTCTTGTATCCGGATCCTCCGAATTTCTCTCTGCTTGCCGGGCATTGTGCCCTCCTTCTCCAGAACCTTCCGGAACCTTGGGATCTCTTACTCCATTCCTCGATTCTTTTTGGGCATCGCGCCCCTTCTCATTTTATCCCTTCGGAACTTCCGGATCCCCTATCCTTCTTCCGATTCGTCCTCTTACTCTTCCAAGACATCTCGTCCTTCATTCTTTTCTTCTTCTTCAATCATCTTTTTCCATACCTTTTCCCAGGGCATCGCGTCCCTCGGGGTTTTCCTCCTCCGGAACCTCCGGATGATTCCTACCCGCATCATGATTCTCCTCCTCCCTTGCTTTCGGAACCTCCGCATCCGCCTCTTTCCATCTATCAATTTCTTCTTTTAATTCCTCCCAATCACGGGTCTTACCCAACTTTTTCCACGTCAACTGCTTGGGGCATCTGTCCGTTCTCCCACTATTTCCGAGGCTTTAGTCCTCCCCCCTCCTCTTTATTCTCCGTTCCTGCTATAGACCGTTTCATGTGATTAAGGTTTTCGCACCACTCCTTCTTGTTAAGCCACTTCAATCCTTTGCTTCCAATCATTTATCTTTTAAAGAGGACAAATCCCATGTTCATCAAGATCTCCTCCGTCAGCAGCTGCTCCGTAAGGTTGTAAGGTAACATGTTTGCGTAAGATTTGCATTTTTATCCTTCTTCATGCACGGTTTTCAAAATGAAGTGTTTCTTAACATGATTAAGAGTGGTAGTCAAGGCCTTTATCCTAATTCTTTATCTTCATATGTATTAAATTTCAGAAAAGAGTCTTTAGGCTTGCTTTTGCAGCATCTTTGGCTATAAGAACCCCGCGCTGGGAGTTCAACATTCCCTCCCTGCTTGTTAAGGGCAACCCTTAGCTGGGCACTACACACACTTCACGGCGTCCGTAGCGGGCTCCTTTAGGTAAACACCGTTGCTACTTTGGCCATGCCATGAGCATGCATGAAAGTCTTTTCCTCTTCTTTTCTCAGCCGAATGCAGGTGTAAGAGGTTGACGGATGAGATAACCAACCTACGTACTCCTCAATACGAGAGAAGTCTCAAATAGGGGCAGTCTTGACTCAAAATAAAGTGAAATTTCATGATACATCTAGCAAAAAAATAGATATTATGAAAATCAAGTCAAAATTTTGTATCAATACAAAATTATGAATTATGGCATGACAAGAGTGGCAAAGTTCCCGCAGGAAAAACCCTGGTCGTATGCATGTCAAGGGTCTAAAAATCAAAGGCACAATGCCCCAGCGCAACAGACTATATCTTTGAGGGGTAATATCCCGAAAGGAATTCAAGTCCCGACATCTCCCATCCTGCAAAAAGCTTATCCTCAACTTTTCTTTTCTTCTCCCTCTAAGACCGAGCGTTTCTCGGGTATGGCCTTGGTAGGGGCACCGTTAACTATGGACAGTCGACTGTAGGGTGCCACCTTTAAATGCACGCCCGGCTTTGGGTAGTTTTTTTAGTAAAAGGGGAAGGAACAAGGATCCCTAGCCAGTGGTTAAAATCACCCATGATGCTACAATAGCATGTCTAAGCCAAAATTTCATAAAAATTTGAATAAATCCAAAATTCTAAAAAAATCCAAATATCTTCCGAAATCCATAAAAAATTGAATACTTTTCAAAACCCATAAAAATTTACATATTTCAAAAATAATAAAAAAATACATTGTATTTTCTAATGGTGTCATTGCAGGAATAAACTTTACAAGGACCAAGAACATGGGATGAGTCCTCTTCATTCATTACTATCTATCTTTTGATTCTCCCCTATGTTCTTAACAATGCTCACATCTTCATGGTTTTCCCTTGGGCACCGTCACTCTGATCTCTCTAAGTAAACTCCTGCTGATTTCACTTGATCACTCTGCCACTAAGCATTACTTGATCCTGATCATCCGATCTCAATCTCACATGCCAAGATTATCATCCTCATGACAAATAACAAATAATGATACTTTGCAGTGCTATACTTCAATTCATGCTAAACATGCTTCGCCTTGCTAATACATGCTTGAATACTATCCACACCAAGCTTTGCTTGCTTTAATGTCTACATTGTGATTGCTTACTAATGCCTTGATTCATACTATATTTGTTATGCTTAAATGCCTTATTTATTGATTGTTATCTTCATTATATCTTGACTAATGCAATTTTCAGCGTAGGATAAGAAGCTCTTGGTCCCACCGTCCGGGCATCAACACTCAAGTCCCACGGTGTTTTGCACCTCATTTCTCAGTTCTCTCATGCTTATTGCTATCACCACCTCCATGTATGCATTTTTACTATTACGCTATTAGATTATATCAAGGACCTTGTGACTTTGGTAAATCTGGAATTTGAGTTTCCCTTCATCAAAAAATAATGATGATTCCAAAGGCATCTTAGTCAAACGGATAGGCCATTAAGCCATCTAAGACTGGGGACGATGGTTCTTTTCTACGAGTTGGTGCGCGGATAAACGGGCTTCGACTTAGTATCAACTCACAGAATGGGTTTCTTGACTCAGTCTGGACAGCTTAATAATATTATCCTTGATTATCTTATATTTTCATTTGCTTTATATTTTCCCTTTAAACTCAGCATGCATTCATATAAGGATTTGAAACAACTTTGAAAAATCATTCTGATAAGTTGATTTTGAGAGTTAAAATTGATCACTAATTTCCAAGATATGAGATATTCATTGCCGAATTGTGTCCTCAGTTCGCCTTGTTGCCATTTTGGGCTGTTTCCCTGGAAACTCCTTTGTTTAGATTTCTATCCTCTTGTTTCAAACATTTTCCTTTGATCCACCTTGGTTGCAGTACATCCACATTGGCTGGTAACTGCTCTCCAATGGTGAAACCTACAGGTTGGTGATTTGGGGTACTTCCACCGCGCTGGAAGTTGATCGTTCTTTTATCTCCTTTGTGCTCACGTGCACACTTCTCCTTATATCTAAACAATTGTTGCTTTCCTTGTTGCTCCTCAAGATTGCTTTATTGCAAGCTTTCGATTCAATTCTTATCAAGTGATGTTGATTGCGTGTCTCATCACACCTTGGCATCTACTTTTCAGTTCACTCCACTTCACTTCACTTCATTCCACGCCGCTTCACTCCATTTCATTCCATTACACTCTGTTTCACTCCCTTGCAAAGCAGACGCCATGGCGGGACAGCTGTAGACACGCTAAAATTGACATCATTTTGAGCATATCTCATATCGCTCAACGATGTCCCATTTGACCCTCAAATCGACTGTTTGAGTGGTTTTCCTCTCTTTTCTTGAATATCCAACTTCCCCTAGCTTTCCCACATGTTTTCCTATTTCTCCATATTTTTCTGAGGTTTTTCTCCATTTTTTCATGTGCTTTTCTAAATGGTGGCGGCCGACCTGACGCTATTTCTTGAATCAGCGACCAAGTGAGTGGTCGCTATTTCTTGAATCAACGACTAAGACAGTGGTCGCTATTTCCTATTTCTTGAATCAGCGACCAAGTGAGTGGCCGCTATTTCTTGAATCAACGACCAAGACAGTGGTCGTTGTTTTCTATTTCTTGAATCAGCGACTAAGACAGTGGCTGCTATTTCCTATTTCTTAAATCAGCGACTAAGTGAGTGGTCGCTATTTCTTGAATCAGCGACCAAGGCAGTGGTCGCTATTTTGCTATATTTTTTCTTGTTTTTAACTCCGTCCGAAACTCGTATAATTTCTAAGTAGCGACCACCTCATGGTCGCCAATTCTTTTTAAATTTTGGAAAGTCTGAATCTGTCTCGAAATGCCTCAGAATTAGTAGCGCTTTGGGCAGGCGTTATTTTAAATAGCGGCCCTCTATCTGGTCGCCATTTCTTGCAGATTTCTGAACTCCAACAGAACCTCCTTCTTTCTCTCTTTTGAGCCCCTTTTCACTTGGGAAAGGAGTTATAAGACTTTCCAAGATTGAAAGGACACATGGCCATGGTATATCTCCCTCCACATCTAATTAAAACCTGATTTCCTAATTTCTATAGGATTAAACTCCGAATTTCAGCCCTATAAATAGGACCCCTCTCTCCCTTGTGTAAAAATCATCATTAATTAATTGAAGGGGAGGTGCTGTTGGATTGGAGGCTCAAGGAGGAAGTCTTCCACATGTACCAAGGCTCCATCCTATGAAGACTCCCTCCCTATTGAAGATTTGAAGCCTCTTCTTCCTTGGAGCATTTTGAAGATCTCAAGCCCCCCTTTTGCCATGGAGAAAAACCAATAAGCCTTTCTCTTCATCTCTTCTCTTTATTTTATCATAATCATTACATGCATCATTATTCTATCTCTTTCTTTTATTTCTTTCTATCTCAATATTGAGATCCCCACTTGTGCACTCTAGCACACCTCCAATTGTGCAACACTTGCACACCCCTTTTCATCATATCATCATTTTTTACCTACCCCTTTGCAATGGGGTTTAAGGGCCAACACCCAACAAGGTGTGTTCTAGTCCATGCTCTTCATTATTTATATTTCTATTATGGATTTGATGCTACACACTTGGTTCTAATCTATATTTTTTTGTTGGTTATTTTCTTTGTCTTTGCAAGGGTAATCTACACAAGAGAAACTCTCTTCATCGGCCGACCGATAGCAAGAGAAGGTGCACTCACAATCTCCCCCGCATCCTTTTGAGGTATTTATATTCGCGATCTCTCCATATTGTTATTGTTTATATCATTTGAGGCCCTCGCGTCTCTGGCGATCACCTTTCCCTTTAGCATCCTACGCATGCTCCCTTTTCTCCTCTTTCCCCTTCTTTTCTCTTAATTCTTCTTAGTTTTTCCCTTAAGTGGATTTCTCAAGATCTACACAAAGTTCTCCTAAAATCTTAAAGAGCACCAAGGTATTTCAAGACTTTTATCTAGCTTAAGCCCCAATAATGAGTGTTGAAATGTACTAAATACAGGATCCAGATCTACCAATTTGGGAACTGACCTTTTCTTGACTGAAAAAGGTTCCCTTTTTCATGGAGTGAACCCAAAAGCATCATGAAGTAGCTCGTTATCCTAGGCAAACAACTGCCATAGAATTCTGTTATTGAGGAAAGGGAACCCAAGGCAGTGAAACCTATAAATCACTGAAGCACTAGTAGAGTGAACTATTTGATACAGAATATACTGAAAATGCAAAACTTTGGTAGAGATAGGTACCTGCATGTGCCTTAGGAAACCACAGATGCGGAAACGCCTTAGAAAGTTTAACTATCAAGAAAACATGTCAATTGTTAATTAATATAATGAGAAACCTGGGAAACCAATATTCCAGAATGTTGAAGAAAATTAACACCTGCACCATTTGGGTCCATGTTGACACTATCAGAGGGTCGCAATTTTCAAAAACTTTGGTTGCAACATTTCCTGTTGACATTATAGTTTCCCTCATTCCTACAAGTACTAGTACTTTTATTCTATTTCATGACCTTATTGACTCTTCCGTCACCTTATTACACACACACACACACACAAATATACATATACAATATATATTCATGTGTATATACACATATATATGTATATATATACCTATATATATATTATATACACACACACATACAAATGCACACACACAACTTTGAGCACATACTAAGAAATGACATCATATATCAGGTGTATGATATGGGAAATCTTCAAGATACAACTTTCCTTAATGCTGTGTGAAGGTATGAATATTGACTCTTCTTTATTATAGAACTTAGATTTTGTGATCTATATCCTAAAGAATATATTCATTCGTACATACATACATAATAGATATATCTATAACATGCGTATACCTATATATGTATATCATGCTGCTAGTATGTCACCATTGTGTATCATAAGTTTCCAGAAAAAGATGATGCAGAAGGCTTGCAGGCCCTAGTGTGATTTCTTAGACAAAGAAAACATCAGAATTACATTTTAGCAATTATCCAATGCAGACAAGAAAAGTGAAATTCACAGAAAATGCTTCATAAAGCATTTTCAGACAAGAACCTTTTAACATGCATTAGTAACATTTATAATTATAAATATAGAACTTAGGGAGGAATGACTCCATAGTAAGCATTCAAGCAAGTCTAAAAAATAGTGTATGTGACTTTCAAAAGAAAATTAATCTTCCATGAATACAAATTATCTTCAGGACATAAATACATAAATCTCAATACAATTCAAGAAGATAAAGCTGAAAACAAACATCAAAGCCAACAAAATAATTAATTTGTACATACCCAAGCTTACGTGCAAATGGCAACACAAAGCCACCAAGGCAAAGATCAACGTGAAAGCAAATGCCAAAGTTAGAAGCTAATTCACCAAGCTCCTGTGCACAATAGGGACCTCAGGATGTTAGAAAGGCTTCGGCTGCAGAATGGAGAAACTGAAGAGAACACCTCAACTAACAGTGCCATCAATGTTTCTAAGGATAGTATAGAGATACCAGTTAGAACGCGGGTCCCCTACCTCAATGGGATCAATAATGCCATGGGGAAACCCAGGTGCAGAACCAACAATCTGAAGACAAGTACACAGTTAGTTAGGCCTAGACAACAACTCTTTCACCATGAAGGGAAACAGTTACATATTCTTAGGTAGTATTTTTTCAGTCACACCATTTCAACTTTAGCTTAAGCTTTGAACAAATAATAACCTCTTGAATTTGTGTGGAAATGGGTGACAAAGATTTCAAAGCCATGGGAATGTGGCTGCATGAAAATCAATATATCAACTTCTTTCATGAAACTCCTCCCCTCAGCAGTGTTCATCAATCAATATATCTTCACAAGAGATCTTCACATAGAATGATCAAGTAACCCACATTAGAAAATACCAGATAGATGGAGTAAATGACACATGTGGTAAGTTAAAAATGAAGAACACAAGTGTGCAAATTTTCCATGAAGAACACAAGTGTGCAAATGTTGCATGAAGGTCTCTCACAACTTGGTCTGCAGCATAAGGCCAGTTTCTTATCAGACACTTCACAAGTATGTACGTACATATATATATATATATATTAGACACTTCACAGCGGGTCAATTTAAAGGGCATTGCATCTGCTCCAAAATTGCTTGATATCTAAGTACAAATCTATGACAAAATTTTCTTTATGCATAAATTTTTTGTTAAGTAATCATTTTGAGTACTTATTCCCCATCAAAGATTATCCCATCGAATGCTTACTTGGAAACTTGGCCTTGAAGAGACAATCATTTGTGCGAGGATGCTAACCAATCAGGCTCTCAACATCAGCCAATTTACTCCATTTGAAGAGATACAAGGTCATAGAGCCACAAGATAACAACTATACCTGACACTTGAAATAAAGCAGACTTAGAAGGTGAGAAACAGCACTAAAACAAGGTGATGAACTAACCCTTTGTGGAAGCCCCCTTTTTATCTCCTAAGGTGGACCACTTCTCTAAAACTCATTGAGATTCAGCAGGCTTGTAAAATTTCTCCACACTTCCTAAATTCTGCAAGCAAAGATAACGAAGAGAGACAAGTCGGAGGAAGATATTACCATAGAAAAAGTTCAAATGTTACACTAAGAAGAAGACATTACATTTTTTATTTGTCTGCTCATGGCATGTGTCATGACCAAGCATAATACTTAGACAAAGCAGTTGCTTTGTCTGCTTCGAATTCCATTTGTGTTCATCAATATTCCCTTCCTAAATTTGCTGATTAAATCAGCAAATTAGCTGGACTAGTTTGTAGCATCCTATTAATGAGGTAGACGGAGGGAAAAATGCCAAACAATTGACGTATTATAAAACAAACTAACCTCTTCTTCCACTTGCAATCCACGAGTGTATTTCCCCAGCATATGAATTATCTGTAATGACCAACTTCATTGGGTTAGAAATAGGCACTGGCATCCTTGGAGCTTGTATATAAACAGTAGCTATTGGCAACCAATAACATTAAGAGTAACCCTTCTTTGCTTTAACTGTTGCACACAGACCAGAATAAGTGCTCACAATGGTTCCATTTTTACTAAAACCCCAAATCTGTTGTAGACAAGCTCCTCAGTTCCTCTGTCATAGACAAGCCCCCCATTTATCATACTTGAGCATTTAGACTTGTAAATATGTGGTAAATAAACAAGCCCATTATTGTTTAAACCCCACATCTGTCATAGACAAGCTCCCATTTATCATACCTGGGCATTTATCGTACCTGAGCATTAAACAACAAACCAAGGCTTACAATCAATGTGGTAAATCAAAATTTGCAACATTTTTCAAGCTCTCTTGCACCATATATATATGACAGTTCTCAAACCTTTTGCATCCATGTGTCTCTACTTTTGTTGCCCGTGTGGGATATATTCCCTCCTGTGGGATACAATCTACATGACATGGAGTCCAAAGACAAATAGTATAACTTGCACTCATATATATAATGCAGGCTCAAACCTATATATAGATCACATACAAATTTCATAATTAAGTCACTTCTATAGATCTCATGAACACTTAAATTCCAACCTGGAAACAACATATATCACTGTCACTAACATTCAAGCATGGAAAATAGGTAACTGTCATGGGCACTGGGACAAGCCTAGTTATTCCAAGTACTTCAAACATAAAGAAGACAACAGTTATAGGACCCAGATATGAACAAGTGTTTTCAAGTTACTTCCTCCAAGGAAATTATTAGTTAAAGAATGGTGCTTTTTCTCTTTTATTGAGGACAAATGGAGAAAAATTATTAATAAAATTAGGTAATTCTCTCTTTCCACTTAATTCTATAATACCAGAATAATACACACGCATGACCAATCTGTGGTATGTAGTTCAAGTTGGCTGTTATTCAACATACATCCATTTCAATGATATGACCTATCATAGTATCTGCAGGCTGTAAGATCCGGTAGTTAACAGATTCTCATCGGATCCTTCTCGGTATTGAAGTGTGTCCAGAGGTGTGAATTTTGGGCTATTTTATCGGGTTATTGGGCATAGTTTAGTGGGCTTTGTGCTTTTATATAAGATTTGTAGAAATTAAATAAGGCATATATACAATTTTTATTAACTTAAGGTCTTTTAACAATTAGAGGGTTTTTTTGAAAAAAATAATAATAATACAACAACAAAAATTTCCCTAAGAAGAGAACCGACAGTTCTCTCTCTCTCTCTCCCTAACTCTCTTCGCATACGCCCGCACCCGAACCTGCGACCCCCTTTCACCCTAACACCGCAGGCGACAGGTTCCCGTGAACGGCGAAACCCCTTCCCCCTTTCTCCCTTCTTGGCGCGCGGCGACCCAGGGCCACGGTGGGGGGCACCAGTGGCTTCGCCGGGGAGCCTGCAGGGAGAGGAGCGCGGCGGCGACCTCGTCGGAGCCGGATCGCGACGCGGAGGTGGATCCCGCGGCGGAAGACAGCGCAGCCCTCTCTCCCCTTCTCGCCGTGAAATCACCGTCCTCAACTTCTAATCTGGAGGGGGGCGGCCTTTTTGCCTTGCTAGGTCCGACGGAAGGTTCCCCGCGATGCGAGGAACGCGGTGACGTCAACCCCGAGACGAATCGCGGAGCGTAGTGACGACTGGGCAAGGCGAGCCGCGGTGACCCTTGGCTTGCTTGCGGTCGGAACGGAGGTTTCGTCATGATTGAGGTAGGGGGATCGATTGTAATACCCTGGAACCTTATTGGGTCTTTCGGATCTTTTTTGGAGGGTTTCGGATCGCTTTTGTGGGTCCTGAGTTGAGTTTTACGATCCGTGTGAGTTTTTCTCTCATACAAGTTACGGAACCCTGTGGTGAGTTTATTTCTCAGTTCATCGACTCGTGGACACCGCAGTTGCGTTGTACTCTTCCCGAGGATCATTTTGACTATTTTTACGTATTTTTCTGAATTAGTCCATTTTTGGGCTAATAATCAAAATTTGAAAAATTAGGAAAATTTCCTAATTTCTTTCTTTTTCTTCTTTCCTTTCTCATTCGCTCCGTCACCTCCTCTCTCCCCCATTTTCTCACTTCTCTCGCCCTCCCGGCTCTGGCTGCAGACAGAGGAGGCTTGGGCAGGTAGGGGTGATGCTGTGGGAGTGGTCCGGAGCGCAATGGGGCGAGGATCGGACTATTTCTGGCGCGATCCCAAACGGTGGATTCAAAGCCGACGGTCAAGCTCGCGACGTGATTTTCGGTGTGGTTTAGTCACTTCGGTGCACGGAATCTTCGGTGGAGGTAGGGAGATGGAAGCTCTACTTCTCCTCTACATTTTCCCTATAATTTTGCGTTGTTCGGTGCGAGTTTGAGTGAGTTTTGTCTTGTTGGGGTAAAATCATACTTTTGGGGTGTTCGCAGGGTTCACGAGAAAATGGCGACGATTTTTAGATCAGTTGATATCAATCAAACCCCTGGAATGTCAGCGTTCCAGATCCGCTGATTTCGTGTCAATTGGTTGTCATGTGGGGCCGGTACGAGCCCGGGAACCCCGGTGACTCATTTAGGGTCAATTCGATGGAATTGCCCGTTTCAAGCCGTTTGTGTGTTGTTTTGACCCCTTCCGGAGTGTGGAAGGTCGGTATGATTATTATGGTTGTTATCCCCTTCGATCGGAATCGAACGAGGCGTGAAATCGGGCCCGGAGGTTAGGGTTTTGCCATTTTTACGCCGTGACCGGTCAATCGGATAGGATGGGCAGGTCGACCGATAGTCGCCCGCGGACCGTGTCGGGTCCCATCGTTGGTCCGGTCGATCGACCGCCCAGGTCCAGTCGACCGACCCTATCAGGTCGACCGACCCCAGGGTTTCGGTCGACTGGATTTCTATGTTTATGCTCGTTTTGAGTCCTGGTCGGTCCCGTTGAGACCCAATGACCGACTTATGACCTCGGGAGAGTTCCAGACACCATGTGGGTTCTGTGTCCATGTTTCTGGGGTGCCGGGAAGTGCCATGTTACTTCGATTAGTGTGCCCCTAGGCATGTGTGTTTGGGCTTTGTGTAGCATTCGATCGAGTTACAGTGTATCGGTATGAGTGTGGTGGGGTTCCCCCACATGTGAGTGGCCTCCCTCGAGTTCCCATCTTGAAGAGATGGTTTCGATAGTTTGTGGTCTACCTCGATGTTTGCATTACCGTGATTTTAGACCTAGTCACTATTTAAGTCGGTTGGCCCTGACGGACCAAACTTCACGCGTTTCTTTGTTGTAGCGCACCTTCCTTCGGCCGCTACAGTCCATGCGTCTTAGGTCAATGTTTTAGGGTGGTTAGTGTGGCGGTTGTCTCTTGGACCGCCTAGTCCGTGTAGCGCGTCTATATTAGACCGCTTTGGTGGTTTGTTCGAATAGGTCGGTTCAGGGTTGATTGGGTTTAGCGGCCTAATCCTTGACCGCGACAGTCACCTAGCGGTTCATTCTATGACCGCCAGCGTATGTTCCTCCGCTTGACTCCTACATGTCGTTTCACGATGTTTTAATTTCCAATTGTCTTGGCTTGACCTTGGGGTTTGCCTGTCGTCCCGTGGATGTCTCTTGACGTCCTATGAGAGCTATGACCACGATATATGGTAGCTGGGCATGCATTGGTTTCTATGCTGCTTCAGAGTCGTTATAGGTTACGGTCAACCCGATGTGACCCAGTGGTTGACACGTGACCGTGTGTGTGTCTCGGCGGTTCTGTCCAGCTCGAGACAGTGGTTCTGGATGCCTTGAGGTATCGTTTTACCTCGGTTTGCATGTCTAGGCATGCTTAGGGTCTTGGTGTTCCCTCGGTTCTCCGCGAGTCGTTTCCTCCGTGTGAGTCAATTTCTCTGGCTTAGGATTAGATCGATTGGCAGTGTGTTACCACTTTGCACGACGATCTTGACCCCAAGTCATGAGACTCAAGGATCGTGGTGTCTTCAGGTCTCGTTGCCTTGTCCTAAGTTTGTCGGCAGTTGTTGTGCTGCCTCGGTGCTGTGTAGCACGGGCGATAGTGCTTCCTTGCCTGTCAATACTACAGAGCTTCTGTTTCAGAGTTCTGTGTCTAGTGAGCCTCCACTAGTCATAGCCTAGCGACGCGTTACGGCGTGTCGACCCACCTGGAAGTGGTGGCGTGGCAGTTCCCGTAGTATTGACATGGCTCATGGCATTGAGCTGGGGGAGAAACCTAGCTAGAAGCATGGCTCATGGCATTGAGCTTGTGTGTGCACACATGGTCAGGGGCATAGGACTTGCACCGATGGGCGTGACCCTGACTAGTCACTCATTACTGTGGTTCCTGTTCTGGTTACACCGTCTTAGTCTCTGCCGTGCGCTTGGTAGCGTTAGGCGAGACACTTTAGGCGCAGCATAAGACGTCAGTGGACGCAGCTGGCTGTTCTTCTAGTGAAGAGGTGCTTCCGTCACGTGACACGTGACTCTCGTGTTTTTCACTTGTCGTGACACTTCCGGGTTAGCCTCTTCGTGGCCTTACCCGAGGTCAGTCTTGTGTCGTGTATGTGGTCGTGTCTAGAAGCACGTGCACGATAATCGAGTCGTGTGTGCTTTAGGTCTATCTTGTCTGTCTAGGTCTTTACTAGGCTTTTATATGCTTTAGTAGGCCCTGAGTTTGTCGACGGATTGGTAACACCTGATTCTGTGAGATCAGGGTTCGCCGTTCTGTTGCTGCTCGGAGTAGTGTGGAGAGCCGAAGTCCTTTCGGCAGCCGTGTTTTCATTCAGGTACGGCTTCTTTTCCCTTTTCTTTTAGCTGCTCTACTCCTTCCATTTTCAATTTTCTTTTACAGCTTTCTAGTTGTAGTTTAGCTTTCCTGCTTTACTACTGCTGTTTTAGTTGTTGTTCCGTGTTACTGCATTATTTTTCAGTGGGGATCCGCGTGACCCCTACGGGGCCAGTGACACGAGGCTCACCTCTACTTTTCAGGTGTGGTCGTCCCTTCTTCCTTGCGGTTCCTAGTGTGGCGAGTTCGTAGTTGCCAGCGGTACCTGCGTCGGGCTTCCCCTGACCTCAGTGTACATTTTTCTTTCTGTCGACTGTACTTGTCTTGCCTTTGGACTGGACTCTGGTGTAATTGTTAATTTTAACTGTTAATTAAAAAGTAATTTTATTTCTGCTACTTTAGCAAACCTAATTAATGAAATTTAATTGCTTACTATTATATCTACGACTTCAATGTACTACACGACATTCCTTTTTCCCTTCGGAGCTTTACAGTGCTTGGGAGGCTTCACGGGTTCCAAGCGGTATCGGGTCTACTTGGTAGTCCTATCGGGTATATCCGATATCCGGGATCCGGGTCGTCACAGGTGCTATCAGAGCATTGTTGTGTGAAAGTATATAGGAATCCGAGATATATTGTGTCCAGAGTCATGAAAGTCCAGTACAGTCTTTCGCTGGCTTATTTTTTGTGATTCCTTGTCGCGTTGTTTTCCACGTGTTGTCTTGTGCGTGCTGTGTTGGCACTGTACGAGATGGGTTTTGCTCTCGTCAGGATGCGACGGGATGCTCCTTTTCATCATGGTGTTCGTCTCGATCTTGTTGTACTTGGCAGAGTTCGCCTGTAGGCTTCAATCTGTAATACATTGTTTGAGATTTTTTCGTGATTTATTCAGGTGGCTGGTGACTTTTTCGAGTTGGTGTGATGGCCGTACACGTTCTTACGTTGTTTTGGTCATCCCAGCTTAAGTCTGTGCAGCTCCTGAGGTGTTTCATTTTTGTTGAAGTGGTTGCTTCGTTGCCTCGATTGAGAAGATGCTCAAGAGAACCGAGGATTTCCCTTCCTGGTGAGCTACTGTTAGTGAGCTTGATGCTTCTCATCCTATTTGGTGGAGTCTTTTTGGGGTAAGCCTTGGAATTGCTATCTTAGTGAGACTTTTGTCCTGTGTCTACTTAAGTGTGGACAGTATTTGTTCTGAGCCTGATCTGCTTTTTGTTCTACGGTTGCTTGGCTTTGGACCTAATCTTTGTGTTAAGAGCTGTTGTGCGCCGTGTTTGTCGTGCCGTGTCTGATGGCTGACGTGTTGTGAAGGCTCATTTATTATTTTCAGGACGTAATGGTAAGCTGAGATTAGCCTTTCTTTGTGCTTTGTGCTGAAGCTGGTGCTCTCCTTCGTTCGCACTTAGGCGACTTGTGATCGGTTATTAGCAGGATCAGTACTCGTGGCGTGCTATATTACGATTTTCATGAGTTGCGCTGGCGTCGAGTGTGTGCTGAGATGCGAATACCGAGATATTTATGACGCCTGTGTGTTGTGTGAGTGCGCTGCTGAAGCATGTGGGCTGATTACCCATGGGCCGAGGATCGTTGTTGTGAGCTTCTGGCCGGTCGAGAGAATTGTTTTTCTCGATGTGACTTTGGTGCGGACACCAGAGCGATCGAGAGGCATGAACCAGCAAGCCGTCGATACCGTACGCGGAGCACCACCCGAGCTACATCGACTTCCACCTAGCTCGGAGACAGTCTGGAGACTCCCCGTTGAGTCTTAGTATTTATCATATTTACTGGGATTTTATTTGTTTGTAATGTGGGTTTATTTGGCTTTATTCGGATTGTAATTCGGATTGTAAAAGGGGTTTGTTTGTAATTTGGGACCACCTGGGTCCCGTGGACCCCCCATCCCTTCTCCCATTGATCCACCTCAGCCCTAGGGCCCATGTGGGGTCAATCAACCCTCCAAGGTGGGCTTCTAGAAGAGTTGGACCCTGGGGGGGACAAAGGGTAGAAAATTTCAAAAATTGGAACCAAGAAGTCAAGGGGCGCCCATATCTATTATAGTTTATTAGGATTTGTAGTTTATTTTATTTAGTTCCAAATCAAATGAGAGAATAAAATGTGGACTCCCTCTTTTACCCCTCCCCAAACCTAGATCTAGGGATAGTTAGTGTCTTTTGTTATTTCACATAAATAGCATGTATTTTCATTTAATTAGAATTAATGCAAAGAAAATCAGAATTTCCTCCAAAGGAGCAAGGGCCGCCCCCTATATCTCTCCTCTCTCCCCCTTCTGCAGTTGGGAAGGCTGTGAATCAGAGGTGTGAAGTCTCATCTATCTGGTGTGAAGATCGTCGCCGCCGCCGCCGCTGCCATCGTGCCGCCGTCGAACCATCGCCATAGTCGCCGGAGTTCTGTCCACCCAGGATAGCCCCCTCTTCACAGAATTTCTGCTCTCAAACATGAGCTCTGTTGGGTTCCAAACTTTCAGGGTGAGTTCTAGAGGTTCAACCCACGTCCCATAAAAATTGGTGGAAATTTTAGCTTTTATTTTCTATTTTTCCATTTTCGTGCTCCCCGTCTTTCCAGATCTGCCAGTTCTCTGTCCTGAGTCACAACAACCATGTGTCTCCCCACTTCGACCCCATTCCCCTTATTTTTTTGAATCCCCAATTTAATTGGAGGTTATGTCCACCACCACCATCACCCACGAATTTTCTTGGGATTCTGGAGTCCTCTACCTATTTTTAAAAATCATGGTCAGATTACAAAGTCAGTTTTGTCTCTGCTGTCTAGATCCGACCACTCGGAGCTATAAAATACTTTCCCCATTCAAATCTCCACCAAATCTTTCACAAAAATTATCCCCGTCTTCCTCTCTCTCTCCTCTACAACTTTCATGAATAGCTCAACATCTAATTCGGAGGTCTACATTGCGGTCGATGCTGGTTCTCAGTCAGATCTCAGTCTGCCTAACCAGATCTGAGACTGAGCACAGCCCTATTCAAAAATCTGCCATCAGAATTATAGCTCCGAAGAAATTCCAGGAACCACAGAGGGTCGAAGGGTTTCGAGTCAGCGTTCCAACGGCGCTAGTTTCGCGCCGATCTGACGTCGGTGCTGATCGCAGCTACAGATCTCGCCGGGTCACGCGCTGTAAAATAGAAGCATCAGATCCGTGGGCAGCAACTCCAATACTTGGAGATCGGAGCCGATCGACCATCGCCCGGTGTTCCAGTCCGGCCGCCATCCATAAGATCGCCCCTCCAGGTGTCCCATCTACAACGGGATCCACCCCGCCAGGTCCGAAGGACTGAGCAGCACGTGGGCCCCATGAACCCGCAGATCGCGCCGTTCGGACAGCACCAAAATGCGGGTTTCGGCACCGACGGAGCAACATCAAGATGCTGCCTGTCAACCCAATTCCTGATACTCCTGAGCGCCATATGTGACCTGTTACCTCCCTGCGTGGAGTGGGTCGGAACTTTGTACCGCTGTAATATTTGTTAACCGGGAGTACGGATTTGGCCGGGGTTGTCTTCCCCACGCCGGGTGCGTGGAGGTAATGGTCTTAACTTCTCAGCATTACACTTGCTAGTTTAGTATATGGTCATATGCCGTTGTGAGTGCGTTAGGAACTTAGCCCGTGAGTTCATGTCACCGCTGTGACCGAGAGAGTGACTCGTCCCGTGACTCCATCCGAGTACGAAAGTGAGTCGACCACCCTTAACTCTGTCGATTTCTCAACCGCGCGGATCAACGTTTCCCCTCGCTTGGGAAGATGAGTGAGCTTGCATTTCTGTTAGCGACGTATAGCCCATAGGAACTCTTAGTGTTGGGCTGAAGTGTCTCTTCTATTCGTATGTTGCTGGTCGCGTCTGCACTTAGAGTCCGAGGTCCGCATCACTTAGAGTCGGTCTCTCTGTCCATCCCGCATCAATTTGGTATCAGAGCGAGTCGAGTCTAGGGTAGTCACCATAGCATGGTCTAAGTCGAGTCTAGGATCATCATTGTTTTAAAATAAAAAAAAGTGTTTTTGAGTCGCATTTCATCCTGATAACCCGGTATATTAAAAGGTGTTGCCAGAACGTTAGGTTATGCCTATCGGGAAGGCCGCGCACTCGCGTAGAGGAGATCTTCAGGTCGACCCTCCGCCACGTACCAGATATTGGCTAGGTCTAGGTGCATCATCTTTGCATTAGTCTGTGTCACCTAGTCCGTGTGTCTTTGTATGCCCACCCGTCGAGGCACCCAATACTCGCCACCACCACCTCTAGCGGATTCCCGAGCCCGTAGTTCCGATGAGCCCTCGATGGTCGAGATGCTCTGAGCCCTCATGGATGGTTTCGATACGCGTATGGATGGCCTTAGTACGTGTCTAGATGGTGTAGGAACGCGTCTAGAAGGGAGGATGAAAGCCCTATAGGATCGGGCCGAAGCATCAGACCAGTCCATTCAGGGTCTTGTGGAGAGAATAGCTGTCCTCGAGAGGGCCCCAGTGGCGGCGCAACCCGCGCCGACGAATGGCCAACAAGAGCCGGTTCAGCAACCTGTTGCTCTAGGGGCTCAAGGGGCAAATGATAGGAGGTAACAAGTGCCTGAGGTGGATGACTATGCATCTGACAATGAACCAGGGGGGTATGGTCATCGAAACCAACGACGGAATCGTGATGATGATGACGACTGTGTTCTTAGGAGCGTGCGTGCGGACCCTCCCCGATTTGACGGGTCTCTAGACCCGAAGGTCTATTTAGATTGGAAGGCCAGTATGGATCGGTACTTCGAGTGGTTTGAGATGACGGACCACCGAAGAGTTCGGTACGTGAAGATGAAGTTGCATGGGCAGGCCCAAACTTATTGGATAAATGTGGAGAGCATGTTAATGTAGCAACATCAACCCCCAATCGGTACTTGGGATGACATGAAAATCAAGTTGAGGCAGAAATACCTTCCTTCCTCATACCGCCAGCGTCTCATAGACAAATGGCAAAGTCTCACCCAAGGGAGCTGATCCGTGACTGAGTACACCGCCGAGTTTGATGAGTATTATTTACGGTATGGAGTTACGGAAGAGAGCACCATGACCATCTTGCACTTTCGAAGAGGTCTGCAACCGAACTACCAATATGAACTTTTCTGCCGCAATGTGACCACTTTGGAATAGGCGTATCAGGTTGCTCCCGAATTGGAGCAATTCGAGGCCGAGTTTGAGCCTACCCATCGGTTGGGCCCCTTTCCCCTTCGTAGTTTCGAGCACCGTGGCTCTTCAAGCACGTATCCGAGGGCCCCCATGGCTCGACCTCAGAAGCCCACTCGTCCCGAGCCATTCGCTCCTAGGCCTCGCCCTCCACCTCCGAGGGATATCCCTCCTCATCCCCAACCCACGGCACCCACGGCCCGTCCACCGGCACCCGCACCCGTTGCTCGTCCCTTGTTGCCTAGTCCTCCTATCCGTCGGGAAGATAAGGGTAAGGGACCTTTGATCGGGGAGCCTAGTGGATCACGGCAGCAGTGTTATCGCTGCAATGGGTTTGGCCATTTTGCCAATTAGTGTCCCACTCGCCACTCTCTTGTCATTGGGGACACACAGGTCGGGGACGCCACCTCTTCAGATCTTGTGTTAGTCAGCTATGAAGCAGACCCGGAGCTAGCTGACGAGTTCTATGAGATTGAAGGTGATGGCCAGGATGCCCAGCATTCGGACGATACCCACTTGGGGGTCGTCATGTGTATTCTCACCCAGCCACAGGCCAGTGATGACTGGCGTCGGACCACTATCTTTCATACATACTGTAGGCTGGGCGGGCAAGTGTGTAAGGTGATTATCTATCGTGGGAGTTGTATCAATGCAATCTCCACGGGCGCTGTCTCTCATCTTGGTCTTACTCCCGGGGACCATCCTTGCCCCTATTGAGTATCATGGGTGGATTCCACCTCCATTCCGATCAGGCTGCGGTGTTTGGTCCCACTGCAGTTCCATGCCTACCGTGACGAGATCTGGTGTGATGTCCTCCCCATGGAGGAGAGCAGTATTATTTTTATTAGGCCGTGATTATTTGATCGGGATGTCACACTCCATGGCCGGTCGAACACCTGTACCTTTGACCATGATGGCCAACAGATTACCCTCCCCTCTCAGCCCAAGAAGCCTTCAGTTAGGGGTCCTACTGGTCCTAGTACTCCGGAGCCTTCCGTCCCGGGACCCAGTACCCCATCCCCATCTAGGGCCATGACCGTTACATCGAGCACAGGCGAACCCTCTTCTAGGAGGTTGATGATGATTAGCTCCCAAGAAATGGAGCGGGAGGCCAGTTGGGGCAGCCCTGTGTTTGCTATTACGATCCGAGAGGTGGAGCCAAAGTCCGAGGGTGAGCTCCCACTCGATGTCATTCCTATTCTGCAAGAGTTTGCTGATATTTTTCCCAAGGAGCTTCCCGAGGGACTCTCACCCATGTGGGATATTCAGCATGCTATTGACCTGATTCTGGGCTCCTCATTGCCCAATCTTCCTCACTATCGCATGAGTCCCACGGAACATGCCGAGCTAAAGTGGCCGATTGATGAGCTGATGCAGAGAGGGTCTATTCGGGACAGCATGAGTCCGTGTGTTGTTCCCGCATTACTCGCCCCAAAGAAGGATGGCACGTAGAGAATGTGCATTGATAGTCGTGCCATCAATAAAATCACCGTGAAGTACAGGTTCCCTATTCCCCGCCTGGATGATATGCTAGACATGATGGCTTGTGCCACTATCTTCTCGAAGATCGATCTAAAGAGTGGCTACTATCAGGTGAGGATTAGGCCAGGTGATGAGTGGAAGACCACATTTAAGACAAAAGAAGGTCTATATGAGTGGTTGGTTATGCCCTTTGGGTTGACTAATGCCCCTAGCACCTTCATGCGACTCATGACTCAGGTCCTTCGACCATTCATTGGAGTCTTTATGGTTGTGTATTTTGATGATATCCTTATATATAGTGGCACTAAAGGGGACCACTTGGATCATCTATGGTAGGTCTGTCTGCTTTTGAAGCGAGAGCAGTTGTTTGCGAATCCACAGAAGTGTGCCTTCATGACACCTCAGCTTACCTTCATGGGTTTTATTGTGTCTAGTACTGGGGTCTCCACTGATCCGGAGAAGGTCCGGGCCATTGTTGAGTTGCTGGAACCCCGTACGGTCCATGATGTCCGCAGCTTCCATGGCCTTGTGATGTTCTATGGTCGTTTCATCCGCGAATTTAGCTCCGTCACTGCCCCGATCACGGACTATATTCGGAAGGGCATGTTTGTATGGACGAAGGCCGCTGCTGCTGCCTTCAAGGACATCAAGGAGCGCATGACCCAGACACCGATCCTTCGATTGCCAGATTTCTCAAAGGTGTTTGAGGTCTCTTGTGATGCGTCGGGTGTAGGGTTTGGAGCAGTGCTGAGTCAGGAGGCCCACCCGGCCGCATACTTCAGTGAGAAGCTGAATGACGCGAAACTGTGATACTCAACTTATGATAAAGAATTCTATGCAGTTATCCAGGCTCTTAGGCATTGGAGGCTCTATCTTTTACATTAGGAGTTTATCTTGTACTCCGATCATGAGGTTTTGAGGTTCCTTCATTCCCAAAAGAAGCTTAATGCGCGTCACAGCAGATGGGTTGAGTATCTCCAATAGTACACATTTGTGCTTAAACATAAGGCTGGAGTGGAGAACAAGGTGGTGGATGCCTTGAGTCGGCGTGCATGTCTCCTGACTACCATAAGTGCCGAGGTCATAGGGTTAGAGAAGATGAGAGAGGCCTATGCTGACTGTCCTGACTTCGGTCAGATTTATACCACTCTCCAGGCCGGACCCTCGAGAGACCATGATGATTATGTGCTTCAGGAGGGTTACCTCTTTCGAGGAGGCAGGCTTTGTGTTCTCCGAACTTTTGTTCGAGACTTCTTAGTCTGGGAACTACATGCGGGAGGTCTAGCCGGCCACTTTGGTCGGAACAAGACTATCGAGGCTGTTGAGCACAGATTTTATTGGCCGAGCTTGAAGCACGATGTTGCTCATATTGTGGCCCAATGCCGTACATGTACTACGGCCAAAATGAAGAAGCAAAGCTCAGGCCTTTATACGCCTCTTCCCGTGCCTGATGCTCCGTGGCATGATGTTAGCATGGATTTTGTTTTGGGATTGCCACGTACCTCTAGGAAGCATGATTCAGTCTATGTGGTGGTTGACCGGTTCTTGAAGATGGCCCTTTTCATTCCCTGCTCGAAGACTTCGGATGCTTCGAGGGTAGCCCGCCTTTTCCTTACTCAGGTGGTGTGCAAGTTCGGGTTGCCTCGTACCATAGTGTCTGACCGTGATGTTAGGTTCACCAGTTATTTTTGGAAGACACTGTGGCATATGTTGGGTACTCACCTCACATTTTTCACTACATATCATCCCCAGACAGATGGTCAGACCGAGGTGGTCAATAGGAGTCTGGGTGACCTTTTGAGGTGTCTTATCAGGAACCGTGTGGGTGATTGGGATCTCATATTACCACCGGCAGAATTTGCATATAATGATTCGGTCAATAGGTCTATAGGTATGAGTCCATTCGAGATTGTCACAGGTCGTAGGCCTAGGAAGCCTGTGGATCTTGTCCCCATGCCCATTCATGCACGAGTGTTTGAGTCTGTCGAGTCATTTGCTAGGCATGTTAGGAGTCTGCATGACGACATCCGTCATCACATTGAGGCCAGCAATGCACGGTATAAGGAGTTAGCCGATGCTCATCGACACCACCGTGAGTTCCAAGAGGGTGAATATGTCATGATCAGAGAAAGACCTGAACGGTTTCCCTATGGAATCGTAAAGAAATTACAAGCTCACGGAGCCGGTCCATTTAGAGTGTTGAAACACGTTGGGTCCAATGCGTATGTTGTGGACCTACCCGAGGAATATGGTATAAGCTCTACTTTCAATGTGTCGGATCTAGTTGCATATAGGGACCTAGCGGTGATCCCTAGTGAGCCTTTCGAGCCATCTCCCCCCATTGAGAGTGATCCCACACCTGAGTGTCCACCACCAGCCACATTTCCACGGCAGCGAGAGCATATAGATCATATACTGGATTACCAGGTGACAATTACCAGGAGTGGATCCTACCCGCGCTACCTAGTGCGTTGGAGAGGGCGACCCGTCACCGAGGATACTTGGATCACCCATGGAGAGTTGCAGCGGATAGATCCAGACCAACTGGAGCGCTACCAGAGCGATGCAGACCCTTACTCGACAGGGTAGAGTTTCTCCCACCCGGGGAGAATTGGTGCGGACACCAGAGCGATCGAGAGGCACGAACCAGCGAGCCGTCGGTACCGTATGCGGAACACCACCCGAGCTACATTGGCTTCCATCTGGCTCGGAGATAGTCTGGAGGCTCCCCCTTGAGTCTTAATATTTATCATATTTACTGAGATTTTATTTGTGTGTAATGTGTATTTTTTTGGCTTTATTCGGATTGCAATTCGGATTGTAAAAGGGATTTATTTGTAATTTGGGACCACCTGGGTCTCGCGGGCCCCCCATCCCTTCTCCCAGTGATCCACCTCAGCCCTAGGGCCCATGTGGGGTCAGTCAACCCTCCAAGGTGGGCTTCTAGAAGAGTTGGACCCAAGGGGGGGACAAAGGGTAGAAAAATTCAAAAATTGGAACCAAGAAGTCAAGGGGGCTCCCATATCTATTATAGTTTATTAGGATTTATAGTTTATTTTATTTAGTTCCAAATCACATGGGTGAATAAAATGTGGACTCCCTCTTTTACCCCTCCCCAACCCTAGATCTAGGGATAGTTAGTGTCTTTTGTTATTTCACATAAATAGCATGTATTTTCATTTGATTAGAATTAATGCAAAGAAAATCAGAATTTCCTCCAAAGGAGCAAGGGCCGCCCCCTTTCTCTCTCCTCTCTCCTCCTTCTGCAACTGGAAAGGATATGAATCAGAGGTGTGAAGTCTCATCTATCTGGTGTGAAGATCGTCGTCGCCGCCGCCGTCGCACCACCGCCATCGTCGTCGGAGTTCTGTCCACCCAGGATAGCCCCCTCTTCCTGGAATTTATGCTCTCAACCACGAGCTCTGTTGGGTTCCAAACTTTTAGGGTGAGTTCTAGAGGTTCAACCCACGTCCCAGAAAAATTGGTGGAAATTCTAGCTTTTATTTTCTATTTTTCATTTTCATGCTCCCCCTCTTTCCAGATCTACCAGTTCTCTATCCTGAGTCACAGCAACCCTGTGTCTCCCGACTTCGACCCCATTCCCCTTATTTTTTTGAATCCCCAATTTAATTGAAGGTTCTGTCCACCACCACCATCACCCATGAATTTTCTTGGGATTTCTGGAGTCCTCTACCTATTTTTAAAAATCGTGGTCAGATCCCAAAGTCAGTTCTGTCTCTATTGTCCAGATCCGACCACCCGGTGCTAGAAAATACTTTTCCCCATCCAAATCTCCACCAAATCCTTCACATAAATTATTCCCATCTTCTTCTCTCTCCCCTCTACAACTTTCATGAAGAGATCAACATATAATTCGGAGGTCTACATCACGGTTAACGCTGGTTCTCAGTCAAATCTCAGTCTGCCTAACTAGATCTGAGACTAAGCACAACCCTATTCAAAAATCTGCCATCACAATTACGGCCCCGAAAAAATTCCAGGAACAATAGAGGGTCGAAGGGTTTCGAGTCAACGTTCCAACGACGCTGGTTTTGCGCCGATCCGACGACAGTGCTGATTGCAGCAACAGATCTTGTCGGGTCACGCGCTGTAAAATAGAAGCATCAGATCCGTGGGCAGCAACTCCAATACTTGGAGATCGGAGCCGATCAACCACCGCCCGGTGTTCCAGTCCGGCCGTCGTCTAGGAGATCACCCCTCCAGGTGTCCCATATACAACGGGACCCACCCCGCCAGGTCCCGAGGACTAAGCAGCACGTGGGCCCCACGAACCCGCAGATCACGCCGTCCGGACAGCACCAAAACGCGGGTTTCGGCACCGACGGAGCGACATCAAGATGCTGCCTGTCAACCCAATTCCTGATACTCCCGAGCCCCACATGTGACCTGTTACCTCCCTGGGAGAAGTGGGTCAGAACTTTGTACCGCTGTAATATTTGTTAACCGGGAGTACGGATTTGGCCGGGGTTGTCTTCCCCACATCGGGTGCGTGGAGATAATGGTCTTAACTTCTCGTCATTACACTTGCTAGTTTAGTATATGGTCATATGCCGCTATGAGTGTGTTAGGAACCTAGCCCGTGAGTTCATGTCACTACTGTGAGCGAGAGAGTGACCCGTCCCGTGACTCGATCCGAGCACGGAAGTGAGTTGACCACCCTTGACTCTGTCGGTTTCTCAACCGCGCGGATCCACGTTTCCCCTCGCTTGGGACGATGAGTGAGCTTACGTTTCTGTTAGTGACGTATAGCCCATAGGAACTCTTAGTGTCGGGCCGAAGTGTCTCTCCTATTCATATGTTGCTGGTCGCGTCTGCACTTAGAGTCCGAGGTCCGCATCACTTAGAGTCGGTCCCTCCGTCCGTCCCGCATCAGACTTCGTCTTGGCTTTATGTGCCTTGATGTTGTCTGTTGCCACGCCATTATTCTTGGAGGCTTTATGGTGTTGGCACTGGCATTTGTGAGTATTAGGGAATCTGTCGGCTTTTCTGCTGGTTGAGTACCCTCTGCTCTGCAATTCTTTTCTTGGGCATTGTGTTCTCAGGACGTGATCGTGGTCCTTGAGATGCGTTTCCCAAGATTATCGTTCTTGTTGTCGTGGGTCTTTTCTTGGTGAGCTGCTCGTTGCATGACTAGTCCATTATAGTCGTGTGTTCAGCTGTTATTGTGCCTTGATGTTACCCAGTTTGCAGATGTGTTCCATGGTTCTGTGTCCGGTACGGAGCCGGGATCCTGCAAGTGCTACCGTTGTTGTTGTTTTATCGCTGTTTCTATATGATTTTGTGTATCTGTCTTGGCACTGTGTGGATCAAGATCTTATCGGTTAGTTGTGATGTACTCTTATTTCCTGATAGAGTTAGCATGCTACTCGATCGGATGTAATATCTAAGTGATGACTGACTTGATTATGTTGTGGTCCGGTGCTATCATTGGCGTCCTGTGTGCTAGGCTTTCGTTGTTGCCTTTGGCACGAGAGCTGATTATGTGTCGAGCTGTCAGCTGAGAGGACTATGCTTCCTTGTTTAGGCTGATGCTTGCTATGTCTGTCGCTTTATTTTTCCGATATCTGTGTCGTGGCATGTGTCATGTCTCCTTCCCTGCGAGATGTAAGTGACGTTGCCCTATTTCGGAGGTGTTAGACTTGTGCTCACTTGGGTACCGTGCTTCATCTAGAGCGTGTGCCTATAATTATGGTCTGACAAGTGTTCCTCTGAATGGTATTTTTCGAGATTCGTGTTGTTTCAAGTTGTGTCTTGGGGTTTGTTCATCCCTGCTTCTTCTTATTCATTCCTTAAATTTCGAGCATGAAATTTCCTAAAGGAGGGGAGGCTGTAATACCCTGGATCCTTATTGGGTCTTTTGGATCTTTTTGGAGGGTTTCAGATCGCTTTTGTGGGTCCCGAGTTGAGTTTTACGATCCATGTGGGTTTTTCTCTCGTACAAGTTACGGAACCCTGTGGTGAGTTTATTTCTCAGTTCATCGACTCGTGGATGCCGCAGTTGGGTTGTACTCTTCTCGAGGATCGCTTCGACTATTTTTACGTATTTTTCTGAATTAGTCCATTTTCGGGCTAATTATCAAATTTTCAGAAATTAGGAAATTTTCGTAATTCCTTTCTTTTTCTTCCTTTTTCTTCTTTCCTTTCTCATTCGCGCCGTGACCTCCTCTCTCCCCCGTTTTCTCTCTTCTCTCGCCCTCCCGTCTCCGACTGTAGACGGAGGAGGCTCGGGCAGGTAGAGGTGATGCTGTGGGAGTGGTCCGGAGCGCGATGGGGTGAGGATCGGACTGTTTATGGCGCGATCCCAAACGGTAGATTCAAAGCCGACGGTCGAGCTCGTGACGTGGTTTTCGGCGTGGTTTAGTCACTTCGGTGCATGGAATCTTCGGTGGAGGTAGGGAGATGGAAGCTCTACTTCTCCTCTATATTTTCCCTCTAATTTCACATTGTTCGGTGCGAGTTTGAGTGGGTTTTGTCTTGTTGAGGTAAAATCATACTTTTTGGGTGTTCGCAGGGTTCGCCGAAAAATGGCGACGGCTTTTAGATTAGTTGGTATCAATCGAACCCCTGGAATGTCAGCATTCCAGATCCGCTAATTTCGTGTCAAATGGTTGTCATTTGGGGCCAGTACAAACCTGGGAACCCCGGTGACTCATTTAGGGCCAATTCGATGGAATTGCCCATTTCAAGCTGTTTGTGCGTTGTTTTGACCCCTTCTGGAGTGTGGAAGGTCGGTATGATTATTGTGGTTGTTATCGCCTTAGATCGGAATCGAACGAGGCGTGGAATCGGGGAAGGAGGTTAGGGTTTTGCCATTTTTCTACCGTGATCGATCGACCGGCAGTCACCCGCGGACCGTGTTGGGTCCGGTCGTTGGTCCGGTCGACCGACCACCCAGGTCTGATCGACCGACCCTATCAGGTCGACCGACCCCAGGGTTCCGGTCGACCGGATTTCTATGTTTATGCTCATTTTGAGTCCTGGTCGGTCCCGTTGAGATCCAATGACCGACCTATCACCTCGCGAGTGTTCCGGACACCCTGTGGGTTTCGTGTCCGTATTTCTGGGGTGTCG
This sequence comes from Amorphophallus konjac, assembly GCA_022559845.1. Lineage (NCBI taxonomy): Eukaryota > Viridiplantae > Streptophyta > Magnoliopsida > Alismatales > Araceae > Amorphophallus > Amorphophallus konjac. Next base: position 312,825,978 of record CM040121.1, read on the forward strand.
GGAAGTACCGTGTTACTTCGATTAGTGTGCCCATAGGCATGTGTGTTTCAGGCTTTGTGTAGCGTTCGATCGAGTATGAGTGCAATCTGGTTCCCCCGCATGTTAGTGGTCTCCCTCGAGTTCCCGTCTTGAAGGGATGGTTTCGGAGATTTGTGGTCTGCCTTGGTATTCACGTTACCGTGGTTTTAGACCTAGTCAAGATTTAAGTCGGTTGGCCCTGGCAGCCCAACCTTCACGCGTTTCTTTGTTGTAGCGCGCCTTCCTTCGGCCGCTACAGTCCGTGCGTCTTAGGTCAATATTTTAGGGTGGTTAGTGTGGCGGTTGTCTCTTGGACCGCCGAGTCCATGTAGCGCGTCTATATTAGACCGCTTTGGTGGTTTGTTCGAATAGGTCGGTTCAAGGTTGACTGGGTTTAGCGACCTAATCCTTGACCGCGACAGTCACCTAGCGGCCTATTCTATGACCGCCAGTGTATGTTCCTCCGCTTGACTCCTACATGTCATTTCACAATGTTTTAATTTCTAATTGTCTTGGCTTCACCTTGGGGTTTGCCTGTCATCCCGTGGATGTCTCTTGACATCCTATGAGAGCTATGACCACGATATAAGGTAGCTGGGCATGCATTGGTTTCTGTGCTGCTTCATAGTCGTTATAGGTTATGCTCAACCCGGTGTGACCAAGTGGTTGACACGTGACCGTGTGTGTGTCTCGACGGTTCTGTCTAGCTCTAGACAGTGGTTCTGGACACCTTGAGGTATCATTTTACCTCAGTTTGCGTGCCCAGGCGTGTTGAGGGTCTTGGTGTTCCCTCGGTTCTCCGCGAGTCATTTCCTCCATGTGAGTCTGTTTCTCTGGCTTAGGATTAGCCTGATTGGCGGTGTGTTACCGCTTTGCACGATGATCTTGACCCCGAGTCGTGAGACTCATGGATCGTGGTGTCTTCAGGTCTAGTTGCCTTGTCCTGAGTCTGTCAGTATTTGGTGTGCTGCCTCGGTGCTGTGTAGCACGGGCAACAGTGCTTCCTTGCCTGTCAGTACTAGAGCGCTTGTGTTTCAGAGTTCTATGTCTAGTGAGCCTCCACTAGTCATAGCCTAGCGACGCGTTACGGCGTGTCGACCCACCTTGAAGTTGTGGCGTGGCAGTTCCCGAGATACGGTTTTTAGGCTAGTTGCCGTGGGTTCTCTTGCCTTGTAGTAGCGTCCTGCTGGGGGAGAAAACTAGCTAGAGGCCTGGCTCAAGGCATTGAGCATGTGTTTGCACACGTGGTCACGGGCGTAGGACTTGCGCCAATGGGCATGACCCTGACTAGTCACTCGTTATTGTGGTTCCTATTCTGGTTACAGTGTCTTAGTCTCTGTCGTGTGCTTGGCAGCGTTAGGCGAGACACTTTAGGCGCAGCATAAGACCTCAATGGACGCAGCTGGCTATTCTTCTAGTGAGGAGGTGCTTCCGTCACGTGACACGTGACTCTCGTGTTTTTCGCTTGTCGTGACCCTCCCGGGTTAGCCTCTTCGTGGCCTTACCCGAGGTTAGTCTGGTGTTGTGTACACGATGTTCCAGTCGTGTATGTGGTCGTGTCTAGAAGAGCATGCACGACAATCGAGTCATGTGTGCTTTAGGTCTGTCTTGTCTGTCTAGGTCTTTACTAGGCTTTTGTCTGCTTTAGTAGGCCCTAAGTTTGTCGACGGATCAGTAATGCCTGACTCTGTGAGATCAGGGTTCGCCGTTCTGTTGATACTCGGAGTAGTGTGGGGAGCCGAAGTCCTTTCGGCAGCCGTGTTTTCATTCAGGTACGGCTTCTTTTCCCTTTTCTTTTAGCTGCTCTACTCCTTCCGTTTCGGGTTTTCTTTTATAGCTTTCTAGTTGTAGTTTTGCTTTCCTGCTTTACTACTACCGTTTTAGTTGTTGTTCTGTGTTACTGCATTATTTTTCAGTAGGGATCCGCGTGACCCCAACTAGGCCAGTGACACGAGGCTCACCCCTGCTTTTCAGGTGTGGTCGTCTCTTCTTCCATGCGGTTCCTGGTGTGGCGAGTTCGTAGTTGCCAATGGTACCTGCGTTGGGCTTCCCCCGACCTCAGTGTACATTTTTATTTCTGGCGACTGTACTTGTCTTTCCTTTGGACTAGACTCTGGTGTAATTGTTAATTTTAACAGTTAATTAACAAGTAATTTTATTTCTACTACTTTAGCAAACCTGATTAATGAAATTTAATTACTTACTATTATATCTGCGATTTCAATGTACTACACGACATTCCTTTTTCCCTTCGGAGCTTTATAGCTCTTGGGAGGCTTCACGGGTTCCAAGCGATATCAGGTCTACTCGGTAGTCCTATCGGGTATATCTGGTATCCGGGATCCGGGCCGTCACATCGATGCCCTAGCTCGTTAGATCATTCCTCTGCCATGCCCATTGTCTTTATGTTTTAAACGGCATGCCCATCGTCTTTATGTTTTTGGAGCATGAACATCATCTTTATGTTTTTAGAGCATGCCCATCGTTGCTGAGTTCTTAGGCGATGTACTGTCATATTATGATGGTGAAATGGCAGGGAACAGGTTAAAAGTTGTGATTTCCTGTTGATTTGGGTCGACCGGGAGGGGGTCTGGTTACGATCCCCGTGGATTTGATTCTCCAGTAAAAGGGGGGGGGGCGGTCCTACTAGAGACCATGCTTAGACTATTTCAGATTTTGTAATGGTCCGCCCATAAACTAAACCGTCTACTGACCCGAGCGACTGACAATCCGACCGCGCTAACGCTTTGAACACTATGGCAGTGGGAGCTTTGCGGCCTATTAGTAGACCGTTACACCCCTTGTAGCAGCCAGACCATCGACCGCCAGAGACTGTGGAGGACTAATATTCAACCGCCATTTCCTACAAATTTCAACTTACGCCTGTTCATTTCTTTATGCGTTTCATGTTGCATATTTACCATGTTTAAATAGTTTTATAAACTGTGGCACATTTATCGATGCATGAGTTATATTTTCCATATGTTCCTATGCTGGGATTATAATATGAATGTGTTGAATGATGAATTGATCCCATGATTTATAAATTGTTTAGCTTTATTCCTTATGTACATTTAAAGCTTTATGGATATGGAAATCATGTATGTTGAATTGAGAGTGTAGCGGCCATATGGCTGACTGCTACTGTTGTAGAGTGGCCTTTCCCATGACCGTCTCTCGGCTTAGCGGATCAGGCTAGACCGTTCCATCTTCGTACACTTATTTACAAGTTTCCGTTCTAATAAGCGGAAAGAATGTAGCGACCGTCAGACTAACCGCTATTGTCATGTAAATGGCCTGTCGAGTGACCTCCTATTGACCTTTGCGGCCAAGTCTAGACTGTCATTCTTTCTAGCATATAGTTTTATTACATTTTCATCTCATTCTCCTGATTATGAGCTTAATGCTGAATGTTTAGCATGCTTATACATAGTTATAAATCATGATGTGTTGTTATATTACGTATCATCATTTCTTTCGCTTATAACGTGTTTTCATATTCCATTAAAGTTAACTTCTTATCTCTATTTGATAGATCCACTAGACGTAGCCTAGCGACGACGAGTCGAACCACTTGGGCGGGGTGGCTAGGTAGTCCCAGTTTACGGTTTTTAAGCTAGTTCCATGGGCCCATTACAGTAGCGTCCTACTGGGGGGGAAAACTTGCTAGAGGCCTAGCTCAAGGCAACGAGCCGGTGTGTGCACATGTGGTCAGGGGCTTGGACTAGCGCCGACGGGTGCAACCCTGACTAGTCACTCGTTACTATTGTCCCTTGTACTTACTACGGTGTCTCCTGTTTCCGTGTTCATCACGAGTGTGAGACTCCTGAGACACAGTGTAAGCCGTTAGTGGACGCATCCGATCTTGCTTCTAGTGGCTTCTTTCTCCTGTCAGATGGATTATAGGAACTTGGCTCAATTGGATATTAGACAATTTTTATATTCATATAAAGGTCATCGAATATGCTAGAATATGTTTATATATTCATTTAATGGTCTTCGAATACATTGAATATCAGAACTATTCTTATTTATATGTTTGTTTCCATGTTGTAGAACATATGGTAAAATGTAGTCAATTAAATAGTTAGTTTCATTCACATGTTAAATTCTTGATACTCATGTTTATTACTTCTCCATGTGATTTATTTCCCTCTCGTGATGAACATGTGATCCTTGTATGTAATCATATGTCTTAATGATGTCCAGATTTGCCATGAACTATTAGTCTTCATACAATGTGTGATATCCTGATTACTTGTCTTTCTAGTAATTCTTAGCTATGTTAATCTGCTGATATTTTCATGCAGTTCTATTTAATTGCTTATGTTCCATGCAATTGTGATATTTTTCTTGTAATGTTTGCTGCGAGGTAGGGATCTGCGTGGCCCCTACTGAGCCAGTGAAATGAGGCTCACCCTTTGTGGTTACAGGTGAAGCACAGTAGGCTTGACTTTCAAGCGTGGTTTGAAGACTGTTGTTAGGTCAACCAGCACGTGTCAGCCGTGGTATGCCCCTAGGCTTTGTACTTTTCTTTTGAGCTGTACTTTGGGAACTTGTACAGGGTCTTGTACAGTGACTGGACTACTGTCTTGTTTAAAGCATGTAAACGATGTAAATTATATGAAAAGAAATTTTAAATTTCAGTTCCTTCTTTCCTACACTTATTTTAGATTGTTGTGCATCCCACGACAACCCTTTTTTCCCTTTAAGAAGCTTTTCTGCTCTTGGGAGGCCTCGCAGGATCCAAGTGGTATCGGGTTTACCTGGTATCCGGACCCTGGGTCGTCACAGATGGTATCAGAGCATTGTTGTGGTGGTGTATAGAAATGTAAAGTAAATGTAGTGATTGCTAGTCCAGAAGTCCCGTACACTCATCTGCTGGTTTAGGTTATTCTGTGCTTTCCTCTTAATCGTTTCCGTTTTGTGCGTTTAAGATTTCCATGGCGCAGCGAGAAGAAGTTCGGCTTCCGATGGAGCAGGCAGTATGGGCTCAATTGTTGCATCGTGGAATGGTATCCTTGCCCACTAATGTTGTCCCTGAAGCACCGAGACCAACTGATCTGTTCCTGCAATCATCTCTGTTTCTATCTTTGCGGCAGGAAGGATTTCCAATTGCTACTTATGTGGCCAGATTCAGAGAGTTGAGCAGGTTCGCTCCACCTATCATGATAAATCAAGTGATACTGACCCAATAGTTCATCGCATGGTTGAGGTCAGAGATCCGTCGTACTCTTATGATGGCTGTTGTGAGTAATTTGGAAACAGCTATTCAGACTACGACTATCTTAGAAATGGATTTTCTGAGAGTTCAGGAACAGACTCGAGTGGCGCAAGTTCATAAGGGTGACTCACAGCAATTTCTCGTGCAGCAAGTGATGTTACTTAGGTCTTCTACACCTGTTCCGAGTCACCCTCAAGAGGGAAAACAGAAGCAGAAGCAAAAGTTTAAGCGGATGTTTAGAAGATCTAAGAAGCGGCGTGACCAGCAAGCTTCAGCTGGCAGTGTGCCACAACCTGCGCCTTTTCAGTGATAGAGATTGGTTATAAGTCAGCCGAGACCATGTCCGAGGTGTGGCGGTCATAACAGGGATGACCATGGTCAATGCCAATGGTGTGTTTCCGGTGTGACCAGCTAGGTCACGTGGTCCGTTATTGTCCGTTGAGACCTAAGCAGGCTGTGTAGTGTCCTTATCCTAGACAAGTTTGTCTAGAAGTTGTTACGGCCAGGATTTGTTCTGCATGCACTCAAGAGGGCCATGTGCCGAGTCAATGCCCGTTTCGTAGTTGCTATAGATGTGGTCAGGTGTGACACTATCTCTGTGAGTGTCCTCAACCATCTCATTAGCGTGACTCATAGATAGTGGAAGTGTCACATGCTTTTGTTGGGAAGGCATGTGGAGTTCGTCTTGGAAGGTTTGATCATGATTTAGGTATAGCTTTGTTTAATTTGTGAAATTGATGTTTTGCTCCATGATTTATGCATTGACGTGTATGCTTAGGTTTTACTTTAACCATAACGGATGGTTCCTAAAGTTCGGAGGTACTGCAGGTGCAACCGAGTAAGACTTTTGGTGCGAGGTTGTCCTGAGGAGCTGCCTTAGCCATTGTATTAAGTTTTGGATGTGGCGAGATTAGATTCTCAGCGTTGCTAGATGCATGGTTAGTCTTTTGAGAAGGTAATTGACTTCCTCATAATTGGACAGGAATTGGTGCTTTCTTTATGCTTCTATGTGAATTTGGTGTTCTGTAATGTTTATTTTATTATTTTAGTGTTCCATTGTTAGCGTGAGGTTAGGTTTTATGTGGAGTAGTGATTAGTATACTTTTATGGCTGTTTTATCTCGTTCATGTCGAGTAAATCAGAACCTGTTTTAGGGGGCATTGTATTTTATGCTTGGGTGAGTTCTTCCCATACCCTGAGTTAGTAGTCCTAAATTTCAGGGATGAAATTTCTATTAGGAGGGAGGGACTATAAGATATGGTAGTTAATGGATTCTCATCGGATCCTTCTCAATATTGAAGTGTGTCCAGAGGCGTGAATTTTCGGCTATTTTATTAGGTTATTGGGCCTAGTTTAGTGGGCTTTGTGCTTTTATATAAGAATTGTAGAAATTAAATAGGGCATATATACAATTTTGCTTAACTTAAGGTCTTTTAACAATTAGAGGGTCTTTTTTGAAAAAATAATAATAATACAACAACAAAAATTTCCCTGAGAAGAAAATCGACGGTTCTCTCTCTCTCTCTCTCTCTCTCTCTCTCTCTCTCTCTCTCTCTCTCTCTCTCTCTCTCTCTCTCCCTAACTCTCTTCGCATACGCCCGAACCCGCGACCCCCTTTCGCCCGAACACTGCAGGCGAAAGGAACCCGCGAACGGCGAAACCCCTTCCCCCTTTCTCCCTTCTCGGCGAGCGGCGACCCAGGGCCACGGTGGGGGGCATCGGTGGCTTCACCGTCAAGCCTGCAGGGAGAGGAGCACGGCGGCGACCTCGTCGGAGCCGGATCGCGACGCGGAGGCGGATCTCGCGGCGGAAGATGGCACGACCCTCTCTCCCCTTCTCATGGTGAAATCGCCGTCCTCGGCTTGTAATACAGAGGGGGGGTCTTTTTGCCTTGCTAGGACTGACTGAAGGTTCCCCACGACATGAGGAACACGGTGACGTCAACCTCGAGATGAACCGTGGAGCGTAGTGACGACCGAAAAAGGCGAGCCGCGGTGACCCTCGGCTTGCTTGCGGTCGGAACAGAGGTTTCGTCGTGATTGAGGTAGGGGGATCGATGCCCTAGCTCGTTAGATCATTCCTCGGCCATGCCCATTGTCTTTATGTTTTAAACGGCATGCCCATCGTCTTTATATTTTTGGAGCATGAACATCGTCTTTATGTTTTTGGAGCATGCCCATCGTTGCTGAGTTCTTAGGCGATGAACTGTCGTATTATGATGGTGAAATGGCAGGGAACAGGTTAAAAGTTGTGATTTCCCGTCGATTTGGGTCGACCGGGAGGGGGTCCGGTTACGATCCCCGTGGATTCGGTTCTCCGGTAAAGGGGGGCGGGGTCCTACTAGAGACCATGCTTAGACTATTTCAGATTTTGTAACGTTCCGCCCATAAACTAAACCGTCTACTGAACCGAACGGCTGACAATTCGATCGCGCTAACGCTTTGAACAGTATGGCAGTGGGAGCTTAGCGGCCTATTAGTAGACCATTACACCCTTTGTAGCAGCCAGACCATCGACCGCTAGAGACTATGGCGGACTAATATTTGAAGAGGGGCGATCTTGCGCTGGTCCTGAGCTAGGGAGATGATCACCGATCAATGAACTGCAAGGAAGGGAAACATATCAGGGGGCCCAGGGATGGCTCTCTGGGGAAAACCCTCCGATGCCTAAGTCAGCAGAGTAGTGGTGGAAGCTATGAGAGGGGGAGTGAGGAGGTGCACGAGATCCCTCTCCACCAAGGTGGTGAAGTGGTTCCTACTCAGGGAGTTTTAGGCGTGTATAGGCCTTACCGTTTGCTGGAGAGAGTCCCCTGTTTAAATAGTGCGCTAGCCTCATCAGTCCCGTAAGCTGAGGAGTTTCAAGCGAGAGTTACGTAATCAACGTGGGCTCTTTACGCCCTCATCGTGGGATCTTTATAGCCTCGTGGAGTCGTGGGTCCCTTATCTTTGTGAACTCCTACTCATAAAGGGCTCTCAACGGCAGCGTGGATAAGCAATCGTCGCTCGATCCAAGCATGAGGAGTGCCAACCCTGTCCGGGCGATAGGCGTAGCTCGGATGAGGCTCGGCCGGAGTGGGCACGGGGCGCTAGCCTTTATCCCGACAAGGGGGATAAGTTGGGCTTTAGATCTTCCTCCGGCCGGACCGACGCTCGGGCCTTCCGAGCCTAATGGGTGCCGAGGAAGGGCTTGATCCCGAGTGATTTTATTGGGCTTTGATGCTAAGTGGGCCCTGCGGGGCTGTCACTTAGATGAGCTGGGCCTCGTTTGGTCCTGATGGACCTAGTTCGGCCGCTCTTAGATGGGGTACAGAAATCCCCCTCTCCACTTGTCCCCCTCCTACTTCCGAGCCTTGGTAAGCTCGAAAGAGTAGCCGTTAGGGTTTTGGACTAGCATGTCTCGGGTGGGTGGAGATCTGGCGGTGTTAGGAAGCCACGTGTCGTGGTCACCTGGGCCCGTAATAATGATGATCCTGATGGATTTGAACTGAAGGGGCCACCTTTTCTTGGAGGTCGGAATGACGTGCCGCCTTCCGCGTGGGAATATAGGCATTGTGCGCTTGTTGTCGCTCCAGACTCCCTCCATTTTAGGGTTTGGCTATCCTTCGTGCTTGCTTTGGGGCTCTTTGATGTGTCGTGAGGACACGACGGAAGAGCAGAGGCTTGCAGTGGCGTTCGTATTGTTGGCAGAGATAACTACGGAGGCGGTCCGATAGCTTCCTCTTCCTCCAGAGTCTTCGGAGTCTTGGGAGCATTTTTCTTCAAGTTCTTCTCCAGATTCCATGGCGGATGAGCGTCTGGTGATCGAAGAGTGGGAGGGCGAGCCTGAGGCGAGGGCGACAGTGATATTGTCGACTCCAAATTATAGCGAGCTGGGGGAAGCAGAGGTGAAAAGGCTGGAGCACCAGTTTCGCCTGCCCTATAAGTTTTACTTCACTGCGGCTGCCCCGCACGAGACAAGCTTGGATTCTCATACGGGCCACATCTGCACCTTCCTTCTATCGAGGAAGGGTGGGTTCCGCCTTCCCTTCGAGCCCTTTGTTCTTAAGCTTCTTGATTTCTTTCGATTGGCGCCCATTCAGTTGGTAGCCAACTCTTATCTTCTTCTTTCCGCCTTTCGCATCCTCTGTCGCCAATGCGGGGTTCCTCCTTCCTTGGACCTCTTCCATGATTTTTTCGAGTTGAAGGCGGACCCCTCGGCCGGGAAGGGCTTCTATTTCATCCAGGCGAGGCGGAATAGGAGCTGTGTCTCCTTGGCCGCGAAGGATTCTTCACACAAGGGATGGAAAACTCAGTTCTTCTGGGTGGAAATTTCTTCGGTGGAGGAGACGTGGAGGTGTCCTATAATCCCCAATTTCCATCCGAACATCCCTCCGAGGTAGGACGAGTTCTCTCCGGATGTGGAGAAGTATGCGGCCACTTTGCTGGAGCATCGCCAGTCCACGGAGGAGCTGATCACCCCGGAGAACATCGAGCGGTGCCTTCTCACGCGGCTGCATCCGACAGGTTCAGATGCTACGGACTAACTTCTTCATCGGATGACGAGACCATTTTCTTTTCCTGACCACATCTTCTTCTGCGCAGACGTCAGGCAGCCGGCTGTGGACGAGGAGCCTGCGGCCGAGCGGGCGGTGATCGATCTCGGCGATGACTCGGCTGCCGATGAGCCGCGAGCTTCCGAGGGGCGCTCTCGAGCCCAAGACAAGGGCAAGGGAAGGACCCAGGAAGGGACTTCCAGGCCACGGGGGTCCAAGCACAAAGATCCCATAGAGGGCATGATACGGGATGCCGTGAAGGCCAGGAAGCGGGCAGGAAAGCCAGGTCCGACCCTGCTATCGAAGGGGACTCTAGCTCGGCGGCTCTCCCCTCTTCCGAGAGAGATAGGGCCGACCCAGTTGGGCCGGCTCCCCCATCCGCCGAGCAAGAGGGGGCTGAGGAGGCCAGGGCCGCTTCTAGGGGCGGCGGCATTGGATCAGCTCTCCCCTCAGCAGGAGCTGAGGGGGCCGGGGCCGCTTCTGCTGGTGGCGGTGGTGCTGGATCGGCTCTCCCCTCAGTGGGAACTGAGGGGGCCAGAGTTGAAGCAAGCGACGCTGGAACCACTGCCGAGACTGTGGCGTCGATTGGGGCGGGCGACGCTCCGGGTGGGAGTGCAGGCGCCGAGCCAGTCGAGGTCGGGGGGTCGCGAGGAGCAGCGACGTAGCCCCCACCGACCGAGGCAAGTGGGGCGGATGAAGCAGCGGCTCAATCAAGGCCAGCCGGTGGGGCTCCCGAGGAGATGTCGCACGGAGGTGGGGCCATTTTTTTGGCGGCTCTTGAGAGGCTGGGCATCCAGGGCCCTCTGTATCAGGTATGTCGCGGCATAGCTACGAAGGTGGTGAGGGGGGGAGATAGGCAGCACTCCCCGCCCGTGGACCTCGAGCTGGTTATGGAGGGCAGCTTGATCTTGGCCCAGATGGGGGGCACTCTGGCTGAAGCTTACGCTCGGTCGGAGTCGGAGTCGGAGTGGTAGACCCTTGCCTGGACCCTTGGTGGGTCGGACAGGAAGGTGGATCAGCTCACTGAGGAGCGTGACGAGCTTCGACGGGAGCTCTCATCAGTTAAGGAGCTAGCATGGGCGAGCCAGGTGGAGGCCCGGACGATGTCCGAACAACTGGCTCGGGCTCGCAAGTTGCTTGAGAGGAAGGGTAAGCTTCTAGAGGAGGAGCGTTTGGCCCGCGTCGAGCTAGATGGCCTGTGGGAGGCTGAGCGCGCCGAGCTGGTGGACCGAGCCGAGGAAGCCGTGCGTCTTCGAATGGAGGCTGAGGCTGATCGGGCCGAGGCAGAGAAGCAGATGGCCGAGGCCGAGCGGAGGTATTTGAGGCGGAGCGGGAGAAGGCTGAACTCGCCGGTAGGTTGAAATCTACTGGGGTGGAGGAACTCAAGCAATATAGACGCTCGGAGGCCTACCGGGTCGACCTTAAGGAGGCTGCCCTCCCCTACTATGAGTCAGCACTTCACCGGGGCATCTGCAAGGGATTCAAGCAAGGCTATGACCGGGCAATCTCTTACGCGGAGAAGCAGGCGTTCGAGACAATCAATTTCCCGTCCGGGCAATGCTATGACTCAAATTTATCATCCTCCAGTTCTTTTGGTTCGGCGTCGGAGGAATGAGACCAGGGGGACTCTTCATCCGAGGGGTCGCCAACTCCGGATATCTCGGGAGGGTGCACAACCGAGGCAGTTCCCATGCCGGTAGGGTCAGTGCCAGGGTCGGCCGTCGCCGAAGGTGCCGGGGGCAAACCGTCCGAGCCTCCCACTTCTGAGCCTCAGGATGGGCCAGAGGCCTGATGTATCTGTTTTGCCTTTTCTCCTTGTATGTTTTCCTTTCTTCGAAGAAAAGCTTCTTCGTTTGTGTAAAGAACGTAAGGTAGTAGCGTTATGATGAAGACTTAACTCTTTTGTACCGCCATTGCTGTAGTTTGACCAACGTATCTGCAGTAGTTGGAAAGTGTCGATACTTTTTGCACGGATCTCCCATGATGGCTGGGTGATCGTCTGACAGGGTGTCTTTCCATTTTCTCATGCTTTAACTGCACGGCTGCTTCGTGTGTCCCGTTAGGATGGAACTGAGGAGACTGAGGTGACTGAGGTGACCGTCCGTAAGGAGAAGTCCCTTTAGCGTGTTTTCGAGGGGAGAATCATTTAAGGCAAGTAACCTCCCTTCACCTATAAAAGGTCTGAAGGGCGTCTCTCCCTCTCCATCGCTTAGGGTTTTCTCTGAGAGTCTTCCCTCTCTCCTTCTTCCATCTCTGTCAACTTGGAAGGTAGCCTTCTTCTTCCTAATCCCTCTGTCACCTTTGTTCCGAGTTACCCGAGCCAACGGGGTCGACTACCCTTAATCCGAGCCAGTTTCTGCACGAAGCAGAGTCAGTGGCTGGACGCGGGAAGGCTAACCGAGTCAGCCGAGCGATGGGCTCGTACGGCGGTGCCAGATGGATTTTTACTTTTTTGGCATGTATTGTCTTGGTTTCGGCCTTTCTGATGTACAAGCAAGTTGTTTGAATAAAAGAGGAAAGGAAAATCTTTGTTTTATTTCATATTTCTTACACAATGCTCAGCGCTCAGAAGTAGAACTTGCGTAGTGTAGTCGCGTTCCACGTTCGAGGGATGGGTTCTCCTTCCATAGTAGATAGCCGGTACGCTCCTTTCCTGAGCGTCTCGACCACTCTGTAGGGGCCTTCCCAATTAGGGGATAACTTGCCCGCCGCCTCAAGTGGTCGAGAGGCTTCGGCTTTTCTGAGAACAAAGTCTCCCGGCTAGAAGTGTCTGTCTCAGACTTTGGCGTTGTAGTATCGAGTGAGGCGGCGTTGATATTCCGTTGCTCAGATGTTGGCAATCTCTCGGAGTTCATCCGCTAGGTTGAGGTTTTCGAGCAGCTTCTGGTCTTTTGCCTCAGGCGAGAAACAGATGACTCGGAGAGAGGGATTGGCAATCTCTAACGGGATCACGGCCTCGGTGCTGTACCCCAGCTAAAAGGGACTTTCATCGGTTGCCGTTCTGGGAGTCGTTTTGTTTGACCAAAGTACATTCGGCAATTCCTCAAGCCAGCTGCCCTTGGCTTTGCCGAGTCTGGTCTTGATGCCTTTTAAGATAGTCTTATTGGCATTTTCGACCAGCCCGTTAGCCTGAGGGTGGGCGACCGAGGTGAAGTGATTGCGAATGCTTAGGTCGGCGCATCTTTCTCGAAAATAACAAGAATCAAATTATCGATCGTTGTCGCTCACTATCATCCGGGGGATGCCGTAGCGACAGATGATCGATTTCCAGATGAAACTCCATACGGCTGTCTCGGCGATCCCATCTGTGGCTTCGGGCTTGATCCACTTGGTAAAGTAATCGATGGCGATGATGACAAACTTCTTCTGGGCCTGAGCTGTAGGAAACGACCCAAGGATGTCGATTTCCACCCGAGCGAAAGGATAAGCCTCGGCTAGGGTGACGAGCTCCTTTGTCGACTGATGGACCAAGTGGTCAAATCACTGGCATCAGTCACAGTGTTGTACGTAGGTCGAGCAGTCGCGCTACAGAGTGGGCCACCAGTAACCTTGCCGTAGCAAGATCCTGGCGAACGACCTTCCTCCTAAATGCGCTCCGCATAGGCCTTCGTGAACCTCTTCAATCGCTCGATTGGCTTCATCGGTACTGAGGCACTTCAGGAGTGGACCAGAGAAAGATCTTCGGTATAAAGTGTCGTCCAGAATGACGAATCGCTGAGCTTGGTACTTCAATCTCCGGGCTTCCCGGGGGTCGGGAGGCTCTTGAGAGTTTTGGAGCCACGACAGGTAGGGGGTACGCCAGTCGCTTGGGGAGGCCGAGTCAATAGCCAGGAGCTCCGAATCAATGCTCGGTCGCTCAAGCTCTTCGAGAAGAACCGATCGAGTACCCTGGGGTCAAGAGAGGAGGCCAACCGAGAGAGGGCGTCCGCTCGAGAGTTTTCTTCTCGAGCTATTCGGACTACCTCAAAACTCTCAAACTGTTGTGCCACGGCTCTAACCAGCTGGAGATACTTGACCATCGGTGCTTCTCAAGCTTCGTAATCACCGTTGACCTGGATAGCGACCAGTTGGGAGTCAGTGTAAATTCTGACTCGCTCAGCCCCCAGCCGCCGGGCCATGCGGGCTCCCGAGATAAGGGCTTCGTACTCGGAGGCCTTATTGGACGCCTGGAAGTGAACTTCAAGGCGTATTGTAGCTCTGCTCCTTCGGGGGACCTCAGGAGGATGCCGGCGCCGCTCCCCGCCGAGTTGGAGGATCCGTCGATGAACAATTCCCAAGTTGGCCCCGGCGCGGACAAAGATTTTTCTTCGGTTGGGAAGGTGCTCTCGGTGATGAAGTCAGCGAGCGCCTGTCCTTTGATAGCCGAGCGAGGTCGATTCGGTATATCGTAGGCCCCGAGCATGATGGCCCACTTGACGAGGCGTCCCGAGGCTTCAGGGTGAGCGAGGATCCTCTTCAGTGGTTCACCGGTCAGCACTATGATGGAGTGCCCTTATAAATAGGGTCAGAGGCGCTTGGCTGAGGTAACCAATGCTAGCACGAGCTTCTCGGTTGCGGGGTACCTTCTTTCAACCTCGTTGAGCACCTTGCTGGTGTAGTAGGCTGGTCTCTCGACTCCCAAGTCATTTCTGACCAGGACCGAGCTAACTGTGGATGGAGTTGCCGAGAGATAGAGATGCAAGGCTTCACCTGGGATAGGCTTGAAAAGCACCGGGGGGTGAAGCAAGGAACTCCTTAAGCTCGGTGATAGCTCTTTGGCATTCCTCATCCCATGCGAACGTAGCAGATGTCATTTTGGGTCCCCTCAACAGTTTGAAGAAGGGTAGGCATCATTCGGCCACATGGGACAGGAATCTGCTGAGCGCGGCAATGCTCCCGGTAAGGCGTTGAACATCCCTGATGCAGGTGGGTGGGCACATGTCAAGGATGGCCTGGACTTTGTCGGGGTTGGCCTCGATCCACGTTGGGTCACCAAGAAGCCCAAGAATTTCTCGGATCTCAGTCCGAAGGCACATTTGGTGGGGTTGAGCTTCATATTGTACCTTAGGAGGGTGTCGAAGGTCTCTGCTAGGTCGGCGAAGTGGCCCTCAGGCCTTGGGGGTCTTGATGAGCATGTCGTCGATATAGGCTTCGACGTTCCGGCCGAGCTGTCCCTCGAACATATGATTGGTACATGGCCCCAGCATTTTTCAACCCGAAAGGCATCCGGGTGTAGCAGTATACGCCAAAGTCGGTGATGAAGGCGGTCTTCTTGATGTCTTCCGGATCCATTCTGATCTGGTGGTAGCCCGAATAGGCATCCAGGAAGCTGAGTATCTCATTGCCCGAGGTTGAATCAACTAGTTGGTCGATGCTCGGCAATGGATAGCAGTCCTTTGGTGTGGCTTTGTTCAAGTCGGTGAAGTCCATGCACATTCGCCACTTTCCTGAAGCTTTTGGCACCAGGACGACGTTAGCCAGCCACGTTGGGTACAGGACCGATCTGAAAAGACCAGTCTTTTGCCCCTTGGTGACTTGCTCCTTGATGATTGCCTATTTCTCTGGCGCATGCTTCCTTCTGCGTTGTTGTACAGGCTTCATGGTCAGGTCGAGGTTGAGTTTATGCATTACCGTCTCTCCCGATATCCCGGGGAGTTGATCATCAGACCATGCAAAGACTCGGATGTACCCGGAAATAAAATCTTTGTATTGCTGCTAAACCTCAGATGGTAGGTCGGCTCCAATCTTTACTCATAGGGTCGGGTTGTCATTTAGGAAAACCGTTAGCAGCTCGCCTCCAGGTTCGGAGGTTGCGGGTTTTTCCTCGACTTCCCGGGGGCCCTTATTTTTCCCGTCCGGCCTTGTGGCTTCAACCGAGATATTATAGCACCTTCTGGCCATCACCTGGTTGCCCCGGACTTCCCCCACCCCATTTTTAGTGGGGAACTTCATCAACCGCTTTCGTTCGACTGAGGATTCCTTGGCCGAAGATTGTGTTGTACGCTATCATACCCTTGATCACTATGAAGTCCACCATAACCGTAACGGTTGTGAGTGGGGTGCCGAGAGTGACCGGCAGGCTTAGGGCTCCCTCGGGATAAGTGGCCTGGCCATTAAACCCGCAAAGGGGGGTTCGGATTGGGTGGAGTTTAGACGAATTCTCCCCCATCCTAAGGAAACACTCGTAAGACAATACATCAGAGGCACTTCCATTGTCAACTAAAATCCTGTCTACGTTACAATGGTTTATCGTGGCCGATATGACTAGGGCGTCGTCATGCGGGGTGGTCAGCCCTTCCAAGTCTTGGTCGGAGAAGACAATGACTTGGGGCTCACTTGGCAAGGCCTTGGGGGGCTCGATGGCTCGGCTCGCCCGCTCAGCATGACGCTTCCTTCCTCGGCCACTGTCTCCTCCTGATGTAGCTCCTCCAGCGATGACGTTGATGTGGACCCCGCGAGGGGCATTGTCGATTTCCTCTGGGGCGCCTTGGTCTTCCTTATGCATGGCCACAAATCAGGATAGGTGTCCCTGGCGGACGAGGTGCTCGATCTCATCCTGGAGCTGGTGGCAATCGCCGGTGTGATGCCCGTGGTCACTGTGGAATAGGCAATGTTTGCTGCAATTACAGCTTTTGACTTGGGTTCGCGGAGGAGGCCCGAGCCTTTGATGTCTTCATATATCTCGCACACTGGAGTGGTTAAGGGAGTGTACTGCTCATACTTTCAGGATGGTTCTTTGTGCTCCCCGTCTTGGTTCCGCCTCTTTCCTTGGCCCGAGCTTGACTCGGGTGCTCGCTTCTTGTCCCCCTCCCGACCCGAGCCGGTTGCACCTCGGCATGCGCTGAGAACTTCTTCGCACTCAGCACGGCGTAAGGCCAGAGTCACTAGCTCGGCAAGGGTCGAGAGAGGGTGGAGAACAAGTTCACGGCGGAGGTTCTCGTCTCGGGTGCCTCCGGTCAGCGCGGTTATGGCCAAGGCTACATCCAGGCGGGGGATTCTCAAGGCTTCCGATTTGAATTGGTTGATGTAAGCCCGGAGTCTCTCCCCTTGCGCCTGTTTGAGAGCCAAAAGCCCCGCTACCGACCTCGGGTGGCCGCTGCCGGTGAAACTCTCCTTGAATACTCGCCCAAACTGCTTGAAGTCTCGGATGGATCCGGGGGCGAGGGCCCGGAACCATGCTTGGGCGCCTTGGACTAGGGTGGTCGCGAAGGCTCAACATTTGATGGCGTCAGACGTCCCGTGAAGGGTCATCATGGCGTCGAAGCTGTCGAAGTGGTCGACCGGGTCGCCTTGGCTGTCGTAAGGCTTGAAGGTCAGAATGAAGGTTCTGGGAGATACCTCTGCCTTCAAGATATAGTCGGAGAACGGGGATCTCTCCTCGTCCTCTGGCGGAGAGGTCTTCTGTAAGGCTCGTAAGGCGCGCTCCTGCATTGCGAAGTGCCTCTCAAACTCTCGTAGACGGAGGGACAACTCCGGCTGTTGTTGCTTCGTGGGGCTAAGGGGGCGTGATGGCAGGCTGTCCTGGCGCACCCTGGGGACTTCGGTCTCCGGGTGTGGACGACGTGCCCCAGGTTTCCCCCGTTTCGGTGTGGAGGAGGCCTCTTGCTCCGGAGGGGGGGCTTGTGAAGGTCCTCCTGTCTTGTTGTGAATAAGCTGCTGCCCTCAGAGGGTGAAGCGACATCCGGCCGTGTGTTGGGACGCGTCTCCGCGGGGAGGGATTTCTGGAGGGGCGCGTGACCTTCCTTCCCTGGCCGCCTGGGCACTCATGAGTTCCACGAGGACATCCAGTTTGGCGTTGAGGGCTTGGAAAGCGTCAGCGCCCTCATTGGATGGTTGCCCTATTACCGCGGGCGGAGGTAGTTCATCGGCTGGGGTGTTGGTGCTGGAGGGGGGGTCTTGCGCGGCCTGGGAAGGGCCTTCTCCGCCCACTACCATGGCCTTCCCCCTATTGCCGGCGGATCTCCTCCCTATACTTCTTCGCACCATGCTGGCTCTTTGATCGTTTCCCACAGACGGCGCCAGATGAAGAGGGGCGATCTCGTGTTGGTCCTGAGCTGGGGAGATGATCACTGATCAGTGAACTGCAAGGAAGGGAAACGGATCAGGGGGTCCAGGGATGGTTCCCTGGGGAAAACCCTCCGATGTCTAAGTCAGCAGAGCAGTGGTGGAAGCTATGAGAGGGGGAGTGAGGAGGTGCACGAGATCCCTCTCCACCAAGGTGGTGAAGCGGTTCCTGCTCAGGGAGTTTTAGGCGTGTATAGGCCTTACCGTTTGCTGGAGGGAGTCCCCTGTTTAAATAGTGCGCTAGCCTCATGAGTCCCGTAAGCTGAGGAGTTTCAGGCAAGAGTTACGTAATCAACTTGGGCTCTATGTCCTTATCGTGGGATGTTTATAGCCTTGAGGAGTCGTGTGTTCCTTATCTTTGTGAACTCCTGCTCATAAAGGGCTCTCAACGGCAGCGTGGATAAGCAATCGTCGCTTGATCCAAGCATGAGGAGTGCCAACCCTGTCCGGGCGATAGGCATAGCTCGGATGAGGCTCGGCCGGAATGGGCGCGGGGCGCTAGCCTTTATCTCGGCAAGGGGGATAGGTTGGGCTTTAGATCTTCCTCCGACCAGATCGACGCTCGGGCCTTCCGAGCCTAATGGCCGCCGAGGAAGGGCTTGATCCCGAGTGATTTTATTGGGCTTTGATGCTAAGTGGGCCCTGCGGGGCTGTCACTTAGATGAGCTGGGTATCGTTTGGTCCTGATGGACCTAGTTCGGCCGCTCTTAGATGGGGTACAGAAATCCCCCTCTCCACTTGTCCCTCTCCTACTTCCGAGCCTTGGTAAGCTCGGAAGAGTAGCCGTTAGGGTTTTGGACTAGCGTGGCTCGGGCGGGTGGAGATCTGGCGGTGTTAGGAAGTCACGTGTCGTGGTCACCTGGGCTCGTAATAATGATGATCCTGACGGATTTGAACTGAAGGGGCCACCTTTTCTTGGAGGTCGGAATGACGTGCCACGTGATTAGATTCTCAGCGTTGCTAGATGCATGGTTAGTCTTTTGAGAAGGTAATTGACTTCCTCATAATTGGACAGGAATTGGTGCTTTCTTTATGCTTCTATGTGAATTTGGTGTTCTGTATTGTTTATTTTATTATTTTAGTGTTCCATTGTTAGCGTGAGGTTAGGTTTTATGTGGAGTAGTGATTAGTATACTTTTATGGCTGTTTTATCTCGTTCATGTCGAGTAAATCAGAACCTGTTTTAGGGGGCATTGTATTTTATGCTTGGGTGAGTTCTTCCCATACCCTGAGTTAGTAGTCCTAAATTTCAGGGATGAAATTTCTATTAGGAGGAAGGGACTATTAGATCTGGTAGTTAATGGATTCTCATCGGATCCTTCTCAGTATTGAAGTGTGTCCAGAGGCGTGAATTTTGGGCTATTTTATCGGGTTATTGGGCCTAGTTTAGTGGGCTTTGTGCTTTTATATAAGATTTTTAGAAATTAAATAGGGCATATATACAATTTTGCTTAACTTAAGGTGTTTTAAGAATTAGAGAGTTTTTTTTTAAAAAAAATAATAATACAATAAAAAAAATTTCCCTGAGAAGAGAACCGATGGTTCTCTCTCTCTCTCTCTCCCTAACTCTCTTCGCATACGTCCGCACCCGAACCCGCGACCCCCTTTCGCCCGAACACCGCAGGCGACAGGAACCCGCGAATGGCGAAACCCCTTCCCCCTTTCTCCCTTATCGGCGTGCGGCGACCCAGGGCCACGGTGGGAGGCGTCGGTGGCTTCACCGTCGACCCTGCAGGGAGAGGAGCACGGCGGTGACCTCGTCGGAGCCGGATCGCGGCGCGGAGACGGATCCCGCGGCGGAAGATGGCGCGGCCCTCTCTCCCCTTCTCGCGGCGAAATCTCCGTCCTCGGCTTGTAATCTAGAGGGGGGGTCTTTTTGCCTTGCTAGGACTAACGGAAGGTTCCCCACGACGTGAGGAACGTGGTGACGTCAACCCCGAGATGAACCGCGGAGCGTAGTGACGACCGGAAAAGGCGAGCCACGGTGACCCTCAGCTTGCTTGCGGTCGGAACGGAGGTTTCGTCGTGATTGAGGTAGGGGGATCGATGCCCTAGCTCGTTAGATCATTCCTCTGCCATGCCCATTGTCTTTATGCTTTAAACGGCATGCCCATCGTCTTTATATTTTTGGAGCATGAATATCGTCTTTATGTTTTTGGAGCATGCCCATCGTTGCTGAGTTCTTGGGCGATGAACTGTCGTATTATGATGGTGAAATGGCAGGGAACAGGTTAAAAGTTGTGATTTCCCGTCGATTTGGGTCGACCGGGAGGGGGTCCGATTACGATCCTCGTGGATTCGTTTCTCCGGTAAAAGGGGGGGGTCCTACTAGAGACCATGCTTAGACTATTTCAGATTTTGTAACGGTCTGCCCATAAACTAGACCGTCTACTGACCCGAGCGGCTGACAATTCGACCGCGCTAACGCTTTGAATAGTATGGCGATGGGAGCTTAGCGGCCTATTAGTAGACCGTTACACCCCTTGTAGCGGCCAGACCATCGACCGCTAGAGACTATGGCGGACTAATATTTGAAGAGGGGCGATCTCGCGCTGGTTCTGAGCTGGGGAGATGATCACCGATCAGTGAACTGCAAGGAAGGGAAACAGATCAGGGGGCCCAGGGTTGGTTCCATGGGGAAAACCCTCCGATACCTAAGTCAGCAGAGCAGTGGTGGAAGCTATGACAAGGGGAGTGAGGAGGTGCACGAGATACCTCTCCACCAAGGTGGTGAAGTGGTTCCTGCTCAGGGAGTTTTAGGCGTGTATAGGCCTTACCATTTGCTGGAGGGAGTCCCCTGTTTAAATAGTGCGCTAGCCTCATGAGTCCCGTAAGCTGAGGAGTTTCAGGCGAGAGTTATGTAATCAATGTGGGCTCTTTAAGTCCTCATCATGGGATCTTTATAGCCTTGAGGAGTCGTGGGTCCCTTATCTTTGTGAACTCCTGCACATAAAGGGCTCTCAACGGCAACGTGGATAAGCAATCGTCACTCGATCCAAGCATGAGGAGTGCCAACCCTGGCCGGGCGATAGGCATAGCTCGGATGAGGCTCGGCCGGAGTGGGCGCGGGGCGCTAGCCTTTATCCCGGCAAGGGGGATAGGTTGGGCTTTAGATCTTCCTCCGGCCGGACCGACGCTCGGGCCTTCCGAGCCTAATGGCCGCCGAGGAAGGGCTTGATCCCGAGTGATTTTATTGGGCTTTGATGCTAAGTTGGCCCTACCGGGCTGTCACTTAGATGAGTTGGGCCTCGTTTGGTCCTGATGGACCTAGTTTGGCCACTCTTAGATGGGCTACAGAAATCCCCCTCTCCAATATTCAACCGCCATTTCCTACAGAATTTCAACTTATGCCTGTTCATTTCTTTATGCGTTTCATGTTTCATATTTACCATGTTCATATAGTTTTATAAATTGTGGCACATTTATTGATGCATGAGTTATATTTTCCCTATGTTCCTATGTTGTGATAATAATATGAATGTGTTGAATGATGAATTGATCCCATGATTTATAAATAGTTTAGCTTTATTCCCTATGTGCATTTAAAGCTTTATGGATATGGAAATCATGTATGTTGAATTGAGAGTGTGGCAGCCATATGGCTGACTGCTACTGTTGTAGAGTGGCCTTTCCCATGCCCGTCTGTCTTGCCCCGATCCTTTATTACAACAGAAGACTCGCTCGGGGAGCGCGAACAGCCGGCATGGTAAGTCTCTTGCAAGCAAGAACGACCAGAGCGCGAGACAATCACACACATAAATGTAATTGCCCAGAATTTAATCAAACTCCAACTTTATTTCATAAATGATCAAAGTATTCCTTTACAATAATCACCTTTCATTCTACTAGACTCAAGAAATAAGAAAATTACATTGACTCAATCTAAACATTATAGACTTCCTAAGTCTTCGCTTGTAGCTTTACAAGACTTTCACTCACTTCCGGACCCGCCACTAGTATAGCCCAAATCCGAATCTGAACTACTTCCATCTCCTGAAAAATGTTAGAAAATAGGTAATGAGCACACTTGCCCAGTAGGTATCTTCGCATCAACATGAAGGCACTATTAAAATAATTAACATTTTTGCTCTAGAGAAATAAGATAAAATCATGCAATGCGATGATCACGCGATTAAACCAAAGTAACAGGACAATCATATAAGATGGAATGAGAACAAGAATGAACTAGCAAGAATAGAACAAGAATATGATATTAGCCTTTCATGAACAAGAATATATCGAGAATGTACTAGCAAGCCACATAATCAACACTTTAGCATCTTATACTTATGAGCAAGTGCTTTGTGAATTTCTGTGGAATATCAAGCAAGAAAGTCATGTACAAGAATGTCATGTCGTGTCGTGTATCTTCACTTATTTATAGAAATAGTACTCCCAGCGCAATGCGACGCCAGTAGCATCATACCACATGGTTTATAAAATAGTATGTTTCCAACAATCAGCCGAGGGGACTAGCATAGAGCCCTAGAACACAATCAGTGCTCGATCGCATCTTCAGGTATAAATTAAGCTACTTCCATGCATGTAACAGTAAAGTATGGCCAAGAATATATCAATTCCAAATAATGAAAATCAATGAAAGAACGCTTCAACTTGAATATATGAGATCAAGAATGACTTAGAGACTATGCTATGCTTATGGAAATAAATCGGCAGCATAACAGTACATTCTTTATTTTTTTCATTCATCATATTAAGTTCCTTGATCAATATGATAAGTTCTAGATTATCATTAGTCCATCTAGAACCTTAGAAAATCAACCCTTTGGTCAAACCTTGGGTTAACATATACAAGCTGTGTGACGGTCATCTATTGGGCCGTTACATCCTGTGACGCTCCAATAGTGGGCCGTTACAGTGATCCGAGTCAAGAAAGACAAATTAGACCCAGAGAAATGTGACGGTCATGCAATGGGCCGTTACGTGAGCCTGACGATCCAATGTAAGGCCGTTACATTACTAGAATCAGAAAACATGATAGTGCATTCTAGTTAATGGGTTTTAATGGTACAACCAACTCGGCGTCTTAGTGGGAATCCCAGGCGCGCGGAGAATTACGGAGGCCTTGAAACAAGATTTCCTAGTCCATTGGAAGGAATATCCAATATAGAGGTCCTCATGTTCAAGAATATGTTCCTATAGTGAAAAATGTGAACTAATGGTCAACATACCGGAGTATGTGCCATGTACTTATAGAAATGACTCTATTGATAGAGGAAGAATATATATATATAGACATATATCGATGTGAAATCATGATAAAAACTCCATCAATACATCATTCAAAATCATGTTTCTAATTACAAAACTATAGAGTTTGGGCTCATGAAATTAACATAACTTAAAGTAACAATAAGATGCCAAAACATGCAATACCAATCATGAATGAGTAATTAACCTTCAAGTCACATAATCAGGTAAAAACTTATTTAACTAAGCTTAATAATAAGTAACATTGATAAGTCTTATTCTGTCTTGAGTTGACAGTACACAGGAACCTGACGGTCTAGCCAAGGCGCGTCACAGGGAGTGTGACGGTTTATCGAGCAACCGTTACAGAATGTAACGCTCCTACATAGATGCGTCAGAGTCAACAGAGAAATCAATAGGCAATCAGGGACTGTGACGGTCCATCGTATGGCCGTTACTTGAGTGTGACGGTCCTACTATGGTGCGTTACAGTATCTGCTGACAGAAAATGATATGAAACCTAAGAGATCACATCACATCAGGTCTAAATCAAATACCATGTCTATTCTAGGCATGATAACGAAGTATAGGCTATCTATATGCATGGGTTCCAGTGAATAGACAAGATAACTTCTTTTATTTCTATTTAAGGCTAAGAGATGTATGACATGTATGAAACTATGAAAACATGAAAATGATGATCTATGATGCATGAAATTCAATCAAATCAGAGGCTTTTAGTCCTATCAAGATGTTTTTTCCGTTCATGAGATGACCTACCTCTTGTCTAGGTTTTAAACTTCCAATTATGGTCTGAACACCGAGCCCTAGTTCCCTTCTTCCTGTGACTTTTCAGCAACTTCCTTGGGCTCTAACTCCACGACCTCTTGACCTAAAGATGTGAAATTTGGAGAGGAGCTAGTCTAAAGTATTGCAAACAAATACTTCTAAAGAACTTACCCGAGATTACGACTCCTTACCTTGATTCCACGGGAGCAAAAGTAAGGGTCGCGCAGATAGGGTTTTGGCTAGGGTTTGAAGATTAGATCGATTCTAGAGTCTTTAATTTGTTAAAACATGATCTCTAAGAGTCCTTAGTAATGTTATAACTCTTCCCACGTTGATCCCTAGTAGATAAGATCATCAAGTTTCCATCTTTTTATAAGTTATTCCTCTTACGGAATCTGCAGAGTGTAACGGTCGAACGTAGGCACGTTAGGTGAATGTGACGGTCTCGCGATAGACCGTTACAGTCAACGTATATAGAGTTTCAAATAAATAAAACTCTTTTATTCATTTATCCATATAATTATCTTAGATAATTAGTCTCTATCCTTAAAATCCGTAAATAAGCTAAATAACCTTCTAGAACATGGGCCAAACTTAATGGTTTTGGGCCTTAAACCTTTTAGATGATGTGCAAATAGGCTTGGTTAATTATTTAACCTAATTGGGCCTTATAATGACTTATTAGTCTCAGAATCCATTTATTAATATATTTAGGCCTTTATAAATTCAAGAAAATTATTTATATAAAATTCTGGGGCACTACACCCTCCCCTACTTAGAAGAATTTGGTCCCCAAATTCAAGACATGGATTGTGGAGAGTGTACTTATAGTTAAATAATTCTGGAAATCTTTTTCTTATGACTGCTTCGGTTTCCCATGTTGCTTCGTATGGCCATATTTTCTTCCATTGAATTTTGACCATAGGGATAACCTTATTTCTTAGTTGACGCACTTCCCGATCCAGAATCTTTATTGGCATTTGCTCATATGTCATATCCTTCTGAATCTCCAGATTGTCATAAGTGATAATATGGTCAGGATCGTATACATATTTCTTCAGCATGGAGACGTGAAATACGTCATGAACTCCTGCTAATTGTGAAGGTAAAGTCGAGATAAAGAATGCAAAGGGTGTAGATGATCCTATAGGATATCGTACTCTACCATGCACGGTTTATTAAGGTGGAACCCTCAATACGTGGCGGAGGACATATGTCCGAAGATCGCCATCACGCATGGCAAGAGCTTTCTGTCAGGTGTTACCCGGCTTTCCGTCAATGCCATTTGATATACCGAGGGCCCGCGCACTCAAGCATAGATTGATGCAACATGAATGCTTAGACTGAAACATGATGATGAAGTTATAAAACTAACTAATTCAGGTTCAGACAAACCAATTTATTCAGTTTACTGAACACAGGGTTCATTCGGTTTCGTTATTAGCATTGGAAATCACCCCGGAGGCGAGGGGAGGATTGAAACAGCACGACGACGCGATTCGGAACGAAACCGGCATGGTACGCATAGGTGTAGAGCTTAAAATGGTGTGGTAAACATAGGTGTAGGTTAAAACGGCGCCACCAGCCGTAGGTATAGGGGATGGGTTGAAAATGGCTCGCCACCTTCCAAGCGCACCGGAATAGGGCGCGCCATTTCAGGGCGCGCCATTTTAAGGTGCGCCGAGTGTCGACGGTGCCGGTTTAGCCCTGTTTCATAGAAACCAAAGTTTTATTGATTTATTTTTGGACTTATTAACAATTTCTTGAAAGATTTTAGGAGTTTCTTAAATCAGCCATTCATCGGATCGGCCCCGGGCCATCTAGAAGTCAAGTCATAGGCTCGCGCGAGGTTCGTACTCGAGCGCGCCGATCGTTCCGAGTCAAACTTGTTCGAGCCGAAATTTCGGCAGCATCTCCCCATCCCGAAGGATTGTCGGGGAGAAGTGGAGAGTACTCACGTAGCGGAGCAACCCCTAAAAAGCCGGGTGGTGCAACGGCGGTCGACAAACCCGAATAGATAGGAAAAATCCCGAGGGCTAGCCTACTAAGGGCACCGAATCCGTGGGTGGAGAATAGACGGATAACGCGACTCGTAGTGGGAGCGAAGACCCCGAGGGATAGCCTATGAGGGGAACGCGACCCGAGTCGATACCACGTCCAAGTCGGGATGACCGATAGAGAGGGAAAATCCCGAGGGCCAGCCTACGAGGGGCATCCGTCTCACGGCCACCACAAGGCCCACTAGGGGCTGTGGATTTGAAGTGTTGGGATTAACCCAATTTCTGTGCACTCACTGGCCTTCGGAGATCTATTATTGGCAAATGGACTCCTATAGATCGAGCAATTAGGATGAGAAATCAGGAGAATGTTCCCCCTCCCCGGGACACCGAATCTTACTAATAAAACGGCAAAGCGGCACGATGGGGAAACCTTGCGCAGTGAGTAGATTAATATCAATGCTCATGGATGTACATGTATGCATGCAAGTGAGTGTTAACAGGTTAGTTACACACTCATCGGGCGACGGTTGGGAAAATAGTGACGAGAAGTGTGGGGATAGCCTCATCTCCCTCTGTTCATAGTCGAGAACAGAGGGGGGATGAAGAAGGCGGCCCAAAACGGGCTGAAGGGACATACATATGGATGCACCTCCGACGATGAAAACTTTTAACATTCGATAGGAAGAGAAAACCCCCCGGGGGGGTGATTGTTGTAGCCCATGGATCACGAGGGCATATACGGCGCAGAGGAAATGAATCCGAGGGGCCTTTCGCTCAACCAAACCGTTAGATGCACAGATGGGAAGGAGATGGCATACTGCTCATTCCGGCACCGGCACCAAGGCACGACGCCGGTTCCATGGCCAAGAAAGGGAAAACGCAAAGAGAAGCAGAAGAGGTGGCCTAAAGGGAACAGAGGATAAACGACATCGATCATACACCATCAGCATAAGCACACATATTTTTCATTCATGAAGAACCCTTAACAAACCGTAGCATTTGATGCCGACGTTGTCGCTCGGGCATCGCTTACATCTCCCCCACGGGGGAGGTTCTAGAGAGGAAGGGAGATTAAAGAAAGATGGTGAGAAAGGGGGAGGAAGAAAGGATCATATCATCTCCCCTCCTCCCCTTCTCACTTACATTACAGCAGAGAGAAAGAAAATAGATGAAAGGGGGATCGGCGAGGGACACCACGGTGACCCACCTAAGCAGAGAGCAGAAACCCCTCTTCTCAGGTGACGGGAGCTTGGGCCGAGCAGAACGGCGACCACCCGAGACTCTCAGAGGGGGAGCTTTCTCCCCAAGAAACCCTTCGCCCCTTCGCTCTGATTGGTGGCACCCTTTCTCTCGATCTCTCACTGATTCTGATTTTTTTTCTGATTTCTCCTCTGATTCCTTTTCCTTTTCTTTGAACGAGGGCTGTTTATATAGTCACCAGCCAATCCGGTGCCATGGAGGGTACGCCGGATTCAGTGGCGTCGGAGAGACACCCCCCAAAATTGATTTCTGGCACGTCGGACTTGGTGGCGTCGGATAAAGGGGCGCCGGGATCCTTGGTGCGCCGATTTGGCTTGTTCGCTCGACGCGGGTTAGCCGATGGGTCTAGGGATGGTTCCGGAAGCCACCGTTGACTCTTCCTCTCGCCACGGTCCTTGAAAAACCTTGACGGGGCTTTGACGAAACTCTCGGTACGGCATACGACCTCAATCCGAACTTCGTGTGTGTTTGGCTTGAGCATGCAGGTTTTCCTGCTGACACGGCCTTCGGCACTATGATTTGTGCTTCCGGCTCAGCTTGACTCGTGCCTGGAGCTTCCTTGTGGGATGATATGACATCCGAGACAATTCTGCCTTGACTGGCGATCATTCGGCCACTAACGGACCCAATATAGCGAGAAGTTGAACCCGTGTGGGGTGATCGGGACCCTCCGCTGCCAGAGCCTCAGGTTTCTTGTTATGAAGGACCGATGGCATTCTTTCTCCTTAGGAGAGTCTTCATTCAGGTGGCGAGCCACTGGGTAGACCGTCGTCCTTGGTCGGGCGACGGGTGAAGGGTAGCGGCACGACCGAGTCGATGCTGAATCATTAGGCAGGCTTGGTCGCACTGTCGGTTGGTGGTGGATTCATCTCGATTCTCCCGAGGCGAAGTCCCCGATGTTCATTCCAGGTGACTCGAGGCTCTGGCAGCTTGAGAAGTCTTCAGTAGGTTGTTCTTCATCGGCTTCTGCGCTTCAGTGGGCTATGTCATTCGTCTTTGCGGGTCGATCGCCGTTCATCACATTTTGAGTGCCAACAAATGCCCCCCAGACGTGGGTGGTGCAAGCGAGGCACGAGTGTAGCAGGGCCGATGGATGAGCTTCGTCCGGATTGATCTCCTCTGGTGACGGAAGCTTGGAACGGCACCCAATTCCGGCGTTGGACGTTAATCCGGCGTGGTCATATGCTTGAACGGTGTCATTTAAAACGGCGAGCCCTTGCCTTTGTTGTTAAAATGGCACTGCTTAAAGTGGCGTGCACTTTTGCTTTGGAGGTTGAAACGGCGCCGGCCTATCCGGCGCGCAGATGGGTTAAAACGGCGCGCTCTGGGGCGAACGACGATATCTGGGCCGAGGTGGACAGCAAGGTGGATTTTCAGCTTCCCAAAACTTCGCCAATGGGTTTACAATTTTCTAGTGACATGGTATGGCAGTCTCTAGATAATCTTCAGCGAGCCATGTCGGCTTCCCCGGGCTTGACTTATGCGCTGCTGAGGAGTCTGATAGAACACCTCTCCTGCCCGTTATTGGCATTCGGATGCCCAATGGATGATTGGACCCCGCGGGTTACCATGTTGCTGAAGCATGCCAACAGGCGGGAGTACCTCAGCCGGGAGGTATCTGATCAGCTAGCGGCTTTGAAATTAGAGAGGGTGGATTGCCAAGCTGCTGCCGCTTCATTGAGGGGGACTGTGGGGCAACTGAGAGATGCTGCTAGAAATATCTTAGAGCGCCGGTCCCTCCTCACGGTGCGGATAGTGGAGCCACGTGCAGCACTCGCTAGGGCTGAAGCTGAACTGTAGGAGGCTGAGCGCCTGGAGGTCCAGACCATAGAAGAGGCTGATCTAGCTGAAGGACAACTTGCCTCGCTGGATGAAAAGTTATCGCAGCTGACAGCTACCGAATCTCGGTTACAAGAGCTGACCCAGTATCCTTCCCTAGGCCTCTTGGAGTTAGAGGACATTTTTCGGCACCCTTTGCCGTAGCTTCATTCTGCTTTTCTTTTTGCATCAAATTTTGTACCTTTTTGCCTTTGGAGCTTATGTAGCTCGGGGAATGCCTCGGGCTAGGATGTATTCTGCCATCTCACATCAATGAAATATCTTTATTTGCCGTCCCAATCATGGCTCCTTTCTTTCTTTTCTTTACTTCCTTCCTTCAGCCGATTAGCTTAGTCCAGGGGTATGAGCTACTGGCGCAGGAGAGCGCTCACGCCTTCAGCGAAGGGGTGAGGTGTTCGCTCCACCGCAGTGCAGCTGTTCCCGGAGCCAGACTTTGGCCAAGGTGGGACGTAGCCAAAGTAGGTGAATATGCCTTATGCATTTCACCGATGGTGACGAAAGCTGAGAGTGCGGTTGATTCATCGACATGGTTTAAATATCGAAGCAAAGGTAATTTGTCTATTAACGAGGACGGAAGGTCCAAGTTAAAGGATAGTTGATCGGGGCTCGCCTGATGGTGACAAGGATCGAAAGGGTAGACGGTCTTGCCGATGGTGACAAAGACTGGAAAGTAGACGGTCTTGCCGATGGTGACAAGGGCCGAAAGGGTAGACGGTCTTGCTGATGGTGACAAGGACCGCAAGGGTAGACGGTCTTGCCGATGATGACAAGGACTGAAAGAGTGGACGGTCTTGTCGATGGTGACAAAGATCGAAAGGGTAGACGATCTTGTCGATGGTGACAAGGACCGAAAGGGTAGACGGTCTCGCCGATGGTGACAAGGACTGAAAGGGTAGACGGTCTTACCAATGGTGACAAGAACCAAAAGGGTAGAAGGTCTCGCCGATGGTGACGAGGACCGAAGGGTAGACGGTCTTGCAGATGGTGACAAGGATCGGAAGGGTCGATGGTTTTGCCGATGGTGACAAAGACCGGAAAGTAGACGGTCTTGCCGATGGTGACAAGGACCAAAAGGGTAGACGATTTTGCCGATGGTGACAAAGACCGGAAAGTAGACGGTCTTGCCGATGGTGACAAGGACCAAAAGGGTAGACGGTCTCGTCGATAGTGACAAGTACCGAAAGGGTAGACGGTCTCGCCGATGGTGAAGAGGACCGAAAGGGTAGACGGTCTTGCCGATGGTGACAAGGGCCGAAAAGTAGATGATCTTGCCGATGGTGACAAGGACCAAAAGGGTAGACGGTCTCACCGATGGTGACAAGGACCGAAAGGGTAGATGGTCTTGTCGATGGAGACAAGGGCCGAAAGGGTAGACGATCTGCCGATGGTGATAAGGACCGAAGGGTTAGAAGGAAGTGGAATGACGAACGAGGGTAACCTCGCTACTACATCATCATCACTTTTTTTATTTTATTTCATTTTTTATCACATCACTGACTCAAGCGCCCTTTCGGGTTTTCGCCGAAGTCAGCCCCCTCTTGGTTTTACCCACGCGCCCTTCCGGGTTTTCACGTGGCGGGATACCCGATTTTGCCTGCAACACCCATTCGGATTTTCGCCACAGCCGGGTTATAGCCATTTTTGCCCTTATCCTAGTCTAGGAACAAGGCCGGCGAGGTATCTCCATTTTTAACCCCATTTTTATTTCTTTATTTCCCCTTTTTTTTCTCTTTTTTTTTATTCCAAGGAGAATCCGGAACATGGGAGAACTTGTCTGCTTAGGATGCCGGCTGGCCTTGTCGATGATGACAAGAGTCGGGCCCTGGTTTAGTTCGTCGACATTGGTTAAATGCCGATGTAAAGGCCATATAGTTCTTAACCAGGATGAAAGGTCGAATTTAAGGGATAGGGGTCAACCGGTCTCGCCGATGATGACGAGGGTCGAGCACGGGTTTGTTCATCAACATGGGTTACATATCGAAGCAAGGGGTATGTTCGTTAACAAGGACGAAAGGTCCGAGTTAAAGGTAGAGTTTGACCGGTCTCGCCGATGATGACGAGGGTCGATCATGGGTTTGTTCATCGACATGGGCTACGTGACGAAGCATGTTGGGATCGGTGCGATGGATTCAGAGGGGGGTGAATGAATCTCCCCTTAAAAAATTACTCCCAATTAAAACTATAATAATCAGAGATGCGAAATTAACACAAATAAGTGCCTTGTATGACACAGGTGCTCTTTTCGAACGAAATGGAAAGATCAGATAGACTTAACTTCTGATCTACTCTATATGCGCTAGTGTGCAAACCCAATTCCAATCAAATATGTGGTGTGCGAATAAACCACTCACTAGATAAAAGAACACATCAAACCTAAGCATGCATTTAGCGAAACACAATAGACAATCAAACCACTGCATAGAAGATTTTTAAGATGGTTCGGTCCTCCAGACCTACGTCCACCCGACACTCAAACGAGAGTGTGGATTCCGCTGCCAGACAGCTTGAAAACTGCTGGGCGACACAGCTTGCCTACAAACCGCTGACTAACAGCTTGACCGCTGGGCATTACAGCTTCGCCATCCGCTGGGACTTACAGCTTAACCCGTCCAGAGGATACCACACCTCTGCAATCGCTGGGGACTACAGCTTAACCCGTCCAGAGGAATCCTCCTCTGCAACGCTGAGCAATACAGCTTAGCTCTGCTGACTAACAGCTTGAAATAGAGTTCAAATGAAAAAAAATATATGGAAAGGACACAGCAACAGAAGGCTGTATACGATAAAGCACAAAACAGCTCTCAACGAGCAAGTTGGTCTGGATCTGATCCAAGAGCCAACAGATAACACATCTTCAAAGAAGTCTTCTCTCTTCTTTTTCACGAACTCTCTATCTCTCTTTTCACTCTCCTTTTTCTTCTTATGCTAATCTCTCTCTCTCTTTTTCTTTCTCTTTCTCTTCTTTTGTATCGTGCAGGCTCTCTCTCTGCTTCTGCTCTTTCAAATAAGTTCCCCTGCTTCGAACACTCTGATCATCATTTTTACACCTTTCACTCGAAGGAGACGCTTCCTTTTTATAGCAGCAACAGGTAGGTGGGCGTGTGTCTTCCATGAATTCCTGCCCTAGCACCTGGACCGCGTGGCAGCATTTCATCCTGCTGGATTACACGTGTCACGATCCTGAGCCATCTTCATTCTTGGATCACGTGTCCTTATTAATCTTCTCGAGCAGCAGTCCTCTTAGAATAGACTTGTTATCAGTGTGAATTAATCTGAAAGGAAAGAAAGGATGCATCGAGTAAGTTTGATATTTGAACTGAGCCTGTACAGACTTGATGCACAAAATGCAGTGTGCATATAAGAAAGTATGTACACCGAGAATGAATGCACGGACATGTCATCCATGAGTGTACAGACTTTGAATGCATGTAATGCATTTTGCATATGGAGAAATATGCACATTGAAAGTGAATGTACGGACATTCCATCAATGAGTGTACAGACTTTGCGTGCAATGTACAAATGATGTACAGACTTTCTGTGCCTAACGCTTAAGCCTGAATGCATCATGTATAGACTTGCTAAGACATCAAGGCAGTCGTGTGCAGACTTTGCGTGCAATGTACAAATAATGTGCAGACTTGCTATGCCTAGAGTTTAAGCATGAATGCATGATGCACAAACTATGCGTGTGCATGTGTGGACTTTGAGTGCATGACACTACCTTACGTATGTATGCGGCAGAATGTATAGACTTTGAATGCATGGTAAAGAGTGTATAGACTTTGTTTTGAAAGATTGCACAAATGCAGATAGGGAAGTCTGCACATTGAAAATGGATGCTCAAACTATGCATATGCATGAAGAGCACTGGCTGTATTGACCGATCGAATGAAACAACGGAGGTTGTACAGACAAACTGCCAAAGAATGTACAGACTTGAGTTGATGCAGACTAGGCAAGACTCTGTACATACTTTATACCTTGAGCATGCATGAGCCTAGGCATGCACTAGCTTATGGCCACCATAAAACACAGTTATGAAATGCACAGGCCTAGATAGTTAACCATGCACTGACTTTGTATGCATAATGAACACGCATCGACATTAAATTGAAGTAACTGATGAATGCACCGATGCAGAGTATGCATATGACAGAAATTTAACCGATCCAGTGTATGCAGGAAGACAATAATGCTTGCTGACATTAAAAACATTCATACTCATAGTGACATCAAAAACATTCATACTCATAGTGCTTGCTGACATCAAAAACATTCATACTCATAGTGCTTGCTGACATCAAAACCGCAGAGGCACAACAATCTCCCCCTTTTTGATGATGACAATACTATGAGGCACTATGAGATACTATGAAACACAGCTATTCTCCCCCTTTGACTTCATCAAAAAGAGAAAAAGTTTGAGAGAGAAAAAATAAGCATGTATAAAAAGATTGAGATAATATCTCCCCCTTTGACAAATGAAGGCACATAAGAGCTATTCTCCCCCAAAATGAAGTATGCAGGATGAGCACTAGAAGAATAAAATATAAGAGCTCCCCCTATCAATATGAATGAATGACTACTCTCCCCTTAAATGCAGATGACCCAGAACTCCCCCTGAAGTGCAGGAATAAACTCTGATTATCCAATGAAGCAAACTGAAATTTGCCATCACAGAATAAAGCATGTGGAAAGTCCACAGAACCAAAACTAGTTACAGAAACAAGATGGAAGATTCCAACAGTGTGTAGAGTAGTACATCTCAGGAATCAATCAACTAATAAGAGAGGATTGTCAACTAAGTGCCTGTTGATCAAGTTGTCAGGGGTGAAACAAATCATGAGGAATTTTAAGGCATACACCACTATAATAAGTCGTAACATGAATAGACTCTCCCATCATAGAGGGTTATGAATTGGCAACTTGACCAACCTGATTTAATTATGATGTATACCAAATTTGTCAATCAAAATCAATACTTATATCTGAATTCAAGTTTTAATAAAGGTGAACCAAATAATCCGATAACACTCAAGACCAATCATCTTTATCTTTCACGCATGATCTCAATAACTCCTTTGAGAGTTACACAGATTAGTATTGAGATTAAACACTTTTACAAGAGCATGAGTTGACAGAATTTGCAAGATATTTTCATTTAAAGCACTTTATACTTTTCTTGAGCAATTTAAGTCAATCAACACCTTTTTACGTGAGGCACAACACGTCTCAGGTGAAGTGATCCAGTTACTCAGTGTGATAACTGTCATTGCCTCTCAACATTGAGACCAAAGTTAACAATAGAAATGTCTTTTTATGTGAGGAGACACCTTGATTAGAGGCCAGACTCCCCAGTTACTCAACACAAATATGCCATTGCTCTGTCAGATTTTTCAATAAATTTTCACCAGAGATAACTATGGCACTTCATGACATAGGTTTACTTTATTTCATTGATAGAGAACCCAGTTTCTTAGTGACCAAGTCATTGCTCTGAATTCACATTTTTTCATTTAGTCAACATTTATCAAGTTAATGTTTAAAAATAATACTCACTCTATGTATCTCAATCAAAGATAGCCTTGATTTCAAATATTCAGATTTCAGATGAGTGAGTCTAAGGTTTTCATGACATATGTAATTAAAATTTATTAAAGCTTACCATTCAGATATTTTCAAGTCATTTAAATGCAAATATGAGAATACATAACTCTTACATCAGTCTGATTTAGTGGTTATTCTTAAACCTATATGATAGGAATTTATACATGATTCTCAGACTGAATTGCATGGCCTCCAGCTTGTGTTCCTAAGATCAGATCAAAAATATAGCTGACCAACTAATCAACAATAGAAACAAATCAGTCACACCAGCTAAGAAGTATGTGAAGGATGAGTGTAAGCTGGTGGAAGAAACAACAACAGGAAAGAAGATCATCAGAAGAGAGTATATCAATAAGCCGTAGCTGAGTTTAAAATATAGACATATCAGCTATTTCAGTGAAGGCAACAGAGAATTCAATTGAAACAAATTGAGAGCATTAGAAGATCCAATAAACTAGATAGGAGGATTCCAGGTGAAAGTGAATAAGATGATCAAAAAGCTCCCTCTGTCTAGATTCATCATGTAAATGGCAAGGCATGAGTAGCAGTATGGTTAATCAAGACTAGTTGAACTCCCCCTGACTAAGTGCATGAAATGTAATGAAAGCATAGCACATGATTTCAATTTAGCACCAACAGGGCAGCATGATATACAGTCATTTCAAATTAACAATTTCAGATGATAGAATTTAAACAGAGTTTTTAGAACTAACATGAAGTGTAGGACCTTGGGGGTTACATTCTTGAGTGCCTTGGATTATTAACCCCTTTATTCATCAGCTTCCAAGGCACACCTGCAGCAAGACAATTATTTCGATCCTACAGGAACCCAAGCCGCCTTGGGTCCTGTATTAGCCCTAACAGGTGTTCTAAATAATCTTTTAGCAACATTTGTCATCAAAGTCCATCAAATGACAATTAGTCATGGAATGTCCAATTCTACCACAATATCTGCATAAGACAGCATGTTTTCTGGTCCTATAATGCACAACAGCTTGAGACTTATGATTTTGAGCATGAAGTTTCCTGCTATTCGCATGGATATTTTGTTTCCTATTGTCTGACAACCAACGTTCAGCATACTTGTGACCTGACTTGTCACAGTTAAAACATGAAAAGTTCACAGGTCTTTTGGCAGAGAATTTAAAAATTTTGTCATTAACATGACTTCCTTGGGCATGCAACAGTCTTTGACTGTATGGCCATGCTTCCCACACTCGAAGCACCTTAGGTGCTTGCCTCTTGAGTCATTGTTTCCCCATGAAGACCCAAACCAACACTCAACAGCTTTATGACCCCGTCTGTTACAGTTATAACAGATGATGTGTTGGTTTGAAGCAAACCCGTTTCTTTTGGGGTTATGATGATGATTTATAAAAAATGTATTATGTATCATATCATCATTTTTCATTTCACTACAGTCATCCATGTAATGACCATGCCTACCACTGCAATGACATGACACCTGTGATTTCCTGGCGGCATGGTTACTAACAGATTGACTGGATGCATGTGAATGAGCAAAATGGGCATGAGCAGCGTGCATTGACCCACCAGATTCAATCGAGCTAGCAGATTTTAGGGCATGAACAGGAACAGTCTTTACCTCCTTCGTTTGACATTTCTTCTTCACTTTCTAATTATTCTTAACAATTTTTGTTTGTTTTTCATTCTTCCCAACCTTGAACTGAAATTCAGATGATGAAGGTGATTTCTGACCTTTACTTTGTTTTGGGGATTGATTTGAGGTACCAGCTAGATCAGAGCTTCGCACAAAAGTTGTGTGTAGTTGGTTTCTAGTAATTTCCTTAACATCAGAACTACAACTTATCCCCCTTCTTGAATTATCATCCTCTCCTTTCATGACAACTTTCATTTTTCTTTTATTTTTAGCTGACTCGGATGCTGAGTTTTCCAGATCATGAATTTTATCTTCCAAAGAAGCAATGTGAAGTTCATAACTGGCTATCTCCTGTTCACTGTAATTAACACATTCACTTAAAACTTTGTTTGCAGTTTTATACTTCTCAATTTCTTGTTCCAGATTATTCAAAATTTGTGATTCTTCATCACGGATAGTTTTTCCTTTTTCTATGGTGAGAAGTTTTTCAGACAAACCAGTGTTTAACCACTTTAATTTTTCAACTTCAACTTTCAGTTTAGTGTTTTCTTTGGTCAGCTTCTTAACTTCTTCATCACATTTTTCATTACTGGACATCAACTCCAGTTTCTCAATTTGTTCCTCTTTTCTTTCTTTTACTTTAATTTTCTCAGCAAGCAAATTTTTGTGATCCTCTTTAAATGAAGTAATTTATTTATTCAACCATTCATTTTCACTGTAGAGTTTCTCATTACGTTCTCGCAGAACCAAGCATTTATTGCATCTTGACTCTACAGAGGAAATATGTACAGCTTCCTTTTGAAAATTTGTTTTAACATCGAGGATCTTGTTTAGGTTATCTTTTCCTTGAACAAATTTGGTCAGTGAATTTTTAAGATCCTGAATTTCAGAGTTCCAGGAGGTAATGCTCAATTCATAACTTGCAATTTCAATTTCACAAGAAATGATCTGTTGATGTAGTGCATCATTTAGGCTCTTCAGAGTTTCAATTTTCTGTACAAGTTTTTGTTCCTTATCAGCACAACTTCCTTTACAGCACATTTCCCTTTTTCAATAGATATCCATTTTTCTGACATGATAGTGTTCAAAACCATTAGTCTTTTATTTTGATCTTTCAATTTGCAATTTTCTTCAATAAAACTATCTTGATTCATAGCTTTCAGATTTTCATTCAATTGTTGTTCATGCAACTCAAGTTCCGAATTTCTATTCCTCAGATCTTCTATCTCTCCTTTAAGAGACACAACTTGTTGCTCTTGCAGCCTAAGTTCAGATAGGAGATCATTATTTAATGTTTTAACAGAATCACATTTATTGCATGAATTTTCACTTATTTTCATACTTCCTTTTAGGTTGGCGTTTTCACATTTCAACTCTCTAATTTCATGCAACATGGCCTTTTTCATCTCTTTCATTTCACGTTTATAAGATTTATAACTGTCAAGCAAATTATCATGCATCTCAATCAGTTCATCCAATGAATTTTGTTCTGATTCAGAGTTTACCTTTGATGAAGAGTCATCAGACTGATCACTGCTTTGATCCTTTGTCATAAGGCACTTATGGTTCTCTTCACCATATCTGAGGATCAGCTCATCCATCAACTCCTTTGCATTCCTGCACTTAATCACACATGAAAGTACATTAGCCCTTATAGCCCCTTTCAACATTTTCAGGGCTTTTCTATTTTCAGCATTCATCAACTCGTGACCAATATTCTAGTCTGACTTATTCACTGGTATATCATAAGGTCCATGTTCAATCAACATCAGCAGATTTGAATCTACGAAATTCATGTAATCCCTAAACTCTCTATGCCAGTCAGAGAAACACAATCCATCGAACATTGGAACTTCAGGCACAGAATCCATGACAATTAAACGAGATGCTAGACAATCTACACAATCAATCAAGGCACCGGAAATAGCAGGATCCACTGCAGATCGTTGGATCTGATGAATCAGTGACCCGCTCTGATACCAATTGTTGGGATCGGTGCGATGGATTCAGAGGGGGGTGAATGAATCTCCCCTTAAAAAATTACTCCCAATTAAAAACTATAACAATCAGAGATGCGGAATTAACACAAATAAGTGACTTGTATGACACAGGTGCTCTTTTCGAACGAAATGGAAAGATCAGATAGACTTAACTTCTGATCTACTCTATATGCGCTAGTGTGCAAACCCAATTCCAATAAAAAATGTGGTGTCCGAATAAACCACTCACTAGATGAAA
This sequence comes from Amorphophallus konjac, assembly GCA_022559845.1. Classification (NCBI taxonomy): domain Eukaryota; kingdom Viridiplantae; phylum Streptophyta; class Magnoliopsida; order Alismatales; family Araceae; genus Amorphophallus; species Amorphophallus konjac. The sequence goes on from CM040121.1 coordinate 312,864,362, forward strand.
GAACACATCGAACCTAAGCATGCATCTAGCGAAACACAATAGACAATCAAACCACTGCACAGAAGATTGTTAAGGTGGTTCGGTCCTCCAGACCTACGTCCACCCCACACTCAAACCAGAGTGTGGATTCCGCTGCCAAACAGCTTGAAAACCGCTGGGCGACACAGCTTGCCTACAAACCGCTGACTAACAGCTTGACCACTGGGCATTATAGCTTCGCCATCCGCTGGGGCTTACAGCTTAACCCGTCCAGAGGATACCACACCTCTGCAATCGCTGGGGACTACAGCTTAACCCGTCCAGAGGAATCCTCCTCTGCAACGCTGAGCAATACAGCTTAGCTCTGCTGACTAACAGCTTGAAATAGAGTTCAAATGAAAAAAAATATATGGAAAGGACACAGCAACAGAAGGCTGTATACGATAAAGCACAAAACAGCTCTCAACGAGCAAGTTGGTCTGGATCTAATCCAAGAACCAACAGATAACGCATCTTCAAAGAAGTCTTCTCTCTTCTTTTTCACGAACTCTCTATCTCTCTTTTCACTCTCCTTTTTCTTCTTATGCTAATCTCTCTCTCTCTCTTTTTCTTTCTCTTTCTCTTCTTTTGGATCGTGCAGGCTCTCTCTCTGCTTCTGCTCTTTCAGATAAGTTCCCCTGCTTCGATCACACTGATCATCATTTTCACACCTTTCACTCGAAGGAGATGCTTCCTTTTTATAGCAGCAGCAGGTAGGTGGGCGTGTGTCTTCCACGAATTCCCGCCCTAGCTCCTGGACCGCGTGGCAGCATTTCAGCCTGTTGGATTACACGTGTCACGATCCTGAGCCATCTTCATTCTTGGATCACGTGTCCTTATTAATCTCCTCGAGCAGCAGTCCTCTTAGAACAGACTTGTTATCAGTGTGAATTAATCTGAAAGGAAAGAAAGGATGCATCGAGTATGTTTGATATTTGAACTGAGCCTGTACAGACTTGATGCACAAAATGCAGTGTGCATATAAGAAAGTATGTACAACAAGAATGAATGCACGGACATGTCATCCACGAGTGTACAGACTTTGAATGCATGTAATGCATTTTACATATGGAGAAGTATGCACATTGAAAGTGAATGTACAGACATGCCATCAATGAGTGTACAGACTTTGCGTGCAATGTACAAATGATGTACAGACTTTCTGTGCCTAACGCTTAAGCCTGAATACATCATGTATAGACTTGCTAAGACATCAAGGCAGTCGTGTGCAGACTTTGCGTGCAATGTACAAATGATGTGCAGACTTGCTATGCCTAGAGTTTAAGCATGAATGCATGATGCACAAACTATGCGTGTGCATGTGTGGACTTTGAGTGCATGACACTACCTTACGTATGTATGCGGCAGAATGTATAGACTTTGAATGCATGGTAAAGAGTGTATAGACTTTGTTTTGAAAGATTGCACAAATGGAGATAGGGAAGTCTGCACATTGAAAATGGATGCTCAAACTATGCATATGCATGAAGAGCACTGGCTGTATTGACTGATCGAATGAAACAACGGAGGTTGTACAGACTTACTGCCAAAGAATGTACAGACTTGAGTTGATGCAGACTAGGCTCTTTACGGACTTTATACCTTGAGCATGCATGAGCCTAGGCATGCACTAGATTATGGCCACCATAAAACACAGTTATGAAATGCACAGGCCTAGACAGTTAACCATGCACTGACTTTGTATGCATAATGTACACACATCGACATTAAATTGAAGTAACTGATGAATGCACCGATGCAGAGTATGCATATGACAGAAATTGAACCGATGCAGTGTATGCAGGAAGACAACAATGCTTGCTGACATTAAAAACATTCATACTCATAGTGACATCAAAAACATTCATACTCATAGTGACATCAAAAACATTCATACTCATAGTGCTTTCTGACATCAAAACCACAAAGGCACAACAAAGCAAGGGTATGTTCATTAACGGGTTCGGAAGGTCCCAGTTAAAGGATAGACGTCGACCGATCTCGCCGATGATGACGAGGGTCGAACACGGGTCTGTTCATCGACATGGGCTACACGTCGAAGCAAGGGTATGTTCATTAATGGGGACAGAAGGTCTGAGTCTGAGTTAAAGGATAGAGGCCGACCGATCTCGCCGATGATGACGAGGGTCGAACACGGGTTTGTTCATCGACATGGGCTACATGTCGAAGCAAGGGTATGTTCATTAACGGGGATGAAAGGTCCGAGTTAAAGGATAGAGGCCGACCGATCTCGTCGATGATGACGAGGGTCGAACACGGGTTTGTTCATCGACATGGGCTACATGTCGAAGGAAGGGTATGTTCATTAACAGGGATGAAAGGTCTGAGTTAAAGGATAGAGGCCGATCGATCTCTCCGATGATGACGAGGGTCGAACACGGTTTGTTCATCGACATGGGCTACATGTCGAAGCAAGGGTATGTTCATTAACGGGGACGAAAGGTTCGAGTTAAAGGATAGAGGCCGACCGATCTCGCCGATGATGACGAGGGTCGAACATGGGTTTAGTAGGGGATCTCCGGTGGGACTTTTGATGATTGTCCCCTGGGAGTTTCATTAGGAGGAGAATAAAGATGAACTTTTTAGATTACCACTTTACTGACATGAGCGCCCTTTCGGGTTTTCGCCGAAGCCAGCCCCCTCTTGCTTTTGCCCACGCGCCCTTTCGGGTTTTCACGTGGCAGGGTACCCGATTTTGCCTGCAACGCCCTTTCGGGTTTTCGCCGCAGCCGGGTTATAGCCATTTTTGCCCTTGTTCCGAATGCAGGAACAAATTTGGCGAGGTATCTCTATTTTATACCCCATTTTTTTCTTTTTTTTTGACTCATGTAGCAGAAGGGCGTTGAGAGGGTCAGCTAGGACATGAAGTCTTGCCCTGAGGAAAAGGGTTTATTCGTTAGCAAGAAGGTAATGCCAACGCAAGGGATAGATTTGTGCCGATTCAGGCGTAAAGCCCGTAATGGCAAAGATGTATAAAGGTTGGCTAGGACATGAAGTCTTGCTCCAGAAAAAGGTTTGTTCATCAGTAAGGAAACAATGCTGATGCAAAGGAGAGATCTGCGCCGATTCGGGCGTAAGGCACGCAATGGCAATATTGTATAAGGGTTGGCTAGGACACGAAGTCTTGCGCTAGAAAAAGGTTTATTCGTCAGCAAGGAAACAATGCTGACGCAAAGGAGAGATCTGCGCCGATTCGGGCGTAAGGCCCGTAATGGAAATATTGTATAAGGGTTGGCTAGGACGTGAAGTCTTATGCCAGAAAAAGGTTTATTCGTCAGCAAGGAAACAATGCTGACGCAAAGGAGAGATCTGCGCCGATTCGGGTGTAAGGCCCGCAATGGCAATATTGTATAAGGGTTGGCTAGGACATAAAGTCTTGCACCAGAAAAAGGTTTATTCATCAACAAGGAAACAATGCTGACGCAAAGAATAGATTGGTGCCGATTCGGGCATAGGGCCCGCAATGGCAATGTTGTTGATTTTATGCGAGTTTGGTTAGGACGGAGTGCCGCTATACCAAGGTGAAGGTAGCTCGGCCAGGGCGGAGTGCCATTGGACCAAGGTGAAGGAAGCTTGGTTAGGGTGGAGTGCCACTAGACCAAGGTGAAAATAGCTCGGTTAGGGCAGAGTGCCACGAGACCAAGGTGAAGATAGCTCGGTTAGGGCGGAGTGCCACTAGACCAAGGTGAAGGTAGCTCGGTCAGGGCGGAGTGCCACTAGACCAAGGTGAAGGAAGCTCGGTTAGGGCGGAGTGCCACTAGACCAAGGTGATGGTAGCTCGGTCAGGGTGGAGTGCCACTGGACCAAGGTAAGGGTAGTTCGATCAGGGCGGAGTGCCACTAGACCAAGATAAGGGTAGCTCGATCAGGGCAGAGTGGCACTAGACCGAGGTGAAGGTAGCTCGGTCAGGGCGGAGTGCCACTAGACCAAGATGAAGGTAGCTCGATCAGGGTGGAGTGCCACTAGACCAAGATGAAGGTAGCTTGGTCAGGGCGGAGTGCCACTAGACCAAGATGAAGGTAGCTCGATCAGAGCGGAGTGCCACTAGACCAAGATGAAGGTACCTCGGTCAGGGGGGAGTTCCACTAGACCAAGGTAAGTATTCCGATCACTCAGGGGATGTTGGTTGCGCCGCGTGATATAGCTTTATATGCTTTCCATTGAGGGGAGAGAACTGGATGACTCCTTTGTGGTCTACAAGGACGTAGGCACCCCCTTCATATACCCGGTGGATAACGTATGGTCCAACCCAATTTTTGATCAACTTCCCTTTGGGGTTGGAGGCCATCACTTCTCTTCTTTTGACCATTACCAGGTCTCATTTCTTGAATTCTCGACCTTTGACTAACTTATCGAAAGCATGGGCCATGCGAACTTGGTAGAGTTGAATGTTTTGTTGCGCACGGAGGCGCTTTCCTTCAAGCTCGGTGAGCTCTTCCAATCTTCTCTCTGCATTAGTTTGTTCACCGCTGACTAGTCCATGCTGGATGGCGACTCGCAGCAAGGGAACCTCTAATTCAATCGGCACCACAGCCTCTGACCCATACACGAGGGAGAATGGTGAACATCCGGTTGGGATTTTATAGATGGTACGATAGGCCCAGAGTGCCTCGTACATCTTTTATTCCCAATCTTTTTTATTAGACTTGACAGTCTTTGCAGCAACGTGCATAGTGTTTTGTTGAAGGCTCCTGCAAGTCCATTGGCTTGAGGGTTGTAGCGGGATGATGTCCTCCAATCAATCTTGTATTTTTCAGCTAGCCGATAAACCTTCTGATTTTTGAAATGGCTGCCGTTGTCAGAGATGATCTGGCTAGGAATCCCGAACCGGAATATTATGTTTTGCCGGAAGAATCTTGCAACCAGTTCTCCCGTCACATCTCTTAGCGCAACTGCTTCTGCCCATCTGGAGAAGTAATCCGTGGCTACTAAGATGTATTTGCACCCTGATGAAGATGCTGGTAGTGGCCCTACCACTTACGTGCCCCACTGAGCAAATGGCCAGCTTGGTAAGATAGGATGTAGTGGCACTAGAGGTCTTCTTGACACATTAGCGTACTCTTGACATTTCTGACAAGCCTTGGCAAACTTGCAGTAGTCATCAAATATAGTGGGCCAATAGTAACCCAATTTCTTTATCTCAATTTTCATCTTCGGGCCGACCTGGTGCACTCCAGCTGAACCCGCATGGACTTCTTGCATCACCTGCTCGGCTTCTGCTGAAGACAAGCAACGAAGTAGGACCCTTCTTTGTGCATTTGCCATTATTTGGAACAGGGTTCCGTTTCTCATTTCGTAAGAGTCTTTGACCCTCAAGAGTTTCATTCTCTGTTCTCTCTCTCTTGGGAGCTACTGGTGATGAAACCACTGTAGGAGATGTTCTCGCCAATCGGGCTATTGAACCTCTTCGACGGCCACAACCTCATCCTCTTGTTCATCGGCCAAGACCTCTGTCACACTGGGGACCTGCCGGCGGTTGATCACTGTTATGTTCAGGCTTGTGTCTGGCGGGAATGCCAAAGAACTAGCTAATTTAGCGAGGGCGTCCGCCTGATCGTTCTGGCCTCAGTTGACATGCTTGATGCTGATGAAGTAGAATCTTGACATCAGGCGGGTTGCCAGCTGATGGTAGGGGAGGAGCTCTTGCTTCCGTACATCGAACTCTCCTTCTAGCTATTTTATAACTAGCATGGAGTCTCTGAATGCTTCCAGCATCTGAATCCCCATGGATAGTGCAATCTGCAACCCGATTATTAGGGCTTCATACTCTGCTTCGTTATTCATGCACGGCTTGTTTATCGAGCAAGATGTGTGCACAACTTCTCCTTCTGGAGACTTCAGGACTATGTCTTCCCATGCTCTGACTCTGGCTGACCCAGTGGCCGAGGTGTCAATTCTGGAGGCGCCATCGAAATATAGCTGCCACAAAGAGGGCTGCACTTGAGCGGCTTCTAGGGTTTCATCTTCAGGAAGCTCCGGTTCCAACGGACAGTCTTCTGGCACCGGGTGCTTGGCGAAGAAGTCTGTAATAGCTTGGCCTTTGACATCCTTTCGCGGTACATAGGAGATATCAAACTCCATAAGAATGACCGCCCATTTGCCTAAGTGACCTTTGAGTGCTGGCTGGGACATAATATATTTCAGCGGGTCCTCCTTGGATACCAGGCTGATTTCATGCAACAACATATAGTGTCGAAGCTTCTTGACTGTGAAAACTAGTGCCAGACAGGTCTTCTCAATATAAGTATATTTCTCCTCAGTCCTGACCAGTCTCCGACTGAGGTAGTAGAGGGCTTGTTCTTTCCCTTCTTGATTATTCTGGGCCAACATTGCCCCCAGAGAGTTGTGTGTGGCTGCTATATATAATATCAGCGGCCGTCCTTTAACCGGTGCGCCCAGCACTGGAGGAGTCTTCAGATAGTCTTTTAGCTTGTCAAAGGCTGTCTGGCAATCTTCATCCCAGTAAAAGGGAACATCCTTCATCATCAATTTGTGAAAAGGCTGGCATCGCCCTGACAAATTGGAAATGAACCGCTGGATATAAGCCAGGCGGCCCTGCAGTGATCTCAGCTCAGAGAGGTTCCTTGGTGCAGGTAGCTCCTGAATTGCTTTGATCTTTGCGGGGTCTATCTCGATTCCCTGGTATCTGACAATGAAACCCAAGAATTTTCTGCTCGATACTCCGAACGCGCATTTCATAGGGTTCATTTTTAATTCATACTGCCTCAACCTCTGAAAATTGATTCGGAGGTCATGCAGATGGTCTTCTTTTCTTCTGGTCTTGACCACCTGATCATCTATGTAGCACTCGACCTTGTGGTAGAGCAACTCATCAAATATTTTGGTCATTGCACGCTAATAAGTTGCGCCTGCATCCTTCAGTCCGAATGGCATCCTCTGGTAGTGGTAGATGCCTTTAGGGGTTCGGAAGGTAGTGTGGACCCGGTCATGTTCCGCGATCCATATTTGGTTGTATCCAGATGACCCATCCATGAATGACAGGGCCTCATGTCCGGTTGTAGCATCAATCATGACTTCCGTTATTGGCACCGGAAAGTCATCCTTGGGGCAGGCTTTATTTAGATCTCGGAAGTCAACACATATCCAAATCTGTCCATTCTTCTTCTTCACGGGGATGATATTCGCCAGCCATGTAGTGTACTGATTTTCTTTGATGAATCCCACGTCAATGAGCTCGTCAACTTCTGTACAGATTTGAGTGATGAGCTCTGGTCTCATATGCCGCGGTGGTTGCTTCACCGGCTCGGCTTCAGGACTGATCGCCAGCTCATGTTGCGAGACTGCAGGACTCAGACCTGGCATTTCTTTGTAAGTCTAGGCAAAGCAATCCCGGTATTCTTGCAGCAGCTGGATGTACAACTCCCATTCTTTCGGTGATAATTGGGCACTGAGAAAGGTAGGCCTATGGTCTATCTCATCTCCCAGATTGACTTCTATCAGCTCGTCGACTGTAGCTTGGCCTCCATCCTCTATCTCCGGAGGTGTCGGTTGGAGGTCGACGAAATCTGGAATGCCATCTTCGGGGCCGAGGACCTCGATCTCTTCATTTGACATCATCAGAGCCTCCATGGAGTCCTTTGCTTCATTCAGTAGCAGCTGTGCGGATTGTTCTATCAGCAAGTCCATGGTCGTTGCAGTTTCTAAGGGCGAGAGAGCAGCCTCAGCCCCTGTAGATGGGGTTGCAGCCGTGACAGACTGGTGGTTGTTTATTGTCGGGCTGGGGCGGACTCCCTGTCCTGTAGCATAAGGTGAGGAGGTGTCGCCTTCCGGGGCTGTTATACCTTTGATAGAAATGGCATTCCCTTCCTCGGCAGCATATACCTCTTGATCGGAATCGACTGAGGCTTCCCCGATTGGCACGAGAGGTGCTGAGGTCTTTATTGGTAGGACTCCACTGGAGGGAGAGATCCCTGCCTCTTCAACATCTTCGGCCTCGCTCCTGCTAGCCGTGTCAAACTTGCCTTGAAGGGCCGCCTCTTCGGGATAGACCTGCTCCCAACATCGACAAGGAATTATAGCCTCCGCTTCTTGATTTCCGGGTTGAGCCGACTCAGCATATTCAGCTTTCGCTGGGTATTCATCAAAGGTTGCCCCCAGTGGGCTATCTTTAGCAGGGTAGAAGGTGGAGATGGTGTCCACCTCGTATCGCCTACTATAGTAGTATTCTTCCAGGGTGAAGCCCAACCCCGGGTGTTGAGAGACGCACCTCAGTTCCTTATCCAGACTTGCGGGATACCACATTTTCTGGAAACCTTCCTTATTTTTATGAGATTGATCGGAGGGGATGTGTTGCTTTCGGAACATCCTGGTCATCCGGCTGGTTGTGAATGCCAGACCTCTGACGGGGACTGACGGATTGCTTATATCTTCGGGGAGGCAGCATTCTGTATCTTATCGAGTAGGGTGCTCTTCAGCCGTGTAGAACAAGCTGCTGGGTCCATCTATCTGTGTCACCTCCCAAGTTTTAAAAGGCTCAACAGTGGGGTCATCGAGGTCAAGAATTGGCTTGGTGAGGTCGTCCGGGACTCCAATGTGGTTGTGCTGTCGACTGACCTGCACTTCATTAGCTTCGGGGTACAATGTTGGGGGTGCTATTCTGCCCATGTCCTCGGATGCTGTGATATGGGAGACCACCTTAGGCTTGACATATCCACGCGGCGGTGGTGGATACCAATTGTCGCCGGATGCACCTCTTGATGGGCAGGGGTCTTAGCTTCAGAGGTCTTCTGAGAAGGCCCCGCATATAGGTTGGCGTCCACCAAGTGACATTCAAATACCTCAAACGGGGGGAGGTCAGTAAATATTCTCTCCTCCTTCCCCTGGAGACTGTACTTGATACATTGGTGGAGCGTGGAGGGCGCCACCATATTTTCATGCAGCCATGGGTGACCGAGCAATGCTTTGTACGAGGTGCGGGAGTCGATGACATGGAATTGCACCGTCATAGTGAAATATGCCAGGGTAGGTGTGAACTCTGCCACCCCCATCGACACTTCACATTTTTGATTGAAGCCGGTGATACGCATATCCCTAACCTTCTCGAGATGCACATTGAAGTGGTGCCTCTCGTAGATTCTGTAGGGTAAAATATTGACAGCTACACCGGGATCGACCAAAATTCTGTTCAGCTCCCTTCCGTTCAGGTGCCCCTTCATGTACAGTGGCCTGTTGTGGGTGATGGTAGGTAGCAGCATATCCTCTGGAGTGAAGGTCATGCTAGCCTCCGGTATTACTTCAGCCAAGTAGGTCTCAAAACGGGCAGGCGTCTGCAGAGCAGTGATGATCGCATGTCGAGTCTCTTCACTCAAAGAGAGGATCTCCCAGATTGTAAATCTAGCAGGGAGCTTCTTGAGTAGCTTCATTATGCGGCTCCCATCTCGGACATTGGAAAGCTTCATCTCTTTAACCCACCTGGGCTTGGGAGAGTCTTGAGTTACAGCCCCTGACGGACATGCTTCATTTGCCTCTGACTCAGCGCCTTTCTGGCTAGCACCGGATCCTTGGTGTTCTTCATCAACTGATGCTGGGCAACCTCTATCTGCATTCAGAGCTTCGGTAGATCGTGCTGGCTGCGGGTGAACATCCCCAGGTGTAGGGTTAGCCTCCTGGCAAGGCTGCTTCCCCTTAGACATCTTCATGAATTCAAGAAATGAAGGGACTGCCTTGCTCCCACTCTTGCTATATAGGCCTGGCGGAGGAGGGATCTGGACTCCCTTGACCACCGGGGGAGGTGTCTTGTAGGGCTTCTCTCCCCTGAATATGATATTGTGGTTGGGTGGCGGCTGGCGCCCCCATTTCCGGCCTGACCGGGTTGCATGTGCAGCAGTTGCGACCTCGGCCTTGCCTCCCCCAGCAAGGGGTGTGAAGCAAATTTCCTCCTCTTCCTCCTCTCCGGGCAGGTTGAAGAGTGCTGATAGAGTATTGCAGGAGACAACCTGCACTTTATCGGCCTTAGCGACCCTTCTCTTCTTCTTCTTTTGCTTCTTTTTCTTTGCTTCAGCGGGCACCTGCCCCCAGAACAGACTACCCTCCTTGTCGGATGCTGCATCAGCTTCTTCCTTTTGCTCGAGTGAGAGATGCTCCAGTTCTTGCCATGGGACATGGTCCCGCACCAGCAAGGGCTTCAATTCGGGCTGCACAGACTCATCCAGCCCTTCAATAAGGTCTTGTAGTTGGAGGATCCCAGGACTAGTTTCCTTGACCACCGGCAGTGGAGTTTATCTTCTCTGATTGTGTGTATGTATCCTGATGACTACAGGTGGAGTGGTCCACACAGGTGCTGCCATCGGCGGAGCAGGTCGTGGTGTAGCACCATGGATATGTGCCCCCACCTTCGGGCAGGGTGCCCTCTTCTTTCTATGCTTTGCAGGGACCTGCTGCCATCCCGACTGTTCTTTCACGGGCTCCAAGAAATGAGTTTCATAGGTGCTCCACGTACTTGCTTCCGAGATCTCCTCGGGCAGTGCCTGGTATAGGGAGATCATGTTGACTCCTACCCTCCTCAGAGGGGCTTCATGCGGTTGAGGAGGGTCCACTTTGTACTCTTCCAACTCGATTTCATTTTTCTTCACCATCCCTTCGATTATGTCCTTGAAAACATAGCAGTCTTCAATTGGATGCCCCAGCATCTGGTGGTAGGGGCAGAATCTTGGGCTGTCTCTTCTCTTTAGGTCCTCCGGCCTCTTTGGCTCTGGCAGGGTGACCATGCCATATTCTGTTACCCAGTCGAATAGAATCCGAGTCTTGTCCTTCGGAAAGGAGTAGGATTTCTTCATCTTGTCCCGCAGCGAGGGACCTTCTTTGCCATCTGGGGCTTTTGCATGCTGTGGGGCGATCGCCTCCTTGCATTTACCTTTCTGTTGTTTTAACACCTTGATGTCAAGAGCGTTTGCTTCTTTAGGCGCCGGGCGCCGCTCCACTGCCTTGCCCTTCTGGGTTGTGCTGGCAGTTGATGTAGGGACAGGTCTGGCCAGAAAGGCCTCCACCTCGGCCATGACATTGTTCAGTTTGCATATTTTCATTCCGATCATCTTTTCGAGAACCTCACTCCTGAGGTTCTATTTGCATATTTGTACAACGTCCTCCTGATGTGGGGGCCGCTTGCATCTCATCCCGAGGTTCCTCTACCTCTTAATATAGTCGAGGGCTGTCTCATCTGCCCTCTATTTTGTTGAATAGAGTTCGGCCACCGTGACCTCCCTCTCTGTGACATGGAATCTTTCCCTGAACTTCCTTTGCATATCCGACCAGTCGCTGATCGACCCGGCCGGGAGGCTGGAATACCATTCAAATGCGAGCCCCGTCAATGAGGACCCGAAAAACTTCAACAAGTATGACTCATCGGTGGCCAGATCACCCATGACGATCATATAATAAACGTGTTCTTTCGGGGATCCCTTCCCGTTGAACTTGTCGAACTTGGATGGCTTGCTGATCCCTGGGGGAAGTCGCTTGGCAGCATGATGTTGCGGGTATGGAACCTGATAGGCATCAAATGCGACGTAGTCGCCTTCACTCCTTTCTGTGAGCTTCAGCTCGATCATCCTTTCCACCATCATCCGGTTCATGACCATGGGGTCAACTGGGTCCAGATAGAAGTGTGTCGGCTGCAAGTACGGGTGACCAGAGCGGTCGCCTGTGGATGATGCAGCAGTGAGGGTGTCTGGTGCACTTGAGGGAGCACCGGCGGCATCAGCGGCTGTGATTGTGGTGGCTGCTGCTAAGTCGTCGCCATGCTCGGCTCTGACGACTGAGGCAAGGTGTAGAGTGGCGGAGGGTCGGTATGACGGACCGCTCCCCGGGATGATTCACCCTGGACTTCGGGTGGCTTGGAAGCTGATGACTGTTCAGTCTTCTCCATTAGCTGTTTCTTCAGCAAGTCTATCTCTTGCCGATATCTTTGAAGTAACATCTGGACCGATGGGTCCATAGTTGCCGTGCTAGGGATAGCTTCTGTTGCTTTTCCGGACGTACCCTCGGGTAGGATGTCGAGGAGGACATCATCTTCTTCTTCCGCCGTCACCACGTTGGCGGTTAAGACAGGAGCCTCATCATCCCACTGGTGATAGCCCAGGGGTTGTTTTCCTTTAGCTGTCGCCAGGAGCTCCCTTGCTGCTTCTGCTCTGCGAGTATTCGGCCCCGGCCTTGCGGCCAATTGAGCCAACTCGCGGGGGTCTTCGGGAATCCCCCCATATCGGCTGATATGCCAGCCATGTTGCAGGTGAAGATCTACATCCTTCTTCTCTGTCGATGGGCCTTCCTCTTAGCCTGCTCCGGGAAAGTCAGCCTTTCGAACACAGAAGTCCTTCTCGTTTCTTCCCGCCTAGGGGTGGCTTCATCGGCTTCGATCTCGAGGCCGTAATCATGGCCATTGTCGTCGACTGACGACACCATCATTCTTTCTCCTACATCTTCTTCATCTGCCATTAATGGGCAGTAGTCTTCATTGGCGGTGGCTGCTTGCATCAACCACTGCTGTCCAAGCGACGGGTTGCCTAGCCCTCGGAAATAGTTCTTGACCAAATTGGTCATCTCTTCTCGACCCCGTTCTTGATGCAGCACGGGGGACAGTTGTCGACCTCCCGCAGGAGGGGTATAAGCTAGCCGAGCTCTGTTGGCAAGTTGCTGGAATATTCGCCCCACAGCAGCGACGTTGGCTTGGCGGGCGCAGGCCCGGAAGCTTTCGCGGCACGGAGGGTCCACAACCACCTCTTCTTCTTTCGGGGCCAGGCCCCTTTCTCTCTTTCCTTCCGCTCCGTCGTGAGCAAGGTGGCAGCGGATAGGTGCAGCTTGATGAACAGGTTGGACCCTCTTAGGGACCCACACCTGTTTAAATTTCCTTGGCATGGGAGCCAACTTCTCTTTGGCCGTAATGGCCGGCTTCTTCTCTTTCTGCCCTCCTTCCAGCGAGGGCTTGATATGAATTGTGGACGGGGATGGAAGGGACAACCCGGTCCGGGACTATCCGCGCATTGCGTCCGTTGAGGAAGACACGCATGCCACCAACCATCATAGATTTACCGGATTGCGAGAGGGTTCCGGTAACCACAGCAGTACTCCTCCGGAGCTGTTTCCACTGACGTCCTCTAGAGTTCTTATTGACAGCATCGGGGCGGACCCCACACGTGGCATGGTGCACCAGGCAGCTGGCGACCAGAGTTTGACTCTTGGGTGAGTCGTTGCAGATTCGGGCCTTCAGAGGCTCCATCTCCTTTGCAGCTCCCTCGACGAGCTCCGAGGGTTCCACCTCCAGCATATCTACGAAGGCTAACCCCAAGAAGTTGGGGAAGCCAACAGCGGCAGGGAAGCTGCCGAACACCGTGGGCACCGCCAGGTACCCTTGCGCGTGACCCGCAACGATCGACGGGCCGAAACCAATGCCAGTCAATCCAGTGGTTGTCGTCATTGTTTGCCTGAAAAGACCAACAAACTGACGATCAGTAGCCTTTGGGAGGGCCTCGAAACCCAAGCATCTCGGCAAAGAGATGAAAGGTGACACTGGTCCCACCGGGCGTGCCAGACTGTTTCTGATGGGATGTTATCATCTGTTTTCGCATTTATTTGGTTTATTCACGCGTCGATCAACCAATTAATTAATCGATAATTAATTTACTGATTGACTACGCGGGCGTGCCAGTCACGTACGTGATGAGTTTATTATGCGCTCATTCTGACCCGTGTCAGGCGAGAGTGAGATTCGGTCGGGACCAGCAGTCCGCCATACCATAAAGGTTATGGCATTAATTACATCCCCCGTGAGGAGGGAAAACCTTTGATTAGTTGCCGAGATAATGGGCTGTCGAGGCCGAGATAAAGAATGCAAAGGGTGTGGATGATCCTGTAGGATATCGTACTCTACCATGCACGATTTATTAAGGTGGAACCCTCAATACGTGGCGGAGGACATATGTCCGAAGATCGCCATCACGCATGGCAAGAGCTTCCCGTCAGGCGTTGCCCGACTTTCCGTCAATGCCATTTGATATATACCGAGGGCCCGCGCACTCAAGCATAGATTGATGCAACATTAATGCTTCGACTGAAACATGATGATGAAGTCATAAAACTAACTAATTCAGGTTCAGACAAACCAATTTATTCAGTTTACCGAACACAGGGTTCATTCGGTTCTGTTATTAGCATTGGAAATCACCCCGGAGGTGAGGGGAGGATTGAAACTGCACGACGACGCGATTCGGAACGAAACCGGCATGGTATGCATAGGCGTAGAGCTTAAAATGGTGCGGGAAACATAGGTGTAGGTTAAAACGGTGCCACCAGCCGTAGGTATAGGGGATGGGTTGAAAATGGCGCGCCACCTTCCAAGCGCACCGGAATAGGGCGCGCCATTTCAGGGCGCGCCATTTTAAGGCGCGCCGAGTGTCGACGGTGCCGGTTTAGCCCTGTTTCATAGAAACCAAAGTTTTATTGATTTATTTTTGGACTTATTAACAAATTCTTGAAAGATTTTAGGAGTTTCTTAAATCAGCCATTCATCGGATCGGCCCCGGGCCGTCCGGAAGTCAAGTCATAGGCTCGCGCGAGGTTCGTACTCGAGCGCGGCGATCATTCCGAGTCAAACTCGTTCGAGCCTAAATTTCGGCAGCATCTCCCCATCCCGAAGGATTGTCGGGGAGAAGTGGAGAGTACTCACGTAGTGGAGCAACCCCTAAAAAGCCGGGTGGCGCAACGGCGGCCGACAAACCCGAACAGATAGGAAAAGCCCCGAGGGCTAGCCTACTAAGGGCACCGAATCCGTGGGTGGAGAATAGACGGATAGCGTGACTCGTAGTGGGAGCGAAGACCCCGAGGGATAGCCTATGAGGGGCACGCGACCCGAGTCGGTACCACGTCCAAGTCGGGATGACCGATAGAGAGGGAAAACCCCGAGGGCCAGCCTACGAGGGGCATCCGTCTCAAGGCCACCACAAGGCCCACTAGGGGCTGTGGATTTGAAGTGTTGGGATTAAACCAATTTCTGTGCACTCACTGGCCTTCGGAGATCCATTATTGGCAAATGGACTCCTATAGATCGAGCAATTAGGATGAGAAATTAGGGGAATGTTCCCCCTCCCTGGGTCACCGAATCTTACTAATAAAATGACAAAGCAGCACGATGGGGAAACCTTGCGCAATGAGCAGATTAATATCAATGCTCATGGATGTACATGTATGCATGCAGGTCAGTGTTAACAGGTTAGTTACACACTCATCAGGCGACAGTTGGGAAAATAGTGACGAGAAGTGTGGGGACAACCTCATCTCCCTCTGTTCATAGTTGAGAACAGAGGGGGGATGAAGAAGGCGGCCCAAAATGGGCTGAAGGGACATACATATGGATGCACCTCCGACGATGAAAACTTTTAACATTCGATAGGAAGAGAAAACCCCCCGGGGGGGTGATTGCTGTAGCCCATGGATCACGAAGGCATATACGGCGCCGAGGAAATGAATCCAAGGGGCCTTTCGCTCAACCAAACCGTTAGATGCACAGATGGGAAGGAGATGGCATACTGCTCATTCCGGCACCTACACCAAGGCATGACGCCGGTTCCATGGCCAAGAAAGGGAAAATGCAAAGAGAAGCAGAAGAGGTGGCCTAAAGGGAACAGAGGATAAATGACATCGATCATACACCTTCAGCATAAGCACACATATTTTTCATTCATGAAGAACCCTTAGCAAACCGTAGCATTCGATGTCGGCGTTGTCGCTCGGGCATCGCTTACATCACCCCCACGGGGGAGGTTGCAGAGAGGAAGGGAGATTAAAGAAAGATGGTGAGAAAGGGGGAGGAAGAAAGGCTCATATCATCTCCCCTCCTCCCCTTCTCACTTACATTACAGCAGAGAGAAAGAAAACAGATGAAAGGGGGATCGGCGAGGGACACCACGGTGACCCACCTAAGCAGAGAGCAGAAACCCCTCTTCTCAGGTGACGGGAGCTTGGGCCGAGCAGAACGGCGACCACCCGAGACTCTCAGAGCGGGAGCTTTCTCCCCAAGAAACCCTTCGCCCCTTCGCTCTGATTGGTGGCACCCTTTCTCTCGATCTCTCTCTGATTCTGATTTTTTTTCTGATTTCTCCTCTGATTCCTTTTCCTTTTCTTCGAACGAGGGTTGTTTATATAGTCACCAGCCAATCCGGTGCCACGGAGGGCGCGCCGGATTCAGTGGTGCCGGGGAGACACCCCCCAAAATTGATTTCTAGCGCGTCGGACTTGGTGGCGCCGGATAAAGGGGCGTCGGGATCCTTGGTGCGCCGATTCGGCTTGTTCGCTCGACGCGGGTTAGCCGATGGGTCTGGGGATGGTTCCGGAAGCCACCGTTGACTCTTCCTCTTGCCACGGTCCTTGAAAAACCTTGACGGGGCTTTGACGAAACTCTCGGTACGGCGTAAGACCTCAATATGAACTTCGTGTGTGTTTGGCTTGAGCATGCGGGTTTCCTGCTGACACAGCCTTCGGCACTATGATTTGTGCTTCCGGCTCAGCTTGACTCATGCCTGGAGCTTCCTTGTGGGATGATATAACATCCGAGACAATTCTGCCTTGACTAGCGATCATTCGGCCACTAACAGACCCAATATAGCGAGAAGTTGAACCCGTGTAGGGTGATCGGGACCCTCC
This sequence comes from Amorphophallus konjac, assembly GCA_022559845.1. Taxonomy (NCBI): domain Eukaryota; kingdom Viridiplantae; phylum Streptophyta; class Magnoliopsida; order Alismatales; family Araceae; genus Amorphophallus; species Amorphophallus konjac. Next base: position 312,881,048 of record CM040121.1, read on the forward strand.
ACTGCCAGAGCCTCCGGTTCCTTGCTATGAAGGACCGATGGCGTTCTTCCTCCTTAGGAGAGTCTTCATTCAGGTGGCGAGCCACCGGGTAGACCATCATCCTTCGTCGGGTGACGGGTGTAGGGTAGCGGCACGACCGAGTCGATGCCGAATCATTAGGCAGGCTTGGTCGCACTGCCGGTTGGTCGTGGATTCATCTCGATTCTCCCGAATGACTCGAGACTATGGTAGCTTGAGAAGTCTTCAGTAGGTTGTTCTTCATCATCTTCTGCGCTTCAGTGGGCCGTGTCATTCGTCTTTGCGACTCGATCGCCGTTCATCACATTTTAAGTGCCAACACCGTCTCTCGGCTTAGCGGATCAGGCTAGACCGATCCATCTTCATACACTTATTTACAAGTTTTCGTTCTAATAAGCGAAAAGAATGTAGCGGCCGTCAGACTAACCGCTATTGTCATGTAAATGGCCTGTCGAGTGACCACATATTGACCTTTGCGCCCAAGTCTAGACTGTCATTCTTTCTATCATATAGTTTTATTACTTTTTCATCACATTCTCCTGATTATGTGCTTAATGCTGAATGTTTAGCATGCTTAGACATAGTTATAAATCATGATATGTTGTTATATTGTGTATCATCATTTCTTTCGCTTATAACGTGTTTTCATATTCCATTAAAGTTAACTTCTTATCTCTATTTGACTGATCCACTAGACGTAGCCTAGCAACGATAAGTCGAACCATCTGGGAGGGGTGGCTAGGTAGTCCCGGTTTACGATTTTTAAGCTAGTTCCGTGGGCCCCTGCTTTACAGTAGCGTCCTACTGGGGGGGAAACAAGCTACAGGCCTGGCTCAAGGCAACGAGCCGGTGTGTGCACACGTGGTCAGGGGCTTGGACTAGCACCGACGGGTGCAGCCCTGACTAGTCACTCGTTACTGTTGTCCCTTGTACTTACTACGGTGTCTCCTATTTCCGTGTTCGTCACGAGTGTGAGACTCCTGAGACGCAGTGTAAGCCGTCAGTGGACGCATCTGGTCTTGCTTCTAGTGGCTTATTTCTCCTGTCAGATGGATTGTAGGAACTTGGCTCAATTGGATATTAGACTATTTTTATATTCGTATAAAGGTCCTCGAATATGCTAGAATATTTTTATATATTCATTTATTGGTCTTCAAATACATTGAATATCGGAAATATTCTTATTTATATGTTCGTTTCCATGTTGTAGAACATATGGTAAAATGTAGTCAATTAAATAGTTAGTTTCATTCACATGTTAAATTCTTGATACTCATGTTTAACTTTTATTGCTTCTCCATGTAATTTATTTCCCTCTCGTGATGAACATGTGATCCTTGTATGTAATCATATGTCTTAATGATGTCCAGATTTGCCATGAACTGTTAATCTTCATATAATGTGTGATATCCTGATTACTTGTCTTTCTAGTAATTCTTAGCTATGTTAATCTGTTGATATTTTCATGCATTTCTATTTAATTGCTTATGTTCCATGAAATTGTGATATTTTTCTTGTAATGTTTGCTGCGAGGTAGGGATCTGCGTGACCCCTACTGAGTCAATGAAATGAGGCTCACCCTTTGTGGTTACAAGTGAAGCACAGTAGGCTTGACTTTCAAGCGTGGTTTGAAGACTACTGATTGGTCAACCAGCACGTGTCAGCCGGGGTATGCCTCTAGGCTTTGTACTTTTCTTTTGAGGTGTACTTTGGGAACTTATATAGGGTCTTGTACAGTGACTGGACTACTGTCTTGTTTAAAGCATGTAAATTATGTAAATTATATGAAAAGACATTTTAAATTTTAGTTCCTTCTTTCCTGCACTTATTTTAGATTGTTGTACATCCCATGACAACCCTTTTATCCCTTTAAGGAGTTTTTCCGCTCTTGGGAGGCCTCGCAGGATCCAAGTGGTATCAGGTTTACCCGGTATCCGGACCCTGGGTCGTCACAGAGGCCTTCACGTAAGAAATTCCCAATAACCTTATCCATGCATTTCCTAAGAACCGGAATCTCTACAACTCACTTGCTAAGTAGCGATGGGTCATCTGAATCAAGGGACAAAATTGAACTTACCCATATAGCCACTAATGATATCTGTCAAATATCATCAGGTCGAATAAAGCACATCTAGGACTAGTAGCATTATGAATGGCAATACATATATCTTCACCTGTTAGGTCATCATAAGGATCCACTTCATACAACAAAGTTATTGTTCTTGCTAATCTGAATTAATGTATAAGCCAACAAAGGAAGCTTAGAAGATAGGAACAAGAAGGAAAAGCAATAATAACAATGTGCAGGGAAATGAGTGGAAGATACAACAGAAACAATAGTGCCTCTGTAAATTTGATATCTTAGTGAAAATGCGGCAACAATTATCTCCATATGAGACATCATATACATATGCACATGTACATGTATGTCTATATATAGTGTGAGTGTATGTTGTTGCATCCCTACGGTTTTGATGATGTCTCACACTATAAATCAATTTGTTTCAATTTCAATTCAGTTTGTCTTTATATGGTGCATTTCTTTAACTCTAAGCATGAAGGAGGTTTGTGCTTATAGCATGATTTAGATCCGTGCATTACATGATTTTCGTCCTTTTGCTTAATGCATATTAAGTCAGTGCAAGTTCTCCATCTCTTACATAAAGTGCTTGCCTCGGTGCAAGTCCTTGATCATGTTCATATGTTGTCTCTATGCATTACTCTAGGTCGTGTCCATTAAGGTTCGTGCATATCATATCTCTGCATCTCACCTCGTGAGGACGGTGCAACTCTTGGGTCGGTGCAATTCTTGACCAGAATGCTTTGGTCAGGCTGGTCGTTCCTACATCTCAGTGCAAATGCATCTCGGTGCAAGCTTTGTCTTGTATCTCTCTTTGCCATCTCGGTGCAGCTCATGCTTGGACTGCATATACCGACTCGGTGCAATACTTTTACCTTCTGAATAACATGAAGTCGGTGCATCTTCTATTGCATTACCATTCTCGGTGCAAGATTTGATCTGCACCTAGTCGGTGCAAACCTTGGTTAGTCAAAGGCTTTGGAACACAACTCGGTGCATGCTTTGCTTAAAACAAGATCATCTTCAGTGCATAGTCTAGTCTCTTCAATTCTCTGTAGCAACGAGGTTGGTGCAGTTCATGCTTCAGGTCTATTAGACTCGGTGCAAGTCCTGTAGATAGCTAAAGTAGATTGGTGCAACGTTTGCTTTAATTCACATCGGTGTTTTTCTTGCCCGTCATAGTCAATGCTCATTCCTTTGACTCGGTGCAAACTTTTCTCTCTGGGCAAATAAAGTCGAACGATGCTAAGTGTGTGTGACAATATGACTATTTCTTCTCTGACAGTTTGTCTGTGCAATTCACCAGGAAGATGGCACGTGATCCGAGGTAGATAGAAGTCCAGAATATTTGATGTGGCACAGCCCACGAGTGATAAAAGGGGGGACTTGTTGAGCCTAAGACCTAGACCCACAGGCATACAAAGAAGAAGGCGGGCTCACGCTAGCGACTCACTCGCGCGTGAATTCTAGACTGCATACACCGACTCGGGGCGCACACGATCTCTCGATGGTGACCGGGGAATGATGGCGAGGGTCCGAGGTGTGACCCAATCGATTCTACAGACCTAGAGGGCTTAGGCTGACCCCTAAGGGCCAGGGGCTCCCAACTTCGTGGGCGGCTGGCACTCCGGGGCGTGGGTTGGGAGGCGCTCACTCACGGTCCGCGGTAGGCACACTTATGATGGTGTGCGGGTCTAGGCTCTCGTCTCACCGACCGACGATAACTAAAGACTATACAGAATAAGCAAAGATTGCAACCAGACAAGGTGTTGTCAGATGCTCACCTGACTGGTGTGGAAACACCGATCCAAACTGGAGACGTGGGTGCGCCGGGAAGCGTGGGCATAAGCCTGCACGCTACAGCGATGATGCTTGACCTAAAAAGATTTGGGTTACAGCACTACACCTCTCGCTGGAGAGGGGATCTCGGGGTGGGGATTAATAAACTTACAACCAAACACTACTTCCACACAGGGAGGGGCTGTAAGCCGACCAGGCGGGGAGGGGGAGAGTGACTAGGAATTAAACGGATGGCCGTTGTCAGTTCTGCCCACCCTCTGAAACAGGGGACATGTGGTCAATGCTGGGGTTGCTGTGGACGCTCCTGAACTCCATTTGCGACGAGACTGATGGCAAAACGTCCGGGGTTGGCCCAGGAGGATGTCTGATATTTGGGAAGACTTCTAGTTGCCGGAATTAGTCGGGGTGGGGCCGTGATCAGGGACTATGTTCTCTGGTTCTGACTGCTTCGGCACCACAGTAGCAGGAAGACAAGGTCACTCCGGGCGCTCCTGGGCTCTGATTTAGGCGTGGCCAGAATCTCTAGATTCGTTGTCCAGTCCTCTTCGAACGGAGGTCTGCGGGGGCACTGGAGGAGGTCGGAGTAGACAGATAGGTCCCGAACAGTGAAAGGGTGTCTGTTCAGTCCCAGGGGGAACAAAACTGCGTACCATGGGAGAAAATTGAGAACTCTCTGCTCCGGATGCCGAACGGGGTTCCGCTTCTTGATCCTGGAAGTAGAATCGTCGTAGAAGATCTCAGCCAAGCACCGCTTCCAGATCTTCAAGGGGAGGGCCGTGGCAGTCTCTGCAAGTGGCTTCAGGTTGACAGTCGGGGAGAAGACGCGCAGTATGGGGAGATCGGCTCCTCCGGGCAGTCACGAGCTCAGAATGGGGCGAGACCACCACCGTTACGAAGAGGACAGGGAGAGGCTTCCGTCGGTATCACTTTTGCTTCCAGAGACGCCAGGATGAAGTTGTGGCCGGATCTGCAAGACTCTGGTACTCTACTGCCTGAGAACTGTGAAGTGCAGGTTGGAGATGGGAGGTGGGAGATGAGGTAAATGGGAGGGGAAAGGGGGTGGATGGGTGTGGAGGAAATCCTTGGGTGTTAGGGGGTATGGGAGGGGGCAAACCAAGGTGAGGGAGGGGGAGAATGGGGGCAGGAAGGTGGTCAAGCAGGCGGTGAGAGAGTGAGCTACGAATTTGGGACTAGGAGGGAGGGGAAGAGGGATGATGGTTTCCCTATTTGGGGTGGTCTATGGCTTGTGGGAGAGGAGAAAGGGAGGGAAAGTTAGTCAAAGTTATCTTGGGAGTTGGAGGATTTCATGGGGAAGAGGGAGGATTGTGTTGGGAAGAGTAATATTCTCCTAGGGAGAGGGAGAGATTTGGTGGGATGTGGGTGAAGGGTATGATGGCACCTAGGGAGAGGGGAAAGTTAGTGGAGGGGCAGCTTGGGTGGAGGTTGAGGTGGAGGAGGGAGAAGGAGTTTGAATTTGGGGGGGAAAGAGGGAGAAGAGAGAGAGAGAGGGAGAGAAAGAAGTGGGATTTTTATGGGAGACAAAGGATTGGAATTTTCATTCACTAATGCATCATTGTTACAAATGAGAGAGTGGGGTGGCCTATTTATAGGCACCCACTCTTTACATGACCAAAATGCCCTATACAACTAGACAAAAGACTAAGCATGTCCACTCAATCCTATGGGCCCATAACTAAGGTACTAAGGCCCAATTAAACATAATAAGAGAAATGGACTACTACAACATGACTCAACAAAGGAAATTACATAAAATATGACTCAATCAAAAGGAAAATAACACATGATCACATAGTTGGACCTCCTCAGAGCGATGCAGGTGATCCGAGCCATAGAGAGGGCTGTGAGATGCCCTCATCAAATCCCCCGAGGTGGGGAGAACTCGACCCCGTCGGGTATGGGTCCGCCTGGCTGTGATAGCGCTCCAAAATGTCCGGGTCAAGGCACAACAGATCCTCCCGACTCACCCAAGCATCCTCTGTCGGGGTGACGGTTCTTCCACCTCACCAGGTAGCGCCGGTACACCCTGTGCGTGGTAATGGTACTATGCTCATCCAGTATTTCCTCTACCTGCTCATGTTTGCCACTCAAACTAGGAAGTGGAGTCCCACTACGGGTGTCTCTCTCAAGGGGGGCCAATGGCTCAACCTCCTCACTGGGTCCCACCGCGGGGCCCTTGTAGGGTACCAAGTCCGCCATGTTGAAGGTAGGGTGTACCCCAAAACTCTCAGGTAAGTCCAGCTCATAAGCGTTACTGCCAAGTCGTCTCAAGACTCGAAAGGGTCCCGAACTTCGTGCCCTCAACTTAGACGCAGGCCCGAGAAGGAGCCGCTCCATCCTCACCATCACCAAGTCTCCCACTTGGAACTCGCGATGACGCCGTCGAGCGTATGCCTGCTTTTTGTAAGCCTCATTACTTTTCCCTATATGCTTGCGGATGTCATCGTGCAAGTCCTTGATATGTTGTGCAAAGGACTCAGCTGAGACTGACACTCTAGCATGTGGGGGAAGGGGAATAATATCTGAAGGCTTTCTAGGCCTATAAACATGCACGACCTCAAATGGACTCTTGCCTATGGACCTGTTGACAGAATCGTTGTAGGCAAACTTGGCCTGAGGTAAGAAGAGATCCCAATTCCCAGGGTGGTCCCCAACTAGGCAACGGAGCAAGTTCCCCAGACTTCGGTTGATGACCTCAGTTTGGCCATCGGTTTGAGGGTGGTAAGCAGTGGAGAATTTGAGGAGGGTTCCCATGACAGAGGGTTTTCCAAAAGTAACTGGTGAATTTTACATCCCGATCAGACACAATGGCCTTAGGTAATCCATGGAGTCGGACTACCGTATCAAAGAATAATCGCGCGACCCTAGAAGCTTCGGAAGTCTTGGAACATGGGATAAAGTGGGCCATCATGGAGAACCTGTCAACCACTACAAAGATGGAATCATGTTTACGCAAGGTCCTAGGTAGGCCAAGGATGAAGTCCATGCTCAAATCCTCCCAAGGTCTATCTGGGATGGGGAGGGGTGTGTAAAGTCTAGTGTTTTGCCTCACTTGCTTGGCCGAGGCACAAATGCGACATTGCCCCACAATGTTGGCCACATCCTTCTTGAGACTGGGCCAATGGAATTACCTCTCAACTAGCTCTATGGCCTTTTGGACCCCAAAGTGAGCAGCTAGGCCACCACCGTGTATCTCCCAAACTAAGAAGTCCCGAATTGAAGTTTGGGGTATGCATAGCCTAGCTCCCTTGAAAAGATACCCCTCTTGGAGTATGAATCCCTCATGTTCCTTGTGGGGCTGAGTGCAGAGGGTGTTGTAGTGAGTCCCAAAGTCAGGGCAATCTGGATACTCTTCTTTGATTCTCTCAAACCCAGTGACTTCTACCTGGGCATTGGAAAGTAAGGCTATCCTCCTACTTAGCGCATCGGCGGCGCGATTCTCACTACCCATCTTGTACTTAAGGTGACGTGATAGTCAATCAACTTGGGCAACTATCAAACTATATTTGCTATTTTAAGTGTTTTGTGTTAATGGGCCATATTAGTGGGCCTAGATGTGTGTTTTCTTTTGTAGTGGAAATAAAATATCCACGTCATGTAGTCTTTTTTTAAGTGTCTTTTAGTCTTCCCACTAGAGATATAATGAGTCTTAGGTGTTAGGTGTTAGTTGAAGTTTAATGAGTGTCTTTTGATTTTCTCTGTGGAGTCTATAAAGGTGACATGTAACCTCTCTTTAAGAGAGAATGAAGTTGAATCTAATTTTTAGAAAGTATCGTGAGGTGTGAAGCCTTGTATCTTTCGTGCTCTTCACCGAGAAGGAGATGGGGTGAGAAGCCCCCCCCCCCCCCCCCCGGGTGAGATGCCCGGCCATCCACTGCCCACCTCCTTTCCACCATCTTCCCTCTCACCACTCTCCCGTTCCCCACCATTGCCCGCCCCTTCCCCTTTCTCTTTCCTACAGCCACTCCCACAATGGTCTCGGGTGAGAAGCGTGGTTGCATTGTCTCCGTGACAGAGACGGGTGAGAAGCCCCACCCACGTCCTCCAACCCCGGTAATATCGTCGCCCTCTCTCCAGCCACCGCCAGCCCTGTAGCCGTCTCCCACCCTCCTTCCCGATAACTCTGCCACGGCACAAATGCCAACCAGACACAACACCACCCTACCCAGCTCCCACACCCCCCCCCCACCTACGCCCATCCACGCTGGTGAACCCCCCCTTTCTCCACCAACTCCTCTCTCTGCTCCCACTCTTGGCCGCACCCTTCCTCCCTCTCCCCTCCATTGGCCAGACCACACCTCACGCCCTCCAGCACTATGAAGCCTACGTCCAGTCCCTCTCCCCCCTTCTACTGCCACTCCCAAGCCTCCACCATGGTTGCCACAACCCACAGAGCTCAGAAAACAGAGCATTCTTACAACTGCCCCATCCCCTCGTCCAACCCTTCTCCAGCTGCAGTAGCAGTTCAGATGCAGCCTCCTCCCAACCCCCAAGTCCCACACCATCTTCTCCACCTGCTCCCATGGTTAACACCTCCCAACCATTCGCACCTCAGACATGCATGGCGGGAAGAAGAAGAAAAAAGAAAACAGAGCTCCGTTTTCACCATCTGTCCCATCACTGTTGGCCACAAAGTAGCTTCCCACCATGCCCACGTCTGCCATCCTCTCCACTCCCTTGGGCGGGCCCATCACCCCACATCTATCATCCCATGCCCATCCCTCACCACCCCCTTCTGGCCACCACCTCCTCACACTCGACACAGCAGAGCCCCTCACTCGCTCCCCCCCTCACACCCACCATCCATTCCCATGCAAACCACCCCACCTCACGTAACCTGCACTCCTCCCCCTGCTAACACCTCCTTGATACAAAGCTGCCACCCCCCTCTCCTTTGCTTCTCCTCACAAGCCCCATTCACGTAAACCCCCCAAGTCTCTTCTCCTCATTCCCTCACTCTCTCTTCCCCCCTACTCATCTCCCCCTCCCTTGTTGTTCTCTGCACACCCAGTACGCTGGACAGGCACCCATCCCCCACCTTCTCTCTCATTCTCTCTACTCTCTCCCTCTAACTTCTCTCTCTAAGCTCTGCCCATCTCTTGTCCGCTGCTACTGCCCCAGCCCCCACCCTCTAACTAACCAGCCGCCTTCCCCTCCATCACAACCATCAAATCCTACAAAACCCTCCCAGTACAGCCCACGGTGAAGAAAATCCCAAAACAAGGCATCGTTCTGAATTGCCGTCTTGTCTGCGGCTGCTACTTCGTGAAGCAAAGAGTGAGAAGCGGACAAGACCTGGCAGGCATGCACGTAGCCTATGTTGCCACGCTCCCTGTGGACTGCCCACTGGGCCCTCTCCTCGACAGGTAGCTGCCGCATCAACTCGGTTGGCCACGGTGGGAAAGGCTCAGGACAGGGGCCCATTTTGGGCTGCTGCACCGTCAGGCAGAAATGGGCTCCGCCCAGGGTGACGACTGCTCGGCCTCATCTGTAACAAGAGACCAGCGACCACTGCTTGCCCTTGCTGCGTCATCGACACAGCTCCCCTCGGCACTAGTGATCTGTTGAGGCTGCCTACTTCGGCATCCCCGACTGCTCTCGCCATCTAGCAATGCCAGCCTCGGGGGAAGCAAGTGTTACTGAGTTGCCATCTGATGCGTCCATGGAGATGCTCTACCCAGCCGGGATGTGTGGCAATAAGAGTGCAGCAGAAAAATAAAAAAAAACTACAATTATGCTCAACTTATCTCCTCTGCTTGAAAGGTAATTGATTTGTCGTACTTAGCAGGCTTGAGCAATGATACGTCTGAGCATCGAAGAGCAGCGAGCACTTATGAAGAATGTTGTAGCGACGTGTGGTGCTCAATTTTTCTCTTATCCATAATGTCTTGGAGCATTCAATCAGATATTGATTCGTATGACAAGTTAGAAGTGCAGGTTGACTTCGAGTCAATGAGAAAAGAAATATGATATTTTAAAATAGTAGAAGGAAATGGCAATGCACTTATTGTCTACGTGAGTGGTACCACCGGCAAACCCAAGGGTGTGGTTCACACACACAAGGGCTTAAGTGCTCAGGTTTAGATTTTGACAAAGGCCTTGGAATTTTCATCATCTGATCAAGCTCTACATTACCTACCCTTACATCACGTGCATGGCCACTAGTGCCTTCTCTCTCTCTCTCTTATGTTCTTTTTAAAAAAAAATGAAAGTTGGGGTGGCAGAAAAGATTTGAAAAAAAAGGGGGGTGATGAATTTGTTTCAAAAAAAAGTGACAAAAAGGAAAAAAGTGATGAGAAATATTTTTAGAGAAAAAAAAGGAGTGGATAAAATGGAAAGAAGATAAAATTTCGGGCCCAGATATTTGTATCACATTAAATGGTATCAGAGCTTAGGGAACCGAGCAGTTCCATCAGACCGGGATCCTGAGTTACGAGGTTCGAGGTCGAACCTCCTCCAAGCGGAGGGGTTTGACGGGATCGTCAATCAACTTGGGCAACTATCAAACTATATTTGCTATTTTAAGTGTTTTGTGTTAATGGGCCATATTAGTGGGCCTAGATGTGTGTTTTCTTTTGTAGTGGAAATAAAATATCCACGTCATGTAGTCTTTTTTTAAGTGTCTTTTAGTCTTCCCAATAGAGATATAATGAGTCTTAGGTGTTAGGTGTTAGTTGAAGTTTAATGAGTGTCTTTTGATTTTCTCTGTGGAGTCTATAAAGGTGACATGCAACCTCTCTTTAAGAGAGAATGAAGTTGAATCTAATTTTTAGAAAGTATCGTGAGGTGTGAAGCCTTGTATCTTGCGTGCTCTTCTCCGAGAAGGAGATGGGGTGACAAGCCCCCCCCCAGGTGAGATGCCCGGCCATCCACTGCCCACCTCCTTTCCACTGTCTTCTCTCTCACCACTCTCCCCTTCCCCACCATTGCCCGCCCCTTCCCCTTTCTCTTTCCCACAGCCACTCCCACAATGGTCTCGGGTGAGAAGTGTGGTTGCATTGTCTCCGTGACAGAGACGGGTGAGAAGCCCCACCCACGTCCTCCCACCCCGGTACTATCGTCGCCCTCTCTCCAGCCACCGCCAGCCCTGTAGCCGTCTTCCACCCTCCTTCCCTATAACCCTACCGCGGCACAAATGTCAACCAGACACAACACCGCCCTGCCCAGCTCCCACACCCCCCCACCTACGCCCATCCACGCTGGTGAACCCCCCCTTTCTCCACCAACTCCTCTCTCTGCTCCCACTCTTGGCCGCACCCTTCCTCCCTCTCCCCTCCATTGGCCAGACCACACCCCACGCCCTCCAGCACTATGAAGCCCACGTCCAGTCCTCTCCCCCTTCCACTGCCACTCCCAAGCCTCCACCATGGTCGCCACAACCCACAGAGCTCAAAAAATAGAGCATTCTTACAACTGCCCCATCCCCTCGTCCAACCCTTCTCCAGCTGCAGTAGCAGTTCAGATGCAGCCTCCTCCCAGCCCCCACGTCCCACACCATCTTCTCCACCTGCTCCCATGGTTAACACCCCCCAACCATTCGCACCTCAGACATGCATGGCGGGAAGAAGAAGAAAAAAGAAAACAGAGCTCTGTTTTCACAATCTGTCCCATCACTGTTGGCCACAAAGTAACTTCCCACCATGCCCACGTCTACCATCCTCTCTACTCCCTTGGGCAGACCCGTCACCCCACACCTATCATCCCATGCCCATCCCTCACCACCCCCTTCTGGCCACCACCTCCTCACACTCCACACAGCAGAGCCCCTCACTCGCTCCCCCCCTCATACCCACCATCCGTTCCCAAGCAAACCACCCCACCTCATGTAACCTGCACTCCTCCCCCTGCTAACACCTCCTTGCTACAAAGCTGCCACCCCCCTCTCCTTTGCTTCTCCTCACAAGCCCCATTCACGTAAACCCCCCCCAAGTCTCTTCTCCTCATTCCCTCACTCTTTCTTCCCCCCTACTCATCTCCCCCTCCCTTGTTGTTCTCTGCACACCCAGTACGCTGGACAGGCACCCATCCCCCACCTTCTCTCTCATTCTCTCTACTCTCTCCCTCTAACTTCTCTCTCTAAGCTCCGCCCATCTCCTGTCTGCTGCTACTGCCCCAGCCCCCACCCTCTCACTAACCAGCCGCCTTCCCCTCCATCACAACCATCAAATTCTACAAAACCCTGCCAATACAGCCCACGGTGAAGAAAATCCCAAAACAGGGCATCGTTCGGAATTGTCGTCTTGTCTGCGGCTACTACTTTGTGAAGCAAAGAGTGAGAAGCGGACAAGACCTGGTAGGCATGCACGTAGCCTCTGTTGCCACGCTCTCTGCGGACCTCCCACTGGGCCCTCTCCTCTGCAGGTAGCTGTCGCATCAACTCGGTTGGCCACGGTGGGAAAGGCTCAGGATAGGGGCCCATTTTGGGCTGCTGCACCGTTAGGTAGAAATGGGCTCCGCCCAGGGTGACGACTGCTCGGCCTCATCTGTAACAAGAGACCGGCGACCACTGCTTGCCCCTACTGCGTCATCGACACAGCTCCCCTCGGCACTAGTGATCTGTTGAGGCTGCCTACTTCAGCATCCCCGACTGCTCTCGTCATCTAGCAATGCCAGCCTCGGGGGAAGCAAGTGTTACTGAGTTGCCATCTGATGCGTCCATGGAGATGCTCTGCCCAGCCGAGATGTGTGGCAATAAGAGTGCAGCAGAAAAACAAAAAAAACTACAGTTATGCTCAACTTATCTCCTCTGCTTGAAAGGTATTTAATTTGTCGTACTTAGCAGGCTTGAGCAATGATACGTCTGAGCATCGAAGAGCATCGCGCACTTATGAAGAATGTTGTAGCGACGTGTGGTGCTCAATTTTTCTCTTATCCATAATGTCTTGGAGCATTCAATCAGATATTGATTCGTATGACAAGTTAGAAGTGCAGGTTGACTTGGAGTCAATGAGAAAAGAAATATGATATTTTAAAATAGTAGAAGGAAATGGCAATGCACTTATTGTCTACGTGAGTGGTACCACCGGCAAACCCAAGGGTGTGGTTCACACACACAAGGGCTTAAGTGCTCAGGTTTAGATTTTGACAAAGGCATTGGAATTTTCATCATCTGATCAAGCTCTACATTACCTACCCTTACATCACGTGCATGGCCACTAGTGCCTTCTCTCTCTCTCTCTTATGTTCTTTTTTAAAAAAATGAAAGTTGGGGTGGCAGAAAAGATTTGAGAAAAAAGGGGGGTGATGAATATGTTTCAAAAAAAAGTGACAAAAAAGAGAAAAGTGATGAGAAATATTTTTAGAGAAAAAAAGGAGTGGAGAAAATGGAAAGAAGATAAAATTTCGGGTCCAGATATTTGTATCACATCATAAGGGCAAAGGTATGGTCATGAATGTATTCTACCCAACGAGCATGACGGGCATTGAGCTTTTGTTGGGTGTTGAGGTACTTCAAGGCCTCATGGTCAGAGAAGATCACAAACTCCTTGGGTAGGAGGTAGTGCCTCCAATGCCAAAGGGATTGAACCACAGCGTAAAGCTCCTTGTCATATGTGGAGTACCTAGTCCTAGCCTCACAAAGTTTCTCACTAAAATAGACTACTAGGTGACCCTCTTGGCTAAGAATGCCTCCAATCCCTACCCCAGATACATCACAAGTGACCTCGAAGACTTTAGAGAAGTCGGGTAGGCAAAGGATCGGGGCTTGGGTCATCCTTTCCTTAAGCTTTAGGAATGCTTTGGAGGCTGCCCTAGTCCACACAAAAGCGCCCTTCTTGAGACCATCAATGATAGGGGCTGTTATGGTACTAAACCCACGAATGAATCTCCTATAGAAGGTGGCTAGCCCATGAAAGCTCCGGGCATCGTGGAGAGTCTTGGGCTCGGGCCATTCTAGAATGGCTTGGACCTTCTTGGGGTCCATGGATACCCCTTGGGCCGAGACAATGAATCCTAGGAATGCCAATTGATTGGTCATGAAGTGACACTTCCCGGGGTTAGCAAAGAGCATCTCTTTCCTAAGAATAGTGCACACCTGTTTGAGGTGATCGAGGTGGGCTTCCTTGGATTGGCTATATATGAGAATGTCGTCAAAGTAGATGACAAGGAAGATGCCAATGAAAGGCCGAAGGGCCTCAGTCATGAGGCGCATGAAGGTGCTTGGTGCATTAGAAAGGCCAAAGGGCATGACAAGCCATTCATAGAGACCGTCCTTGGTTTTGAAGGCGGTCTTCCACTCGTCCCTGGGCCTAATGGGAACTTGGTGGTAGCCATTTTTGATATCGATCCTGGAGAAGATGGTGGCTCCAGCAAGCATATCTAGCATGTCATCTAGTTGAGGGATGGGAAACCTATATTTAACTGTGATCTTGTTGATGGCTCGGCTATCCACACACATGTGCCAAGTTCCATCCTTGTCGGGTGTGAGAAGAGCCGGGACGGCACATGGGCTTTTGCTAATGCGGAGGAAGCCCTTCTTGATGAGCTCCTCAATTTGCCTCCTAAGCTCGGCATGCTCGGTGGGGTTGAGGCGATAGTGGGGGAGGTTGGGTAGGGTAGCTCCGGGCACAAGGTCGATGGCATGTTGCACATCGCGCATGGGGGGTAGCTTATCCGGAAGCTCATCGGGGAACACATCATGGAAATCCTCAAGGAGTTGTTGGACCTCTATTGGGTGTGGGTCGGTTGGGGTGGATTCCCCAAGGCAAATGACAATGGCGCACACTTGTCCCCCTTGGTTGACTTCTTCCTCAAGTTCTTTCCTAGTGATGAGGTGTAGGCTCCTAGTAGTCTCAATGGTCAAACTAGGGCTAGGATTTGATGGGGTAGAGTTTGGGGTAGAGGGAGGGGTGGAGAATTCCTCTAGGGGAGGAGGTGTCTCCTTGGGGAGGGAGCGGGGTGGTGAAGGGTTGAGTTGTGTTCTCTTCCCCTCATGGGTGAAAATGCAAGTGTTCGTCCTCCCAAGGAAGGTAGCATCTACGTCATAGATCCAAGGTCACCCTAGGAGTATGCTCCCTACTTCCATGGGTAGAATGTCACACCACACTTGGCCTTGGTAGGATTGAAAGGTGATGGGGACAAGGCAGCGAGTGCTAATGGGTACGGATGTAGCATCAATCCATGCTACTCGATATGGTTTTGGGTGGGAGAAAATGGTAAGGCCTAGAATTTTGACGGTGTCGGGGGACACCACATTCACACTACTCCCATTGTCCAAGATGACCTTCCTAGCATGATTCCCTATCCGGATGTAAGTATGGAAGATGGTGTTTCTTCTCCAATCATGTTCTTGGGCTTGAGTGAGGGTGCACCTAACCACTCCAAGGTGAGGGTCGGTGGGTGGAGGAGTGTGTTCTTCATTGGCCTCTATGTAGTGGTTCTCATACTCTTCCTCCCAATCGGGAGAGGGTTCATACACTTCAACCTCTTCCTCAAATCCGGCTTGGGGTAGGGGGTTCGTCTCCTCAATGAGCAAGCTAGATGCGCCCTTGGTGGGGCATTTATTGGCAAAATGTCCATACCCAAAGCACCTAAAGCATTGCTGTCCAGTTTGGTGGTTTGGGGCAGCCCTAGTGTGAGGGGGAGTGAGTGTCGGATTGGGCCTATTGGGAGTTGGGTTGGTGGGCCCATTTGTGGGGTGAGGTGGTGGGGTGCCACTAGGAGGGGCTGCCCGGGTGGGAGGAGCTCCCATGGGGGTGGGAAGGAGACCTCTTTGGGGAGGTGGGGGGTTGGACTGAGGTGCCATGGCTCTGGGGTCCATCCCCCGAGGGGAAACCATTCGAGTGTATCGGGAGAATTTCTCGGCGTCCCGGGCTACTTGGTAGGCTTGCTCTAAAGTGGTCACTTGACGCATGAAGAGCTCCTTTTTTATGTGGAATTGAAGCCCATTCCTAAAGCGGAAAAGTGTGACTGTGGGATCCTCTTGGACTCCGCACTTAAGAAGGTAGTAGTCAAATTTCTCAATGTACTCCATAACGGTCTTTCCTTTTTGGGTCAAGGATTGCCACTCATCTAGGAGGTTTTGATGGTAGGAGGGGGGGACATATTTGAGTTTGAGTTGTTCTTTCATAGCCCCCCATGTGGTGATGGGAGGTTCCCTCCTAACTATCTGCAATCCCTCAACGTTCAACCAATGGGTCTTGGCTAACTTGGTAAGTTGCATTTTGGCAAGTCAGACTTTCCTATCCTCGGTCATGGGATACCAATCAAAATATTGGTCCATAGTTGCCTCCCAATCCAGGTAGATGCTTGGGTGATGGGACCCATCAAAGGTAGGGACATCAACTTTCACAAGTCTCATGAGGTGATCATCCGGGTTATCCCGGGGGGGTCTATCATCTCTCCTTGGGGGTGGGTCCCTTTCCGGCTCGGGTGGGTGGTCACGGTTGAGCTCTCTTATGGCTGGTCCCTTACGTGGAGGAGGTGCCCTCCGATCAACCACCCTTGGGGCTGGTCTATTTTCCTCAAGTTGCTCAAGTCGGGCCGTTATGTCATCAAGCCGCCCTAAGATATTAGTCATACCCTCTACAAGGAATCTAATGTGATCGGGGAGCTCATGCTCGTTGGGGGCAAGATTCCCTTGGGGATTGGGATTCATCGGGGAATTGGAAGATGATGTGTTGGATTGATAATGGATCCCACTATGGGTGGTCATGCAATGCTGGGTGGGCTATGCACGGGTGCACGTGTACACCAATTAACGACCTAGTGTGAAGACGCCCAAGACTAGACTTGTGAGGACAAGTCGATAACCGCTCTGATACCACTTGATGTTGCACAGCCCACGGGTGATAAAAGGGGGGACTTGTTGAACCTAAGACCTAGACCCACAAGCATACAAAGAAGAAGGCGGGCTCACGCTAGCAACTCACTCGCACGGCACACACGATCTCCCGATGGTGACCGAGGAATGATGGCGAGGGTCCGAGGTGTGACCCAATCGATTCTACAGACCTAGAGGGCTTAGGCAGACCCCTAAGGGCCTGGGGCTCCCAACTTTGTGGGCGGCTGGTACGCCGGGGCGTGGGTTGGGAGGCACTCACTCATGGTCCGCGGTAGGCACACTTATGATGGTGTGCGGGTCCGGGCTCTCATCTCACCGACCGACGACAAGTAAAGACTATACTAAATAAGCAAAGATTGCAACCAGACAAGGGGTTGTCAGATGCTCACCTGACCGGTGTGGAAACACCGATCCCAACCGGAGACGTGGGCGTGCCGGGAAGTGTGGGCATACGCCTGCATGCTGCGGCGATGATGCTTGACCTGAAAAGATTTGGGTTACAGCACTACACCTCTCGCAGGAGGGGGGATCTCAGGGTGAGGATTAATAAACCTACAACCAAACACTACCTCCACATAGGGAGGGGCTGTAAGCCGGCTAGGCAGGGAGGGGGAGAGTGACTAGGAATTAAACGGACGGTGGTTGTCAGTTCTGCCCACCCTCTGAAACAGGGGACAGGTGGTTGATGCTGGGCTGCTGTGGCCGCTCCTGAACTCCATTTGTGACGAGACTGATGGCAAAACCTCCAGGGTTGGACCAGGAGGACGTTTGATTTTTTGGAAGACTTCTGGTTGCCGGCGTTAGTCGGGGTGGGGCCGTGATCAGGGACTCTGTTCTCTGGTTCTGACTGCTTCGGCACCACAGCAGCAGGAAGACAAGGTCACTCCGGGCGCTCCTGGGCTCTGATTTAGGCATGGACGGAATCGCTGGATTCGTTGTCGAGTCCTCTTCGAACGGAGATCTGCGAAGGCACTGGAAAAGGTCGGATCATACAGATAGGTCCCGAACAGTGAAAGGGTGTCTGTTCAGTCCCAGGGGGAACAGAACTGCGCACCCGGGGGAGAAAATTGAGAACTCTCAGCTCCGGATGCCGAACGGGGTTCCGCTTCTTGATCCTGGAAGTAGAATGGTCGTAGAAGATCTCAGCCAAGCGCTGCTTCCAGATCTTCAAGGGGAGGGCCGTGGCAGTCTCTGCAAGTGGCTTCAGGTTGACAGTCAGGGAGAAGATGCGTAGTCTAGGGAGATCAGCTCCTCCGGGCAGCCACGAGCTCAGAATGGGACGAGACCACCGTCGTTACGAAGAGGACAGGGAGATGCTTCTATCGGTATCACTTGTGCTTTCAGGGACTCCAGGATGAAGTAGTGGCCGGATCTGCAAGACTCTGGTACTCCGCTGCCTGCGAACTGTGAAGTGCAGATTGGAGATGGGAGGTGGGAGATGAGGTAAATGGGAGGGGAAAGGGGGTGGATGGGTGTGGAGGTAATCCTTGGGTGTTAGGGGGTATGGGAGGGGGAAAACCAAGGTGAGGGAGGGGGAGAATGGGGGCAGGAAGGTGGTCAAGCAAGCGGTGAGAGAGTGAGCTACGAATTTGGGACTAGGAAGGAGGGGAAGAGGGATGATGGTTTCCCTATTTGGGGTGGTCTAGGGCTTGTGGGAGAGGAGAAAGGGAGGGAAAGTTAGTCAAAGTTATCTTGGGAGTTGGAGGATTTCATGGGGAAGAGGGAGGATTGTGTTGGGAAGAGTAATATTCTCCTAGGGAGAGGGGGAGATTTGGTGGGATGTGGGTGGAGGGTATGATGGCACCTACAGGTCAATGTGATACAGGTCGATGCACATACTATAGCATGCATAGTAAGGTCGATTCACATTTGCATCTAAGGTCGATGCATGTTTTGAGATCATGTGATACAGGTCAATGCACACACTGTAGCATACATAGTAAGGTCGATGCACATGCCAAAGACCTGCAACTAAGGTCTATGCACCTCATACCACCACAAGACCAAGAGGTCGGTGCACATGCAGAGGTTCTGCACTGTCGTGGTCGGTGCACATATGCAGTCAAGTCTGGAAGGTCGATGCACATCCCACAGCATTGAACACTTAGGTCGGTGCACACATGCAGCCTAGTCCAGAAGGTCGGTGAACATGTTGAAGACGTGCGACTAAGGTTGATGCACATGTTGAAGACTTGGACTAAGGTCGATGCACATGAGGACTTTATGTTCAACAAAGGTCGCGCACATGTCCAAGGTCGATGCACATTTGTATGAAAGGCCTGTGCAACTTCTTCTAAATTGCTAGGAAGGTCGATGCACCTTATCCATTTCAGAAGAAAGGTCTGTGCAACTTTTTCCAGTCTGCTATCTCAAGGTCTGCGCATATGTCCAAGTCTGTGCACATGAAGGAACCAAGGTCTGTGCATGTTTGATAAAATGCCTCAATGAAGAAGAAAGGTATGTGCATGTTTTGCCCCCAACTTTACAAGGTCTAAGCATACTCCAAACCAAGGTCTATGCATGTTTGCCTTTAGCATAAGAAGAACAAAGTGTTTGATGAAATGCCTCAATGAATAAGAAGGTCTACCTCTGTCTTCCCAGAAGCATTGCAAGCCAATTTTCTGTCAGATCAAGTGGGCCATCTAGAGAGAGAAAATAGGTACTGCAAGTGTCTAAATACCTGGATTTCGAGGTCTGTATGGATTACCCATGTTGGACTTTTGTTCCATTCATCATTACCCTACCAGAACAACATTGTTTGGTGGTTGTTTCTGTCAGAATCCATACCTAGGACTGACTCCTGTCAGGACCACCTTTCTGATGTCATTAAATGGGGTATGGTCTTAGAAAAGTATAGTGAGAAGAAAGTCAACCAGAGCCGATAGGAATGCAGACTGCAAGTCATCTCTCTCTGAGGGTCATTAAATGCTCAGATTTTGGAGATCAAGAGGGGTCTTTGTCAAGTATTTTCTGTTGGCTGCCAAAAGAGATGGAGTCTAAAACACTTCTCCTTGTCCCTACTGGACAAATTAAAGGACAGAGTTTTGGAGGGAAAATCTCCTCTTCTAGGCACACATATTCATGCAAAGTGTTGCATCATATGGTCTGCTACCAGCCTGCCACTGTCCTACCATTCTAGCTACCTTGGAATGCACTCAAGTACACCATCGGCGCATGCTTCAAGGAAAGAAGACTTTGCAGGGAAAATCATTGCTGCATGATCTAATGGAAGACCTTATGGCGGGAAAATTTTCCCCAAGCTTTCCTATATATATGAAGCTTCCTCAACTGAATAAGCCGCTGCTGCTACTATTGCCGCTGCTGCCCAGAGAGAGCCACGCCCTTGAGCCTCTACAAAGAACATCCTTGAGAACCGTGTGAGAGTAGCCCAGCACTAGCTCGACTTAGTCCAGTGCTGTAAAAGAAGAGGAAAAGAGAAGCCTTGAGATAGAGAGAGAGCAGCCCTGCAGTCTACTTGAGCCTGAAGAATCAGATCTTCAGATCTAAAATTTGTAGCTGCAGTCTCCAGCTTCCAAATCTTCATCTAAATCTTCAGCTGGTGTTTTCTTCTTGTCCTTGTGGTTTTCCCACTGCACTTGCAGTGAGTTTTATTTTGTGTTTTTCGTTCTTCTTGTATTGTCCCTACCGGTTTGTGTGCAAGAAGACAGACGGAGGTGTGCTCCGGTCTGTGGAGAACCGTCCCTACCGGTTTTGTGTGTAGGAAGACAGACGGAGGTGTGCTCCGGTCTGTGGAGAACCGTCCCTACCAGTTTTGTGTGTAGGAAGACAGACGGAGGGTTTTCCATTCTGTGGTTTTGGGGCATGTCCCCGGTCAAGCTGTGTGTCAGCAGGAAAGCCTCATCGGGTGTGGTAAGGGGTGGACGTAGGTTGCGGGTTTGCAATCGAACCACCTTAAAAGTCTCTGTGTTGTGGGTTGTGCATCTTGTAGGTTTGCTCCATATCTTCTATCCCCGTTCACAGATTGGTGTGCTTGCTTGATTGCATGTAATCTTGTTTATCTCCATCGCACACTCAAGCTTTGTGGACTGCGCATTCTTGTATACACTTCATTTATTCCTTGGATGGTACTAGCATTCCCTTGGCTGCCTGCTACATCTTTGCACTCAGGCACTAGGGAGCATTCTCCATCAAATGAGGATCACATTGCTTACACACACACATGCACTCGGGTTGATCACCATAGTGTACACTCTAGCTAGTTCGGCATGGTTTCAAGCAAACACCTTGTTCACACACATATCAGAGATTTATTGAGCAGCACCTTAACGTGTACCTCGACCTGTGTAGTCCTTGGACCGCCGTTTACACTTAAGCCATTCCGTTTAATTCTGCTGTGCATTGTGCCTAAGTGATTCAACTACTTTATAGGAGTGGTTTATGCTTTTGGTAGCCAAGTTTTAAATAGGCCAAAGTTCTTGATAGAATCTATTCAACCCCCCTTCTAGATCCAATTGCACCTTGAGGGACCCAACATGTTTTATCGGTAGTTATTTTCGTGGCATGGGTCGTGTCTCCTTTCCTTGTGAGACGTAAGCGATGATGCCTTGTTTCGGAGGTGTCGGACTTGTGTTCACTTGTGTGCCATGCTCATTTTGTAGATCGGTATGTCTTGAGATCCAGAGTGTGTGCCTGTGATTGTGGTATGGTAGTGTCTCTCTGAAATGTGTTTTTCGAGAATTATGTTATCATGCTTTGTGTCTGAGGTTTGGCTGATGCTTGGAGAGCGTAGCCAGTGTTTTGGGTTTGTTCTTCCCTTGTTAGCTCCTTGAATTTCGAGGATGAAATTCCTTTAAGGGGGAGGACTATAATATCCTGGATTCTTCGGATCGGAATCGGAGAACTTTCAGATCGCTTTCGTGGGTCCTGATACGTGTTTTAAGATCCATGCGTGTTTTTCCCTTGTATAACTTGTGAAACCCTGTGGAGAGTTGATCGTTGAGTTTTACTACTCAAGGACGCTATAGGTGCGTTGTGCTCGTTCCGAGGATCGCGAAAACTATTTTTACTTATTTTTTTGAATTTACAGATTTTTATGCAGAAAATTGGATTTTAGGAAAATTGCATAATTTACTAATTTCTTTTTTCTTCTTAACCCTTCTCTCTCTCCTCTCTCTCCCCTCACGTCTCTCATTTCTCTCCCTCCGTTCTCTCTCCTCTCTTCTCCTCTGACTATGGGGCGCACGACCGTGGCGAGGTGGTGTTAGTGTTGGTGTGCTACAGGCCAATTTCGGGTCGGGTAGGCCCAATAGTTGTACGATCTTGTTCATTATTAATAAAGTGGTATTTGAGCGTAAATATGCGATTGTGTATTACTTTATGATATCCCTAGGATATGTGGTTGTAAAGTCAGTTCGAGATGGGATCTCGAATATGAGACTGACTTTACATGGACGCATACCTTAAACTGTTCCTGGTTGGAGGGTAATCACTCGGGGACTTTGATTACCTATTAAACCAGTACACATGATGTGTCACTGACCAGTCTCATGGTCATTGGTGCGGGGCACCAACACATATGTGTAGGTGTATGTCCTTGGAGGATGTACACTGAACTGATCCGCTATTGGATCTTCAGATGGTTGATTATATCTAATATCAACTGAAGATCCAACGGTCTCAGTAGCATCGTTGGTCCTTTGACCTGAGACATTGATCGGATCTTACACGAGGACTGGAATGGTTTAATTACTTGGCTAAGTGACTTTAACCATAAGTCATGAGTTGCCGAGTCATTAACCACTCCAGGATACGTGTGAAGATCATCAATGGTCAAGAGGGGATCGCTCACTATCGGGTATATATCAGACAGTTAATGGGTCATGACATTGACGCTCCGTTAAATCCCTGGCCAGGGTCGTGTGAGTTCATTTAGAACGGATATCATACACTATAAGGAGGTCATGGTCAAATGGCACGATCATGAGGTTTGACAGAAACCGTACCCTCGATCGTATCAGACTCATAGAAGGAGCGAGGGATTATATCGATGCGGTAACTGTGGACTTACAGGTACCAGACAGGCTGGTTTAAACCCGACGTCCTCTAGGATCACGCGGATTTGCTTGACCCAACGTGATCGAAGGTTCATAATGAATTAAACTATTATTCGGCTCTAGTAGAAGCGAATAATACGTTTAATTTACTTCTAATTGGGAATTAGAAGTTGATGGGCCTTAAACTAGAGTGACTATGGACCTAGAGGATCACACACAATGGATTCTTGGGTGACGGATTATTATTATACAAATGTATGTATTATTTCCTTTTTAGTTCCTTTTGGAAAGGAGTGTAAATAGAGCTTAATACATATGTATAATAGAAGAAAGGATATATATACAGTTTCGGTCTTTTGGCGCCCTTTTAGAAATGGCCAACACTCTATATATATGGCATCCTACGTGAGCTCATTCTAACTCTCTTAGCTTAACCAAGCATTAAGGGTTAAGAGAGGAGGATTAGCTCCTCCCCCCTTTTCCTCCCTCTTGCTCTCTCTTTCCAGAAGGTGAAAGGGTCGGGGAAGGTCCGTGTCGGGGGGTACCGTCGCTGCGCAAGGGTCCGTGTGGATCTGCTCTAAAGGCCATGCATCTGTGCGACTCGGTATTCTGCATCAGGCATAGCGGACAGCGTCGTTCCGCGCAAGGTGAAATACGCAACCCGTAGTTAGGGGTTGGGGTGATTAAAACACCGATTAGAACATAGATCTAGGATTCCATAGCACTGGGATCGGGCAAAATAAATTTTTGTTATCCGCTGCGTTGCCCGTAGGTGCTGTGCGAAACCTTACAGTGGTATCAGAGTCAGGTTGGCGCTCTAATCGGTGTTTTATCGTCGTATAGAACCATGTTTTAGGGGAATTAAATGCTTCAATTGTTATTGATAGAAGGGGATGCTGGGCATCTCTGTTCTTCAAGGATGCTGGGGATCGCTGGAGCAAATTTTTTAAAAAAAAAAAATTTTGTGGCCCGTTTTGGGCGCTGACCAGCGGGGGCGGCCACTCGCCAGCGGCGTCCGCGTGGCGGGCGCCGCAAGCGGCGCCCGCAACGCGGATCCCGCGTTCCGGGCGCCTGCGCGCGCAGGCGCATCCCCCGCGGAATTTTTTTTAATTAAAAAAAATTTACTTTTTAGTTTTTAATTTATTGTGCTCAGATATATAATGATATATGGGATATATATATATGAAAATGCACAGTAAATTAATTAGAATTTTATCTCGTAGGTTTTTTTTTTTTAGCCACCAGCCCCCAGCATCATTAAACTGGTCGAGTGCACGTTTCCCCATAAGAGAAACCTGTTCTCACTCCTCCAGCAAGATACCGTGGCCATTATTGTATATATGTATAAGTACAAAGTCAACGGGGCATACCCCTGGTTGGTACAGCCTCCCACAGGAGGAAAAATATGCTATAAGCAAGGATGCATAAAGCCAAAGACTATGAGAATCCAAACCAAGAAAAGATGAGCAAAAAAATTCTGTACACAGAGAGCTAGAGAGTAAAGTGAAACCGCAGAATAACTCCTAATCTTCCAAACTACCAGTCAAAGCCATTAGACTTTTCTTATTCTGATATTAGGCAGGCCAATAGCATCTGCGATGGCATAACCTTTAGCAATTGCAGGAAGCTCTCGAACCGATCGAAATTCCATATTTCTGCCCATGATGATGCATAATTTGCCAATGCATCAGCAACCTGGTTTGCCTCTCTGTAAGAATGAATAATCGGGCAATGGAGAGAAGAGTGCAAATTTAACAAATGTTGCCACCAAGGTAATAAGGACCAAGGAGGAGCTTTCTTGGAGTTAAGTAAGCCAACCAGGGAAAGGGAATATGTACAAACAGCTTCTAACTGTATGTTATGTAATTTAGCCAACCGAAGACCATCAAGAAGAGCACGGCCCTCTGCAGCCATATTTGAACCATGACCATAGAAATAGGCAAATCCCAGAATTAAGAAACCCCGGAAGTCTCTGATGCATCCTCCCCCCCAGAGATACCATGATTACCTTTACATGCGCCATCCACATTTAAGATGAAACCTGTGGCAGGGGGGGTCCATCTTATAAGAGTGCACTTTGAGTTCTTACAAGAGATTTTAATACCATGTCTGAGGAGTTGTTTCTGATATTCTGAATTAACACCTTGCTTAAATTTAATCTGACCAACCACATAAGCAGTCTCCGAAGAGATAGAGTTAACCATTCTCATTCCATTTATTTGCTGCCCTTCAAATCTAGCAGAGCATCTACTTTTCCATATTTCCCATACAATCAGACTGGCAATAATAAGCCGAATGAAGTCTTTTGGCTTATTTCTAATAGTCTTGTTGACAATTAATTCCAATCTTCTTATGATGCTGTCTTCATTCAAACAATTACAACTGAAAAAAGAAGCAAAATTACTCCATAACAGATTAGCAATAT
This sequence comes from Amorphophallus konjac, assembly GCA_022559845.1. Lineage (NCBI taxonomy): Eukaryota > Viridiplantae > Streptophyta > Magnoliopsida > Alismatales > Araceae > Amorphophallus > Amorphophallus konjac. The sequence continues at coordinate 312,906,184 of CM040121.1, forward strand.
CACTCTTTATGAATAAGTGCTTTTCTGTCTCTTTTTCAAAAGAAATAAGGCAACAATTGCACTTGGAGGCCATCATAATACCATTCTGTTGAATAAGGCTGTCAACAGGAATAGCATGATTCAAAACTTTCCAGCAGAATAGAGATGCCCGAGGAGAGATTCTACTATGCCAAAGATTTTTCCAATGAGGATTAAATCTGACATTCTGTCCTTTCAACAAAGAGTATGCAGTTTTCAAACTGAAATCCCCTGATCTAGTATAAGCCCATACTGGGATATCATCACCTGTTTGAGTATTAAAGCTTTGTATCTGCTCTTTCATGCTCTGATCATCTATGATACCCCAGATAGGGTGCTGGTGATTTTCTATAACTTCCTTCACTGAACAGTTGTCAAACCCCTGAGAATTCAATGCTATAGCTTCTGTAAGAGGTCTCCCCTTAAACCAATTATCTTTAAGAAAATTAGTATTGGCTCCATCATAGACCACCATTCTATACCCTGAAAGAAACAACCTCCGAGCCTTCTCAAAATCCAACACTTTAATTCCTGCAGGGAAAGGAATTCTACTTGTTGCAATATGTTGATTATGCAAATACTTACTCCTCATAAACCTGGCCCACATAGATGTATTATGAATAGTATTCCAAATCAACTTAATATAGAAACACATTTGTGAATCTGACAGACTTCTAATTCCCAGACCTCCTTCCGTGATGGGGCTGCAAACCCTGTCCCAAGATACCTAATGCTTTTTTTTAACAGATTCCATGCCCTGCCAGAAAAAATTGGAGCAAATTCTCCCTATGTGTTTTATAATAGTGTAAGGAATAGAAGCCGCTGCAGCAGTATATAAAGGAATAGTAGATAGCACAGCTTTAATTAGCACCAGCCTCCCAGCCTGAGATAGAAGTTTGCTTTGCCAACCAGCAAGTTTATTACTCACCTTATCAATCAAATATTTGAAGTGAGGGATCTTAACTCTACCCTTAAAGAGAGGGATACCTAAATAGGTAATGCTTCCACTTTTATGATGAAAGCCAGAAATTTGATTCATCTGAGCAGCAGTTCTATTGGACATCTGGTTTGCTGTGATAAAGCAACTTTTATGTGCATTAATCCGTTGCCCCGAGGAGGTCTCATACTTCCTCAAAAAATTCAGCAGATGTTTAAAAGAAGCTAATCCACCACTCATAAAAATAAGAGTGTCATCCGCATAAAGAATATGAGATATAGGCTGCACTCTACGAGGAAGATGATAATACTTACATAGACCAGTGTGATAAACATTCCGAAGACCTCTGCTTAATACTTCCTCAAATAGAATGAATAATGCCGGGGCAAGGGGATCCCCTTGTCTAATCCCTCTTGAGGATCTGAAGTATCCATGAATCTGACCATTAAAGGCTACTGAAAACCAATTATTTACCAGCATTTGGGATATAAGGGAAACAAACCTGCTGCAAAAACCAAACTTTTTAAGAACTAAGAAAAGAAAATCCCACTCCATATGATCATAGGCCTTCACCATATCCAGCTTGATAATCATGTTGTGACCCCTAACTGGTCTGTCAAGCTCCATAAACAGCTCCTTTGCCAGCAAAAAATTGTCAACAATCTGTCTGCCACTAACAAATTCACTCTGTTCCTCAGAAATTATAAGTGGAAGGATCGGTTTCAATCTTTCACAAATAATCTTTGAGACAATTTTGTAAGTGAAATTACATAAACTGATGGGTCTGAAATATGCAAAAGAATCAGGGCTTTTGACCTTAGGAATCAGACTGATAATAGTAGATGTCACCCCCTTGGGCAAGCCTCGACCAAGGAAAAAACTCTGAGTGGCTTGGATCACCTCTTCTCCAACAATATCCCAGCAATGAGAAAAGAAACTCCCTGTGAAACCATCAGGGCCTGGTGAACTATTTCCAGACAATGCAAGCATAGCACTTTTCACTTCCTCGGCTGTAGGTATGGAGCATAATAAACTATTGTGTGCATCATTTATCAAAGAAGGAATAGTGGAGAATAGGCCCTCATCAATAACATGTTGTTCAGTAGTCAGATGTGCCTTGAAAAATTCCACTGCTCTTTCTGCTAAAATGCCCTGATCAGTAACCCATTCTTCATTTATCTTCAATTTCTGAATGAAGTTTCTCTGCCTTTTTATTTGTGTATATTGATGGAAAAATTGGGTATTTCTATCCCCACATGTAATCCAGTCAACCCGGGCCTTTTGAAACCAAAATAACTCCTCTCTGTATAAAATGAGCCTGAGATCTGCATTAGTTTTATGGAGCTTCATTCGATTTTCTGATGTAGGATTATCATCATATAATTCTTGAGCTTGTCTGACTAAAGATTCTGTGAGATTTTTGGCCTGAAATATGTTTCCGAAAACTTCTTTATTTCAGACTTTAAGATCAGCCCTCAAACATTTCAGCTTAGTCTGCAAGTTTACAAACAGATGACTGTGAGAAACACTATAGCTTGCTCATTGATTTTTCACAAAAGTCAAGAAGTGCTCATGAGTATGCCACATTTGTTGATACATAAATCTTCCTGGAGAGTGCACAGCAGGATTCAAAGTAATTAGTAAGAGAGTATGGTCTGAAGTTCCTCGGATTAAATGTCTGACTGACAGAAGATTTGAAGACCTAGCCCACATAGGATTAAAGAAAACTCTGTCAAGGCGAGCTTGAATATTAGAACCACCAGTCTGATTATTCATCCAAGTATAATTGGAACCAGTAAAACCAGCATCCACAAGACCAGTTGCAGTAATAAAACCCTGAAAATCAATCATTGCTGCCATGGAGGACAAAGACCCACCTCTTTTTTCCTCCGGAGTAACAATGCAATTGAAATCACCTCCCAACACCCAGGGGGTACTTACAGTCTGACTAAAAGCCATGAGGGAATCAAACATTTCTCTTCGTTCATAGATGTTACATGAAGCATAAATGGCTGAAAATAACAGAGCACTATTATCACTACCTTTGATAGCCACAGTTAAATACTGTGGGTGAACTTCAATAACCTCAACACAAACGTGAGATTTGTAAAACAGCCAAATTTTTGATTCATCACCATTGTTTCCAAGTGGTTCTTGCATTCTAATATGCCGAGCTACTTTCTTAGCTCCGCTAAAATGTATGTGAGGTTCAACAATAGCAGCTAGACTAATGTTATTAGCCTGAATATGTTGAGCCAAATTCCTAACAGTAGCTTTATTGCCTATTCCTCTGACATTCCAAACAAGGGCCGAGTTAAGCAATTGCATTGGCATCAGAAAATTGTGACAGAGTAACCTTACTTTTGGCTTTCGCCCTTGTCAGCCTGCCATCAGTGAACAGAACTCCAGAAATCAAGACATCATTTCTTTTTGCATCCGAAGTCTGAGAGCTAGCAATTTCATTCCCTTGATCCATCATCCTAATATTTTCTGAAGCAGACAATTTAGAAACAGTTTCTAAACTATAGAGAGTGGCAACCTCTTGTTTCTTCAATGTAAAATTAGGGAGCTGCATCATAGTATTATTAAAATGAGAAATCTCTTCATTACATTGGAAAGGTGATAGTTCCTTTGTATTTGGAACTTCTTCAATCCGAGGTAATTGCACCATGGACTTAACCCTGCTGATAGAATCTTTAGTATAAACAGATGATGATGGGCCAGAAACAGTGCCTTTCTCCATCTCGGTACAATGGGGACTGGAACGTAAATTCTCATCAGAAACCAACTTAATGTGGGAAAATTCTTCCCCATCCCCAGAACCATCAGAATCAATTCTTAATACTGAGAAGTATTTCCATCCTTAATTGCCATTTCAGGCTGGGCCAAAGGAGACCTAGGCCTGTACTCCTGTCGATAGATCCTGGTGTTCACAAAATTTGCCACAGGCTTTACCGATGTTTTGCGAACTTCCAATTTCCCCTGTTTCCTTCTACATTCCTTATCTGTATGACCAATTTTATGACAATTAGAGCACAAAAAAGGCACTCTATGATAGTTGATATACTGCCAGAAACCCTCATTTTCTATACCAATCCATATCCGATCCTTTCGCTGAGTGTCAAGATTTAACTCCACACATACTAAAGCTTCCGTAGTATTTGTCATGGCAGCGGTGGCCTCATGAATCCGCAGCACCGGGCCAATATTACCAGCTATAGAGCGAATCATATCTTCATGAAAGAAGTTAACCAGAAGAGCAGGAAAACCAATCCAGGCAGGAATAACAGAGGGATCCGCATCAAAATCAAAATCATGAGTCCATCGAAAAAATCTAAACAAGAAACCTTTGATATACAGACTTCTTTGCAGAAGGACTCGGGTGAAATCAGCCTCACAGCCCAGCCTTATCAAGATATGTCTAGCATTAAGTCGACTGATGACAAAATCTAAATTCAAATGGAGACGCTGCGAGAGACAAAGCTTGATCTCCGGAATGGATGGCCGTCCATAAGAACATTTAGCAATAACCGCATGCTGTAATTGGGAGCAAGATACCTTCACCTCTTCCCGTGAAAAAAATACAGCGGGTTCCCCCTTGTCCGTGAATGCCGGAACCTTCACAGGCAGAGAAAAGTGTGGCCGAGGGTGAGACTCCATAAGCGTTTGCGCATAAGATTTCCGAGGCAGAGCTGCTACAGGGACTGGATGAACATCGGCACAATTATCCAGTGGGATTTGATCCTCCCCTGCCGCGCCAGCCATGGCCGACAGGAGGGGAGCTCGCCGAACGGGAGGAGAAGAAGCGGGAAGAATTTACTCAGAGCTTCTCTCACTAGAAACGAAGAGAGAGAAAAATCCACGAACTTAGTTGGCATTATTATCTCGTAGGTTAATTGTGTTATCTCAATAGTAAATGTCAAATGTTAAATTTTATTTAACTCTTTTGAATTTACCGAGGTGAGATAATTACTATTTACCTTGAGATAAAATGGTAATAATTGAACTTACTTCAGTAAATTTTAATTTTTGAATTTTTGATTATTAGATAATTAAAAAATTCAAATTTTGAATTTTATTGAAGTTAAATATAGAAAATTCAAATATTTGGATTTTAATTATTAGATAATTGTTAAATTCAAATTTTGAATTTTAGAATATTACTAATTATGGATAATTGCATTATTTTAAATTTACTTTCAAACAAAATTATTGGATAATTAGTTTGAATTTAAATTTAAATTATTGACATGTTTAAATTTTAAATTTAAATTTGATTATTGGATAATTAAATTTGAATTTAAATTTAAATAATTATCTCAATTACATGCCCCTGTGGAAAATGATAGTTCTTTACGTGATTTACTTTATTTACCTTATATTGGCTTGCTTGTCTGTTTAATTTTAGTTAATAATGCTTCGATTTTTTAAATTAAACAAAGCTAGCCTGTTTTTTGTTTGCACATCCCATTTTTAAATTCAAAAGAAAGTATTATTTTTAGAAAATAACCCTTGATTGATTTTACTTGAATGGGTTGGCAAGTGATCATGGACTTGGATTAATGTAATTAATTGGGGTCTGCGAACCTCCTTTCTCTCTCTGTTAAAATTCCAATGTACTTCTATCTTCCTCCATTGTTGTACTCGCCCTAAGGGCTCCTGGAATTTTATTGATATGTAATTTACATTTTTTTTCGGCCTACGTGCTGTGTAAAAGTTGTAATTACTGCGGCGTTAGAGTTTGAAAGCGTGGAGCACACCCGACGAGGACGATCCAGCTGCTTCGGAAGTGGACTGGATGCCTTAGTTACATTAGGGATAAAGTTCATGATCACTTGCACTTTAATTTTGCATTGGATGCATTTATTTTGTGCAAACTACTAGGTACGGTAAATATATTGGATATATTTATATTACCACCTAGGGTGAGATCAAGATAAAATTAAATTCTCTCGCGATTAAATTTTAGATCTGGTAAGCGTGGCTCTAGGAGTCGTCGTGGCCCTCCATCATTATGGAGTGAATGAACGCCTTCATTTCATAGATTTGTTGTGCTTTCCACAAGGTCCATGAGTTTGGGGCGGGATTAAACTCCAAGGCTCGACCTCAATGGGGTGAGGAATTGAACTCGGCCTTGTTGTGCTTTCCACAAGGGTCGGGTCATTAACTCATTGCTATGTTGTAATGATGGTTAGATCTAACCGAGAATATCCTTTGTTGTGCTTTCCACAAGAGGATGATTTCTCGGGGGCCGAATATCGGATATTGCATTAGATGCAAATGCCTGTTGACTGCCCTTGAGATGGTGTATGGCTTGTTGTGCTTTCCACAAGGTCGTACATCAGTCTCATTGGGATTCCGACCCACTAGGTTGATCTCGCTGATCTCCCGTTCTATATACTGAGGGTTACATAGTTCGATCGAAAAATAGTGGGACTAACTAAGATAAAAAATTACATCTAAGTTAGAATATGAACACATGCTAAGTTGTCTTTTATTTCTTATCCAGATTATAATGTCGTCGTCCAACCCCCTCCGCGGCTTCTTGGATGCAAATAGATTAACTGGACCGAACTACTCGGATTGCCTGCGTAATCTACGCATAGTACTTACCGCCGAAAAGATTGCGTACGTGTTGGACACGGTTCATTCTGAGCCAACTCCTGATGCCGACAAGGGCGAGTTACTGACTTATGCCAAATGGTCTGAGGACTCCTCCCTTGCCCAATGTTTCATGTTGGCCTCTATGGCTCCCGAGCTGTAGAGACAATTTGAAAAGACTGATTGTAGAAGCATACTTCTCAATCTACGCCAGCTCTTCGGGGAGCAGGGTAGGATTGAGAGATATGATATCTCAAAAAGACTTTTCAGGACACGGATGTCTGAGGGTTCATCAGTACAGGCCCATGTACTGAAAATGATGGAGTGGATTGAAAGACTCAATGCATTGGGGTTCAAGTTGGATCTTGAACTATGCATTGATCATATACTCCAGTCATTGACCGATTCCTTTTCTTCCTTCATCATGAACTTTAACATGAACAGGATTGAAGCAACTCTCCCAGAGCTGCTCAACATGTTAAAGAGTGCTGAAGGAACCATACAGAAAGATAAACTATCTTCGTCTGTAATGATTGTTGGCCGAGCCAACAAGAAAAGGAAGGCCACCCAAATATCTACCACAAGTAACAAAGGGAAGGGAAAGAAAAAGGCCATGGGTAAGCAACTCGCCAAGGTTGATAAAGGGAAGGGCAAGAAGAATGAAAAAGAAGACAAGTGTTTTCGATGCGGGGAAACAGGGCATTGGAAAAGGAATTGCAAGGCAATTCTAAATGAAGGTATTTTTGTCATAGACCATAATTTGTCATATATGGAATCCACATCATGGGCATTGGATACTGGATGTGCATCTCATATCTGCAACTCTGTGCAGGTGCTGGCAAATAGAAGGCGGCTGGATAAAAAGGAGATTGAACTGAGGATGGGCAATGGAGCTTTAGTTTCTGCTAAAGCTGTTGGGACTGCACGCCTCAGTTTACCTTCAGGAGTCATTCTGGAGCTGAATGACTGTTATTATGTTCTTAATATTATTAAGAACATTATTTCAATCTCTGGTTTGTATAACGTTGGATATACATTGACTTTTAATAGCACTGGGTGCTCTATAATGAATAATGGTTTGAATATAGCCTATGGTTCATTAGTCAATGGTCTTTATGTATTGGATACATGTTCTAATGTTATGCAAATTTCCAATATTGATGAAGTGAATTCTGCATATCCATGGCATTACAGACTTGGTCATGTAGGTGAGAAAAGAGTCTCTCACTTACACTCAAATGGGTATTTGAATGCATTCGAATACAAGCCATTTGATACCTGTGAGTCGTGTCTCATGGGGAAAATGACCAAGGCTCCCTTTAGTGGACATGGTGAGAGGGCTGTTGACCTTCTCGAGCTCATACACTCGAATGTGTTTGGACCCATGTCCATGGAGGCGAAAGGGGGTCATCTCTATTTCATTTCTTTTATTGATGACTTCTCAAGATATGGATATGTGTATTTAATGAGACATAAATCACAAGCCTTTGAGAAGTTTAAGGAATACAAGAATGAAGTAGAGAAACAGACTGGCAAGAGTATTAAGGCTCTTCGATTGGATCGAGGAGGTGAATACATTAGCCATGAATTCACTTCTTATCTTAAAGACAATGGAATTGTTTCTCAGTAGACTCCACCGTATACACCACAACATAATGGTGTATCCGAAAGGAGAAACAGGACCTTGTTAGACATGGTCCGATCCATGATGTCTATGTCAGGACTACCCTTGTCTCTCTGGGGCTATGCATTAGAGACTGCGGCTTATTTATTGAATAGGATCTCAAGTAAATCAGTTCCTTCTATACCATATGAGATATGAAAGGGCAGGAAACCAAATTTTAATCACATTAAAATTTGGGGGTGTCCTGCCCATGTAAAGAAGAACGATAGTGACAAGTTTGAGTCGAGAACCGATAAGTGTAGGTTTGTGGGATATCCAAAGGAGACGTTTGGATATTATTTCTATCACCCTTCTGAGCAAAGGGTCTTAGTGGCCAAGAGAGCTGTATTTCTGAAAAGAAAATATCTACTCCAGAAAAATAGTGGGAGCCAGATAGAATTGGACGAGGTCCAAGAATCACAACCCATAGACACAAACTCATTAGATGAGACTGTATCGATTGATCCGATTCAGAGTGAAACACTGACACTACGGAGATCTGATAGACTGCCGAGAGAACCTGAGAGATATGTTGGACATGTCTCAGAGGGGTCCTCTAAGGTATGTATCGATGAGGATGATGATCCTCAATCGTACCAGGATGCAATCCGTAGTGCGGACTCCGAGAAATGGCAAGAGGCGATGGATTCAGAGATCCAGTCCATGTACACCAACAAAGTTTGGAACTTAGTTGATGTACCTGAAAGGAAGGTCCCTATCGGCTGTAAATTGATTTTCAAAAGGAAAATCGGTGCAGATGGACAGGTTGACACATACAAGGTTAGACTAGTGGCGAAAGGATATCGTCAAAGGTAAGGCATTGACTATGACGAGACTTTTTCACCGGTAGCCATGGTTAAGTCAATCAGAATCCTCCTTGCCATTGCGGCATACCTGGATTATGAGACCTGGCAAATGGATGTGAAGACAGCTTTTCTTAATAGAAATCCGTCGGAAGAGGTGTACATGGTATAGCCTGAAGGATTCACCTCCAAGCTACATCCTAATAAGGTATACAAACTTCAAAGGTCCATTTATGGATTAAAGTTGGCATCTCGAAGATGGAACTTAAGATTTGACGAGGCTGTCAAATCTTTCAACTTCATTCGAAATGAAGATGAACCCTGTGTATACAAGAAGGTCAGTGGGAGCTTAGTGACCTTCTTGGTCCTTTATGTTGATGACATCTTACTCATTGGGAATGATGTAGAGATGTTGACATCAACTAAGTCTTGGTTATCCAAGACCTTCTCCATGAAGGATTTGGGAGAAGCATCCTATGTGTTGGGCATAAGGATCTATCGAGATAGATCTAAAAGGATACTAGGGTTATCCCAATCCATGTACATAGACACTATCCTCAAAGCCCCACTTTGGTATTGGGTTAGCATTGGTTTAACCCAAAGTTAACTCACGGCTAATCAATTTTATGCTTTGGTTGATAGTTTACGTTAATCGGGTTAATGTCTGGGCTAACCAATGGCTATCGGATTATGAAACCCATCTATATGGTTGGCTTTATAATGGGCTAACTTCATTAAATGCGCATTAAATGCGCTTTATGTCTCTCTCTCTCTCTCTCTATCTCTCTCTCGTGCTCTCTCTCCTGCACTCTCTCTCCTCTCCCGTGCTCTCTCTCCTCTCTCTCGCGCTCTCTCCCGCACGCTCTCTCCGTCTCTCTCTCTCTCGCACTCTCTCTCCTCTCCCGTGCTCTCTCTCCTCTCTCTCTGTCTCTCTCTCTCTCGCGCTCTCTCCGTCTCTCTCTCATTATACTCTCTCTTATTTATTTGTTAAACTATGTTTAACATAAAATTGTTATAACTGTCATCATCTTTAAATTTTTAGTTAGTAATATTAATGATATTTTATCAAAAAAAACTATTATTATACTGGTATATTTATCATATATAACTTATTAAAAATATTTTTATGAGTTAAAAATAAAGATATTAAAATAAATAGTAACTTTTAAAAATATTTGTGACTTTTAAATTTTAATTAGTGAGATTAATTATGTTTTATCAAAAATTTATTTTCATGATATATTCAATTTATAGAATAGATTAAGAATATTTAAAAATTAAAATAAAATAATTTTTTGAAGACGAATAGTAATCTAAAACTGAAGTAATGTCATTTTTTACTGTTACATTTAATTAATGAGACGATTGATGTTGTTCATCAAAAAAAATTATTTCTATGGTATATTCAATTTATAGAATATAATAAAAATATTTCAAAATTAAAGTAAAATAAAATTATTTTAAGATGATCAGTAACCTAAAGCTATTTAATTAATGTCGTTTTGACTTTTGAATTTTAATTAGTGAGATTATTGTTGTTATTTATCAAAAAAAGTTTATTTTCCTTATATATTCAATTTATAAAATATAATAAAATATTTTAAAAATTAAAACAAAATAATTATTTAAGATGAATAGTAACCTTGGCCTATAATTAATGACGTTTCTGTGTTTTAAATTTTAATTAGTGAGATTAATTATATTTTATATCAAAAATATTTTTATTTTTATGATATATTCAATTTTTAGAATATATTAAAAATAATTAAAAATAAAAATAAAATAAAAAATATAGATGAATAATACCCTAAATTAGTAATTAATGTGTGCGTGAGAGAGAGAGAGAGAGAGAGAGAGAGGAGAGGAGAGAGGTAGAGAGAGAGAATGAGAGATATATTAAACAAATCAAAAAATATATAAATATAATATTTTAATTATCATCATTACCTGGTTAACCTACTATTTATCAAATCATACTAGATTAAAAGTAGCTTAGCCCATATCCTTACTCCCAGATTAACTACCCTCCTACCAAATTAAAAATGGGTTAACTCCGGGCTACTTTAATCGGGTTGACTTAGCCCACGTTTAACCTAACTCCATACCAAAGTCACCCAAAAGGTTTAGGATGGAAAATTTCAAGAGAGGTCTCATTCCCATGAGATATTTAATTTACCTATCCAAGGGGATGAGTCCTAAAACATCTGAGGAGGTGGCACATATGAATAAGGTACCCTATACTTCGGCGATAGGGTCAATCATGTATGCAATGCTATGTACACGGTCTGATGTTGTCAATGCTTGAGCATTGTCAATAGATATCAGGTAAATCCAGGCGAAGAGCACTGGAAGGCAGTAAAGGGCATCCTTAAGTACTTGCGAAGGGCTAAGGATCTTTTTCTGCATTATGGAGGAGAGGACCTACAACTTAGAGCTTACACAGAATCTAGTTTCCAGTCAGATCCAGATGACTGCAAATCCATGTATGGGTTTGTATTCATGTTGAATGGAGGGGCAGTCAGTTGGAGAAGCTCCAAGCAAGATACGACTGCAGATTCGACGACAGAGGCAGAATATATTGCGGCAGCTGAAGCTGCTAAGGAAGCCATCTGGATGAAAAAATGTATCTTGGAACTTGGCGTAGTTCCCGAGATATCAGCTCCCATCCCATTATTTTGTGACAATAATGGGGCCATCGCCCAGGCGAAGGAACCGAGATCTCACTCAAGGTCGAAGCATATTCTGAGGTGCTTCCACCTTATTCGGGAGATTGTTCATCGTGGAGATGTGGCGGTAGAACGTGTACCGTCAGAAGATAACATAGCAGATCCACTGACTAAGCCTTTGACACAGACTGTATTTGAGCGACATCGGGATAAGATGGGCCTCAAAGTTGTGGGTAATTGGCTGTAGTTCAAGTGGGAGATTGTTAGTGTTGGTGTGCTACAGACCAATTTTGGGTCAGGTAGGCCCAATAGTTGTACGATCTTGTTCATTATTAATAAAGTGATATTTGAGCGTAAATATGCGATTGTGTATTACTTTACGATATCCCTAGGATATGTGGTTGTAAAGTCAGTTCGAGATGAGATCTCGAATATGAGACTGACTTTACATGGACGCATACCTTAAGCTGTTCCTGGTTGGAGGATAATCACTCGGGGACTTTGATTACTTATTAAACCATTACACATGATGTGTCACTGACCAGTCTCATGGTCATTGGTGCGGGACACCAACACATATGTGTAGGTGTATGTCCTTGGAGGATGTACACTGAACTGATCCGCTATTGGATCTTCAGATGGTTGATTATACCTAATGTCAACTGAAGATCCAACGGTCTCAGTAGCATCGTTGGTCCTTTGACCTGAGACATTGATCGGATCTTACACGAGGACTGGAATGGTTTAATTTCTTGGCTAAGTGACTTTAACCATAAGTCATGAGTTGCCAAGTCATTAACCACTCCAGGATACGTGTGAAGATCATCAATGATCAAGAGTGGATCGCTCACTGTCGGGTATATATCAGACAGTTAATGGGACATGACATTGACGCTCCGTTAAATCCCTGGCCAGGGTCGTGTGAGTTCGTTTAGAATGGACGTCATACACTGTAAGGAGGTCATGGTCAAATGGCACGATCATGGGGTTTGACAGAAACCGTACCCTCGATCATACCAGACTCATAGAAGGAGCGAGGGATTATATCGATGCGGTAACTGTGGACTTACAGGTACCAGACAGACTAGTTTAAACCCGACGTCCTCTAGGATCATGCGGATTTGCTTGACCCAACGTGATCGAAGGTTCAGACTGAATTAAACTATTATTCGGCTCTAGTAGAAGCGAATAATACGTGTAATTTACTTCTAATTGAGAATTAGAAGTTGATGGGCCTTAAACTAGAGTGACTATGGGCCTAGAGGATCACACACAATGGATTCTTGGGTGACGGATTATTATTATACAAATGTATGTATTATTTCCTTTTTAGTTCCTTTTGGAAAGAAGTATAAATGGAGCTTAATACATATGTATAATAGAAGAAAGGATATATATACAGTTTTGATCTTTTGGAGCCCTTTTAGAAATGGCCAAAACTATATATATATGGCATCCTACGTGAGCTCATTAACTCTCTTGGCTTAACCAAGCATTAAGGGTTAAGAGGGGAGGATTAGCTCCTCCCCCCTTTTCCTCCCTCTTGCTCTCTCTCTCCAGAAGGTGAAAGGGTCGGGGAAGGTCCGTGTCGGGGGGTACCGTCGCTGCGCAAGGGTCCGTGTGGATCTGCTCTAGAGGCCGTGCAGCTGCGCGGCTCGGTATTCTGCAATGGGCTTAGCGGACAGCGTCGTTCCGCGCAAGGTGAAATACGCAACCCGTAGTTAGGGGTTGGGGTGATTAAAACATCGATTAGAGCACATATCTAGGTTTCCATGCAACCGGGATCGGGCAAAATAAATTTTTATTATCTGCTACGTTGCCCGTAGGTGTTGTGCGAAACCTTATAGGTGGACGAGGCAGGAACGTTGTGGAGCTATCGTGGAGCGTGTTGGTGTGAAGAATGGAGCGTGACATTGGCATGATCCCTCGGTGTATTCAAAGCCAGCGTGGGCGGTTCGTGTGATGGTTTTCGGCGTATCATGACCGTTTCAGGACGTGAGATCTTTGGTAGATGTAGGGGGACAGATGCCCTACTCTTTTACTACTTTCTCTCACGATTTGGAGTCGAACGGTGTGAGTTTGAGCGAGTTTTGTTAAGTTTAGGTGAAAAGCATGTTGGGGGGGTGTGAGCCTTATTCATCATTTCAGGTGACGGTTTCTAGTTTAATTGGTTTCATTTGATCCCCTGGCATGTTGGGAATCTTTTCCCACCAATTTTATTGAATTTGGTTGAGAATCAGAGTCGGTATGTGCCCGGCTGTCCACGTGAGTCATTTTGGGTCGATTCGTGGGAATTGCCTGTTTGATCATCATTTTGTGGTTTGTTGGCCCTTTCCGGCTTGGGGAAGGTTGGTTTTGGTATGGATTTTCTGATTTTTGCTCCGTTACGAGAACGCGCTGGTTGTGTGCGCCACATTCTCTGTGAAACGTGCTACAACGATGCACTGTTGATGGGGACATCACCTCCCATGCCCACGTTAACAGCTCGTCTCCTCGCCCTGGTTGCATCCGGCATGGTTTAGTCATTTAATTTTGAGTCCTATGTAATTTTATTTGAGTCATTTGATGTATTTTCCCTTTTATTTGAGTCATGTTCCTAGGTCTTGCATTTATTTTCCTAAGTTTGAGTGTCATTAGATTGTGTAATGTGCTATTGGGCCCAATTCTTCGGGCTTGGCCCATGAGCCCCCCTACCCCTTCGGTTATTTGTTATTGAGTCTTTTGTAAGGAACTTATTGTAAAATGTGGGTTTCCTATATATAGGGCCCCATTTCCTTCATTTGGAGGTAATGAATGAATCAATGAATGAAAAACTTGTCATTTTGAGAGTTTACACTTCTTATCTAGTGGAGAGATTCTATTTTTTGGGTGAGAAACCCTAGGGGAGAGATTCCCCACCCTTCCCTCTCTTAATCTCTCTTTTTCACTCCACTTTCTCTCTCCTCAACATCCAAATTCGAATTTTCTTCTCTCTCCTCCCTTCCCAACCACCTCCACTCCCCACCTACCCCATTTAAGCCTCTTCCCATTCCCCACAACCCTCATCAATACTCCACCCCTTCCTAAGACCCCCTCCACCAATCCTCTCCTCACCATCCAACCCCCAACTACCCCTCCCACTTTCCCAAGCACCCTTCCCACTTTCCAAGCACCCATTCCCTTCCCCAACACAACCCCCCCCCCCCATTCCCAAGACAAACAAATTAACCCCACCCTTAAACCCATTTTCAAATACTCTTTCCCTCTCACCCACCTTCCCAAATTCGCAGCCCCCACTACCACCATCTGTTGGACCCTCTTCCAGACCTTATTCTCCACCTCCCACACCTTAGAACACCCCCTCCAAGACCCCCTTACAACCAGGGGTCACTCCCACACTCATCTACCCCCTTCCCCTTCTTCTTTCTTGGTCATTGGAAGCTACTTCGAAGTTGTAGATTGTTGTCCAGAGGTTGCAGATGAACTAGCAACTTGCAGCGGCCACCACGACTTCCTCCGGATGATTTTGAAGACCCAAGAGCCATATTCGGAAGCGTCTACCAGTCTCCTTCATAACAGAAGTAGTTTCATCTTCTTCCGATCTCCGAGCCGTCCAGGAGGTCCATTCTCCCACAACTGCGCAGTTCTGCCTCGGCTGAGAACCTGAGCCAGATGAGAAGCTCTGCCACGACGAACCCCGGAGGAATCAGCCCACGAGTTCTTCTTCAAAATTCTTCATCGCCCAGTCTACTTCCATAATCAAGAAACAGAACTTCATTCGGCGTTCGTGATCCAGAGTTCTTATTTTTTTCCCTCAGCTACGCAGATCTGCTACCCATAGTCTGCACCGACCAGTCGCCATTGTTCTGCATCCCCTAGTCTTCTCCGACATCGGTTACCTTCCCCGTCAGTTTTTCTGTGAAGAGGACTCGTCCACGATTCCAACGACTCTGACGGTGCTTGATTCCGAGGTCGGGAGCTGCCGGGGCATTCTCTGCAATCTGCTGTTAGAAGTCTGCAGCTGTCGGCCCGAGAATCTGAGGCTCTGTTCAAACCTCCATCCCGGCCAGCAGCGACTCCAGAAGAAATTAAAGAAATTCTGAGGCATTCCCTTCTCAGCTACGAAGATTTTCCCACCGGTCTCGCCACCATCAAAATTCCTGAGCGGGTTCTACAGCAGCAACACCGACTATCTATCCCTATTCATAGACAGCAAGCAGATTCGGTGCCGTTATTTAGTCATCCTTCTTTAGTCTAATTTCCCCACCCCGCTTGGCCGGCTGAAGGCCCCTCCCTGCGTGGAGGTAGTATTGTTTGTAATCTCATTAACCCTCACCCCAAGATCCCCCTCCTGCGAGAGGTGTAGTGGTGTAACTTGTTTGGGCAGGTCAAGCTACCCCGACGCGGCGTGTGGGAACCCACGCTTCCCCGCTCGCCCTCGTCTCCGAACGGGACCAGTTTCTTCAAACCGGTCGAGTGAGTGCTCCAAAACTTTGCTCTAATTCATGCTTGTTCTTTCAATATTAGTTCATAAACTCCGCTGGCCGTGACGAGAGCCCGATCCTTAAGCTCATTTGCTATAAGTGATCATCGTGGGAAGAGAGTGGAACCCGTGCCCTTTGGCACTTCGTCGGACCCTTGATTTGGGCAGCCGTACCCTTGGGGAATCAAACCTTGGCCTTGCTGGCCCTCTACCAGCAAGGGCCTAGCCCACACAACCTCCCCTTGGCATTGCCAAGTTACCCCGGGCTTGGGTGAGCGACGAGAGAGCGGCGGCCCAAATTGGCCCGTTTTGATTGTGAATGTGCTTGTTTGCCTAAGTCTTAGGTTGTGTCACATCCATTGGTATCAGAGCAAGTCATTGACTTGTCTCTATCAAGTCAAGTCCTAGGGCATGCTTGCATTCTTGTCCGAACCGTGCATTGTCAAACCATCATTGTTAACATTGAGTCTTGGGTCTCATGGCCCCTCTCCCAATCATATCACATGCATGCTTACCTAATGGAGAGCCCGTAGAAATTGATTTCATTGACCTAGAATCTGAAAATTGGGTGTCCCCCGATATCATTACCTCTCTTTGTAGGACCGAACAAATTGTGCACAATGGAGACCAAGTCTTTATTGAATTCCATAAAAGGTTCGGGAAGACTAAATATTTGGATGGGGCTTGGTGTCAAAAGGGAACATTGGCGGGTCCATGTATAATCCTAGGTAAGAAATGGTTAGATGAAAGAAATGCCGACATCGACCCAACACGTCGGACTTGCCTAGTGCATCCGCCACACCTTTCGGGAACCTTTAAATTCAACAACCTTGTATTCTCCCACCTGCGGGAATCCCGCCCTTGTTCACCACCCCGGGTGCACCATACTCCGGCCATCATCACCCCACCATCAAAGAACCTTCCCACTCCATTAGCTTTGGAAGAAGTAGTCCACCCACTTTACCACATGAAGACAACTACCTCTCGGGAACCTATCCCCTCCATGGAGAGCACCCATGTCCCAATTGAAGAGGAAGCCTCGCACGAGGATCTTCACCCTCCACCACCCCCTATAGATAAGGTCGAATTCATCTTGGAAGAGTCTCTTATTAGTTGGCTAAAGAAGAGCCCAATAAGAGAGATCACGGCCCACGATTGCCTTCCCATAAAGAAAAACCTTCCCCTAGTGCACATCTCCTCCTATCACACCATAATCCAAACATCCTATCAAGTGGAGACCTTAGAGGACCTCCTCAAGGGCATAGCATGGCAAGTAGAGATGACTAGCATGTTGACCCCTATGGTCGAACAACCTAGGAGCCTTAGCCTCCTACACCTATGCATAGGGTCTATCACCTCGGTTTGCACCATTGGTTGCTACACTAGCGACCTCCTTCCATTCCTCCCTACACCCGATGAGCCCAACCTTCTCCTCGATTTAGAGCTTCTTATCTCGGGTAGAAAGCCAAGCCCTCCACTCATGGCCGACCCACTTGTCAAGAACATTGGCCCAACTATCATGGAGAAGGATGACTTAGCACCTTTTAAGGATCTTGAGGACATGGAGTTCCTCCCCCTAGATGACCCATTTTATGATCCATATGATCCATTCCAATGGGAGTCAAGGGACTCATATGACCCAACCATCTTACCAACCACCCACCCTTTCCTACCCTCACCCACCATATTGGACCAAACCCACCTCATCCAAGACCCGGGTTACACCTTGGGAGCCATGACCTTAGGCCACATATCCCTAGGTAATCAGGTTGTGCCCCACCCCATGATGACCACCTTCTTAGATCCATTCGATCCTTTCCAATGGGAGTTCAAAGGTTGTCCCACACCTATACACATGGAAGTCACCTTTGGGAAAAGCAATGCATGTGTCTAGGCTTACCATACCCCTTGGCATGAACACTATGTTGGGTCCATTCATTCATATCACCCACATATCAAGTAGAAAGTATGAGTGGTCCACATTCGGATGTCATGGTCCTCCTTCATTCATCATGGATCTTAAGCATGTCAAAAGTATCTACGGATGTCCGGGCCCCCCCACATTCATCACCACTTTGCATGATAGGTTCACCTACGGGTGCCCCGGCCCACCTAGGCCCACCAAAGTCTACATGACAACATTGCATGATAAGTCCACATATGGTTGCCCCGACCCTCTAAAATCCATCAAAGTCTTCTTGGCATCAAAGCATGATCGGTCTACTTTTGGTTGCCCAGGTCCACCCATCACCCCTAGAATGTCAACATTCACGAAATTGCATGAAAGCCTTTGCAAGCACATAAGCAAAAAGAATGAGGCTTATAAGAGGCGGGCCGACTCTCATCGGCGTCACCGAGACTTCCATGAGGGTGACTTTGTGATGGTAAGGACGGAGAGGCTCTCCCCGGGAGCCAACTCTAAACTGAGGCCACGTGGAGCTGGTCCCTTCTAGGTCTTGAGGCGCATTGGTGTAAATGCCTACGAGTTAGATCTCCCTGAGGAGTATGCAATAAGTCCCACATTCAATGTTACCGACCTAGTGTCATATAAGGGACCCACGGTGGTACCTAGTGATGAGATTGAGCCTACTTCTTCCCTTGAGAGAGCACCCACCCGTGAGGAGAGATCACCAGTCAAGAGAGCCCAGCGTGAACAAATTGAACAAATATTGGATGAACAAGTCACTACCACTCGGAGCAAGGTATACGAGCGCTATCTGGGCAGGTGGATGGATCGGTCTCGTTCGGAAGACTTGAGGGCAGTACCACTTCTACACCCTCCAAGGAGGGAAGGACACTTACTCGACGGAGTCGAGTTCTCCGCACCCCGGGAGTATGATGGGGACATCACCTCCCATGCCCACGTTCACAGCTCGTCTCCTCGCCCCGGTTGCATCCGGCATGGTTTAGTCATTTAATTTTGAGTCCTATGTAATTTTATTTGAGTCATTTGATGTATTTTCCCTTTTATTTGAGTCATGTTCCTAGGTTTTACATTTATTTTCCTAAGTTTGAGTGTCATTAGATTGTGTAATGTGCTATTGGGCCCAATTCTTCGGGCTTGGCCCATGAGCCCCCCTACCCCTTCGGTTATTTGTTATTGAGTCTTTTGTAAGGGACTTATTGTAAAATGTGAGTTTCCTATATATAGGGCCCCATTTCCTTTATTTGGAGGTAATGAATGAATCAATGAATGAAAAACTTGCCATTTTGAGAGTTTACACTTCTTATCTAGTGGAGAGATTCTATTTTTTGGGTGAGAAACCCTAGGGGAGAGATTCCCCACCCTTCCCTCTCTTAATCTCTCTTTTTCACTCCACTTTCTCTCTCCTCAACATCCAAATTCGAATTTTCTTCTCTCTCCTCCCTTCCCAACCACCTCCACTCCCCACCTACCCCATTTAAGTCTCTTCCCATTCCCCACAACCCTCATCAATACTCCACCCCTTCCCAAGACCCCCTCCACCAATCCTCTCCTCACCATCCAACCCCCAACTACCCCTCCCACTTTCCCAAGCACCCTTCCCACTTTCCCAAGCACCTATTCCCTTCCCCAACACAACCCCCCCCCATTCCCAAGACAAACAAATTAACCCCACCCTTAAACCCATTTTCAAATACTCTTTCCCTCTCACCCACCTTCCCAAATTCGCAGCCCCCACTACCACCATCTGTTGGACCCTCTTCCAGACCTTATTCTCCACCTCCCACACCTTAGAACACCCCCTCCAAGACCCCCTTACAACCAGGGGTCACTCCCACACTCATCTACCCCCTTCCCCTTCTTCTTTCTTGGTCATTGGAAGCTACTTCGAAGTTGTAGATTGTTGTCCAGAGGTTGCAGATGAACCAGCAACTTGCAGCGGCCACCACGACTTCCTCCGGATGATTTTGAAGACCCAAGAGCCATATTCGGAAGCGTCTACCAGTCTCCTTCATAACAGAAGTAGTTTCATCTTCTTCCGATCTCCGAGCCGTCCAGGAGGTCCATTCTCCCACAACTGCGCAGTTCTGCCTCGGCTGAGAACCTGAGCCAGATGAGAAGCTCTGCCACGACAAACCCCGGAGGAATCAGCCCACAAGTTCTTCTTCAAAATTCTTCATCGCCCAGTCTACTTCCATAATCAAGAAACAGAACTTCATTCGGCATTTGTGATCCAGAGTTCTTATTTTTTTCCCTCAGCTACGCAGATCTGCTACCCACAGTCTGCACCGACCAGTCGTCATTGTTCTGCATCCCCTAGTCTTCTCCGACATCGGTTACCTTCCCCGTCAGTTTTTCTGTGAAGAGGACTCGTCCACGATTCCAACGACTCTAACGGTCCTTGATTCCGAGGTCGGGAGCTGCCGGGGCATTCTCTGCAATCTGCTGTTAGAAGTCTGCAGCTGCCGGTCCGAGAATCTGAGGCTCTGTTCAAACCTCCATCCCAGCCAGCAGCGACTCCAGAAGATATTAAGGAAATTCTGAGGCATTCCCTTCTTAGCTACGAAGATTTTCCCACCGGTCTCGGCACCAGAAAAATTCCTGAGCGGGTTCTACAGCAGCAACACCGACTATCTGTCCCTATTCGCAGACAGCAAGCAGATTCGGTGCCGTTACTTAGTCATCCCTCTTTAGTCTAATTTCCCCACCCCGCTTGGCCGGCTGAAGGCCCCTCCCTGCGTGGAGGTAGTATTGTTTGTAATCTCATTAACCCTCACCCCAAGATCCCCCTCCTGCGAGAGGTGTAGTGGTGTAACTTGTTTGGGCAGGTCAAGCTACCCCGACGCGGCGTGTGGGAACCCACGCTTCCCCGCTCGCCCTCGTCTCCGAGCGGGACCGGTTTCTTCAAACCGGTCGAGTGAGTGCTCCAAAACTTTGCTCTAATTCATACTTGTTCTTTCAATATTAGTTCATAAACTCCGCTGGCCGTGACGAGAGCCCGATCCTTAAGCTCATTTGCTATAAGTGATCATCGTGGGAAGAGAGTGGAACCCATGCCCTTTGGCACTTCGTCGGACCCTTGATTTGGGCAGCCATACCCTTGGGGAATCAAACCTTGGCCTTGCTGGCCCTCTACCAGCAAGGGCCTAGCCCACACAACCTCCCCTTGGCATTGTCAAGTTACCCCGGGCTTGGGTGAGCGACGAGAGAGCGGCGGCCCAAATTGGCCCGTTTTGATTGTGAATGTGCTTGTTTGCCTAAGTCTTAGGTTGTGTCACATCAACTGTGTCTCGTGAAGAAGATGAATAGTTTGGCGGTTAGGAACGCATCGCTCGTGATGGGCGCGATCCTATTTAACGCGACCCATGTAATGGGCGCGATCTGTTGTTAACGCAACCCAAGTGGGGGGCGCGTCTATGAATTATCACGCTCGAGGTTCTGGTCACGACTATTATCGTGACTTGAGCGAGTGCCGCGTCTATGTTTTATTGCGACGCGTGTTTCTACCGCGTCTATGAATTGTCGCGCTTGAGGTTCAGGCCACATCTATTAACGTGACTTAAGTAAGCACTGCGTCAGTGTGATATCGAGACCCAAGTGATGGGCGCATTCTGATGACATCGCAACCTTTTGTAGCGGCGCGTTAATCATCGCGACGTAGGGTATAGGCGCATTAATGTTTTTCATTTTTTGTGTTTTATTTGAGCTGTCTCGGGCTCTGGTGAACCCAAGATTCGATGCCTTGTTGGCTTGCGGCTCGATGGATGACTTTGGTGTCCTGTGAGAGTCATATGTGTATCAAGGGATGCTAGAGGAGCAAATTTATCCCAAGCAGTGTGTATTGTTGTATCCTTCCGGTTAATGTGGCTTTGACCCCTTGGCTAGCCCATTGTTTAATGGATATCGTCGACGTCCTATGGGGACTGTGACTGCGTTATAGGGTGTCTGAGAAGGTCACTGTACCGAGTACTGTTTTGTGTCATATTGAGAGTCATTATGATTTTTGGTCAACCCGCTTGTGACCCAGTGTTTGACATATGACCTCCTGAGTGTCTCATCTATCCTGCGAGGATCGAGACATGGTTTTGGGCGCTTGGAGGTGCTATCCTACCTCGGTTTATATGCCATGTGGTTTGAGGAATTTTAGGTGATCCCTCGTGTTCCATGCTTCGTGTTATACAGAATTGTGAGTCCATTGTGTGGATCGGAGGCCGAGAACTCATTGTTGATGTGTTTTATCGTGATTTTGGCTTAGGGACTTGGCTGATTAACAGTGTGTGCTGTGATGTGCGACGATCTTGACCCGAGTCTTGTGACTCAAGGATCGTTGTCAGCAGGTCTAGTTGATTGTCCTGACTCTGGTTGCAGTTGTATACTGCATTGTGCTCTGTAGTATGTGCGACAGGTGTGTGTTTACCCTATTTGTACTTCGGTGTTCGTTGTTTTGGAGTCTCAATGTCTAGTGAGCCTCCACTAGTTGTAGCCTAATGACACTTCTGTGTGTAGGCCCACCTAGGAGTGGTGGTGGGGAAGTTCTCGACAGATGGTTTTTAGGCTAGTTTCTGTGGGCCCCCTTGCTTTGCGGTAGCATCATATTGGGGGGGAAAACTAGCTAGAGGCCTGGCTCAAGGCATTGGGCTTGTGTGTGCACACATGGTCAGGGGCGGTTGGACGAGCACCGACGGGCGTGACCCTGAATAGTCACTCGTTACTGTTGTTCCTTGTACTTGGTTTGTGTCTCAGTTACCACGTTCGAGGCGAGTAGGAGACATATGAGACATAGTGTAAGACGTCAGTGGACGCATCTGGCTGTTCTTCTAGTGAGGAGGTGCTTCTGTCACTTGATGCATGACTCTTGTGACTTGTGTTTTCATGACTGGTTTCCGTCATGATTGACGTGACTTGTAAGGTAGTCTGCGTTGGCTTCACCTGCGGTCTAGTCTAGTCTAGCGTACATGACGGTGAGCTCGTGTATGTTTGTGCCTTTGACCGTGCAGGTCTTTGGTAGACTTTACCTGTGACGAGCCGGATCCCGGATACCGGATATACCCAATAGGACTACCGAGCAGACCCAATACCGCTTGGAACCCGCGAAGCCTCCCAAGAGCAGTAAAGCTCCGAATGGATAAAAGGAATGTCGTGTAGTACATTGAAGCCACAGAGATATAACAGTAAGCAATTAAATTTTATTAGATCGGTTTGCTAAAGTAGCAGAAATAAAATTACTTTTTAATTAACAGTTAAAGTTAACAATTATACCAAAGTCCAGTCCAAAGGAAAGACAAGCAGTACAGTCCAACAGAAAAGAAAGACGTACACTGAGGTCGGGGGAAGCCCGACGCAGGTACCGCTGGAAACTACGAACTCGCCACACCTTGAACCGCGGAAGCAGAACGACGCCAGCCACCTGAAAAGTACGGGTGAGCCTCGTGTCACTAGCCCAGTAGGGGTCACATGGATCCCCACTGAAAAACACGCAGTAACACGGAACGACAAAAATAGCAGGTGTACTAATGCAGGAAAACTAAACTACAAAGCTGTAAAAGAAAACCGGAATGGAAGGAGTAGAGCACCTAAAAGAAAAGGGAAAAACCATACTGAACAAAACATGGCTGCCGAACTAACCTCGGCCCATAAGCTACTCCAAACAACAACACCAACAGATGGGTAAACTCTGAACTGGCGAAGTCAGGAGTTGTCGATCTGTCGGAAAGCACGAGGCCCAAGATGAAGGCCTACGAGACCAGACAACAAGTCTAGAAAAAGACCTATATAGACACAGATGGCCTAAAGCATACACGAGTCGATTGTCGTGCATGCTCTTCTAGATAGGACCACACACGACTAGCACGACACTGACCTCGGGCAAGACCACGAGAGGGCTAATCCGGAAAGGTCACGACGTGCGAGAAACACGAGAGTCACGTGTCACGTGACGGGAGTACCCCCTCACTACAAGAACAACCAGCTGCGTCCACTGACGTCTTATGCTGCGCCTACAAGCATCTCGTCTACTATGCCACCTAAAACACGTTAGAGACTAAGACGCTGAACGAGAACAGGACTACAGTAATGAGTGACTAGATAGGGTAACGCCCATCGACGTCAGTCCAAAGCCCCTGACCACGTGTGCACACACAAGCTCAATGCCTTGAGCCAGGCCTCTAGCTAGCTTTCTCCCCCAGCAGGACGCTACTACAAGGCAAAGGAACCCATAGAAACTAGCTTACAAACCGTACCTCGGGAACTGCCCCGCCACAAGGGCCGACACGCCGTAACGTGTCGTAAGGCTACGACTAGTGGAGGCTCACAAGACATAGAATCCAAAACGTGAGTGCCGGAGTACAGACAGGCAAAAAAGCACTATTGTACGTACTACGAAGCACAGGACACGAGGTAGCATACCAGACTACCAACGGACTCAGGACAAGGCAACTAGACCTGAAAACACAACGATCCTTGAGTCTCACGACTCGGAGTCAAGATCATCGTACAAAGCGGAACGAGCCGCCAATCGATTTATTCCTAAGCCATAGGAAACAACACATCCACATAAAACAACACACGTAGACCTGAGGGATCAACAAGACCCTCAACACACTTGGACACGTAAACCGAGGTAAGACGATACCCCGAGACATCCAGAACCACGTCTCTAACTGGACAGAACCGTCGAGGCACTCAAGGTTACCTGTCAACCACTGAGTCACCCCGGGTTGACCGGAACCAGACAATGACGATTCTACAGTAGGAAAGAAAATCCTACTTCAAGCAAGAAAACTCCTGGCTACCTGCTAACATGGTCTTAACCCTCATTGGACATCAAAAGATATTCACGGGAATGGGAAACCACAAGCTCAAGCCAAGATAATTGGAAACCAAAACATTAGGAAATGACATGCAAGAGTCAAGCGGAGGAACATACGCTGGCGGTCATAGAATGGGCCGCTAGGTGACTGTAACGGTCAAGGATTAGGCCGCTAGACCCAGTCACCATGAACCGACCTATTTAGTCAAACCACGAAAGCGGACTAACATAGACCCGCCACACGGACTAGGCGGTCCAGGAGACAACCGCCACACTAACCGCCCTAAAACATTGACCTAAGACAAACGACTCGTAGTAGCCTAAGGAAGGCGAGCTACAGCGAAGAAACGCATCAAGGTTGGACCGCCAAGGCCAACCGACTTAAATCTTGACTAGGTCTAAAACCAAGGTAACATGAATACCAAGGTAGACCACAGGCCGCCGAGACCATTCCCTCAAGACGAGAACTCAAGGAAGGCCACTCACATGTGGGGGAACCCCACCGCACTCACACCGACTCACGGTGACTCGATCGAGCGTAACACAAAGCTCGAAACACGCATGCCTTCGGGCACACTAATCAAGATAACACGGCACCTCCCGACACCCCAGAAACATGGACACGGAACTCATAGGGTGTCCGGGACACTCACGAGGCCATAGGTCGGTCATTGGGTCTCAACGGGAGCGACCGTGACTCAAAACGGTGAAAAATACTGCATTTCGATCGACCTGACCCCTAGGGGCGGTCGACCTAACAGGGTCGGTCGACCGGACCGACACGCGGTCACCAGTCCGCTGCGAACGCCGGCCAGTCGACTGGCCAACCCGCGTCGAGCGACCGGTTACGGCGAAAAAATGGCGGATCCGTGCCCTAATGCCCGGTTCCATGCCCCGTTCGTTCCGAAACGAAGGGGGTACATCCATATCGACAATATACAACATTTAGACTCCAACAGGAGTCGAATCGGCCAAGAAACAGCGAGAAACAGGCGATTCCATCGAATCGACCCTATTTGGGTCACCGGGGTTCCCGGGCTCGTACCGGCCCCAAATGACAACCAAACGACATGAAATCGGTGGATCTGGAATGCTGACATTCCAGGGAGTCCATTGACACTAACTGATCTAAAAACCGTCACCGTTTTTCAGCGAACCCTACGAACTCCACAAAATCACAATGAGCCCAAAGTCGCTTGTTCTCGCACGTTTGATGTGAAACTGCGAGGAAAGGTGCAGGAATGGTGGGTGATCCGTCTCCCTACCTCCACCGAAGAAACCGTGCGCCGAAGCGACTAATCCGCGCCGAAAATGCCAAATCAACGAACCGCGCCTTCTCGAAATCCACAGAGGGATCGCGCCACGCCACGCTCAAACCGTCGCTCTATCCCGCGTCCCGTTCACTCCATCGCGTCCTCGCCTCGACCAGCTCCGCAACGGTGCGCGCCCCGCGCCAAACGGCCCAGAGACGAGAGAGAACGAGAGAGAGAAAGAGATGAGAGAAATGAGGGAGGAGAGAGGTGGTTGAGGAAATAAATAGAAACAAATTAGGAAATTTTCCTAATTTCTGGGAATTCTGATAATTAGCCCAAAAAATACACTAATTCATAAAAATACGCAAAAATAGTCAAAACGATCCTCAGGAAGAGTACATCGCAACTGTGGCATCCACGAGTCGATGAACTGAGAAACAAACTCACCGTAGAGTTTCGTAACTTCTACGAGAGAAAAACCAACACGGATCATTAAACTCAACTCAAGACCCACAAAAGCGATCCGAAACTCTCTGAAAAGGACCCGAAAGACCTAATAAAGATCCGATAAGAATCCAGGGCATTACATCCTCCCCTCCTTTAAGAAATTTCATCCTCGAAATTTTAGGACTAGCAAAGGAGAAGTAGGGAAGAACAACCCCGAGACACGACTTGAAACAGCACGAATCTCGAGAAATATAATTCAGAGAGACATAGTCAGACCATAATCACAGGCACACGCTCCGGATCGAGCACGGCACAAGTGAACACAAGTCTGACACCTCCGGAAGAAGGCAATGTCGCTTACGTTTCGTAGGAAAGGGGACACAACACATGCCACGATAACAGATACTGGGAAAAACAAAATTGACAGACACGGTGAGTATCAGCTTAAACAAGGAAGCATAGTCCTCTCAGTTGACAACTCGACAACATCATCGGCTCCAGTGCCAAAGGCAACCACGAAAGCCTGGCACACAGGACGCCAACGACAACACCAGACCACAAGCACAATCAAGTCAGTCCTCAATCAGACATTACATCTGATCGAGTCGCAAGCTAACTCTACCGGGAGTGAAGAGTACATCAAGGTTAACAGACAAGACCTGGTCTGCACAGTGCCAAGATAGACAGACAAAATCATAAAGAAACAACGATCAAACGACAACAACAGAACTTGCAAGATTCTGGCTCTGTACTGAACATAGAACCATGGAACACCACTGCAAGCTAGGTCACATCAAGGCACAACGACAGCTGAACGCACGAGCATAAGGGACGAGTCATGCATCGAGCACGCTCTCCAAGAAAAGACCCACGACGATGAAAATGACAATATTGGGAAACGCATCTCAAGGACCACGATCACGTCCCGAAACACAATACCCAAGAAAGAATTACAGAGCAGAGGGTACTCAACCAGCAGAAATGCCGAAAGATTTCCCAATACTCGCAAATGTTGATGCCAACACCAGAATGACTGTAGCAACGACACGACAAAAGACCACATCAAGGCACAGAGAGCCAAGATGAAGTCACATCGAGAAAGATAATTCTCTCGACCGGTCAGAATCTTAGAACCAATGATCCTCGACCTGTGGGTTATGGGCCCACCACGCTTCCGCTGTGCACTCACACAATGCACACAGGCATCAGAAATATCTCGATATCCGCATCTCAACACAAACTCGGTGCCATCGCAATTCAAGAAATCACAATATAACATGCCACGAGTACTGATCCTGCGAGCAACCAATCACAAAATAGCCTAAGTACAAACCAAGAAGAGCACCAGCTTCAGCACAAAGCACAAAGAATGGCTAATCTCAGCTTACCATTACGTCCTGAAAGAATAAATGAGCCTTCACAACACATCGGCCGCTAGACACGGCACGACGAAACATGGTGTACAATGGCTCTCAACACAAAGATTAGGTCCAAAGCTAAGCAACCGTTGAACAAAGAGAAGATCAGGCCCATAATAGATATTGTCCACACATAAGCAGACACAGGACAAAGGTCTCACCAAGACAGCAATTCCAAGGCTTACCTCGAAAAAGACTCCACCAAACGGAACGAGGAGCATCAAGCTCGATTAACAGAAGCTCACCAGGAAGGAAAAAGCCTGGGCTCGCCTGAGCATCTTCTCAATCGAGGAATCTAATCGAGCACTTCGACAGAAGCGAAACACCTCAGGAGCGGCACAGACTTATGCTGGGACGACCAAAACAATGTAAGAACGTGTACAGCCATCACACCAACTCGAAAAAGTCACCAGCCACCTGAACAAACCACGGAAAAATCTCGAACAATGTTGAAGCCTATCGGCGAACTCTACCAAGTACCGCAGGATCGAGACAAACACCACGACGAAAAAGAGCATCCCATCGCATCCTGACGAGAGTGAAACCATCTCGTACAGTGCCAACATGGCACGCACAAGATAACACACGGAAAACGAAGCGATAAAGAATCGCAAACCTAAGCCAGCGAAAGACTGTACTGGACTTTCAGGACTCTGGATACTGTATATCTTGGATTCCCATGTACTTCACACAATAATGCTCTGATACCACCTGTGACTACCCGGATCACAGATACCGGATATACCCGATAGGACTACCGAGCAGACCCGATACCGCTTGGAACCCGCGAAGCCTCCCAAGAGCTGTAAAGCTCCAAAGGGATAAAAGGAATGTCGTGTAGTACATTGAAGCCATAGAGATATATCAGTAAGTAATTAAATTTCATTAGATCGGTTTGCTAAAGTAGCAGAAATAAAATTACTTTTTAATTAATAGTTAAAGTTAACAATTATACCAGAGTCCAGTCCAAAGGAAAGACAAGCAGTACAGTCCAACAGAAAAGAAAGACGTATACTGAGGTCGAGGGAAGCCCGACGCAGGTACCGCTGGCAACTACAAACCTGCCACACCTGGAACCGCGGAAGCAGAACGACGCCACCCACCTGAAAAGCAGGGGTGAGCCTCGTGTCACTGGCCCAATAGGGGTCACGCGGATCCCCACTGAAAAACACGCAGTAACACGGAACGACAGAAATAGCATGTGTAGTAAAGCAGGAAAACTAAACTACAAAGCTGTAAAAGAAAATCAGAATGGAAGGAGTAGAGCAGCTAAAAGAAAAGGAAAAAGCCGTACTGAACATAACACCGCTGCGGAACTAACCTCGGCCCCTAAGCTACTCCAAACAACAACAACAACAGATGGGTAAACTCTGAACTGACGAAGTCAGGAGTTACCGATCTGTCTGCAAGCACGAGGCCCAAGACGAAGGCCTACGAGACCAGACAACATGTCTAGAAAAAGACCTAGACATACACAGACGACCTAAAGCATACACGACTCGATTGCCGTGCATGCTCTTCTAGATAGGACCACACATGACTTGAACGTCGTGCACACGACACAACACTGACCTCGGGCAAGACCACGAGAGGGCTAACCCGGAAAGGTCACGACGTGCGAGAAACACGAGAGTCATGTGTCACGTGACGAAAGTACCCCCTCACTAGAAGAACAGCCAGCTGCGTCCACTGACGTCTTATGATGCGCCTACAAGCGTCTCGTCTACTATGCCGCCCAAAACATGATAGAGACTAAGACACTGAACAAGAACAGGACTACAGTAATGACTTACTAGACAGGGTTACACCTGTCGGCATCAGTCCAAAGCCCCTGACCATGTGCGCACACACAAGCTCAATGTCTTGAGCCAGGCCTCTAGCTAGTTTTCTCCCCCAGTAGAACGCTACTGCAAGGCAAGGGAGCCCACGGAAACTAGCTTACAAACCGTACCTCGGGAACTACCCCGCCACAAGGTCCCACACGCCGTAACGTGTCGTAAGGCTACGACTAGTGGAGGCTCACAAGACACAGACTCCAAAACGTAAGTGCCAGAGTACAGACAGGCAAAGAAGCACTGTCGTACGTACTACGAAGCACAGGACACGAGGTAGCATACAAGACTGCCACCGGACTCAGGACAAGGCAACTAGACCTGAAAACACAACGATCCTTGAGTCTCACGACTCCGAGTCAAGATCGTCATACAAAGCGGAACGAGCCGCCAATCGATCTATTCCTAAGCCAGAGGAAACGACACATCCGCGTAAAACAACACACGGAGACCTGAGGGATCAACAAGACCCTCAGCACACATAGACAGGCAAACCGAGGTAAGATGATACCCCGACGCATCAAGAACCATGTCTCGAACTGGACAGAACCGCCGAGGCACTCAAGGTTACCTGTCAACCACTGGGTCACTCAAGGTTACCTGTCAATGACTATTCTACAGTAGGAAAGAAAATCATACTTCAAGCAAGAAAACTCTTGGCTACCTCCTAACATGGTCTTAACCCTCATAGGACATCAAAAGATATCAACGGGAATGACAAACCACAAGGTCAAGCCAAGATAATTGGATACCAAACCATCGGGAAACGACATGCAAGAGTCAAGCGGAGGAAAATACGCTGGCGGTCATAGAATGGGCCGCTAGGTGACTGTAACGGTCAATGATTAGGCCGCTAGACCCAGTCACCCTGAACCGACCTATTCAGTCAAACCACCAAAGCGGGATAACATAGACCGACCACACGGACTAGGCGGTCCAGGAGACAACCGCCACACTAACCGCCCTAAAATATTGACCTAAGACAAACGACTCGTAGCAGCCTAAGGAAGGCGAGCTACAGTGAAGAAACACATGAAGGTTAGACCGCCAAGGCCAACCGACTTAAATCTTGACTAGGACTAAAACCATGGCAACACAAATACCGAGGTAGACCACAGGCCGTCAAGACCATTCTCTCAAGACGGCAACTCAAGGAAGGCCACTCACATGCGGGGGAACCCCACCGCACTCACACCTAATCACGGTGACTCGATCGAGTGTAACACAAAGCTCGAAACATGCATGCCTTCGGGCACACTAATCGAGGTAACACGGCACCTCCTGACACCCCCGAAACATGGACACGGAACTCACAGGGTGTCCGGGACACTCACGAGGCCATAGTTCGGTCATTGGGTCTCAACGGGAGCGACCGGGACTCAAAACGGTGAAAAATATTGCATTTCGGTCGACCTGACCCCTAGGGGCGGTCGACCTAACAGGGTCGGTCGACCGGACTGACACGTAGTGACCCGTCAACGCCGGCCGGTCGACCGGCCAGCCCGCGACGATCGACCGGTTATGGTGAAAAACTGGCGGATCCGAGCCCTAAAGCCCGGTTCCACGCCCCATTCGTTTCAAAACGAAGGGGGTACATCCATATCGACAATATACTACATTTAGACTCCAATAAGAGTCGAATCGGCCAAGAAACGGCGACAAACGGGTGATTCCATCGAATCGACGCTATTTGGGTCACTAGGGTTCCCGGGCTCGTACCAGCCCCAAATGACAACCAAACGACACGAAATTTGCGGATCTGGAACGATGACATTCCTGGGAGTCCATTGACACTAACTGATCTAAAAATCGTTGCCGTTTTCCAGCGAACCCTACAAACTCCACAAAATCACAACGAGCCCAAAGTCGCTCGTTCTCGCACCGTTTGACGTGAAACTGCAAGGAAAGGTACAGGAAGGGTGGGTGATCCGTCTCCCTACCTCCACCAAAGAAATCGTGTGCCGAAGTGACTAATCCGTGCCGAAAATGCCAAATCAACGAACCGCACCTTCTCAGAATCCACCGAGGGATCGCGCCACGCCACGCTCAAACCGTCGCTCTATCCCGCGTCCCGATCACTCCATCGTGTCCTCGCCTCGGCCAGCTCCGCAACGGTGCACGCCCCGCGCCGAACGGCCCAGAGACGAGAGAGAACGAGAGAGAGAAAGAGATGAGAGAAATGAGGGAGGAGAGAGGTGGTTGAGGAAATAAATAGAAAGAAATTAGGAAATTTTCCTAATTTCTGAAAATTCTGATAATTAGCCCAAAAATACACTAATTCAGAAAAATACGTAAAAATAGTTGAAATGATCCTCGGGAAGAGTACATCGCAACTGCGGCGTCCACGAGTCGATGAACTGAGAAACAAACTCACCGTAGGATTTCGTAACTTGTACGAGAGAAAAACACACACGGATCGTTAAACTCAACTCAGGACCCACAAAAGCGATCTGAAACTCTCCGAAAAGGACCCGAAAGACCTAATAAAGATCCGATAAGAATATAGGGCATTACATTACCTATTTTGGTAGGCTTTTCACGATAGGGTTTCGTGATTTGACAATGGATCGGTAACGCCCGACTTTGTGAGATCGGGGTTTGCCTTTTTGTTGCTATTCGGAGTAGTTTAGAGGGCCGAGGTTCCTTCGGATGCCGTGTTTCCTTGTTACGGCTTTCCTCTTTACCTTTACTATCGTTACTCCTAATGTTACTGCTTTGCTTTAGTGTAGCACTGCTGTTACTGCGTGTTTTGTGGTAGGGTTCTGCCGTATTGTTACCCCCCGAGCGCGGAAGGAACCCGGTATGTGTGATGAATTATCAATCATGTCAATCAGAGCATAAGTGTATTCGACACATAGACAGAGTGCGCAAAAGTAGAGATAACCAAATCCTTTATTCATAATATCCATTATAACAATTCTATTACATAACCTTAATGAGAGAAATAGGACTCAATAAAAGAAAATTACAATGATCGACTAAAGAAATTAAAAAAGACAGGATTGGATAACGGCATGGATGGTTGACACGGCTCTACGCTCTTCACTCATGTCCATCCCCATCCGAATGAGCGTCGTCATCGGAGTTACCTGAAAAATAGGGGAGAAACACTAGGTGAGCGAACGCTCAGTAGGAATTATATCTCAAGTAGTAGCTTGCTTTAAGTAAATTACATGTTGCATGAATGCAAGTATAGCTATGCGCG
Organism: Amorphophallus konjac; assembly: GCA_022559845.1. Taxonomy (NCBI): domain Eukaryota; kingdom Viridiplantae; phylum Streptophyta; class Magnoliopsida; order Alismatales; family Araceae; genus Amorphophallus; species Amorphophallus konjac. The sequence goes on from CM040121.1 coordinate 312,939,221, forward strand.
TACGCCTGAAACGACACTAGATAAAGAGTATAACAAGAGATAATAGAATGAACTAGCAAGATTCTAAGATTTCATGTAGACTGTAAAAGATGGTCAAGCATGTAAACATATCACGTCATGTCAAGTGAATTGGCTATCATGTTATCAATCAAGTAAATACCCGTTCCGGGCCACGCAAGTCATGTCAAGTACAAGTACGAGTCATGGAGTGTCAATCTAGCAAGTCATGCACTTCGGTGCAATGCCACACCGTGATCAATAATAGCTCCCATGGGCACAGGTACTTTCGGGTGCTCCTCCCAGGACCAGATCGGGCCCTATATGCACAAGCATTGAGTCATGTATTTTTAGGCATCCACTATAGTTATAGCCAATATAGAATCCCAAAGGAATGAACTTGTAGGAATGTAAGGTAGATCTTATGGAGTAGAATTCACGGACAGAACTATGAACCAGTATGACTACTCGTTAATCATTATGGAAATCAAGACATGTCATGAAACTAGGTAAATGGCGCCCATCAGGATGCCGTGATTTCAGAAACTAGCACCCATACGAATGGTCGCCTTATTTCTGTGAACAGAACAAACTAGAAGAAATAGCGCCCAGACCTTGGTCACTATTTAGGCGAATAACGACACTGAGGAGGTCGCCAATTCCTTCTGGCGCCCTGGTCAATGTTATTAATTATTGACAGACAGAACACTTCTCATAGAGACTAGAACAGCGCTCTAAGAGGGCTAATACATCACGTTTCTTCAGAGTGACGTGACAGAACACTGTGTCATGGGTTTTTAGGGTACAACCTGCTCAATCGGCCTTGAGGGAATCCAAGGCTGCGAGGAGACTTATGGAGGTCTCTATGATGAAAACACCAGTCCGAAGGAAGGAATATCCCGTGGAGGGCTCAATCCTCACCGAGAATTAGTGGGGTAAGCGTGAAACAACGTGAAAACGTGGGACTACATCTACGGACTGAGATATAGTGCCAATAGAACCCTCGGTATGGGTCACAAAAAAACTCAGGAGAAAAATTGGAATCAGGTAAATGGCGCCTTAGGAGGTGCCTTTATTTCATTAAATAGCACCTGCTCATTGAGGCGTTGCTACATATTTATATATATATTAATTTCGGGAGAATTTCTACACAGAGGAAATGGCACCCTGGGTAGAGTCTTCATTTCATAATATAGCGCCCAGGTCAGGGGCGTTATATTGAATGGAGTCTTGGCTTCAGTCGTTGTTCCATTCTAGTGTGTTTATAACATGAACAGTAGAACTTTCTAAATAAATAAAATTATGCAGAAGTGAATATATGGGCATGAAGAGAAAAATAGCAGGATTCCAGAACTATGATCATGCATTAATTTAGACATCAGGTAACATGGTTATTAAATTTTAAACATGGGTAATTATTAAATATCAAAGTGAATAACGACCGTTCATGAAGTCATTGAATCTTAATAGCGCCAAATGATGGGTCGCTATTTTACTGTTATATGCAGAAACAAATAATGAACCCGATACAGAAACTGCAAGTCATTCTATTGATATCTAATGATCTATATACATGCATAGGGCTTAGTGTTTACAAGATTTGGCTTAGAACTTGAGAACACCTACCTTTTGGGTTGATTATGATCGATGGATGACAGAACGTGAAGAATCGGAGAAGAAAATAAGAGCAACAACAGTAATTATCAATCGGCAACTACAGCAACTACACAGCAGGGAGAAGATCTTCCGTCGTGATAGCACGGCCGAAGGAGAAAAATAATAAGAGCAGCAGTAGCTCGCAGCAGTCGTAAGAAGAACAACAGCTTCTTCTCTCAGCCGCAGCAAGACCACGCAGGAAGGAGAAGCAAATTCTTCTCCTGACACGTTGGTAGAAAGGCAGTAGAGGAAAACCAGCAGAGGCCGTGAAGAAGAAAGGAAGAGGAAGAAGTAGCTTGTCTTCTTGTTGCAGCAGTATTCATCCGGGAAGCAGACATTTAAGAAGTGGAGGATGCCCTTCTTTACGTACATTCGTGGGAGGAAGAAGTAGTTCTTCATGGTGGCAGAGGTTGATGACACTGCAGAAAACCCAGAGGCAATAACCTCTGCAAGGTTTCGGTGGGATATATTTATAGGGAAAAAGAACCTAACGGGTTTAGAGTCCTAACGGGATTAAAATTTCCCACGTACGAATCCCACTTGAGCTAAACCTTCCCGAACGGCAGCTACTAACCTAGTTTGAACGAAACACTACAATTGGGTTTTCTATATTTTATCCTCAGGAAAATAGCGCCCATTCAAAGGGGCATTTTCTTGAAATGGCGCCTTAATCAAGGGCGTTGTTCCCTTTTTGGCTTGGTTCCGGCCCATTTGGGTTCCCTTCTACGTAAAGCCCATATGTACATAGGTTGTTTATATGTGTGTGGGTTGGGTCTTTGACTTATTTATTTGTTTTCACAAATTTCCTTATTTTTAATTTATTTTTAAGAATTTTATTCCAATAATTGTCAGGGTTGCTACACCCTCCCCCACTTAAAAGAATTTGGTTCCCAAATTTAAATGTTTATAGATGTGAAGGGTGCAGAGTTCATACCATTCGCAAATAAATCTGGGAATCTCTTCTTCATGGATTCTTCGGTCTCCCATGTGGCTTCTTGTTCCGAGCATTTGCTCTATTGAACCTTGACCATGGGAATTGTCTTGTTCCTTAGTGCACGTCCCTCGCGATCAAGGATCTTCATGGCTTTTTGTTCATACGTGAGATCCTTTTGTATCACCAGGTCGCCATGATCTATGACGTGTGATAGATCGTGCACATACTTCTTCAACATTGAAATGTGGAACACATTATAGACTTCGAACAATTGCGGAGGCAAGGCGATGCGGTAGGCAACCTCACCAACTCTTTCCAATACTTCAAAAGGACCGATATCCCTTGGTGTAAGCTTGCCCTTAACACCAAATCTTCTAATTCCACACCCTGGAGAAATTTTAAGAAAGACGTGATCTCCGACTTAAAATTTGAGATCTCTCCTTCTTCTATCGGCATAAGTCTTCTGTCTAGACTGAGCCATTTGGAGTCATTCTCTAATTAACTAAATCTTTTCAGTAGTATCCCTTACCATCTCTGGGCCTAGTAGTTACTTTTCGCCAACTTTGTTCCAGCACAAGGGTGATCGACAACTCCTTCTGTATAATGCTTTGAAAGGTGCCATCTGGATACTTGCCTGATAACTATTGTTGTATGCAAACTCAACCAGGGGAAGGTGATCATGCCAGTTTCCACCAAAATCAATGATACAAGCTCTAAGCATGTTTTCTACCACTTGCTTCATTCTTTCGATTTGACCATCCGTCTGAGGATGAAAGGATGTACTAAAGTTGAGTCTTATCACCAACGAATGTTGTAGACCCTTCCAAAAGTGTGAAGTGAAGCGCTGGTCTCGATTAGACACGATCAAAATAGGTACTCCATGTAATCGGACAACTTCTTTGATGTATAAGGCAGCAGGAACATTGACTGACCACCGGCTATTGATTGGTAAGAAATGTGCCATCTTGGTCAATCGGTCTACGATGACCCATATTCCATCATGACCTCCTTTAGATTTAGATAGACCCATTATAAAGTCCATACCGATATCCTCCCACTTCCACTTGGGAATATCTAGAGGATGTAGCTTATTGGCAGGCTTCTGGTGTTCTGCCTTAACTTGGCAGGTGAGATAGCGAGATACAAAGTCTGCTACCTCTCTTTTCATGTTGGGCCACCAAAAAGTCCATTTCAAGTCTTGGTACATCTTGGTAGATCCGGGATGAATCGTGTACCTTGTTCTGTGAGCTTCATCTGAAATTTTCTTCTTTAACTCTAGACAATCTGGTATACAAGTTCCATCTGATGCTATTTTGAAATCGAGTCATTCTTCCATTTTACTCTTGATTTCCACAAGTACTGGATCATTGTCTTGGAGTTCTTGTATTTTAGAGAGTAGATCCGGTTGTATCCTTATGTGGGATAGAGTAATACACTTGTTCTCTTTGTCCATACGTATGTTGAGTTTAGAGAATTGCTCCAACAACTTCCACTCTTGAATCATACAGTTGGCTAGTAAAGCTCTTGGCTTTCGACTGAGGCATCAGCTACAGGATTACCCTTTCCAGGATGGTATTGTATTATGAAGTAGAAGTCCTTGAGATACTCCAGCCATCACCTTTGTCTCATATTTAATTCTTTCTGAGAAAAGAGATACTTGAGACTCTTATGAACGAAGTACACGGTAAATTACGCTCCGTAGAGGTAATGTCTCCAGAGTTTTAATGCAAACACTACCACAGCTAATTCTAGGTCATGGACTGGGTAGTTCTCTTCATGCTTCTTCAGTTGTCGGGATGAGTATACAATGACTCACCCTTACTGCATTAACACACATCCGAGGCCAATGCCAGATGCAGCGGTATATACCTCGAATTTCTCCCCTTCAGTAGGTAATGCCAAGATCGGGGCTGAGGTGAGATGATCTTTCAAGGCTTGGAAACTCTTCTCGCATTCTTCATCCCACTTATAGGGAATTTCCTTACGGGTCAACCTAGTAAGTGGAACGGTGATTTTGGAGAAGTCCTTGATGAACCGTCTATAATAACTGGCTAGACCCAAGAAACTACAGATCTCGGTAGCATTGGTCGGCCTTTCCCAACTCTTTACGGCCTCAACTTTTGACGGCTCAACATAAATCCCATCCTTCGAGATCATATGACCTAAGAAAGATACTTCCTCAAGCCAGAAATCAAATTTACCGAGCTTTGCATATAACTTATTTGTCCTCAATATCTGTAATGAAATCCTCAAATGCTCTTCATGTTCTTCCTTGGTCTTTGAATAAATCAATATGTCATCAATGAAGACTACAACAAATTAATCCAGATGAGGTCTGAATATACTGTTCATTAGCTGCATAAAGGCAGCATGGGCATTTGTTAGTCCAAAAGGCATAACAACAAATTCATAGTGCCCATATCTGCTCCTGAACGCGGTCTTATGAATGTCCTCATCCTTGATCCTCAGTTGGTGATATCCTGATCTGAGATCAATCTTTGAGAAGTACTTAGATCCAGATATCTGATCAAATAACTCATCGATTCTTGGCAGTGGATACTTGTTTTTGATAGTAAGATGGTTTAACTACCGATAGTCGATGCAGAGTCTCATTAATCCATCCTTCTTCTTTACGAATAATACGGGCGCTCCCCACGGGGAAGTGCTTAGTCTGATAAATCCCTTTTTCAAAAGTTCCATCAATTACTCCTTTAATTCCTTGAGCTCAGCAGGGGACATCCTATAAGGTGCCTTAGAAACTGGGCCAGCACCAGGGACAAGGTCGATGGTGATGGCCACTTCTCTCTGTGGGGGTAATCTAGGCAAATCCTCCGAAAACACGTCAGGAAACTCATGAACTACTGGAATGTCTTTTATCTTAGTCTCCTTAATCTCTTTTATGGTGATGAAAGCAAGAAAAGTTACACATCCTTTCCTTATCAGCTTACTAGCTCGGAGGGCCGAAATAAGAGGCGACTTGTTCCGACTCTTAGGGCTAGTGTAAACAAGTTCCGGGAACTCCTTAAAAGTAACCTTGCTGTTGTGTATGTGATTTTGATGATTACAAAATGACTTTGTTGCTTGGCCTTGCTTGGCCTTGTGTTTTATTGATACTTCATGTCTTATGTGCTTGAATCCTTATTGTTCTCTTGCTATGAGATCATGTTCTAGAATGAGAATGAATTTGTGAAACATGCTTGATAGAATACATATGCCTTGTACTCAATGAGAATTAATGATAGAACACGTTTGCATGATTGAACACATGAATGAGTCTTTATGCTCACTTGAATGCCCGTTATGCTCATTTCAATATAGTGTGCTAATCTTCTTGCATTACAGAAACGAGTCATGATGGACATCATCTTGTTGTCCACCATTCAGAACTTGTGTTAATTACATCTCCATTCTTCAAAGAACCATTGGTAATGCTTTGCAATTCACATATCTTCAGTTAAGTGAATTTTGGGTAAGAAAGCCACAGTGTGTTGACCCAGAGTACTTGTGCATAGATATACATGATGTGGTTTCATGTACCTCCTACATGAGTCATTAAGGTTTGAGGATGTATGATTCATGCATTTTCTACATGAAGCTTTTAAGCTTGTATTGTGCTTGAAATATTCATACAAGACTTCATGAGATTTGGTTCTATATTGCTCATGCATTGCATGAATGCTTAGTCTTGTGAACTATGCACTAAAAGCTTGATTTATTGACTTGATGTGTGATAGAATTGCATGAACTTGGATCTTATGAAGATGGCTTCAATTAGGTCTCAATCAATGAGATTGTGTTCATTGAACACACCTTTCTATTAGAATGGTATCATTCAAGAGGTCATCAGGGTTTCAATGTGTGGATGCATTTGTGATGTCGTATGGTTCCTCATACCTGTGTGATTGCAGATCATACGATCATGTCATTGGTCTTGAGCTATATATTTGCTTCTTACATGTGTAAATGAATATCCCTCATTTGATGCCATTTGATGTTGAGCATCTGGTAGATACAAGAATGCTAGTTGAAAGTTTGAGCACCCATGACAATATATTTTATTGAATGATAGATTCATGCTTATCATTTCAAAACCTTGTCATTTGGTCAAATGTATTTTTGTTAATTGATATGAGAAGCAAAATGTATGTTTGAATAGGTTCAATGATGTATTTTATTGTGAACATGTTCATAGTATTAATACTTGATGTAAAGATTTTGATTTTCAACTAACCTCTTGTTTTATCATGTTTTTCAAGATGAAAAATCATGGTTGATCTTCATAGAATTATGGTAATATTTAATCAATTGTTTCCCATTGATTTGATGGAGATTTTAATTATTTTTCAGACCCAAACTAGAAGGGGTCGACCCTTTGAGGCTCTATCCAAAACAGAACCTGTTTTATGCACCCTGCCCAAAAGGGTCGACCCCTGGGGTCAACCCATTGAAGGGTCGACCCCAAAGGTCGACCCCTGTAAACCAGAACCAAAACTTGGTTCTGTTTTGGGTTCTGTTAGCCCCAGGGTCGACCCCTGGGGTCGACCCGTGTAAAACAGAACATGAAAATGGTTCTGTTGGGGTTCTGTTTGCCCGAGGGTCGACCCCAAGGGTCAACCCTTTCCGGTACGGGGCGGCGCCGTCAAAAATGACCTTCGCAAAAGCACGCCAAAAGTCCTCTAACTCCGGTCCTAAAGCCCCATATCACTCCATGACTTGTGGATCTTGTCCCAGGGCTGTCTTTTGACTGTCCTAGAGGCATAAATACATGTTGTTGGGTTGTAAACCCCGTTGAACCCTAATGTTCATTCGTTCTTTCTTATAGGTGAAAAAAAAGGGGGAAACGAGGTGAAGCTCTTGCAAGGTCGATATCATCTACATTCGTGAAGATCTAGAGCTTGTGGTAGAAGAAGAAAAGAAGCATCTTGAGAAGAGGAACGAGATGATGTTGGGATCGTGATCATCCGACTCCGAACCGAGAAGAGCTAGATCTTTTTTTGAAGGGGAAGCTTTGCATTTCATATATGCTCTTTGGTTCTGTCTTTAGATGTTGCTTTGGGATGATTGTATCAATATCTGGGCTTTCTACACATTTCTAATCGAATATTCTTGTTTGAGATTAGCTTAAAGCTTGGGCTTATTATTTCTATTTATTCTTTCAGGTGAAGAAGAAAATGGAAGAAGGAAAAAGGGAGCATCACAAGGAGAGGAAGAAGATGATGTTGAAATCGTGAACATCCATCAACAAATCAAGGAGAATCAGATTTTATTGAAAAAGGGGGAGCTTTATTCTTGATGCATCTTTCTAGTTTCCATCTATAGAATCTGTTTGGGGGTCATAGCATATGTTTGTCTTCGCTTCATATATAACTGCAAGAATACTTTGTGTGGGTGTTCGGAGAAAGGGTTCTCTGAGTGTTTGTGTTGACGTGTGTGCATCAATTTGTGCGGAGTATATCTGCGTGTGTGCTTGGACGTACTTTGGGGTGTGTTCCCCGTGTGTGTTTGGGAGTTTACTCCAGTGTGGTTGTATAGGCATCGGCCTACCCGTGTGTGCTTGGGAGTTTACTCCCGTGTGGTTGTGTAGGCATCGGCCTACTCGTGTGTGTTGGAGCTTGGCTCTCTGTGTGTGTGGGGATTTATCCCCGGGCTATTTTTATAGCAGTGAAGCCTCACCAGTTTGGTGAGGGGTGGACGTAGGGAGCCCGTCGTTGTCCCGAACCACCTTAAAAATCTCCGTGTCTCATGGTTTGAATTGTGTGATTGTGTTCACTTCAATGTTATTTGTTTATGCAATCGTGTGAGCTTGGCGAGATTGAGTGAATTTTGTTTAAATATGTTTAGATTAAATTCCTTAATATTAACAATCTTGTTAATTCCGCTGTGCGCTTGTTTGTGATTTTTATTGGACATAATTTTTAGTAGAAGGATCTCCCCCTCTAGATCCGTGTTCCTGCACTACGGGACCCAACACTTGCCATTACGGCAATCAACAACTGTCTTATGTGTGGATAGCCAATCAGCTCCTAGTATAACATCATAACCTTTCAGGTCTAGGCATATTAAATCTGTTGGTAGATTTTTCCATTTCACCATGACTTCACAATTTAAATAATGGTGTGAGAGTTCGGACTCGTTTCCGAGAGGGGTTGAGATTACTAGGTCTATCCATTCGGGTTCTAGAGGTAATGGATCGGCAAACTTCTTGGAAACAAAAGAATGCGATGCACCGGTATCAAACAAGACATGTGCAGACTTGGAACAAATTTTTAGTGTACCTTCCACCAATCCAACCTCATCTTGTTCCGCCTCCTGAAGAGCTTGGAGACGTGCTTGTTTCTTCACCGGGCGCTTCTCGTCTCCGACTTGTTCGTTTAGCAGAGGGCAGTCGGGAATTCTGTGATCACAACTCCCGCAACGGAGACAAGCTCCCAGTCTTCTCCAGAATTCCTCGACCCTATGGCTGGCCTTGTCGCAATGCTTGCACACCTCTTTGGAAGGTGTGGCAGTGATGGAGAAAGGCTTGTGATTCTTCTTAGGCTTCTTCTCCTGGGAGGAATTTTCTCCATTACTGACTCTCTTCTTGTTGAAGGTTGGCCTGAAAGTGCCGGAGCTGGTAACATGCTCCTTCTTGTCCTTCCCACATATTCTGTCGGACAGCTTCGTGGCATCTTCTAACAGTTGGGCTCTTCGTACTATCTCCGAATAGACTTGAACGTCCATCGGGGCTAATTGGGTGATGTACTGGGGTCGAAGCCCATTAAGGAATCTTCTCGCTTTCATCTTCTCGGTACTCACTAAGTGCTTTGCATACCTTGATAATCTAGAGAATTGAGCCTCGTACTCGGCCACTGATAAGGTTCGTTGTTTGAGTGTGGCGAATTCGGCGGCCTTCTTCTCTTGTACACGGTCGGAAAAGTACTTGTTATTAAAATACTCAATGAACTCCGCCCATGTAACATGATCTTGTGCTATGGTAGCTTCTAGGGACTCCCACCAGAAACGGGCGTCCCTCTCTAATTGAAATGTTGCTAGTAACACCCTCTCTTCATCTGTGCATTGCATAACACGGAATATCCGTTCAATCTCCCGATCCAATGTTTGGCATCGTCAGGGTCGGTCGAACCAATGAACTTGGGAGGGTTCATATTGCGAAAACTCCGGTGGAGATCTCCCGCTCTACGGTTTGCTCCGCCCTACGCTACTTGTTGTAACGCCTGAGTGAGACCCTGAACAGTGTGTTGCATCTCACGCCACTGGGCACGTTATGCGGCCATGAACCTACAAGATTTTAATAACTATTTTAGTATATGTTTAACCAAGTGTCACGCCCCGACGCGGAATATCGAGGGCGCGACGAGTCATAAACACGCGTGTCGATCAGGGCATGTACAATTTTGTTTCTAAAGTCAGAAATGAATGGGAAAATAATACTTTTATTCCATCAAAATGAAGTTTACATCACTAATTCATAAGCCATAAAGGCAATTACAAACTTCCAATCCCAAAGTACATCATTCTTGTAAAAACACTAATGATCTACATAAACCTAGGTAAAAGGGAAAATCACTCTCTCACTCTTGTCCAGTCCCTTGTTCATTTTCATTTCCTGCAACAATTAACCAAAACGTAGGGTGAGCTAAAAGCTCAGTAGGATTTTATATCTCTATGAACCAGACAATCTTTAAGTGTTAACAATTTAAACAATTTTCTAACTTGTATCGGGAAGTGTATAAACATGAATGGAATTTCCAAGTAATTGAGATAATATGATATCAAGATGAATTTCCAAGTAATGACTTTGAACAAGTAAAGAATTTCATGTAATTGGCCATTTTCACGCAAGTCAAGTAATTCATGTAATTTTCAAGTAACAAGTAAACAAGTACGAATAGTGGAATGCCGTATCAAGTAAATCTATCATGCACTTCGGTGCAATACCACACCGTTGGTCAATCAACTCCCATGGGCACAAGTACTTTCGGGCACTCCCCCCAGGACCAGACCGGGCCCCATTTAATGCCAGACATTGAGTCATATGGATCCGAAGATCCCAAGTACGTTTAGACATCCACTTTAATGTATATGGCCAATGATTTTCAAGAATATGCTGTTTGTAATAAGCACACATTTGACAAAATTTCAGAAGTTGCAAGAAAAGTAGATAACCATTTAGGCATCATGTTTAACGACATTAAGTCGTGGAGTTCAAAAATGAACGATCAGTAGGAAGAAAAGTTTAAGATAGTCATTTTATTAGACTTATTTTAATGCCTTAGAATGATTTTAGAATTCAAAAAGACATCAAGTTTTAGTAAAGGACCCTTCATTAGTAAAGAAACGTATATATTCAAGGATTAAAATAATGAGTTTAGATATTAATATTTATTCATACATTAATATATCACATGATAAAAAAATAGATGTAGCATGCTGAAAATAATTTAATATGATAGAATATACTACTGTCTGTTTTACTGTGTGTGGCGGTTACGGTGAATGCGCTAAATGAGGTTCAATGCGTTGACGCAGTGGAGTGCTGCGTTGACGCTGTGGTTTAAAAAGAACAAAAGTTGCTCACAAATCTCATATCACTGCATCGGTGTAGTCCACTACAAGGTCAGTGCACTACTGGATGGGGCGATGTATGTTCTTACAAGCTTGCACCTAAGGTCGATACAAAACACTGTGGGGTCCGTGCAATGGGTCCTTCATGTTTGCACGAGTCTGTGCAAAACACTATAGAAGTCAGTGCAAATCACTGTTTGAGTCAGTGCACTGCACTATTTAAGTCTGTACAATGTACGAAGTCTATACAATGCAACACTAAGTCTGTACAATGCTCACTAAGTCTATACAATGCTAACATTAAGTCTATACATTGTACACTAAGTCTGTACAATGCATGAAGTCTATACAATGCATCACTAAGTCTATACAATGATAACATTAAGTCTATACATTGTACACTAAGTCTGTACAAGGCATGAAGTCTATACAATGCATCACTAAGTCTATACAATGCTAACATTAAGTCTATACATTGTACACTAAGTCTGTACAAGGCATGAAGTCTATACAATGCATCACTAAGTCTATACAATGCAACACTAAGTCTATACAATGCTAACATTAAGTCTATACATTGTACACTAAATCTGTACAAGGCATGAAGTCTATACAATGCATCACTAAGTCTATACAATGCTAACATTAAGTCTATACATTGTACACTAAGTCTGTACAAGGGATGAAGTCTATACAATGCTAACATTAAGTCTATACATTGTACACTAAGTCTGTACAAGGCATGAAGTCTATACAATGCATCACTAAGTCTATACAATGCTAACATTAAGTCTATACATTGTACACTAAGTCTGTACAATGCATGAAGTCTATACAATGCAACACTAATCCTAACATTAGGTCTATACATTGTACACTAAGTCTGTGCAAGGCATGAAGTCTATACAATGCATCACTAAGTCTATACAATGCAACACTAAGTCTATACAATGCTAACATTAAGTCTATACATTGTACACTAAGTCTGTACAATGCATGAAGTATATACAATGCAACACTAATGCTAACATTAGGTCTATACATTGTACACTAAGTCTGTACAAGGCATGAAGTCTATACAATGCAACACAAAGTCTATACAATGCTAACATTAAGTCTATACATTGTACACTAAGTCTGTACAATGCATGAAGTCTATACAATGCAACACTAATGCTAACATTAAGTCTATACATTGCTCCAAAGTCTAACCAATCCCCAAGTCTATACATCCAAAGCCTTAGCGTCTAAAGCACAAGCCAAGTCTGTACATCCCCAAGTCTGCACATCCCAGAGTCTTAGCGTCTAATGCACAACCATTTTCAAAGTCTAGCGTCTTTTATTGCGTCTCTATATCCATTCAGACCCAGCGTCTTACATAGCGTCTTAAGTCTGCGTCTTAGACTTAGTTTGTGTCTCAGCTTCTTAACTTGTATAAAACCATCGTTTTATCTTTTATATAATTAGCCAGCGTCTTAGTTATTTATATAATTCAAAGCCAACGTCTTAATTAATCTTATCTTCTGTTAAGGGATAAGAACGTGCTGCAGAAGCCAGTACGTTCTGGATAAAAAGATCGTGAACACCCCAAATCAATCGAACGTTCATAACTTGCTTATTTAATGATGGAATTTTGCAAATGAGCTATCAATAGAAAGAGGACAGAGAAACGATCATGCTGGCATGAATTAATTAGAGTATAGCCTGAGAGATACCTACCTTTTTTGCAGTTCTATGGAAAAGCCCCAAATATGAGAAGAACCCTTGATCTTCTAAATCTGCCTTCAATTCGCCACCACCTTCACAGCAGCGTATATCTGATCTACATGGATGGTTTGAGGGTCATAAGGGGTGCTATTTATAGCCAATCCCTTGCCCAAATCGTCAGGTTTTTTTTCCAGCTAATCTCACCAATGCGTTGAGTACGTGTTTAGAAGAAAAGTGTAAACGTAGCTTCCAGCCTATCTTTGGGTGTGAAAGCGGCCGGTCCAAGGGTGGCTTAGGGTCAAAGTCCACCTTCCAAATTATGCACATGTTACGCTTCTCATATGAAGCACATGTACGAAATTAGGCCTTTCCATCCTTTAATATATCCTGCAATTTTATCAAATGGCCATTCTCTCCCAGTCCATTACATGAACTCTTATTGGGCTTCCTAGGATTTATCCAAGGTTCAAAGCTTTTAACAACTATTCATCAATAAACTAGCGTTTTTCATATAGAAAAATGTAATTTACTTATTTCATGAAAATTTTAATTACATAATGCAACTAAAAAAATATATTTTTCATTTGTAATTATCGGGTTTCTACATCCTCCCCCACTTAAAAGAATTTGGTCCTCCAAATTCACATTCTATTTTCTTAAAATTCAAGATTCGAGTAGGAAGGTCGAATTTCTAACCTGAGATGAGATCCGCGTATTTCTTCTTGATGGATTCTTCCAATTCCCAGGTTACTTCCTCGAATCCACGCTTGCTCCATTGGACTTTCACCATTGGTATAGCCCGATTTCTCAGTTGGTGTAATTTCCGATCCAGTATCTTGACCGGTCTTTCTTCATAAGATAAGTCCTTTTGGAGTTTGAATTCTTCAAATTGGATCACATGTGAAGGATCATAGACGTATTTCCTTAGCATGGATACATGGAATACGTCGTGTACACCGGCCAGTTGAGGAGGTAAAGCCAGCTTGTATGCTACCTCACCGATTCTCTCCAGAATCTCGAAAGGGCCGATAAATCTCGGACTTAGCTTTCCTTTGATGCCGAATCTTCTAATTCCACGGGTGGGTGAGATCTTTAAGAAGACATGCTCCCCCACTTGGAAATCAAGGTCCCTCCTCCGATTGTCAGCGTAGCTCCTTTGCCTTGATTGTGCGACCTTTAGTCTTTCATATATTAACTGGATTTTGTTGGTTGTGTCTTGTACAATGTCGGGACCCAGCAATCCCTTGTCGCCAACCTCACTCCAGCATAGAGGCGATCTACAGCTTCGGCCATAAAGATCTTCGAATGGTGCCATTTGAATACTTGACTGATAGCTATTGTTATAAGCGAACTCAGTCAACGGTAAGTGTTCATGCCAACTACCACCGAAATCAATCATGCAGGCTCTCAACATATCTTCAATAATTTGATTCACCCTCTCGGTTTGTCCGTCCATCTGAGGGTGAAAAGCCGTACTAAACCTTAGTCTAGTACCCAAAGCTGATTGTAAACCCTTCCAGAAATGAGAGGTGAATCTCGGATCTCGGTCCGAAATAATAGAGCTCGGAATACCGTGCAGCCTTACGATCTCCTTAATATATAAGGCGGCTAGAACATCCACGGTCCATTTAATCTTGATAGGTAAGAAGTGAGTAGACTTGGTTAACCGGTCCACAATTACCCATATAGCATCGAAACCACTTCGGGTCTTTGGTAATCCAACAATGAAGTCCATACCGATACTATCACATTTCCATTCTGGTATTTCGAGAGGCTTGAGTTTACCAGCCGGTTTGAGGTGCTCGGCTTTAACCTGTTGACATACCAAGCATCGACTTACGAACTCGGCTACCTCTCTCTTCATATTCGGCCACCAGAATGTTCTATTGAGGTCTTGGTACATTTTTGTAGCACCGGGGTGAATAGTGTACCTTGACCGATGTGCTTCCTCTAGGATTTTACCCTTGATAGTAGAACAATCGGGTATACAAGTTCTTCCTTTGAATAATAGCCTTCCATCATTAGCTAAAAGGAAATCCGGTCGTTGATCTAATTTATCTTTAATTTCCATGATCAACGGATCATCAACTTGTCGTTCCTTGATTTCCGAGAGTAACTCGGGTTGGAGTCGAATATTTGCAATAAAGACTCCGTCTTCCTTCTCCTCCATATTGAGGTTTAAGTTGGCCATTTCTTCAAGTAGATGTCATTTTTTAACCATCATGCTCGATAATAAAGCCATCGACTTCCTGCTAAGTGCATCAGCTACGGCATTGCCTTTTCCGGGATGATATTGTATAGAGAAATCAAAATCCTTTAAATATTCCAACCACCGTCTTTGTCTCATATTGAGCTCCTTTTGAGAGAATAAATATTTGAGACTCTTGTGATCAGAATACACCGTAAAGGCTTCGCCATAAAGGTAATGTCGCCAGATCTTCAAAGCAAAGACCACAGCTGCCAGTTCTAGGTCATGTTCGGGATAATTTTCCTCGTGCTTCTTCAATTGCCGTGAGGAATAAGCTATGACCTTGCCATGTTGCATTAATACGCAACCTAGGCCAATTCCAGATGCATCAGCATATACTTCAAATCCTCCTCCTTCCGTAGGTAATGTGAGAATAGGAGCAGTCGTCAGACAATCCTTTAAAGTTTAAAAGTTTTGATCGCATTCCTTGGACCAGATAAAAGGATTCTCCTTCCTTGTCAATCTTGTTAAAGATACTACAATTTTTGAGAAATCCTTGATAAATCTTCGATAATATCCAGCCAATCCCAAAAAGCTTCGGATTTCCGTCACACTAGTAGGTCTTTCCCAGTTCTTTACGGCCTCGACCTTTGAAGGATCGACGGCGATACCGTTCCGAGAAATTATGTGACCGAGAAAAGAAACTTCCTCCAACCAGAAATCACACTTGCTTAATTTGGCATAAAGCTTGTGATCTCTTAATAATTGAAGGGCCTTCTTAAGATGTTCCTCATGTTCTTCCTTTAACTTGGAGTAGATCAAAATGTCGTCAATGAAGACAACCACAAATTGATCGAGGTACGGCCTGAATACGTTGTTCATCATTTGCATAAATGCGGCAGGCGCATTTGTTAAGCCAAAAGGCATAACAGTGAACTCGTAATGTCCATACCTACTCCGGAATGCCGTCTTGTGAATATCACTTTCCTTGATCTTCAATTGATGATAACCAGATCGAAGATCGATCTTTGAGAAATATTGAGCTCCAGAAATCTGGTCGAATAATTCATCAATTCTCGGCAATGGATATTTATTCTTGATGGTGAGTTGATTCAATTGCCGATAATCAACACATAGTCTCATCGAACCATCTTTCTTCTTGACAAATAAGAATGGGGCTCCCCAAGGTGAAGTACTTGGTCGGATAAACCCCTTCTCCAGTAATTCCAATAATTGATCCTTTAATTCTTTCATTTCCATGGCAGACATCCGATATGGAGCTTTAGAAATTGGTGCCGCTCCCGGAATTAAATCAATAGAGAAAATCACTTCTCTCTCGGGTGGAATACCAGGCAACTCGTCCGAAAATACATCAGAATAATCCTGAACGATAGGAATGTCCTTTAGAATGGGTTCTGTGTGCTCGGTCATAGTGATAGAAACTAAGAAACCGACACAACCCTTCCTTAATAATTTCTCGACTTTGAGGGCTGAAATGAGGGATATGTGTCTAGAATGCCTGATGCCAGAAAATAGAAGGTCGGGGTAACCCATAAAAGTTGCTGTACCCAACTTGCAATTGACACTAGCTCCATGTGTAGATAGCCAGTCGGCACCCAAAATAACATCATATCCTTCCATCTCCATGTATACCAAATCAGCGGGTAAGTTATAACCACTAATTAGAATTTCACTATCAGGATAGAAGTGTTTAATCTCCGTTCCCGTTCCAATAGGGGTAGTAATAGTGAGTGTAGAATCTAATGGAATAGGCTTCATAGGTAAAAGACCAGCAAATCTTCTAGATATAAATGAATGCGTAGCTCCGGTGTCAAGTAAGATAGAGGCAGGCTTGGCGTATATGAAAAGAGTACCTTCCACGATGCCTCCTTCCTCGGTAGGTTCCGTACCCATAAGGGCTTGAAGTCTTCCTGGTTTCTTGGCAATAATAGGAAGTTTTGCCGATGATGGAGCTTGCTCGTTGAGAAGAGGGCAATTCGGGATCCTATGCTCCCGGCTCCAGCATCGAAGACATGCACCGAGCTTTCTCTAACATTCCTCGGCTTTATGTCCGGGCTTCTCACAGTATTTGCATAATTCCTTTGATGTTGCCGATATAGGGACAATTTGCTTGTCGAATATCCTCGGCTTCTTGTCCCCTTGAAAATTACGTCCACCTTTGTTGAAATTACGCCCGTCCTTGATGAAGTTACGCCCGTCATTGGGCCTTTTCTTCCCGAAGGAAGGTTTGAAACTTTCGGACCCAGTAATTTGCTCTCTCTTGGCTTCTCTTCCTCGGATGCGATCCGATAACTCCGTTGCATCTTCTAGGAGTTGTGCTCTCCGTACCATATCAGAATATGATTGAATATCCATCGGGGCGAGTTGAGTAATATATTGCGGCTTAAGGCCATTAAGAAATCTCCGTGCCTTCATTTTGTCAGTATCCACAAGATGTGGAGCGTACCGAGATAACCTCGAAAATTGTGCTTCATATTCCGCAACTGATAAACCCCTTCGCTTTAAGGCGGCAAATTCAGTGGCCTTCCTTTCTTGTACTCGATCGGAGAAGTATTTGCTATTGAAGTGTTCCACGAACTCTTCCCATAGAATTTGGTCGTGCGGTAAAGTAGCTTCGACCGATTCCCACCAGGCACATGCATCCCTTTCTAGTTGGAAAGTAGCAAGTAGGACCTTTTCCTCGTCAGCGCATTGCATGACGCGAAATATCCTCTCGATCTCCTTAATCCAGTGTTCGGCTTCATCCGGATCCGTAGATCCAGCGAACTTGGGAGAGTTCATGCTCCGGAAATTTCTATGCAATTCTCCGGCTCCTCGGTTTGCTCCTCCTTGAGCAACCTGTTGGAGGGCTTGTGTTAAGCCTTGAACCGTGCGCTGCATCTCGCGCCATTGAGCTCTCTCGGCGGACATTTGTGAGAATTAGCCTGAAACCATAATTCCAAGGTTTATTATTTTTGTTTTGGTATTTATTTCCTGATAATTATCTTTTTCTTAAAACTTAACCCATGTTTCTACTCGAATCTTACCGGGAAAGTTCAAGATCTATCAAATTTCCAGATATTGATCTAGAACCTATGTTTGAGGGAAAACTATGTTTTAAGAATGAACCTAGGATTTTATGTAACCTAGGCTCTGATACCACAAAGATTGTCACGCCCCGACGTGGAATATCGAGGGCGCGACGAGTCATAAACACGCGTGTCGATCAGAGCATGTACAATTTTATTTCTAAAGTCAGAAATGAATGGGAAAATAATACTTTTATTCTATCAAAATGAAGTTTACATCACTAATTCATAAGCCATAAAGGCAATTACAAACTTTCAATCCCAAAGTACATCATTCTTGTAAAAACACTAATGATCTACATAAACCTAGGTAAAAAGGAAAATCACTCTCTCACTCTTGTCCATTCCCTTGTTCATTTTCATTTCCTGCAACAATTAACCAAAATGTAGGGTGAGCTAAAAGCTCAGTAGGATTTTATATCTCTATGAACCAGGCAATCTTTAAGTGTTAACAATTTAAACAATTTTCTAACTTGTATCGGGAAGTGTATAAACATGAATGGAATTTCCAAGTAATTGAGATAATATGATATCAAGATGAATTTCCAAGTAATGACTTTGAACAAGTAAAGAATTTCATGTAATTGGCCATTTTCACGCAAGTCAAGTAATTCATGTAATTTTCAAGTAACAAGTAAACAAGTACGAATAGTGGAATGCCGTATCAAGTAAATCTATCATGCACTTCGGTGCAATACCACACCGTTGGTCAATCAACTCCCATGGACACAAGTACTTTCGGGCACTCCCCCCAGGACCAGACCGGGCCCCATTTAATGCCAGACATTGAGTCATATGGATCCGAAGATCCCAAGTACGTTTAGGCATCCACTTTAATGTATATGGCCAATGATTTTCAAAAATATGCTGTTTGTAATAAGCACAGATTTGATAAAATTTCAGAAGTTGCAAGAAAAGTAGATAACCATTTAGGCATCATGTTTAACGACATTAAGTCGTGGAGTTCAAAAATGAACGATCAGTAGGAAGAAAAGTTTAAGATAGTCATTTTATTAGACTTATTTTAATGCCTTAGAATGATTTTAGAATTCAAAAAGACATCAAGTTTTAGTAAAGGACCCTTCATTAGTAAAGAAACATATATATTCAAGGATTAAAACAATGAGTTTAGATATTAATATTTATTCATACATTAATATATCACATGATAAAAAAATAGATGTAGCATGCTGAAAATAATTTAATATGATAGAATATACTATTGTCTGTTTTACTGTGTGTGGCGGTTGCGGTGAATGCGCTAAATGAGGTTCAATGCGTTGACGCAGTGGAGTGCTGCGTTGACGCTGTGGTTTAAAAAGAACAAAAGTTGCTCACAAATCTCATATCACTGCATCGGTGTAGTCCACTACAAGGTCAGTGCACTACTGGATGGGGCGATGTATGTTCTTACAAGCATGCACCTAAGGTCGGTACAAAACACTGTGGGGTCCGTGCAATGGGTCCTTCATGTTTGCACGAGTCTGTGCAAAACACTATAGAAGTCAGTGCAAATCACTGTTTGAGTCAGTGCACTGCACTATTTAAGTCTGTACAATGTACGAAGTCTATACAATGCAACACTAAGTCTGTACAATGCTCACTAACTCTATACAATGCTAACATTAAGTCTATACATTGTACAATAAGTCTGTACAATGCATGAAGTCTATACAATGCATCACTAAGTCTATACAATGCTAACATTAAGTCTATACATTGTACACTAAGTCTGTACAAGGCATGAAGTCTATACAATGCATCACTAAGTCTATACAATGCTAACATTAAGTCTATACATTGTACACTAAATCTGTACAAGGCATGAAGTCTATACAATGCATCACTAAGTCTATACAATGCTAACATTAAGTCTATACATTGTACACTAAGTCTATACAAGGGATGAAGTCTATACAATGCTAACATTAAGTCTATACATTGTACACTAAGTCTGTACAAGGCATGAAGTCTATACAATGCATCACTAAGTCTATACAATGCTAACATTAAGTCTATACATTGTACACTAAGTCTGTACAATGCATGAAGTCTATACAATGCAACACTAATGCTAACATTAGGTCTATACATTGTACACTAAGTCTGTACAAGGCATGAAGTCTATACAATGCATCACTAAGTGTATACAATGCAACACTAAGTCTATACAATGCTAACATTAAGTCTATACATTGTACACTAAGTCTGTACAATGCATGAAGTATATACAATGCAACACTAATGTTAGTTAGGTCTATACATTGTACACTAAGTCTGTACAAGGCATGAAGTCTATACAATGCAACACTAAGTCTATACAATGCTAACATTAAGTCTATACATTGTACACTAAGTCTGTACAATGCATGAAGTCTATACAATGCAACACTAATGCTAACATTAAGTCTATACATTGCTCCAAAGTCTAACCAATCCCCAAGTCTATACATCCAAAGCCTTAGCGTCTAAAGCACAAGCCAAGTCTGTACATCCCCAAGTCTGTACATTCCAGAGTCTTATAGGGTGTTTGGTTACGTTTTTTTTACTTCTTTCTCTCCCAAATTTAAAAAAGAGAGATAGAACTCACTTGTGGGGTGTTTGGTACGACTCTCCTAAATTTTATGGAGATAATCCACTCCTATACAAATCTTCCTCAAAAAAAAAATAACTCATGACCAATTTTTTTTTTGAAACAACTCTCGTTCTCCCCCCGTGTGTCTCCCTCCTCTGGCTCGCCCCCCTCCCCTCCCCCGACCGTTCCCCCTCCCCCGACCTCCCCGGCGGATCCCCCTCCGCTCCCCGGCGGATCGCGCCCCCCCTCCCCCGACCGTTCCCCCTCCCCCTCCCTCCCCAGCCGATCGCGCCCCCAACCCCCTCCCCCTCCGGCTCCGGCGCCCCCGCGCGCAACCCCAACCCCCTCCCCCTCCGGCTCCGGCCCCAACCCCCTCCCTCCCTCCGGTTCCCCCCTCCGGCAGCGCAGCCCCCTACCCCTCCCCCCCTCCGGCTCCTGCGCCCCCGTGCGCAGCCCCTCCCCCTTCCCCCTTCCGGTTCCCCCCCTCCGGCTCTGGCGGTCCCCGCGCGCGCCGCCAGCCCCTCCCCCCTCCGGCTCCGGCTGCCCCCGCCCAGCCCAGCCCCTCCCCCTCCCCCCCTCCGTCTCCGGCGGACCCTGCGCAGCCCCCTCCCCTCCCTCCGGCTCCGGTTCCAGCTCTCCCCTTCCAAACAATACTATATAAATTTTAAAAAATATATCATTTTTACCAAACAGATGTTATTAATTTTTATCAATTCTAAAATTTAAGTTAAAAATTAACATAACATAATTTTTGAGATAAAAAGAGTTCTAAAAAAAAACTGCTCCCAAACACCTCATTAGCGTCTAATGCACAACCATTTTCAAAGTCTAGCGTCTTTTATTGCGTCTCTATGTCCATTCAGACCCAGCGTCTTACATAGCGTCTTAAGTCTGCGTCTTAGACTTAGTTTGTGTCTCAGCTTCTTAACCTATATAAAACCATCGTTTTATCTTTTATATAATTAGCCAGCGTCTTTAATTAGTTTATACAAATCAGCGTCTTAGTTATTTATATAATTCAAAGCCAACGTCTTAATTAATCTTATCTTCTGTTAAGGGATAAGAACGTGCTGCAGAAGCCAGTACGTTCTGGATAAAAAGATCGTGAACACCCCAAATCAATCGAACGTTCATAACTTGCTTATTTAATGATGGAATTTTGCAAATGAGCTATCAATAGAAAGAGGACATAGAAACGATCATGCTGGCATGAATTAATTAGAGTATAGCCTGAGAGATACCTACCTTTTTTGCAGTTCTATGGAAAAGCCCCAAATATGAGAAGAACCCTTGATCTTCTAAATCTGCCTTCAATTCGCCACCACCTTCACAGCAGCGTATATCTGATCTACACGGATGGTTTGAGGGTCATAAGGGGTGCTATTTATAGCCAATCCCTTGCCCAAATCGTCAGGTTTTTTTTGCAGCTAATCTCACCAATGCGTTGAGTACGTGTTTAGAAGAAAAGTGTAAACGTAGCTTCCAGCCTATCTTTGGGTGTGAAAGCGGCCGGTCCAAGGGTGACTTAGGGTCAAAGTCCACCTTCCCAATTATGCACATGTTACGCTTCTCATATGAAGCACATGTACGAAATTAGGCCTTTCCATCCTTTAATATATCCTGTAATTTTATTTATTCCACCCATCATAAATTGTCAAATGGCCATTCTCTCCCAGTCCATTACATGAACTCTTATTGGGCTTCCTAGGATTTATCCAAGGTTCAAAGCTTTTAACAACTATTCAATAAACTAGCATTTTTCATATAGAAAAATGTAATTTACTTATTTCATGAAAATTTTAATTACATAATGCAACTAAAAAAATATATTTTTCATTTGTAATTATCGGGTTTCTACACCAAGAGTTTAAGTCACTAAATTAACTTAACCCATGGTTCTACCCAATCTCACCGAGTAAAGGTATAAACCTCTCCTTGGACTTGGTTTCCTAGAAATTGAATATCCTAGGCTCTGATACCACAAAAACTGTCACGTCCCGAGCGCAGAAGGAACCCGGTATGCGTGACGAGTTATATCAATCATGTCAATCAGAGCATAAGTGTATTCGACACATAGACAAAGTGCGCAAAAGTAGAGATAACCAAATCCTTTATTCATAATATCCATTATAACAATTCTATTACATAACCTTAATGAGAGAACTAGGACTCAATAAAAAAAATTACAATGATCGACTAAAGAAATTAGAAAAGATAGGACTGGATAACGGCATGGATGGTTGACACAGCTCTACGCTCTTCACTCATGTCCATCCCCATCCGAAGGAGCTTCGTCATCGGAGTTACCTAAAAAATAGGGGAGAAACACAAGGTGAGCGAACGCTCAGTAGAAATTATATCTCAAGTACTAGCTTGATTTAAGTAAATTACATGTTGCATGAATACAAGTATAGCTATGCATGTACGCCTGAAACGACAATAGATAAAGAGTATAGCAAGAGATAATAGAATGAACTAGCAAGATTCTAAGATTTCATGTAGACTGTAAAAGATGGTCAAGCATGTAAACATATCACGTCATGTCAAGTGAATTTGCTATCATCTTATCAAGCAAGTAAATACCCATTCCGGGCCACGCAAGTCATGTCAAGTCAAGTACAAGTATGAGTCGTGGAATGTCAATCTAGCAAGTCATACACTTCAGTGTAATGCCACACCGTGATCAATAATAGCTCCCATAGGCACAAGTACTTTCGGGTGCTCCTCTCAGGACCAGATCGGGCCCTATATGTGTAAGCATTGAGTCATGTATTTTTAGACATCCACAATAGTTATAGCCAATATAGAATTCCAAAGGAATGAACTTGTAGGAATGTAAGGTAGATCTTATGGAGTAGAATTCAAGGACAGAACTATGAACCAGTATGACTCCTCGTTAATCATTAAGGAAATCAAGACATTTCATGAAACTGGGTAAATGGCGCCCATCAGGATGCCGTGATTTCATAAACTAGCGCCCATACGAATGGTCGCCTTATTTATGTGAACAGAACAAACTAGAAGAAATAGCACCCAGACCTTGGTCCCTATTTAGGTGAATAACGGTATTGAGAAGGTCGCCAATTCCTTCTGGCGCCCAGGTCAATGTCGTTAATTATTGACAGACAGAACACTTCTCATAGAGACTAGAGCAGCGCTCTAAGAGGGCTAATGCATCACGTTTCTTCAGAGTGACGTGAAAGAACATGGTGTCATGGGTTTTTAGGGTACAACCTGCTCAATCGGCCTTGAGATAATCCAAGGTTGCGAGGAGACTTATGGAGGTCTCTATGATGAAATCACCAGTCCGAAGGAAGGAATATCCCGCGGGGGGCTCAATCATCACCGAGAATTAGTGGGGTAAGCGTGAAATAACGTGAAAATGTGGGAGTACGGACTGAGATATAGTGCCAATAGAACCCTCGGTATGGGTCACAGAAAAACTTGGGAGAAAAACTGGAATCAGGTAAATGGTGCCTTAGGAGGTGCCTTTATTTCATTAAATAGCGCCTGCTCATTGAGGCGTTGCTACACATTTATATATATATTAATTTCGGGAGAATTTCTACACAGAGGAAATGGCGCCCTGGGTAGAGTCTTCATTTCATAATATAGCGCCCAGGTCAGGGGCGCTATATTGAATGGAGTCTTGGCTTTAGTCGTTGTTTCATTCTAGTGTGTTTATAACATGAACAGTAGCACTTTCTAAATAAATAAAATTATGCAGAAGTGAATATAAGGGCATGAAGAGAAAAATAGCAGGATTCCAGAACTATTATCATGCATTAATTTAGACATCAGGTTACATGGTTATTAAATTTTAAACATGGGTAATTATTAAATATCAAAGAGAATAACAACCGTTCATGAAGTCGTTGAATCTTAATAGCGCCCAAGGATGGGTCGCTATTTTACTATTATATGTAGAAACGAAAATTGAACCCGATACAGAAATAGCAAGTCATTCTACTGATATCTAATGATCTATATGCATGCATAGGGCTTATTGTTTATAGGATTTGGCTTAGAACTTGAGAACACCTACCTTGTGGGTTGATTATGATCGATGGATGACATGACGTGAAGAACCGGAGAAGAAAATAAGAGCAACAACAACAATTATCAATCCGTAATTGTAGCAACTGCACAGCAGGGCAAAGATCTTCCGTCATGATAGCACGGCTGAAAGAGAAAAATAATAAGAGTAGCAGTAGCTCGCAGCAGTCGTAAGAAGAACAACAGCTTCTTCTCTCAGCCGCAGCAAGACCACGCAGGAAGGAGAAGCAAATTTTTCTCCTGGCACGTTGGTAGAAAGGTAGTAGAGGAAAACCAGCAGAGGCCGTGAAGAAGAAAGGAAGAGGAAGAAGAAGTAGCTTGTCTTCTTGTTGCACCAGTATTCGAACGGGAAGCAGACATTTAAGAAGCGGAGGATGCCCTTCTTTACGTACAGTCACCGGAGGAAGAAGTAGTTCTTCACGATGGTAGAGGTTGACGACGCTACAGAAAACCCAGAGGCAATAACATCTGCAAGGTTTTAGAGGGATATATTTATAGGGAAAAAGAACCTAACGGGTTTAGAATCCTAACGGGACTAAAATTTCCCACATACGAATTCCACTTGAGCTAAACCTTCCCGAACGGCAGCCACTAACCCAGTTAGAATGAAACACTACAATTGGGTTTTCTATATTTTATCCTCAGGAAAACAACGACCATTCAAAGGGGCGTTTTCTTGAAATAGCGCCTTAATCAAGGCCGTTGTTCCCTTTTTGGCTTGGTTCTGGCCCATTTGGGTTCCCTTCTGCGTAAAGCCCATATGTACATAGGTTGTTTATATGTGTGTGGGTTGGGTCTTTGACTTATTTATTTATTTTCACATATTTTATTATTTTTAATTTATTTTTAGGAATTTTATTCCTATAATTGTCAGGGTTGCTACAAGTATCCCTACTGAGCCAGTGACACGATACTCACCCCTGACTTTTTAGGTGTAGCAGTTCCTCCTCCTACTGGGCGGTACCTACTGCGTGGTTCTTGGTTGCCAGAGTTTCTAGTGTCAGGTTTCCCCCGACTTGAGAGTACGTTCTCTTTCCTGCTGGACTATACTTGTCTTTCTGTTGTCTGGACTCTGTTAGTTTAATTGTTATAAAAAATGCAATTTTATTTTTGCTACTTTAGCAATCCTGATCATTGAAATTTAATTGCTTACTGCTTTATTTGGAAGTTCAATGTACTATCACATACCTTTCTATCCATTCGGAGTTTTTCCGCTCTTGGGAGGCCTCGCAGGTTCCAAGTTGTATCGGGTTTACTCGGTATCCGGAGTCTGGGTCGCCACATGGAACAAGGAGGGTTAAGCTTTTTCACAATTCTCGAGAAGATATTCCGGGTTATCATATCTCTCAATCAAAGCATTTTGATATATTTTATGGAATATCCTATCTATGGTTTAGCTTATCAGCTTAACCTATTCCGTAATCAAACAGGTAGGTAGGGAATAATAGGCTTTGAAGGTTTATGGACTTCCCATTGGCTAATGGGCTTTGAAAAAAAAGGAACATCCTATAGATGAATAATGGGTTTCCTATGGATATTAAAATTGGTAGATGTAACATTAATGGCTTAGTAATGAGCTTTGGAACATCCTGTAGATGAATAATGGGTTTCCTATTAACATTAAAATTGGTAGATGAATAATGGGTTTCCTATTAACGTTAAAATTGGTAGACGTAACATTAATGGCTTAGTAATGAGCTTTGGAACATCTTGTAGATGAATAATGGGTTTCCTATTAACATTAAAATTGGTAGACGTAACATTAATGTCTTAGTAATGAGCTTTAGAACATCATGTAGATGAATAATGGGCTTCATATTAACATTAAAATTGGTAGACATTAATGGCTTACTAATGAACTTTTACGTTAAGTCATGTTCTGTTGGATGGCTAACCAGACAGTTGGTCAACCTATGTGGTGTGTGTTAGGATTCCTGTAGGGTTAGTAGCTATGCTTTGGGTAAGGGTAAATTTAGATAAATACTAACCCATTATAGGATTCTATCTAATATGAAATAAGAACGGTAGTAGGATTCTTCCTGGGCTTAGCCTATAAATATGTCCCCTGCGGAAACAACATGCACTATTGTTGTTGCTGAGCGTCGAAGGGGGAGGTGCTGCTACTTGGCTGTGGCGGCTTCCCGTGCATGAAGAAGGACTGTTTCTCTGCTTCCTCTTCATCGTTCTTCATCCGGTTCTTCTTCTTCCTCCGTTCTTCTTCCAACCAATCAAGGTAGGCATTCTCCCAAGCAAAACAAATAAATCTTCATGTTAGATAAGTCATGTAGCCTTCTCATGATCTTGTATTCCCTGTTAGACTAACGTCCTACATGTTTTGTTGTTAAAAGCGTGAATTCTTTAGTTAGTTAATAATTATTACATTATTTGAAATTTAATACATATTGAACCATGTTAATAAAAATAGTAAAGTGCATATTTTCATGATCCCTAGATTTTTCCCATATTTTCCCAGACCCTCTTTCATTAAAATCCCGTCGGAATAAAAGTGACCCTATTTATTCGGTTAAAATCTCATACGAACTTTAAAATTTTATATCTTTTAAACTGTGCTAAATAAAATTTTTATATCCCTATGGTTGGAATCCTCATATTTTTCTCCTATTTTTCATATATTTTATTTCACTAAATTCTCACTGAATAAGAAGTGGCACTATTCATCTATAGAGTTACATTAAAAGAATGGACGTCAGTGCATTGACGTCCATTCTGTTGGCCCAGAATAGATGCCGGACAAGAAGGGGGGGTTGAATTGTCCCCCAGTCGTGATGGTCGATTTTAAAAACAACTTTGCAATTAGCACAAGATTGAGGAAAATAATTATACTAGGATAACTCAGTTCACTCAATCTTACCGAGCTCACTCGAATAGCTTATGCAAATAGCGATTAAGCTACAACCAAATACAAATAGAAGACGTAGCACTGTGTAGTGATGTAGTGAATAAAAATCTACAAATTGACCTATGCACGGAGATGGAAGACATGAACAATCACACTGGCAAACCACAATGAACACAGAGATTTTTAGGTGGTTCGGGACCACAATGGGCTCCCTACGTCCACCCCTCACCGAACCTGGTGAGGCTTCACTAGCATGCTACAAAAGTAACAACCACGGGGACGAGCCCCAACACCACACACGCTGCTTCCGTAGCAATTCAAACACACGGGGCCTTGCCCCAGAACGCTACCACCGCAGCACAGATACACAAACTCGGGGAACTCACCCCGCACTAATATCTCACACGGAGACGCAGCTCCGTACACTACACACAGATATTCGGATGTTCAGAAAAATAAAAGGATATACAATATAGCTCACAGTGGTATGTAAATGAGGAAAACTATCATCAAGAGATGGATAAAAGATGTAGAATGTTACCCCTTCATTTTTCCAATGGCCGTTTGAAGGTCTTCCTTGAAGTTCAGGTCGGAGGGAGTTGAAACTTTAGCAGGATGGAGCAGCCGGTCCTCTTTCTTGAAGATCTGACCTTGTCTGCAACTTCAGTAGCTCGTATAGGATGTATCATTCAAATCCTAGCTCCAATCACACCTGCAAGCATCAAAAAATGGTAAACCTCTCAAAGCCCTCTCCTCTCCACCTTGTGGCCGCACTCCTTCGTTCTTCCTCTGCAGGAGATTAGAAAGTATTAGCCCATCGATTACATTTCCTTATGAAAATTGCAAGGATATATAAAGCAGCAAATAGATGAACAAAAGACCACAATAGCCCTGTCAAATCCTTCTCAAAACAACCCTTAAACATGAATAGGCACCCAAAGGGTAAGGGTGTAAAAGAGCAAGACAAATGGGTATGAAACCATAGGGTTTGAACCCATTACGGTAGACCAGATTCAGACCGCCCAGGACAAGTGTCGACACTTGTTCGCGGGTGTTCTACCTACGAAGAACAAAAACCACCCAATATAAAAGTGTCGACTCTGAGAGTCGACGACTCTGAGAGTCGACACTTTTAGTCTGGTCTGTTAAAATAATGCAAACAGCACATATTGAAAAAAGTGTCGACTCTTAGAGTCGACACTTTTACTGACAAAAATGAAAACTCAATTATACACAATTGAAATCCCAATTTTCTTCATCCAAACATTAAAAACAAATTAACCATGCATTTAAACAAGGTATGGCATATTTTAAACCACATACCATCAAGATTCTCATAAGGACATTAACCCATTTGAAACCTCAAGATTTTCATGAAAATCACTATATAAAAAAAACTTGAAAACAGATTCATGAATAATGCTCAAAACCCATTCATGGGACCTTGAGTCACATTGGTTAGAATACATTGATATGCACCCAAGGATGTGAGAGCATCAATGAACCTGCACACACAACCCAAAACCCTTTCAAGTCAGACTTCTAAGAAGTAAATGGAAGAACCAGCTCCAATTCATTTCACAAGGAAGTAATACAGCTACAAACTCAAGTGAATCAGAACTCATTATACCATATCTCTCACAAGCTCTCATGTCAAATGTGATTTAAGCGAGCCATTGTTAAAAGGAGTTCAAGCAACCACTCATGAATACAAGCCCAGTCCTTAAATTCAATTTCAATCCAAAACAGTCTGAACTCACATTGAAGTCAAATAGGTAATTGACATGCAGTCCAAGACTAATTGAGCCCACACAAACCATTTAACACAAAACCATATTTAAGTGAATATGCATGAAGTCACATGCAAACCCAATACATGAAAAACACTTCAAACCCATTCAAGGTAACAGATAATCAAATTCAAAGGTAGAATCTTACAATGAATCCCATGGATTGAGAGCTTTTTGAACCTGCACTAGGTATAAACAAAACACTCAAATCAATCTTAAAGCAATGCCAAACAAAGATGCTTGTTAAACTTGCATAATCAGCCTTTGGCATAGCTAGTTCAACATGCATGAACCTACAATGCATTTGAGCCACAGAGATTTGATTCACATACATTTAACCCAATTAATGCACAAACTTACAATATAAAAATTGCTTCATACATGTAAGACCCATTTGCAAATCAAATCATACCAAACTTTTGTTTAGTCCAAAACAACTGAATCTTCACAATCCTCACATTCAAGCTCATAACCTCGTGGCCAACAGCCAAATTTTTGGCCGTTAAAAGAATAAGTTTCAGATTTGACGGATATACACATGAAGTATTGATTCCAAAGTAAAACAGAACTTTCACATTCCATGGACAACAAAATTTAAATATCAAGCATTTATGTTCAGTTCATTGAAAGCCTCATTAATCACACATGAATGTTATGCATGAGAACTCCATATTAGAGTTGCATGAAGTATATGCATGAAAGCACTTGAAAACCCATTTTTCCCAACTCAAGATCAGAAGAATATCACCATAGATCCAATATAAACTATTACGTTGGATCTATCATATTGTGGGCAATATTAACCTGCACTTTCTAAAAATTCAGAGGCAAGTCAATATTAAACCAATGAATTTAAAGATACTAACTTCAAAGTAATTTATCCACAAACCATTTGAGAGCATTGAAGCCATATGATCAAAATGATTAAGCAACCATCATTCATGATATGTAGGAACCAAAGGAAATATTCCACAAAGCTTACACACAATATCTTGTTATCATCAAAACCATTACTAAAGATAAAGAGGGAGCGCAGCGAACCCAACACATTCTTGTGAAGCTTTTCCAGTAACCCCATAAAAACACCTTTTTCTCTTTAGGCCCCTATTTGTTTTCCCCCTGTATCTTTATTCAACCCTCATCTCTATCTTTATTTATTCACAGATATATATATATATATAATTTAAATATAGGATGCATGTCCATACCCACGACGCCAATTAAAATAAGCACCATTTTTAAGAGACGTTATTTTCTAAATTATTAAATTAAATAAAAATAAGATATGAATTGACGTCTTCTCGAAGAGACGTGTATTATTGAAAATTTGTTAAAAATAAAATATAATAATAATTGAAGAATTAACGTCTGTTTGCATGGACGCTATTTAAAGAACTAGCGCCTCTATACACGGATGCCAATTAATATAATTTTATTTAATTGTGAGAAATTCTAGAATTGGCGCCGCTCTAAAGAGACGCGGATTTATGAAATAACACTTTCCTGCTTTGACGCGAATTCTTTATCTCACATTTTTATCAGGTTTTGGACTCATGCCGCGGGTCTTTTGGCACTGCTGTCTCATGGCCGAGATGGAGTCTCTGTTTCATGAGTTTTCACGTTGACATCTCAATTCTTGGAGATTGAATGACCATCTGTCGGATATTCCTTCCGCCGGATTTGGAAATTCTTTCTCTAAGGCCTCCGTAAGTCTTCGCGATCCTTGGATTCCCTCAAGGCCGCCGAGCGGGTTGTACCCTAAAAACCCTGAAACCGTGTTGTGTCTGTCCCTCTAAAGAAACATGACGCCCTGGCCATCACGGATCGCCCCGATGGGTATCTGTGAGAGTCTAGTCACTGTCTGGAATTAGTGTCCAAACAGTAGACGCCATCTGGAATTAGCATCCAAGTAAGTGATGCAAATTCCCTTCGTGCCTACTGTTCAGAAGAATTAGCGTCCAGACAGGTGACGCTATTTCTTAAACCCACGGTAACTGATTGACGCCATTTCCCTAGTTTCATGAATATTCTGATTTTCATGAGGGATTTATCGATATAATGTCCCTACTCAATGTTCAATCCTTGGATTCCCTAAATCTGTGAATCTACCTTGAAATTCCTACAATGACTTATTCCTTTGGAATTCCTTTGGTCATTATATGACTTGGTTATTGTCTAGAAAATTTATATGGGGCTATGGGTCCAAATTTGACACTCAATGCTAGAACGATATTTGTGGGGGCCCGGATCTGGTCCCAGGGGCAAGGCAAAGCCCATACATATACCGGTACTATGAGCTCCACTTTGTATGGGACTATTGCGCGGGTTTTTATGCCGATTACCGGGGTGAAGGAAGGGATACAGCGGGGAAGGAAAATACGGGAGTTTGATATATCTCAGGTATCCTCCATACGGGTGCATGCCTCTCACGACGGTATCGGGCACTCTCCTTTCACGGAAAATCGAAAAGGGTCGAATGGCACGGAAGTGTCGGGATAAAGGTTAACCGGACAAGGTGCGGGCGTGCCAGCCGATCTCTCGAAAATCACTCATGGAACCAAGGTTTGACCGGGGAAGCGCCACCACAGCGTGGCAGGTGGGCTCAGGCGATCGGGCGACACGTGGAGAGAAGAGGTTCCATGGGTGCGAGTGCGTAGGCGATTGCGGGAATCGTGTACATGACGTCTTTCCCCACCGACCGCAAGCAACCGGTGTTTATTTACATCGGATTGAATCCGAATACCTTTATTCCATGCTGAAGAGAAGTCTGTATATGTGTCTGAAGCCATGGGTAGAGGGCTGGGGGCATTCAGCAGCTAGGGGTAAGCGTAAGACCGAGGGGTGTTAACTGGGCCAGGGTGTTGGGCACGGATGCCGAGTGGAGTGGGTAGGAAGCTGAGGGCCCGAACGTGGGCATATGTATTTCACTGGTTTTATGATGAGCCACATGGGCTTTACAAGCGGGCCTAAGTGGCCGAAGTACAACGGGCGCAAGCCGCGGGATAATTTCGACACGTGGGTCGGTCCCCGGGTCATGGCGTAACAAAGCGGATATCTGTGTAATCTACTGGAATTCTTTACAGAGGAGTTGGTATGGGTCCGACCGCCTTGATGGTCAGAACGGACATGGACTGGTGCCTGGTGGAGGTCGGACGTGACTCGAGGTGAGCGGTCGGGTCCGGGTCTCGGGCGGCGAGTGTTGTCATGCTGGAAAGTCGAGGTCGGCCCCGGGACTATGAGTCTCTGGCTAGAGGCCCAACTAGACTTGATTTGTAAATCTGAGGGGCCGACGGTCGACTAGGAGGTGAACGAGGGCACGCGGTTCCGTGTTGGGGGCCGACGCGGCATTATGAAGTGCCCTTTGTCACCGTCGTAAGTGTCGTGAGTTGACGTACACGGGCGGACCCGGGATGCGGGCGTCTTTGCCGTTGGTACGGTCATCTTACATGTGGCAGGGATGGACTTGGTGTGAGACGGCTAGACACTGCGTGAGGGGAGTATGTGAGACAGCTAGACACCACGTGAGGGGAGTTTCTCTGTGGATTACTGGATGCAGAGTCAGTTTCCCAATGCTGAATGCCTAGGCTTCTTTAGCAGAGCAGACTAGTTCAGAGTCCGCGCCAGAGTGATGGGTCCCGCTTTTTGGGATTTGCATGGACACCACCGAGCAGAGACAGAGGGTAGTCGGGTATTAACATTGGATCCATCAGAGCTGGAGTACGCCGGGGAGGGCTATGACGACCACAGCCTTCTGTCCGGGGTTCTGTGACAGACCGCCGTCAGTTGGTATGGCCGCTGGGCGGTGATTTCATCACACAGATATCGCCAAGGAGCTACCGAGTGGTTGATGGGCATAGTACACCACTATCGGGTGCTGCTAGACCGTGCCGATATCAGATATGATGTGACTGCGGCTCTGTATGGGTATCCTTGCTACACAGGACTTCTACAGGCACTGACAGAGCGCTTCAACCGCAGGTGGAACACCGTGGCAACGGCTGAGGGAGAGACCTCGTTAGACCTGTGGTCCCTGTGTAGGATCTCTGGGTTGCCGATCAGCGGCGAGGGGTACGAGGAGGTAGTGTTGGATGACCTCCATCGTAGCCACACTGACGGACATGGACGATACTGGGTCTCTTATAGTTATCGATATTTGCTGAAGACCTAGAGGGACTTAGCCCTGGCTTGGAAAGAAAGAGCGGTGCAGACTCCCAGGGTGCCGCTGAGCGCATGGATTCGCCACTTTTATGACAGACCCTTTTGCTTTCACTAGGAGTTCGCGAGGGACCAGACCCCCTGGGAGGAGTACACAGAGGTGGAGCTGCGCTTCCGGACATACACGAGGTATATCTACGCACCACAGAAGGGGTGGAACCCCCGGAGGCTGCCGGACGTGACCCACTTGGCCGCATACTTGGCATACTGGTTGGCGACGTTTGTGGTCCCCCACGGGGAGGACGTCCAGCTGAGAGTAGAGCTGTTGTGGCATGCGTGCCAACGGGCAGAGGGATGGAGGCTGGCCTTAGCTCGAGCGGCTTTGGCTAATATTTATCAGGGACTGGGGGTACTGGCGGCGCACCCGGCGCCACGTGAGCGGAGCCTGCTTCTGCCGACTCACTACCTCAGTGCATGGGCTGGGCTGCTATTCCCAGGGCTGGTGTCTCGCGGGTCCGTAGTGAACCAGGCGGCACCTTTGTTGTTTAGCTTCACCGGACAGCCAGATGGGGACGCAGTTGTACAGCTGGAGGAAGCCAGGAGAGTTTTGTGTTACTTGCCCAGTAGGGGCGAGGAGGGTATTCCCTTTGACGGTGCCACCAGGGACTCCCACCTGATCCTGGTGCCTTCGAATAGTGGGGCGGCCTGCGCCCTACCATACCAGCAGGAGCCGGATGCGTCATTGTACACATAGTGGGTGATGAGCACCCGGCCAGCGGTGCTGCCTTTACACCGGTCCGTGATGAGCTTCTTAGAGCCATACTATCCGTACAGGTTAGCTCGGAACTTCAGGTATGACCAGGGGATCCCGCCGAACCAGGAGTTCCCTTTGGCGGGTCGCCAGTACAGAGGCCGGGACACACATTTGCTAGCCCGGCGTGGTGGAACGTCTACTATCGCCGAGAGCCAGAGTGACTGCCGATGCCTTGGCCGAGATGCAGGGGACGGTTCGACGTCCACTATGCCAGGTGGTGGTTCGAGCATAGTCATCAGTACCGACAGAAGGCCTCGGTGATCCGGAAAGCCAAGGAGACCCGTCTCCTGAGGGAGGACCTGCCCCTCATTGCGCTAGATGACGGGTACCTACGGACTCGCTTCTCCCGAATCCACCGGGAGGTAGAGAGGCTGGCGCAGCAGGAGCCCCGGGGGAGCCGAGGCTCTTTGTCGATGGGGCAGAGCGGCAACGGGGCACTGAAGCCCCTTAGGCAGGCGCGGGTGGCGCTTGGAGGTACTGGAGTCAGGACACCTCGACCCGGGACGTCGAGGACTTGGTGGACCCAGTTTCTAGCTGACTGTGGGTTCAAGTAGAGGGGTTTGCTAGACCGAGTGCTCCCTGAGGGGAGCTTTGCCGATACGGCGGCTGACGACAGGAGGCGTCATATTGACCACGCGATCAGGTCAGCTGGCCCCGTAGAGCTCGTGTTCTTCATCGAGTGCGCCTACACCCGGAGGGACGTGAAGGAGACGGTCGCGATGGCAACATGGGTTGTGGGCTTGAAGCCTGAGCAGTTGGTTCCTCTACCACTGACCCCCTTCATGACTTCAGGTAAGACCTCTTGATTAGCCTGCTAGCCCTGCTTTGTTGTTTTCTAGGGCATATGGCTAGGAGATCTTGTATGGTTGTGTTTGGCAGGTTCTGTGGCGGACATGGATCACCCCTCCACAGGGACGTCTTCTGGGGATGGTGACGGGGCTCTTCAGCCCCGGAGGAAGCGCCCCCGGGTGGAGGCCAAAGTCAGGGAGGTTGGTGAGTCCTCTCGGGGACCCACTGCCAGGGAGCATATCGAGGCGGAGCCGCCTTTGAGTAAGTGCCATATCCGCCCACTTGATTTATATTGATTCAGCCTTAACGATCGACTAACCTTGTGTGATTGGATTTGCTTTTCACAGTGCCACTGGAGATCGGGGCTGACGTGGCCTTCTCGCCATCTCAGGAGGCCGACCCGCTTCCTGACGATGGGGCCGATTGTGGGATAGATATGGAGGGGCTTCTTCGTATGATGGACGAGATCGCCCCCAATGTCGAGACCTTCCCCGACTTTGAGCCATGGAAGGCTTCCAAGGATGCCCAGCCAGGTAAATAGTTCTGGAACCGAGCGTGTTGTATTTATGGCTGTATTTGATTCTGGGAGTTGATATAGTTGCTGGTGTCATGCAGAGGTAGTCGGGGCATCAGAGACCGCAGCTTCTTTAGAGACGTGAGGCGAGGTGCCCCCATCTGTTGACGGGCAGGAGCTCGCTGTGACCCAGGATGGGTTGGGTAAGTATTGAATTGTTACGGAGGGCATTGCCCTTCCATTGTATAGTCGCGGGGATGCCGATACTGACTGGATTTATGATGTCATTTGCCAGGTGAGGATCCAGCCGCTACTCTGGAGATGATTCAGGAGTTGGTTCGTACCAGCCCTTCAGTGTCCCTTCCCTCCTTTGAGGGGGAGCCTGAGGGGAGAAGTGCTTCAATGCCACCCGCGACGGAAGAAGTGTCTAGCCTATTGCCGCAGCTGTTGGCAGGGGTGGAGCGAGCTTCCCTGCCAGCTGTGGTGTCGGCTTGCACTGTGGGGCTGGTTGGGTCTTCGAGCATGGGACCCTCAGGTACGTAGCTGGGGACTTAATCATTTCTGTTAAGCCTCTTGTTGTTGATTATCTTCTAGTGTTAAGGTCCTATCGATGTTGTTTACAGGTGTACCTTCGCCTCTAGAAGAAGGTGAGCTACCCCGCAACGGGGCTGAGATGGTGGAGGAGGGATCCACCGAAGTGGCCCCTGCTGAGGGCGACGAGGAGATCGTCGATATCGAGAAGGTTTCGGAGGGGAGTGCTCCGGCCGATGAGTTTTTCGTTTGCAACTCTTAGCTGGGGAGGCATCCTTATATGGAGCTGGGTCTGGTGATAACCTTGTTTGCTGCGTTGGCTTGCAGGAGCTTCAGGTTCGGCCACCTTTAGGAGTCCGTCGGGGACTTCGTCGAGCTCTTCAAACGATGGCGGCTCAGAGATGGAGACAAGGGAGAGTTTGAGCTCGAGCTCTTCATCCTCTAGGGCCTCTGCTGGTAGGGAGGTTCCGACGAGGACCACTTCTGGAGGTATGCGGTGGTCCTTTTCATCCTTATTTGGTGCTTGTTGGCTCTATAAGGCAGAGTGCTGACGTTCTTAAACTACTTGCAGCATCAGCTCCTGGGGAGGAGCACGTGTCGGCTCCTAATGAGGGCGGGCAAGAGGAGACCCCTGTCCCACCTGTGCTTGCTGGAGATGATCGGGCGGTGGAGGAATCATTGCCCTCTTCGACCCTGGCAGGTGATGCTGTGGAGGTGGAGGTGCAGTTGCCTTCCCCGACTCCGACAGATGATGCCGCAGGGACAGCTGGACTTGCTCCAAGTAAGGAGCCAAGATTCGTCTCCTCATTTTTGTCAGGTTTTTCGCCTTGTTTATCGAAGGAAGCCTTTTATGTGTTACTGACTCCCTTTGGTGTTTGTTGGAACTATGCAGGTTCCAATGGAGTGATGGCTGCGTCCGGAGACCTCTCCCTAGATTTAGGGGGCGAGTGGCCTCCATTCGCCTCCCCGCCAGAGCCATTGCTGGAGGTGAGTGCAGGTGCCACCCTGCTCCAGCGGTCGTGAGGCTACTCACAGAGCGAGCCCCTCCCCTCTCTGGAGGACCTGAGGCGGCTGCGGGAGTGCACCCAGGGCTACCATTCGCTCGGATTTCCACGCGAGCTCTAGATGTCCGGGTTGGCTGGGATCTGGGCTGAGTAACTGCGACTCCGCGCGGTTCAGGAGCAGCGGGCTCAGAGGTTGGTAGCGATCCGAGAGGCACAGGAGTAGCGAGCTACGCTTGTTTCAGCCATAACTGAGCAGAGGAGTCACACCAAAGTGACCGCGTTGGCATCTCAGGGGCGAGCCGCATTGCTGAGGGAGGTAGAGAGTCAAGCTGAGGCCTTGGGGAAGGCCTCGGAGGAGCGGCAGGCAGTCGCCGAGCACGTCCGAGCCGAGTGGCAGGTGGCTGAGACCACAGCTGGAGCCAGTGCCTAGCTCTTGTCCACCTTGGAGGCAGAGCTTGCAGCAATGGACTTTCACCTTGCGGCGCTGGAAGGGACTGACCCGGAGTCCTGATTGTATCTTTCCCCCTTTTTTTTGATGTCTAGATTGTATGGATTTTGTTACCCCAAGGGCATGTCTTGGGCTCCTTTTACAGAGTATTAATGACAAACTCCAGATCCTTTGTTTACTGGGTTGTTCCCTCCCTTCTTTGATGGAATGGAATGATGCGTGTGAACTGACGACCACTTATTGTTAGTCGTGCTTGCTTGTCCTATGACGCATCGTCATGAATGATAACAGGGACCGATTTTAAGGAACTTGGTGTTAGAAGCTGGAGGTTGAGTGCTGGGTAGTAGAGGAAAGAAAGGCTATATGTGGGGGCTGATCCTCCCGAGGGATGAAAGCCCGCATACCGGAGAACCAACGTAGGCCCGTAAGAACGGGGCAACTTACGTGGTTTAGGGTTGTAGAGGTGATTCTGGAGGGTGTATATTGACCCTGAACGGGATGGTGGAATATCGGCTAACATTATGCCGTTAGCCAAAGAATGGGATTCGTATGTGTCTGGGAAACTGGGATTGAGCTGGCTAGACGGTCTAGGAGGACATGGCAACCAAGATCGGGACTAGGAAAGGGACCGGAAATTGAAGCTGGGACTGTGACTGGGAATGGGGACCGGAGCTGAAGCCAGCTGGGTGACCTGGAAAGGTGCAATGGTTGGGAACCAGAACTAGGTCAGATGGCTAGCCTGGGAAGGCGTTATAGCTGAAACTGGAACCGGGAGCTGGCGGCTAGCCCGCGAAGGCGTCGTAGCCGAGGCTGGAGTTGAAAATTGGTGGCTAGGCCTGTGAAGGCGTTGTAGCCGAGGCTGGGACTAGAGGCTGGGCGGCTGGCCTGCAAAGGCGTTGTAGCCGAAGACTGGAAGCTGGCGGCTGGCCTGCGAAGGCGTTATAGTCGAAAGTAGAAGTTGGCGGTTGGGCGGCTGGCCTACAAAGGCGCTGTAGCCGAAGTCTGGAGTTGAAGACTGGCGGCTGGCCTGTGAAGGCATTGTAGCCGAGGTTGGAACTGGAGGCTGTGCGGCTGGCCTACAAAGGAGCTGTAGCCAAAGACAGGAAGCTGGCGGCTGGCTTGCGAAGGCGTTATAGCCGAAACTGGAAGCTAGCGGCTGGCCTGTGAAGGCGTTGTAACCGTGACTGGGGTTGGAGGCCGGCAGCTGGCCTGTGAAGGCGCTGTAGCCGGAGCTGGAACTGGAGTTGCCGATGACCATCCCTTGGGGGTGCAATGGCCATCGTTATTGTGGAGGGATGTTGAGCTTGCCGTCGGAGCGTATGATAGTCGACGGCTTTGTAAGTGAAGAGTAGAGGGAGAGGGTTTTCCTTTTTTTTTTCCTCTTTACTAGCTCTACCGCCCTTGCGGGTTTTTGCCAGAGCTGGCCCCCTTTAGCTTTTTCCGGTGCGCCCTTGCGGGTTTTCACACCGAGGGGTTACCCAATTTTACTTAAGGCGCCCTCTCGGGTTTTCACCTTAGCTGGGTTGGTGGCAATTTTTGCCCCCAGTCGTCTCATAGAGGGAGTTGACTGAGGCCGCCGGGGTATCTCTATTTTTAACCCCATTTTTTTTGAGACTGTCATCCATAGCGTGTTGCTATTAGGGGACGTAACTTGAGACTAGAAAGTGCAGATAGCGGGATATTGTTCGGCCATTAACAAGGGTTTTTAGAAGTCCTCACGCCATGGTGGCAAAGGGCTACTTTGCCATGGCAAGATATGACTGGGGTTATGGCTAGTGGATCAGGGATGTTATGGAGGAATTGGGATTATAATAAACTGGAAGGTTCTGGATTTGCAGGGTATGTAGGATGTAGGGGCAGAGAATGATGAATGTCTGGGAATGCATCGGGGTATAAGTTTACCAATACAGTGACTGGAAACTTGACTGTCATAGGGACGGGTTAATCTATGTTGCCGAAGCAAGGGCCAAAGGTTTGCCAATCTGAGCAAGAATAATGCAGGGCTAACTGGGGATTGGAGGGTTTGCGCCGTATCAGTGCGAATGGATGGGAGACTGGCTCTGGATGAGGCTAACGGCCCACCAACGAATAGGTGGGAGGCCGTGCTGACTGGTAGGGAGAAGAAGATTTTCTCGTTATCGGGTCTACCGCCCTTTCGGGTTTTCGCTAGATCCGACCCCCTTTAGCTTTTTCCGACGCGCCCTTGCGAGTTTTCAAGTCGAGGGGTTTCCCAATTTTGCCTAACCCTTTCGGGATTTCACCTCAGTCGGGTTATTGGCCTTTTTGCCCCCAGTCACCCCCCTGTGGTGAGGATGCCTGGGTCTGCCGGGACATCTCTATTTTTAACCCCATTTTTTTTGTTGTTGTTTTTTTTGACTTACCTGAGAGCCTGGCGGCTATACTGGTGCCGGTGTAGAGGTGCCCGTGTTCCCGTGGTGACGGGAATGAGGGCAGGAGATCAGTCCCCGCGGATGCCTGGCGGCCGTTCCGAGGAGCTGAGCTGGCTGGTTGACTAGGGATTGTAGACTGGGAGGACTGGCCGGTTGATTCCTTCATGGGGAAGGACCGGCCTTATTGGTGATGGATGGGACGTGCGCCTTAGTTTGGCTGGCGCGCGAACTCATGCTCTAGTGCATAATACACCTTCTTGTGTTTGCCATTGAGAGGCGAGAACGGTCTGTGACCTTTGTGATCAACAACCGTGTATGCCCCATCCTCATAGACATTTTGGATGATGTATGGACCTCGCCAATTTGGCTGTAGTTTCCCACTAGAGCGCCTTGCCATGACCTTTTTTTTTCTTTGATCATGACAAGGTCGCCTTGCTTGAAAGCTCGATGTTTGACGAGCTTATCATAGGCCCGAGCCATGCGAGCCTAGTATACGTGTAGGTGTTTGTAGGCTTCGAGTCGCTTGCCTTCTAGATCGGCGAGCTCTTCTAGTCTCCTCTGGTTCTCATCTTCATCAGAGTCGGCAAGGCCGGTGTTGATGGCCACATGATAAGAGGCTAACTGGACTTCGATGGGGATAACTGCTTCTGTCCCGTAAGCGAGGGAGAACGGCGAGCATCCCGTGGGGGTTTTTTAGATCGTCCGATAGGCCCATAATGCTTCGAAGACCTTTTCACCCCAGTCGCGTTTCCGGTGGCTAACCATCTTAGCCATGAGCTTACAGAGGGTTTTGTTGAAGGCTTCCGCCAAACCGTTAGCCTGGGGGTTGTAGACCAAAGAGGTTCTCCAGTCGATGTGGAATTTGGCCGCTAATTGGTAGACGGCTTTATTCTTGAAAGGTGTCCCATTGTCGGACACTATGTGATTGGGACTACCGAATCGGTATATGATGTTGTGCCGGACGAATCTAGCAACGATTTCTCCGGTGACCTCTCTCAAGGGTAGAGCCTTTGCCCAACGAGAGAAGTAGTCGGTGGCGGCCAAGATGTATTTATGGCCCTTGGAAGATGGCGGGAAAGGCCCCGCAATGTCCATGCCCCACTCAGCGAATGGCCAGGTGGGGGCCGTAGGACGCAGTGGGTTGGAAGGTCTTCTGGGTACTGGGCCAAAGGCTTGGCATTGATGGCATGCACGGGCATACTGGATGCAGTCCGCGTACATGGTAGGCCAGTAGAAGCCTTTGAGCTTGATGTTGTGCTTCATCCGATCTCCGGCCTGGTGTGCACTGCACAATCCGGAGTGGACCTCCTGCATAATGTCTCGAGCCTCGGCGAGGGAGACACATCTCAGGAGAATTGACTTGTCCTTCTTGTGGACAAGCTGATACAGGGAGTCGCCAATCAACTCATAGGAGGTTGCTCGGCGGAGTAGCTGAACCCTTTGAGCTCGGTCAGGGGGAAGCCACCCTTTCTTGAATTTGATGATGGGCGCACGCCAATCATCCTTTTCTTCTGAAGGTGTGCTCTGGTCAAGGTCGTGGACCTTGTAGATGGTGAGACCGGTGTTGCCTTCGAGTGAGCTCGGCATCAGCCTTCTGTGCTTGATGACGATGTCGACCTCGCCCTCGGGCGGGAGCTTGATGGCCGCGGCCAATTTTGCTAAGGCATCCGCCTGAGCGTTGCTGCTCCTGGGAATGTGATCTATTTCGAAGAAATAGAACTTTTGGGTTAGTCTGGTGACGGCGGTATGGTATGAAACCAACTCTAGCTTCCGCACGTCATAGATGCCGAGGACCTGCCAGACTATCAGTTGGGAGTCCCCGTAGGCTTTGAGGCATTTAATGCCCATGTGAAGAGCCATCTGGAGCCCAATAAGTAGAGCTTCATACTCGGCTTCATTGTTGGTCAGGGACTTCGGCGCAAGAGTTGTACAAAACTTCGTCCTGTGGAGTCAGGAAAACAATGTCGGCACCTGCCGTGGTGGCTGGATCCTAGTTGCTCCGGGTGATCCCTCGGGAAGCACCGTCGAAGTAGAGCTCCCAGCAAGGCACACTGGTTGTGAGAGCGTTTTGCTGCCAATAATGCAAGACATCTCCGCTCTGTTCAACGGGTTGTTGTGATTAAGTAGCAAGGGACTCCTCGTCCGGGAGCTCCGAGTTGAAGGGTGAATCATCTGGTACTAGATGGGCTGCCAAGAATTCAGCCATACCCTGTCCCTTGATTGCTTTTCTGGGGACATACATAATGTCGTACTCCATCAACAGGAGAGCCCACCTTCCCAGTCTGCCTGAGAGGACTGGTCGCCGAAGGAGATACTTCAGAGGGTCGTGCTTGGATATAAGCTCGACTTGATGGGACTGGAGATAATGCCGCAGCTTCTTAACTGTAAACACCAGTGCCAAGCAGACCTTCTCCATAGGGGAGTGGCGGTACTCGGCACCAATTAACTCCCGGTTGAGATAATAGAGGGGCTGCTCTTTACCTTCTTCATTGATTTGCGCCAACAGAGCTCCTAGCGAAGCGTCCATGGCCGCAATGTAAAGGATATGTGGTTTACCCTTGATTGGTGCCCCCAGGACTGGGGGAGTAAGGAGGTACTCCTTGATTTTCTCGAAAGCCGCCTGGCATTCCGAGTCCCATGTGAACGGGCGTCTTTCTTCATCAGCTTGCTGAAAGGCGCACATCGACCGGAGAGGTTAGAGATAAACCTCTGAATGTAGGTCAACCTCCCTTGGAAGGACCTGAGCTCAGTAATGTTGCTGGGCGGTGGAAGCTCCCGGATCGCTTTGATCTTGCTGGGAACCACCTCGATTCCTCGGTACCTGACAAAGAAGCCGAGAAATTTGCCGCTGGATACGCCAAAGGCGCATTTCATGGGGTTCATCTTGAGCCCATATTGTCGGAGATGCTCGAAGACTTGGCGGAGGTCGCGCAAATGGTCTTCGCGCCTTTTAGTCTTGACGATGAGGTCGTCGACATAGCATTCGACGATGTTGTGCAGCATTTCGTCGAATATTTTGGTCATGGCCCTTTGGTAAGTAGCACCGGCATTCTTTAAACCGAAGGGTATCCGCTTGTAGTTGAAAATCCCCTTGGGGGATCTGAAGGCTGTGTGGTTCTTGTCTTTAAGGGACATCCGGATTTGATTATAACCGGACGACCCATCCATGAAAGACAAGGCTTCATGGCCGGTTGTCATATTGACCATCGTTTCTGTGATTGGGACTGGGAAGTCATCCTTTGGACAAGCTTTGTTGAGGTCCCAGAAGTCGACGCAGATGCGGACTTGACCATTCTTCTTCTTGACTGGAACTATATTGGCGAGCCAAATCGGGTAGATGCACGGCTCGATGAAGTCGACCTCCTCCATTTTGTGGACTTCAGCTGAAACCTGGAGTTCCAGCTCATGGCGCATGCGCCGTTGTGGTTGCTTGACCGGAGCGACTGAGGGATAAATGGCTAGGTCGTGCTCCGCTACGGAGGGGTCTAGCCCTAGCATCTCTTGTATGTCCAGGTGAAGCAGTCTTTGTATTCAAGCAGGAGTTGCTTGTAATCCCGCTTCTCGGCCTCGGTAAGGAGAGCACTGACGAATGTAGGCTGAGGGGCATCATCTTCGCCCAAGTTGATCTCCACAAGATCATCGACAGTCGCCTGGCCGCCATCCTCCAGCTCGGGAGGAGTGGGTTGGAGGTCGATGAAATCCTCATCATCGGTGTCAGCTTCGTGTATCTCTTGGTTCTCGAAGTCACCGATTGATGCTGAAGGGACCGGAGAGCAGTTGTTGCTGGGACCCGCTAGGGATCGATCTGGGCCGCTGGCTTTCGGCCAGCAGTCATCAACTGGAGTTGCTAAGGTTTCTCCGAGGTTACCTGGCTGAGCTGGCAATCTTTCATAGCTAAGACCAGCAAGATTCCCCCATTCAGAAGGGTTTATTATACTAGGTCCCTCGACTGGCTGAGAGACTGGAGAAGCTTCTCCCACCCCTTTGTCTTGGCAGGGAGGTGAAGAAGGTTCCCCAATGGCTTGAGCCGGGGTTCTGGCTTTGGGTGAGATCGGGATCAGAATTTCCTCTCCCTCATCCCCGGAGCTGTCGAATTTGGTTTTGACTCTTGTTTGGTCGCCGGCTGGTAGCGCCAAGCCTATGACGTTAACTACGTAGTGGACGCAGAAGTCCGGGTCCTGGTCGTAACCAAGCCCCCTGGTATCCTTATGGAAGGACGGGGGTTGCCCCCGACCCTGGGAAGGGTCCCACAGTCGACGGAAGTATCTTTGTTGGGCAGGAATTTGCCACAGGGGAATGTGTTGCTTCAAAAACATTTCTTGAATATGCGGCGAGAGGTCACCCCACACCTGAATTGCTTCAAGGGTATCGTCGATTTGCCTAGACCAGCCGAATTCATCATCTGGCGGGGCCTGAGGGAGCATGTCTCCTTTGTAGAAGACAATGGGTTTGTCCCTGTTAGCCTTCTTCTTGTTTTGACGTTGTCGCTTGAAGGTGACAATGAAGGTCGTCAGCGACTCGACGCTGTGCTCCTCGGATGCACATGGGAGCTGGATGCAGTCTGGTAGCAAGCATATACTCTTGCCGATAGCTCGGCTAATGAGATTAGCCTCGAAGTCGATCTGGCACCTTTCAGGGCGATCTGGGGTTGACTTGGAGCCAAGGTGCAGCCGATGAAGCTTAGCCTTTACCTCGTCAATAGAGAAGAGATCATCATCATCTTCCTCTGAGAGCCGGCCGTTGCTTTTGCTCTTGATCACAGTGTATG
This sequence comes from Amorphophallus konjac, assembly GCA_022559845.1. Lineage (NCBI taxonomy): Eukaryota > Viridiplantae > Streptophyta > Magnoliopsida > Alismatales > Araceae > Amorphophallus > Amorphophallus konjac. The sequence continues at coordinate 312,984,051 of CM040121.1, forward strand.
GACTAATCCCCTTGAAGTAGAGTGCAGCGTCGGCTAGGTTGCATTCTGCCGGTGTGAACGGCGACAGGTCTGCAAAGACCTTATGTTGCTCCCCGTCTTTGGCATACTTGATGCATTGGTGGAGAGTCGACGGGACGACCCAATTTTCATGGAGCCAGGGTCTGCCTAGTAGCATCTTGTAAGACGTGTTGGAGTCGATGATATAGAATGTCGCCTTAGAGGTGAAATCATCGAGCACCAGATCGACGTCCACTCGGCCGAGGACGTCCTCGGTGTTCTGGTTGAAGTCGTATATCTTGACCGCTTGAACCTTCTAGAGGTACGGGGTCAAATATAGAGACTTGAATGTCTTGAGTGGCATGATGTTGACTGTGGCACCAGCATCCACTAGGATCCAGTTCACATCATGCCCATTGATCTTCCCCTTCATGTAGAGAGGACGATTGTGGCACGGAGGGGACAGCATCATGTCTTTCTCCGTGAAGGTGATAGTGGCTGCGAAGGCTCCATAGGCAGCCGCCTTCATTTCCGTGGCATGCGCTTCATAGCCTTCCGGCTCTTGGAGTATTTTGATAAGGGTTTCCCTTAGGTCTTTACTCCAAGCGATGGCATCTCAAATTGAAATGCTGGCAGGGAAGCGTTTCATCTGGTAGAGGACCTTCTGATCAGCTCGGGCTTGAGCATCCTCCAGAGAGGGTAGTATGTCAGGCTGAACCTTCTGCGAGCTGCCGTGCTATTCCCCGTCAGGGAGTTGCACTGTAATGCCCTTACCATCGGGATTAGATTGACCTCGGTCGCCAGCGGGCTCTTGGAACAAGGATGCCAGTGATGGCTCTTCTAGGGGTGACTGGCAGGCTGGCTCGTCCTTACCCGACGGTCTCGCTTGCTCTGTCGCAGAAGTTTGTACTGGCGCAGGGGCTGGGAGGCTGGCAGTAGCCTCTTCACTGCTGGAAGGGTCGAAGACACTGGGTTCGCCCCGAATTTCTACTTCCGGAATGGGAGCCAGTTCCTCTCCTCGAAAGAGGATAATTCGCTCCGGGTCGAAGGTGGACGGGTGGGGAGGTAGCTCAGGAGTTCTCCCACGGCCTCTGCAGGGTCCCCGGCCATGACCTCAGCCGCGACCAGTGTGCTTTAGAGCTAGCTGTAGCCCGAGAGGGGTGGTAGCCCTTTGTCTTGTCCGGGAGGCTACTGGCTCGCCTCGCCGAGAAGTGTTGATATTGTCGGGAGGTGGGATGGCCACCATGTTGCAGGTGCAGCACCGAAGCATTTCTTCCAGCTGCTGTATGGTGATCTCCTTGTCTTTATAGCACAAGGAGAGCTCTTCAGGGATCACGAGTATTTCATCGTTCTTGAGCTTTTGGGTCATCTCTTGGAGCCAATTCCTGAGGTGGGCTCGTTTCTGCATTTCTCCCCACGGGATGTAGCTATCGAGTGGGAGAGCCCTGGTAGGATGAGAAGGAACGTATTCCTCCAGATCATTAATGAGCCACTATAGCCTTTGGAGAGGCATTGGTTCAGCTGGAGATTGCAGGGCGGCGGCTTGCTCTACTTGTTTCTTGAGCCGCCTTCTGAGGTTCTTCCTCCTATTTCTCTCTTGTCTCTTGGCGATAGCCGTCTCCAAGGGAGTAGGAGGGAGAGGTGTTGGAGCCGGAGTTGATAAATCCTCATGAGGATATCTTCGAGCTGATGCCGTTGCAGGGTGAGGTCGATGACTCTTCCTCGCTTGGATTTCAATCCAGGCGCCTTCCGCTTGTTGTATCTGGAAGGTGGCATTGATCGCCTGCTCGATCACCTCGAGCGGCAATTCTTGGTACGCCAAAATGCTGGGGTTGGCATCTGAAGACGTGTGCGTGGTTTGGTGCCTTACCCGCAGTGGCGACGGGAGCCTACGGGGAGTTGGTAGGCAGGTGCTGGCGTCCAAAGACGTGTGCGTGGTTTGATGTCTTAGCCGCAGTGGCGACAGGGGCCTACGGGAAGTTGGTAGGCTAGTGCTGGCGTTCTAAGATGTGTGCGCAGTTTGATGCCTTAGCCGTGATGGCGATGGCTTTTGAGGAACTGGTAGGCTGGTGCCGGCGTCCGAAGATGTGTGCGCGGTTTGATGCCTTAACCGCGGTGGTGATAAAGATGTCTTCTTCTAAGCCGGTACGTTGAGACCAGTGTTGGAGGACATATGCGCGATTTGATGCCTTACCCATGATGGCGGTGGCTTCTGTTGAGAAGCAGACAGAGAAGTGTACTAGTCGTCCTGCTCCTTAGCCTTGCCTTTGCAACAATGCTGAGAGTTGGGCCTAGTGACAACTGACAGCGTCGCAAGACATTGTCGCTCTGCACAGTTATCTCGACTCGGCAGAATGGTGGGGCCTTGTGGCAGTGGGCCCGCCACTCGAATCGAAGCCGCTGAAGACTCCGAAGATGTCTTCTTCGTACTCCGGATTGTGTCAACAGGTAGGTGGGGAGGACCCGACGGCCCCTCTGCTGAGGAGGTGTAACGAGGTTGAGGCAGGGCCTCACCTTGCTTTTGTTTTCCCTTTCTATCCGCGGCTGTTGGTGATGGAGATAGGACGGGGAGAGGACGAGAGAGAGCTGAAGAGCTTATCATCGGCTCGCCCACCAGAACGTCCTCTCGGCCAAGAAGGACCCGGAGGAGCCTAGTGGTGTCTTCTTCAGGGAAAGGGAGAGACTTTAGCTCCCGCTAGGACCGCCACCGCACAGCCGAGGTGGCTGGGGTTGGCTGGCTAGCTATAGATGCCTGAGAGCCCTCAAGGGCTAGAGGAGTAGGAGAATGGATGACGTTGACCAAGAAGTTAGTCGGCTCCGTCTCTTGACTGGCATTCTGCTCTCTACATCTTTGCAATCGCTCGAGCGCTTCTTGATTGTCGGTCCGAAACTCGAGCCATTCTGGAGGATGCTGGTAAGGCAGCCCGTGCCCATTTTCTTGAGGAGAGTCTGGTCGCTCTGGCGCATCCCTGGCGATGCTCAAGGTCTCTTCGACAGCTTGCCGAAGGATGACGAGCGACATGGAGTTTCCTTCTGCATCGATCTGCTCCCATCGGATCTGTTCCTGACTGAGGTGTTGAACTTCCTCACAGGACTCGATCGGGTGGCAAATTCTGGCGTGGAAGGGGCAGTACTGGGAGTGACTACGATCCCAATGGGTGTAGTCGGCAGGCGAGTCGCGGGGCATGATTTGCCCCCTCTCGACGAGAATATCGAAGAGACACCGGGTTCTCTCCTTGGGGAAGGAGAGAGGTCTCCGATCATGCCAGGGCCTCAACGCCGGGTACCAGATCAAACGTTCCCTTCGATTAGCCCTGGGCTCCTCTAACTCATCGTCAGAGAGAGAGAATGCGACCATCATGTGGATGACATTGGCCGAGGGGTGAGCCACGCGTGCGGCCTTTGTAGGCCTGGCCCACGTATGTGGTTGCGAAGGATCGACGAGGCCGCTCTTCATTTTGACAAGATCGTCTCGGATCAGCTTCTATGCCTGAGTCTTGAAGATGTAACAATCTTCAATTGAATGACCCAGCATGCGATGATACAGGCAATAACTGGGATTGTCGGTCTTCAGGGCCTCATCCGGCTTGCGGATTTCTGGTAGTTCGACGATCTTCTGGGCCATGCAGAGGTCGAAGAGCATCTTCGTGTGTTCCTTCTTGAAGGAGAAGGGTGTCGTCATACGCTCCGAGAAGGAAGGAGCAGTCGGCTTATCCGCTGGCTTTTTGTCAGAGCCACTGGACTCGACCCCTTTACTGGCTTTGGCGGCAGGGGTGAACTCTATGATATTCACCTCCTTACCGAACTGGCCTTCTCGCGCTTGTTTACCCTTTGCTGCAGCATAGTTCGGGTTATCGGTGAAGAACATCTCTATTTCGGCAACTGCCGAATTAAGTTGGTCGAAGCCTTTGATATTGGTGCCGAGAAGCTTTTCGCTGACCTCGGCTGCCAGACCTCGAAGACATATAGTGATGGCATCCTCTTGAGCGGGTGGATTGACACACCTCATGCTAAGGTCTCGCCATTTTTTGATGAAGTCGAGGGCGCCCTCGCCCTTTTTCTGTTGGAGGGAATAGAGTTCGGCTAGAGAGACCTTCTGCTCGGCCGTTTGAAATCGGTCGAGGAATTTCTTCTGGAGAACCGCCCAGTCGATGACTGGGTTGGGCTTCAGGCGGGAATACCATTGGAAGGCCGTTCCCGTGAGCGAAGTGGTGAAGTAGCGGAGGAGATATGATTCGTCCAATGCTAGCTCACCCATGGTCATGACATAGTAGGCCAAGTGTTCATGTGGTGACCCCTGCCCGTCGAACTTTTGTAGCTTCGGGGGCTTGGAGTATTCTGGGGGATGCATTTTTAGCTGGTGGTGGAGTGGGTAGGGTACACTGTAGAGATCTACCGTGACGGCCCCTTCACCATACTGGGCGTGTTGTGCAGGTGGAATGGCGGTCTAGAGGGGGGGTGAATAGATCCGCCCCTAAATTCAAAAACTATTGCAGACTTATGTAAACAATTTAAACTATGCGGCTTAAGCGGAAATTAAAGCGTATACTCTATGCATAACAAAGACGAACCTAGGCATGCATTTTGCGGAGATCACAAACAATCACACAAAAGAGACAGGGATTTTTAGGTGGTTCGGCCAGACATCCAGTCTGCTTACATCCACCCCTCACCAAACCCGGTGAGGCTTCCTTCCGCTGACTCATAGCTTGAAGACTCCGCTGACTCACAGCTTGACACGCTGACTCACAGCTTGGTTAACAGAACAAAAGAGAAAATGAAATATTGAATAGACAACATAAATACAGATCGAGTGTAGAATGCTCCTGATGATTGGGTATCTCGATCTGCAGATGGAGTTCACCGTGCTTCTTCTCTGATTTCAAATCTCGGCTGATCTTGTGTCACTACCGGTGCTTCTCCTGCTACTGTTCTTCTCCTGCTGCCCTTTTGATGTTGCTCTTATGCTTGCAGAGGTTGTGCTGCACTCTGATCTCCTGGGGATTTTTCTAGTTTTCTTCTTTTCTTTCTACTTCTTGATCTAGGTCACACAGCCCCTTTTTCTCTCTTCTTTCCAGGAGTTGCAGCCCCTTCTCTCTAGATGCAGTGCTTCTCTTCTTTCAGCAGCCTCTCTAGATGTAGCCCCCTTTTCTCTTTCTGCCCAGAAGATGCAGACTTTTTCTCTCGAAGTGCAGAGCAGCTCTTTTTCCAGCAGCCTCCTCTTTTTAGTTCGTGGCTCCTCTCCTTTCTCTGCCTTCCCGCCATCGCTTTTCTTGTTTTTGAACTCCACGATATCTGCTGGTTCAGTTGGAGAATCGGTGGGAAAAGCTCCTATTTTTCAGCGAGGAAGTTGAAGACCAAGTCAAATCCAAGAAAAGAACCACAATCTGGCAAAGACCCATGTTTCCTGGCTTATCTGGACCCTCTAGGTGCGTGCCATAATGGATCCAAGCCTTGGGTATCAGATCTCACATGAAACGGGTCCATTTTAGGGCTTACAATTCGCATCTCTGCCCGTGGTCGACTTCTAGGGCCTCCTTGGTCGGCTTCTGAACAGAACCAGAATTCCCTGGTTTATGTCTGCCTTCAAGTGTCAGCTTCGGAGCCCTCAGGTGTCGACTTCTGAACAGAACCAGAATTCCCTGGTTTCTGTCTGCCTTCAAGTGTCGGCTTCGGAGCCCTCAGGTGTCGACTTCTGAACCAGTCCAGAACCTGTTTTGGAGATCTTGAAGGGCTGAGCTTCTGAATTGAGTTTGGTTCATCCGTGACCTTTGGCTGGCCTATTTTAATCATCAATATACCTGCATTGATCATTTAGATATTAAACACTTGGCATATGCTTATGGTAAAGACAATGAGGTACAACTTGTCATCATCAAAACAAGGGATGCACAACAGGGCGAGCTTCATCTCGACAATGCGCTCGATCATCTGGCGTTGCACCAAAAGATTCTCTGGCACTGGTGTGTTGGAGGCCCGTGGTTGAGCCTCAACTGGGGGCGTGTCGAACCCAGTTGCTAGCGGGGTTCGGGCAATCGCCGCTGAGGTGTTGGCAGCGTCGCCAGCCACCGGGGGTACCAGTGCCTCGGCCTGAGGCCTAGCAGGTTGCTGAGGATGAAGGTCTCGTTCCTGGAGGAGGTCCTGCAGAAGGGCCTTCGGATGCTGGTTCTCCTTCATAAGGGTGTCGAGGGTCACTTCCTGAGCCTCGTTAATAGGAGGGTCGTTGTTGACCGGTTCTGCGCTGATAGGAGGGTCACGGTCTTCCACCGGGACCTCTTCTGCGCGTTCCGACACTTGCGGTCTGGCAGAAGTGCCGATGTGACCTGTTGGAGGAGGTGGCGGAGCCTGGTGGCGTGGCCTCATGAAGTGGGATAGAGGCTGGTTCAAGTCATCAGACTGGGTGTCCGGTGGTGTAGCACGCGAACACTCGAACTGCATCATTGATGAACCGGGCCGTCCACTTCCTCCGCGGGTGTCGCTCGGGGCGGACAGGCGTCCCTAGTCTGTCGAAGACCGAGATGCATTGCGGAGGGGGCTTACTCCCGATGTCAGCCAGAGGGGAACCCTGGACAGGTTGCTGGAGGGCCCGGGGACGGGCTTGCCTTTGCCTCCACCTACTTGTGCGGGGGACATTAGATGACTGGGCGTCGTCTAATGATGCTACTGTGAGGCCAGTCGCATCCCGCCTGATGCCGCGTCTGAGTGCTCGCAAAGGGTTTGTGATACGCGCCCTCTGAATGGCTTGAGCTTCTTCTGGGGTGACCCAGATTCTTCTCAGGTCAGATTGATGATCTCCCTTGTCGCCATTTTTCCGGCGAGTTATCTTGGGAGGCTGTGTGCCTAGCTGCGGTGGGTGCCCTCGGGCTGCCGCCTGTTGATATTTATTTGCCTATCTTTTATCTTACTTTTGAGGTTTGCAAAGTAATATGGCAAGATGACAAACAAGCAATCAAAGATCTACTCAAACCTGTGAACATGTGAACATGAACCTAGGCAATCATAGCTAGCTCTAGCATGGGCATGCTATCTCAATCAAATTACACTAAGGAAAAGAAAAAAAAACACACGCCGGGGCGTGGAGCAAGGAATGAATAAAAACACACCGCTAGGGGTGGAACAAGCAAGGGAAATAAAGATGTGATGAAGAAGACAGCTAATGCCCAATACCAAGGAAAGATGTGATCGCCACCAAAGTAAACACAAGTCAAAGACTCGAATGTACCTTGGAAATAGGTGGATGAAGCACCCGCCCACGGGAGAGAAAACCAAGGAAAGCCTGCAGATCAACTTGGAAGTAACGGCCAGAACCCTGTGCGTCGCTTGGAAGTGACGGCCGTACGATAGACCGCCGGAAGATAGTGACGCACCTACACCAGACCGTCAGGTAACCTGCAGTAGTAAAGCTTGAATCCTTTTAACTCTAACTCTTCCAGCCGGCTAGAAGACTTGGTTTCGCGCTAATGAACCTGTAAACCTGCCAAAGATGTAAAAGACAAGACAAGACAACCTCAATTAGCCCTCTTCACAAGCATAGCATCAATTCTTAAAGAGTTTAAGAACATCAAAAGGAGAAGGAATTACCGGGGAGTTTTTGGTTTTTTAACCCCTCTGGGTGTTTTTAAAAGTTTGGGAGGATGTTTGTATGCTTAAAGAATAGTGAAAAACATGGAGGAAGAGGAGGGACAATGCTTAGATTGGGGAAAAACCAAGGAAGAACTCAAGCATGCAAGGATGAACTTGAAAGACAAAACCAAAGTACTCCCTTGATTAGAAGATGGATGGACGTGGGAAGCAGTTCCTCCTGAATGAAGATGGCTCCTGAGTTCGGCAGCACTTCGTCGCGAATTCAAATCTCCTCTCCTCTTTGGCCATGAAGTCAAGGGTTCTATTTATAGACCCTCAAACTCTTAGGTCGAGCAGAGGATAATTCAGCAAGATAAAGAGATAACTCTTAGCAAATCCTTGAAGATAATATCACCAAGAGTCCATAGAAACAAACGGGGGGTCCTGAGGATCGGATTTGAAAGAGATAACGTCAATCCAAATTCTTATCTCGACCACGGAGTAGCAGAGAAAAGGCCTGAACTGCCAGGACTCTCGGAAGGAAGTAACGGCTGCACGACAGACCGCCACTTGGAAGTAACGCATCAAGGAACGACCGCCATTTTCAACCCTATCCCAAAGAGATAAGATCAACGGGAAGAAGATCCAAACAATAGGACTCTTCAAGGAAGCGACGGCCAAGGCATAGGGCGTCAGAATGAAACGACGGCTGCACGACAGACCGTCATCATCAACGTGGAAATTAAGGGATAAGCTTTACAACGAGGCCTTAAGCCTTAGGACTCTTCAAAGAGTAACGGTCCAGGACCCATCCGTCAGAAGGAAGCAACGCGCCTGACTAGGACCGTTATTAGCATTGAGGTTCAAAAATAGAGTGAAGGGTTTGCTCAGATTCATCCAACGAAATGCCACCGGGAGCCACATCTTAATCCAGGAATTAAGACCCAAGAAATAGGCTTCAACTAACCAAGAGACTCAATGAAGGGTGAACAACTCGGAGCATCGTATAGAATGAAATAAGGAGATGACCCGACTTATTGGGTATAAAACGGGTGTCAACAGATGCCCCTCCTTAACGTCATCTTTGCAGGGGAACGAGCGGAGATGAAGCGAAAGCGAAATGGAACATGGAGATGAACCGGAAATGAAGCGGAGTGTATCAAAAAGAGGGCGTTAAGGTAAACGACACCCGTTCTGTACCAACAAGCGATAGGAATTTTCTGGAAAACCTCAAATTGATCACAAGGAAATAGCCAACCAAAGGGATGCAAGTCTGGAGGAACTAATTATCTAAGGAAAGGAAACACGGCTAGCCGCCGGAGGCAACGGAAAGGAAAGAGACTAAACTCCAGACAGGAACCTTCAGCGAACCAGATCACGCGAGCAAATCGAAGGAAACCTTCTAATTCAGAATGGAATGATTCTCCTTACTCGGGATTAAGAACACAGCTGTTCACCATCACTGAGATATCTTGAATAGATGAAACTCATGAAATGCTCAAAAGAATGCGCATGATGCATGCTGGGCTAAAGGAAAACAAAATCTTCAAAACAAATGCAAAGAAAAATAAAATAGAAAAAATACTCGAGAATAATATTGCTAGATCGGAGAAATCAGAGTCAGGACACCATCTGCAACCACGACGTGCAAGATAGAACCATCGTCCCCAAATTTTCCAATCTAACGGCCTATCCAACGATTAAACATGTGAGCTTAGATCATCATCATTTTTGTTTTAGGGGAACATCAGATCCCAGGACACATGAATGACCAGCCGGTTCTCGAGGTAATATATCATAGATAACATATAGTAATGCATTAAAGGAGTGAGGGAATGATATACAATACCTGACTTACCTGCCGGACGGAAGGCCAAGCGTGATTTTACTCGTAATTCCTTTCATGAAAGACAGGTTAGCCAATAATAATCAAAAATAAGCATCAAGGCATAACCATTGTACGTGCAAGGGGCATCCATAAGGAACATCATGATAGAAAATAGGGTCGTTTAAGCATCAATTAGACCTTTCAATCATCAAGAAACTAGCAAGCATATAACGGTCTGATGACAGGGCGTCACATCAAGTAACGGATCACCCTTGATCCGTCATAAACAAGGCGGTTCACATTCTTTAATAAAACAGTCCAACACACGTAACGGCCTATGAAAGACGCGTCAGAATAATGTGACGGCCGGTCGATAGACCGTCACATTTCCTGAGTTTTTAAAAAAAAATAATCGAACGGTCACGGCCCTCATTCAATCCACATTCATCACCAAAAACCCAACTGAGAGAAACCACCAGCGACCACCGTCCCCACCACTCCAATGGCCGGCGACGAGGCACCCCAGCCGCCACCAAAGAAGAGAGAGAGAGGGAAAAGAATGGCCATACGGCGGCTCCACCGTCGGATTGAACGGGAGGCGATCCCGCCGGTGGAAGAAGAACAACCGGCGAGAAGAAGCCCAACAGAAGAAGAAGAGGTCCCTACGGCCACGGGGGACGAAGGGGAAGCTCCGTTGGGTGCAGAGGAGCCCAAAAAACCAGAGAAGAAGAAGAGGAGAAACATGGACCACGAGGTAAGCCCTCCGCCCTATTTTTCCAATTTTTGATTTTTTTTGTGTTTATTTATGGATGCATGTGAGGGAAAGGGGTAGAAATGGGTCTACGAACCCACTAGGAACAATTGTAGGCCATTTGGCCAACATGGGAAGCCATGAGAATGCAGGGGAAAAAACCCCAACTAGCAGACGAAGTGACGGTCCTGCCAGCGACCGTCACTCCCCTGACGCTCCACCCTGAGTGCGTCAGAGACAAGCGACGCCCCAACCCAGGGCCGTTACTTCTGCCAGGGAATTAAACTATTTTTAGGGTTTTCAATTTTCAAAATTTTTATTTTGTTTTCAATTAAGAATGATTATGCAATGATTATATGATGCTGATGGACTAATTAATGATCTAATATGTAATGCAGGGGAAGAGACGATCGCGGATCTCCTGGCTACAGATCCGGGCAGTGTACCAGGCATTGCCCGACTACCAGAGAGAGAGATTAGCCGGCATGGGATTCGCCGAGGTGCTTAGCATCGAGGTGATCCGGATGGACACTCCGGTACTGTACGCCTTGCACGAGAGATGGGACCCGATCAGTAGAGCTTTCATCTTCCCGTGGGGCCACATGATCCCCACGCTAGAAGACATAGCGAGGATTACCGGATTGAGAGTCCACGGAGCCGCGGTGACAGGGTGGACATACGGCGACTACCGAGAGATGGCGCAGCAGCTGCTCGGGCTAGATTTGATTAGGCCGGGACAGTCCTCCTCCCAGCTTTCGAGATCAGTGCTGCAGGAGAGCTTGGGACTGAGAGGAGCGGCGATCGCAATGGGAGAGCTCCCCAAGGAGCACCTGAGCAGAGTGATAGACCAGGTGCGCCCTCGCGTGGCGGCGGAGGCGGGACCAGAGGGAGATAGAGTGCTCAGACGCTTCCTGATGCTACTATTCGGGAAGCTCCTCTTCGCAACTCGGGCAGATGTCATCAGCTGCAGACTGCTGCCGATGATAGAGGATTTGGGCAGAGTCAGGCGATACGCCTGGGGAGCGGCAGTGCTCGCATTCCTGTTCGAGTCTCTCAGCACTACGGATCGGCAGACGATGCTGGGCGGCTTCTCGCCTTTCCTACAGGTAAATGCACTTCTAAATGCTCTATTATGCCATGAATATTGATGCTATGATTTATGAAAATGATTTATGCAATGATTTATGCAATGATTTCTAAATGCAGATCTGGAGCTATATGTACCTCCCAGGCATCGGGAGAGGCGCACTACTCCATCCCGGCCTCATACCAATCGCGAGGCGTTGGTTGGTGACGAGGGACACAGGGTCGATCATTAGACTGACCCGGACGATCCAGGACGACCTGGACTCCTTCCCGCATACATCGGTAAGTCCAGAATTCAAAAATGATTTCTATATGCTTTTAAAATGCTTCTAAATGCTTTCTAAAAATGCTTTCTAAATATCTTTTAATGCTTTCATATGCTAATGAATGAACTAAATGCTCTCAGGTGAGATGGACCCCATACCGCGACGAGGGTTATACGGGACAGCCATGGATGGAGGCGGCCTTATCGTACCGGGGGCGAGACATATGGTTGCATTGCCTCCATATCATCGAGCCTCTGCACTACAGGCTGATCCTGAGGACCCAGGGACTACACCAGCCCGAGGTGACCTTTCCACGCCACAGCGACGACCACCCCGGCAAGTCAGCAAGGGGCATCAGCGGCAATGTGGATTGGTGCGCCCGGAAGGCGAAGTACGTCCACGATTGGAACAGGCGGGGCTGCGCGGTGAAGGAGCGAGACGAGAGCGACGAGGCATATCTAAAGGCCTTCGCTCGACTCTACGGCGACCGGGTGTACCGAGGTACCCGACGATCGGTATGCAAACTAAAACTCTAAACTTTTCTATTATGCAATGTGCAATATGATATATGCTGACTCATGCTTTCTAAAATGCAGTTAGACCCCGAGGGACGGATAGCCGAGTTGGAAGGGCTACTCCACTCCACCATCCAACAGCGGGACGGGTACCGGTCTGCCCTGGAGCTCCTAGTGAGACTAAAAACTTAAATGCTCATGATTTATGTAATGATGTTCATGATGCAAATGCAAATGTCAACTAACCTATGACTTCTAAATGCAGCGGGCCGAGGGAGCCCAACGTGCTGGACCGGATGCCCCATCGTCTTCCTCGCAGCCTGCGGGAGGCAGGGCTGAGCAGGAGGCCGACTTTGCTCGGGCAGTTGCCCGGGCCGAGGAGGCGGAGGCCACCCTCGCGGAGCGGGTAAGAGACTAAAAAACTTATGACTATGCCTAATTAAATGCTTAATGACTAATGACATGAAATGCAATCTACAGGCGAGGGATCTAGCAGCAGCAGTGGCCGAGGCCAGCCAGGCGAGAGCTGAGGTGGAGAGAAGCCGGGCCGAGACTGATTGAGCCCGAGCAGAGACGGAGCTGGTACGGGCAGAGATGGCCCGGCTGAGAGCGGAGACCCTGCGACGCCCAGATGATGCAGAGATGGAACAACTCCGGAAGGAGTTAGCGCGGGCGCGAGCTGAGGTGGAGGAGCTTCGGATCGGGACGGCCGACTTGGATCGCTATCGGACCGAGGCACGGGAGACACGGCGTCAGATCTTTACACTGAAGATCGAGCTGCGGACATTGGAGCGGACGGTCCGGATGATGGGCCGGGGACCGGAGCGGAGTGCCTCCCAGAGTGGGGTACATAGGAGTGCCGCCCCGAGCGGCTTAGTAGGAAATTTCCTTGTCAGCTCCTCCGCCCAGCGGAGGAATGAGAGGGCAGAGAGAGGACAGCAGGAGGAGAGTGCTTCCATAGCACCGCCACCCGTGAGGAGACCCGAGGATAGAGAGGATGAGGCCGGTCCGGCGGATAAGCCGACCGAATGATGCCTTTCTTATGTTTTCTTTATCATTTGTATAGAACCTTTGGCAAAATGGAATGAGATCCCTTCTTTTTAGTTTTCTGTTTTGTTTTAATTTTATGCAAGCGTGAATGAATGAATGTGAAAAATGCAGGATGGACGAAATATGAATGAATGAATGAGATGTATGCAGGAATGCATGTATGAAAATGGGAAGAAAACGAGGTGTACAATGTGAAAGACCGCCAGGTCTAAGCAAGGGCAGAAGAAATAGCCTGAACTCAGCAGCAGAGAAAGTGACGGTCTAAGGTCTGACCGTCACAATCAAACGACGCTCTGGTGAGAGACCGTTAATCGTCAGAGACCCACTCTGGCAGTGGGGCATCAGGATAAACGACGGCCAATCGAGGGTGCGTCAAATGCAAATAACGGCCACGGGTCAGACCGTTGATGATGGCAGAACGATAGTTGGTCAGGGCAACTAGCAGGAAATGCGATGGTCTGAAGAAGACGCGTCAGAAAGAGACGGTCATAAGCAAGACCGTTAGGAAGTGTTTTAGCCCAGAAGAGAAGGAACTGAGTAGCTGAGAATGCGACGGCTTAGGGCTTGCGCGTTACAGAAAGCGACGGTAGACCCTTAGACCGTTATTCTCCACAGAACATGATTCGGGGAATTGAAACCCACAGAAAATGCGACGGCCAAGGGCTGGCGCGTCGAAATGAAGCAACGGCCGCACGATGGACCGTCAGAATCTGGGTTGTAATCCGAAACGGATTAAGCCGAGATAACTAAAACCCGAGGTTTAGCCACTTGATCCATCACTAGAACTTATCCTAATTGAAGATAAAGCCTTCTAGCCCGAGTCTTATCCTTCCAAAGTTAAATATAAGCCTTAGCAACTTGAAACCTTAATCAAAATCGCAGCTTTGCTGAAACCTCTGTTGTAGGGTTTGAAGAGCTCTTCCAAAGAGCAGAAAACATGATGAAGAGGAGCTTCGAGGTGATGGCTATGGAGGAATAAGCTTACACCAGCCCCAAAGCTGCAAGAAAAGAGCATAGAGAACTCCAGCGGCTGACATCAATTCCCAAGCACTTAAGCTCCAATGCCCAAAGAGTGGTAAGTCCTTACAATTCATCCAAAGTTCAGAATTTTGCTGCACTTATTCTTTTCATGACTTCCTTCCTTCTTTTCTCAAGCCCCTTCCTGGTCCAAGGTGCTATTCCAATCTGAAGTGGGTGGCTCCCATGGTAAAGGCACTTCCCATAGAGATCACCTCCATCCTTAAAGCATGGCACCTTCAACCCCTCTTGGTTTTAGGCAAGAATTTCCAGAAATTATCTTTCGATTGGCCAAGCCTTTCAGCACTTGTGGAACTATGGCATCCACAAACTCATACCTTCATCTTCCCTTCCTTTGAAGCAACCGTCCTTTTAGAAGAGGTAGAGACCTACCTAGCCCTTCCTAAGACTAAGGTGGGGGATGAAGACCGGGTTTGCTACACAATCGAGCCTATCGACCCGTCCTTGATCTTGAGTGATTTCATTCACAATCCAAAGGACGTGAGAACCATGATCAGCCCACACCACATTCACTTGATACCCTTGGCACAGTGGATAGTGTCTCATTGTAAAAACAAGTGGGAGAGACATGAAGCAATAGCCAAGGCCGTGGCGGTTTGCTTGTGTGGAGTCTTTCTTTTTACCACTATCGAACACCTCTTAGACATTCAAAATCTTGGCATTATTAGCGAGCTATGGCGGGGAATGTCTATCTCTCAAGCGGTCCTCTCATACCTTTACGAAGGACTAAGCTCGGCTTGCATAGGGGGCCCCTTGTTTGGTTCCATGATACTCCTTGAGTGCTGGATAGGAGTGAGAGTCAAATTCTTTCCTAAGGAAGACATAACGTCAGCAAGCCGGATCTTCGGGAGCCACCCTCTCTTCTTTATTGGAGGGGCATTTGGATACTCTTCTCAGGTTGAATGCAAGACAGGGGATAAGAAAACTCGGGACGAATGGCGCCTCTTCCTTAACATTCTTCCAATGGACAAGTTCATCATGCGACCAAGAGTCCTCCGAAGCACTCTTCTCAAAATACCGCGGCGTCAAGGCCTGGACCTCCAGCTAGTAGGGAACACTACCATGGCGATCTACAACCCACACCGATGCCATCTTCAGATCGGATTACCTCGAATCAGCATTTCTGCACTATCACACTATCCTCCCCTTCTACCTAGGAAGATGGGGATCGAGGAAGATGAACGAGCAGTCCGGAACGCGCTGACCATGTGGGAGATCAGCAAGGTGCGCCCGTGGCAAGCAGAGGTTGAAGAGAACGACGAAACACACCGAGATTACATGAAAGAGTTGAGAAGAATCCGCCCTCTTGCGGATAAGAAATTGAATGTATCTTAATTTTCCTTTTTTTGTTCATGAGAGATATCATGTAATTGACAATCGAAGTTGAATTTATCAAGAATTATATTTCATTAATCTTTGCTTGAATGAGATGAGATTGCCATAGTTGAATGATCTTGAGTTCCATCATTTGAAAGGCTAGACTGATGTGAACAGACATGGCTTCTGGAGGATATGACGGATGTGCACTGGGCCGCTATAAGGAAATAACGGTCCTGCGACAGGCCGTCATAACGAGAGTAACAAGAGCCCAGTCTCTGAAGGATATGACGGATGGGTCTTAAGCCGTTATATTCAAGTGACGGTAGATCTCAGACCGTTATAGTGATGGTTCAATGGAAAGGAAGAAGGCCCATGCCTGAAGGGAAATAACGGTCAAATATGGGCCCGTTACATGACTGTAACGGTCTGATGCTGGCGCGTTACACACTCTGAACCTGCAAAGTTGTGAGCTTTTGCTTTTGGGCTTGCCCCTGTATTCTGAGCACACTCAAACATGAAACAAGTTAGATCAGTTCTTAGACTCAACCCCTTGCCTTGAAGCAAGTTAGATAATGACCGTTTCTTGATATTTGGTCAAGGGGTGGAGCCTTATTAAATAGGCGAAAACATAATGAAAATGCGATGCATGCTATGCATATGATGGTATTTTTGGGAGTTTTGGAAAATATTTAATGTTTTTCGATTTTTTGAAAATATTTGATGTTTTTGTATTTTGAAAATATTTGATGTTTTTGGATTTTGAAAATATTTTTTATTTTTGGATTTTGAAAATATTTGTTGTTTTTGGATTTTGAAAAACCAGTGCCTCTCTTAGCAACACGAGACCTTCCTCGTTTTAGGTTGAGTCTCGAGACCGGCGCGCAATATTGTGACAACCCCTGGCCGAGACCTAATCATTGTGACGGTGTTTTTACCAAAGCCATACCTAGGGTACTCATCTCAGTCCTAAAAGGGAAAAAAAAGATCATGGGGGTAAGCTTAGGCCAGATATGGGAGTTTTTAGAACTTGATTCCCTCACCGTACAACCCTATCAGAGATTTGGTCTGTTGCGCCGGGGCTTTTATGTCCGTCATCGAACCTTTGTTCCACCTAGGCATGCATGCGACCGGGCTCATAACGTTCCGCGGGGAACTGTACTGCCACTCTTGTCATGCCCAGTTTTTTTTTCTTTTTCCTTTGGAGCTTTTGAAAATTCATTCACAGATTTTGAGATGATGCTTTTGATCTTGTTGGTAAAGAGCACTCCTTTTCTTTTCTTGTCCTTTCTTCCTTGTGGCGTCAGGTCATAACGGACTTGCCCCTATTTGAGACCTCTTCTCGTTAGGGAGCTTGGATTGGTGGTCTCCTCCTTATTTACTCCTTGCCCCTGGATTCAGCCGAAGAATGAAGCGGACAGGGACTTCAACTTTCCCCTAAAGCATGGCTGAGGAAAACGGTGTCTTATAAGCAAGGAACCCGACCAGGGATGCCGTGTAGTGTGTGATTGCCTTACTCGGGACCCTCTTTTCGAAGATAGGGAGGAAGTTCTTATTACCGGAGAAGCACACGGTTTTAGATTTTTAAGGAAAGAAACGCTTAAGATACAACCCATTCCACGGGTGAGAGAGCTCCTCACCTTCCGCGTTTACTAAACGATAAGCATTCCCTGGATAAGCTTCTTTTATTACAAATGGCCCTTCCCAGTTAGGTTGCAACTTGGACCTAGGACCTGCAGACCGAATGAATTTGCGTTTCAAAACAATTTCACCCTTACAAAATTTTCGTTCGATTACCTTCTTTTGAAAATAACGCGAAACCCTCTTTTGATAAACGGACACGTGATCGGCCGCGTTCATCCTCTTCTCATCTAAGAGTTCTAGCTGGACCAGCAACGCCTCTCGACGTTCATCGAGATTAAGTTCCTTATCGAGCTGCACTCTAAGTGAAGGGATTAAGATCTCGTATGGGAGCACTGCCTCCATCCCATAAGTTAAAGAGTAGGGAGTTTGTCTCGTAGGGGTGCGGACGGAGGTGCGGTAAGCCCACAGTGCTTCCACCAATCTTTCAGGCCAATCAGAAAATTTATGTGCTTCGCATGTTTTCTTAATGATTTTAAGAAGGGTTTTATTAGTGGCCTCGGCTTGACCGTTGCCTTGAGGGTAATTTGGAGATGAATGATACAATGCAATATTGTACTTCTTACATAGGTCCTTAAGCTCTTGGGAGACGAACTGGGGTCCATTGTCGGTGATGATGCTGCTTGGCACTCCGAACCGCGAGATGATATTCTTCATGATAAAGCGGCACACCGTTGTAGCTTTGATCTCCGCGTACGCCTCGGCTTCGGCCCATTTGGTGAAGTACTCAGTAGCGGTGAGGATGAAGGATTTTTGCTTGATCTGAGAATTAGGATCACCGAGCGGGCCGACAATGTCGAAAGCCCACATGGAGAATGGCCAAGGAGCAGTCATAGGATGGAGGGATGAAGCTGGAGAGTGAATCTTATCAGCATGGAGTTGGCATTTAAGACACCTCCGGACATAGAGGGAGCAATCTTCCTCTAGAGTGGGCCAATAGTAGCCCTGCCTAAGGATCTTCTTTGCTAGAGCCTGGCCATTGACATGACCTCCACACTCACTAGAATGGGCTGCTACAGCCACTTTCCAAGCTTCTACATCATCCAAGCATCTCATGAGCATTCCATTAGTAGCGCGCCTATACAATTCTCCTGCAATGATAGTGTACCTTGCGGCGGCTCTTCTTATTGACTTACGTTGCTCGGCCTTTGCCCCTTCTGGGAATGACCCTTCTTTACAAAACAATTCTATTTCATGATACCAAGGCAATTCTTCTTCGTCCAAAATCTCCTCTAGCTCTGTTAATGAAACTTCCTTGAGGTCTTCCTTCTCAACTCTCGCCTCTACAGATTTCCTGAGGTTGACGAACCAGGGATCTTGAATAGAGGGTGCGTCCAATCTCTGGACGACGATGGTCTCAGTACTACGACTGAGAGGGAAAGATAAGGAGGAAGCAAGGGATGCCAAAGCATCAGCTAGAATGTTCAGAGAACTGGGAGTATGGATTTAGATCAGCTTACGGAATCGCTTAGCAATGAGCGTGACCAAATCTTGATAAGGTTTGAGCTTGGGGTCACGAGTACGGTAAGTGGACAGAACTTGCCGTAGAACGAGCTGAGAGTCTCCTATGATGTTCAAATAGCGCGCGCCTAGGAGATAGGCGTGCTTCAAGCCGGCCAGGAGAGCCTCATACTCAGCGATGTTGTTGGTAGCAGGAAATCGAAGTTGATAAGCGAAGGGGATGGTTACTCCCTCTGGAGTAAGCAAGACAGCCCCGATCCCTTGACCTTGAGAGTTGAGTGCACCGTCGAAGTGCAGAGACCAGAAGGGATGATGAGAAAGGACAGAGAGATGCTCATCAGGGAAATCATCCTGAATGGAATCGGTATGAGGAATAGGAAGATGTGCAAGATGCTCAGCAATGGCATATCCTTTGACTGCCTTCTGAACGACAAAGGTGATGTCAAACTGAGAGAGGAAGCTCTGCCAGCGAGCTAACCTACTAGAAAGGACGGGCTTTTCTAAGAGATAACGGACCGGGTCCATTCTAGAGATCAACCTGACTGGGTGGGCGAGAAAGTAATGCTTAAGCTTCTGAGCTACCCACACTAAGGCGGCACAAGTTTTCTCCATAGCGGTGTACTTGGACTCAGCTGGACTAAACAGTCGAGAAAGGTAGTACGCAGCCCGCTCTTTCCCTTCATCATCCACTTGTGCTAAGACCGCCCCTAGGGAGTCCTCAATAACCGAGATGTATAGGATTAGGGGTTTCCCAGGGACAGGAGGTTGCAAAACCGGGGGATTGGACAGATACTCTTTCAGGTCCTCATAGGCCTTCTGACAATCTTGATTCCATTCGAACTTGACCCCTGCCTTAAGCAATTCATAAAACGGACGACACCTCTGAGAATGCTGAGATATAAATCTTCTAATGAATTGCAGCCTACCAATCAATCCTCGAAGTTTCGTAATGTTCTTTGGCGGAGGCATGTCCATGACGGCCTGTGCTTTATTAGGATCAATCTAGATCCCCCGTTTGCTCACTATGAACCCTAACAACTTCCCTGAGGAGACTCCGAATACACACTTCTTCGGATTCATCTTAAGCTTGTACTCCCTGGCTCTCTGCAGCACCTTAGCCAGGATAGAGGGGTGTTCCTCTTTTGTTCTTGACTTCACCAAGATGTCATCCACGTAAGCTTCCATGTATATGTGCATCATGTCGTGGAAAATGGCCATCATCTCCCTTTGATAGGTGGCACCCGCGTTCTTCAACCCAAATGGCATAACCACATAACAATACGTGCCCCAGGACGTGGTGAAGGAAGTTTTCTCTTGATCTTCCGGAGCGAGACGTATTTGATTGTAGCCCGAGTACCCATCCATAAACGACAGAGCTTCGTACCCAGCAGTGTTATCCACTAGAACATCTATATGAGGTAGCGGGAAATCATCTTTGGGACATGCTTTGTTTAGGTCCCTGAAATCAATGCATATGCGCACTTTTCCATCCTTCTTGAGAACAGGGACTATGTTCGCCACCCACTGGGGATATAAGACTACTCTGACGAACTTGGCCTTGTATAGCTTGTCGACCTCTTCTTTGATCCTCAAGGCCATGTGGGGGTGAAATCTTCTTGACCTTTGTTTAACAGGTGTTGCCCCTGGTTTAAGCACGAGTCGATGTTCCACTAAGGAGGGGTCAAGACCTGGCATGTCCTCATAAGACCAGGCGAAAGAATCGCTATACTCCCTTAGTACTTTAATTAGATCTTCTTCTACTTGTGAAGGGAGATCAGCTGAAATAATGATGGGCCTTGGGTCTTCTTCTGTCCCCAAGTTGATTTCCTTTGTAGGTTCATCCACTACCGTCGACGGCTGGTCGAATCTTTTTAGTCCTTGTGCATATAAATCGGCAGTGTCATCTACGTTGCTGTCTTCATCTATTGGATCCTTCTCATCCAAAACCTCATAGACGCCTAATCCGTCGTCGCTCCATTCCCCTTCTATTTCCCCTTTATCCTCAATCACGATTGCTGTAGCGACGAATTCCGGGCACTTCAAAAGAGCATGACACCGCTGAGCTAGATCTTGCAAGAACCTATCAGGAATAGATCGGGAAGGACGCGCGAGCAGGCGCGGCTCAGGATGGGAAGGGTTGGACGACCCAGAACAAGACCCGACTTCTCTAGACCTAACTGACTCTACTTCCTTAGACTCACTAGACCCTAACCCTAACCTAGGAGAGAGAAGACTTAGTGGAAGGGGAGGAGCAGGGGACTCGTGCCCCTGGGAGGAGGAGGATGGAGACAGGATAGCGTAATCTTCCACTGAAATCTCCGTTTTAAATTTGACGTTTTTTTTTTCTGGAGATCAGTAGAGACTACATAGCAAGACGGAGGAGGTGGGAGCTGTATAGGGAACAGCTCGGGAAAGATGCAATCGAAGAAGGGATCAGAAGAAGAGAACCACATCTCGTGGAGTTGAGCATTGGGAGAAGGAGGAGTGAATAGAGTGGATAGATCAATGCGCGGGCACTTCCCGCAAGCACACGGAATGAATAGAATCTCCGGTGGATCAATAACGAATGGATTTATCATGATAGGAGGAAGGCGGGGTATGAACCCCCTTTGCTGAAAGATGGATTGGAAGTGTGAGGGAGACCAAGAGAAGATAACTGGAGAGCTCTTCACCTTCTGCAATTTAACCGCAGGCTGCTTCTTTGGCCTCCACTGCACGAGCCGAGCCTCTTGTTGCTTCTGGCGCTCCTCCTCATAAAAGAGCCTCTGCAAGGCCTGACTGTAGTCGAGCATGTCATCATCTGACCCTCCTGGCAAGGAAGGCAGACTGGCAATCGGACAAACTATATCCCTTTTTGGCTGAACCGGCTTTGGAGCTAATGTGCCGGGCTGGAGAGGCCCTCTGACAAAGTGCTGACGATAATCCCAGGTGAGTGGCCCAGAATCACTCATCATTGATAATGCTGTCTCCTTGTAACCGAGGCCTCTCCTACCCATTTTTCTTCCCTTGGGTATAGGCTTAGTCATCCCTTGCAGTTGCGCACCGAGGCCTCTCCCCGGTTGATAGCCCAGTTTCAATATAATATTCCACCCCTTTGAATCTCGGATCTGCGGCTTCACTTTGACATTAACTGGAGTAGTGATGGGCTTGGGAGATGTGTAAGCCCAAGGAAAGTTCAAATCAAGCACTGACAAAACGGGTCGGCTGCTCGGCCAGAGTGTGGGAAGAACTTGATCTGAGATGGCCTTGACTGTCTGCACCGTGGACAAGCTCTTGACTTTGACGACCCTCCCTTGGAAGGGGAATTTAACGCACTGATGTGCGGTGGAGGGTACGGCGCCAAGCGTGTCAATCCAGGGACGACCCAAGATAGCCTTGAACATAGGGTCGATATCGAGAACATAGAATTCCACGGCCATAGCAAGGGGCCGGGAGCTCTGCCTGAATGGTGATTATCCAGTGACATGCTCGCCTTGAGTTGTCATATGCTGCTATAGTGGTGGGAGTAGGCCGTAGTAACTCTTCAGATATGTTGCATGCTCGGAGGGTGCTAAGTGGGCAAACATTAATTGAGGCCCCCGTGTCAACCAGTGCTGCTTCAATGTCGACTTTGTTCAGGGTAATTGTTATGCAGAGCGGCATTTGCCGAGCCCCCGGAGGTGCAAGCTCGGTTTCTGAGAATGTAATTGCTGGCCCTTTGGAGATAGTTGCTAGTGCCGTTGGTAAGCTGTCGACTGCCATGTCTTCACTAACCATCACCTTCTGTAGGAAATCCCTCAGTGCATCCTGATGAAGGGTAGACCTTTTGATCAGCTCCAGCACGGATATCTTAGCGGGTACCCGATCCAGATGATGTAGCAAGTCATATTGGGTACCCGGCAGAGGTTCAGCTTCCTCTTGCTCGGCCACCGGCTGAGAGGACTGGGGATTAGAAGTAGTAACGTAATTCCGATGGAACATCTTCCCGCTCCTTAAGGCACAGTTTGCCGCAGCCTCCGAAGATAGTATGATGGGCCCTGTAGGGTGGATGAGTGGGACAGGTGGTGCGGGGGAGGTGATTTGGTGGAGCGTAGGGTTGGTGAGGTTAATGGGGGGTGAGCGGATGATAGGTGAGGGATTGGTGGAAGGCACGGCGGTGATGGATGTCGATGCGGGTGGAGGGAAGGCTAGTGGATGTTTGAGAGTGGGCGAAGGATTAGGTGGTGGTGTGATGATGGTGAGGGGAGTAAGTGTTGGAGGGTATGATGGGATGGAAAGCGGTAGAGGGTTTCCTGGAGCGGGTGTGGATGGTAAGACGAGCGGAGAGGGTGTCGATTGTGTAGGGAGGATGAAGGAATGGTTGCGAAGGTTGTGGTGGAAGGCCATTACTTGCGATGTGGCGCCATCATCATCAACAGACCACCCGGCGTTGGGGGCCGGTGGTTGAACCACGTTTACTTGTGCTGGTGCCGGTGGCTGCTGCTGAGGAGTGGGTGGATGATTCGGCATCGGGTTCTGATGGATGCCTAGGTCTTGTACTTGCTGTGGCTGCTGCTGTTGTGGTGGCTGCTGCGGCTGTGGTGCTTGATGCTGCTGCACTTGCTGCCCCTGCGGCTGCCTTCTCTTCTCTTTAATCTCCACAATGGCCCTATGCATTTCGGCCCAGTCGATTCTCTGTCCTTCATGAAGGTCATATACCAGATCCCGGAACTGAAAACATCCTTCTATGGTATGGCCTGGCTGCCTATGGAACATGCAATATTTAGTCTGATCAACCGCCGGGTTCCAAACAGGCCGTTCCGGAGGAAGTTGGATTGCATTTACTGACATAAGTGCCGAGAAAAGATCTGTAAGTGTCTCTGGCAATGGAGAATTTTGGGCTCTCCTAGGAGCCGGGCGCTTGCTATTAGGGTTGTTGTTGTTGTAGCCGTTGGGTGGAGGGACGTTATGGTATTGTGATGGTGGCGGTGGTTGTTGTGGAATGGTGAAGGTGTTTTGAGGAATGGTGAAGGCGGGGGGAGGGTTTTGTGGAGTGGCCTGGAAGTTTTGCGGAGCGGTGTTTTGTGGATTGCGGGGGTTTTGGTTGTAGCGGAAGGGTGCGGCTTGAAAGGGAAAAGCAACGGCCTGTACTTGCTCGTTTGTTTGGACTCCTTTCGGTAACCGGCCATTGCGGTTTCTTATGGTACTTGGGCTTTTAGTTTTCGAAAAGAGAATGGATAGGGGAGTCCTTGAATTGAGTCTGTATGAAGCGCGCCCCGTTGTAGAGTTGATGCATGTTAGCTATATCATTCATTGCCAGGATGTTGCGGAAAGTCGGCGTGGCATTGGAGATCAGTAATTTGACCTTCTCTTCCTCCGGAATATGGCCAGGCACTCTGGCGGCCATCTGCCTCCACCTGTCTGCATAGGTGGCGAACTCTTCTTCCGGTTTCATCTTTTCGGCTACTAGGTCTGTAAATGAATATTCTGGCCCGACCCTGTCTTGAAACCGCTGAATGAATTTGTCCTTAACTACCTTGAAACTTTCGGCCTCTTCCAGTGGCAGAGAATAGAACCATTCCAGAGCAACTCCATCTAAGGATCGGCGGAATAAATACGCCATGAGGCGATCATCATATTGGAACTGCGCCGATTCATATAGAAAATCCCTCACATGGATAAAGGGATTGTTGTTCCCATCGTACTTGCGATAGTTGGGGAGCTCTGATTGCGGAGGGAACCGAATGTTCTGGAAGCTCGGAATAGGAATATCGGCCAAGGATTGTGGGCCCACCCTTTTCTGGAGGAAGTCGAGTTGTTGCTGCATGGCGGCCCACTTGTCAAGCAAGTCCTGCTCTTGGGAGGGAGCAGGGGTAGTGAAGGACGCCGATTGTATTTGAGGAGCGGATGGAATGACTGTAGCAGAAGGGGGAGGC
Source organism: Amorphophallus konjac (assembly GCA_022559845.1). Taxonomy (NCBI): domain Eukaryota; kingdom Viridiplantae; phylum Streptophyta; class Magnoliopsida; order Alismatales; family Araceae; genus Amorphophallus; species Amorphophallus konjac. The sequence goes on from CM040121.1 coordinate 313,008,458, forward strand.
CCATAGACAGTGGAGATAGGGGGCCCGTAGGAAGGATATTGGGCCTGAGATATACCCGGATGGGAGTGAGTTTGGGCCACCCCTTGCTGAGAGTGTAAGAAATCAGAAGGGTTCATGAGAAGCTGTGAAGCCACCGAACCAGAATTGTGATGATCCACCTGGACAAAAGAAGGGATAGGCGATTTCCCTTTATCAAAAGACTGATGGGCTGAATTGGAAGATTGGCCCATCTCCATGCCGGCGAAAGTGATGGTCCGAGGTTGGACCGGGGTGAGGTCAATCGGAGTGGGCTGAACGGACGGCCCGATAATGGAAGGATTAGATTGACCTTGAACAGCGGCGGAGGGAGAAGCGTTGGACCCTTGCATAGCTTGATATAGGACTTGAAGTTGGGTCGAGTCCAATTGGGCCATCATGTGAAGGACGGAGCCCGCGGAAGGAGTAGAAAGAGTAGGGGTACCTTGACTACCTCCCACAGATGTGGAGGACGGGAGAGGGGCAGTCCCTTCTCCGGAGGGAAAGGTGGCAACCCTAGGGGGGTTCTCAAGGAGCCCTTGAGGAAGAGAGTCCTCTTGGGAGCGCGGAGGATTGAAGGATGCCATGGTAGATTCGAAGAGGGGATTGGAATAGAACGTGAAGGAAGAAGCGACTCGAGAAGATGATTCAGACGGACGAAAACAACTCCACATGCAACGGACAACCTTGACAAAATGTAAAAGCAACCAACACAAAACACACAATAAGCAACCAAACTTAGGTGATTTTAACAAGATGTAAGTGATAAAAGATGAAGACACTCAAAAATCAAGCAAGTTGTTTAGAATGATGCAACAAGATTCTTATGATTTCTCCTTTGGAACTTTAGTGAATTGATCGATATGTACTCTCAACAATGGGTTCCTAATAGGAGATGGATATGGGACTTGGTTTGACTCTAAGTGTAACCACTCAATCACTTATGCAACCCTAGACACGGGGTGGGAAAGGTACAACCAGCCCGGCGTCCGTGTGGGAATCCACGGCTCGCGGGGACTTATGGAGGTCCCTGCTGTGATTTCCTAGTCGGCCCCAAGGAATATGGAGACGAGAGGTCCTCACAACAAGGTAGGAAAATGCAATCTAATGTATGAAAAGATGAATGACCCTATGTGCACCGGAGTGCATGCAAAGTCTAGCCTAACAATCTAACAATCAATAGTGCACACCATGATATGCAGATATGAGCAAAGCAAGAGGAGGGTCAAGTGTCACCCAAGCAATAAATCACAGCAAAAACTGCGGAAATAAATGCACCTCGGATGCGTACCTGCCAGGAGAGTAACGGTCGAAGGACCCTGCGTCAGAGAACAATAACGGTCGAAGGCCAGACCGCCAGATAATATATAACGCAGGGGGATGAGACCGTCAGATGAGCCAGGGAACCAAAAACCAAACAGAAGTAACCGGGAAACCCGTGGGAGCTCACACAGCAGAACCAACGTGGCGGTCTAATGCCCCTGCGTCAGAGAACTGTGACGCGGGGACACCTGGCCGTCAGAGAACTCAGAAAACCAGAATATGCAGTAATCAAAGGGGAAACAAAGGGCAACTCAACAAGCAGATGATGGCAGGTTTTAAACAAGAATCAAGAGCACGATTGGCACAAGCTGTCCCACCGTGATCGCCAAAAAATTATCTGTTGATATTTATTTGCCTATCTTTTATCTTACTTTTGAGGTTTGCAAAGTAATATGGCAAGATGACAAACAAGCAATCAAAGATCTACTCAAACCTGTGAACATGTGAACATGAACCTAGGCAATCATAGCTAGCTCTAGCATGGGCATGCTATCTCAATCAAATTATGCTAAGGAAGAGGAAAAAACACACGCCGGAGCGTGGAGCAAGGAATAAATAAAAACACACCGCTAGGGGTGGAACAAGCAAGGAAAATAAAGATGTGATGAAGAAGACAGCTAATGCCCAATACCAAGGAAAGATGTGATCGCCACCAAAGTAAACACAAGTCAAAGACTCGAATGTACCTTGGAAATAGGTGGATGAAGCACCCGCCCACGGGAGAGAAAACCAAGGAAAGCCTGCAGATCAACTTGGAAGTAACGGCCAGAACCCCGTGCGTCGCTTGGAAGCGACGGCCGTACGATAGACCGCCGGAAGATAGTGACGCGCCTACACCAGACCGTCAGGTAACCTGCAGTAGTAAAGCTTGAATCTTTTAACTCCAACTCTTCCAGCCGGCTAGAAGACTTGGGCCTCGCGCTAATGAACCAGTAAACCTGCCAAAGATGTAAAAAGACAAGACAAGACAACCTCAATTAGCCCTCTTCACAAGCATAGCATCAATTCTTAAAGAGTTTAAGAACATCAAAAGGAGAAGGAATTACCGGGGAGTTTTTGGTTTTTTAACCCCTCTGGGTGTTTTTAAAAGTTTGGGAGGATGTTTGTATGCTTAAAGAACAGTGAAAAACGTGGAGGAAGAGGAGGGACAATGCTTAGATTGGGGAAAAACCAAGGAAGAACTCAAGCATGCAAGGATGAACTTGAAAGATAAAACCAAAGTACTCCCTTGATTAGAAGATGGATGGACGTGGGAAGCAGTTCCTCCTGGATGAAGATGGCTCCTGAGTTCGGCAGCACTTCGTCGCGAATTCAAATCTCCTCTCCTCTTTGGCCATGAAGTCAAGGGTTCTATTTATAGACCCTCAAACTCTTAGGTCGAGCAGAGGATAATTCAACAAGATAAAGAGATAACTCTTAGCAAATCCTTGAAGATAATATCACCAAGAGTCCATAGAAACAAACGGGGGGTCCTGAGGATCGGATTTGAAAGAGATAACGTCAATCCAAATTCTTATCTCGACCACGGAGTAGCAGAGAAAAGGCCTGAACTGCCAGGACTCTCGGAAGGAAGTAACGGCTGCACGACAGACCGCCACTTGGAAGTAACGCATCAAGGAACGACCGCCATTTTCAACCCTATCCCAAAGAGATAAGATCAACGGGAAGAAGATCCAAACAATAGGACTCTTCAAGGAAGCGACGGCCAAGGCATAGGGCGTCAGAATGAAACGACGGCTGCACGACAGACCGTCATCATCAACGTGGAAATTAAGGGATAAGCTTTACAACGAGGCCTTAAGCCTTAGGACTCTTCAAAGAGTAACGGTCCAGGACCCATCCGTCAGAAGGAAGCAACGCGCCTGACTGGGACCATTATTAGCATTGAGGTTCAAAAATAGAGTGAAGGGTTTGCTAAGATTCATCCAACGAAATGCCACCGGGAGCCACATCTTAATCCAAGAATTAAGACCCAAGAAATAGGCTTCAACTAACCAAGAGACTCAATGAAGGGTGAACAACTCGGAGCATCGTATAGAATGAAATAAGGAGATGACCCGACTTATTGGGTATAAAACGGGTGTCAACACCGCCGAGGAACCCGCTCCTTTGAGCTTCGCCCTGTTCTCTCGTATTTGACGCAAGAGGTCAAAACAATTGGAAGTGGGGATGGTGGGGATGGTCTGTTCCTGGGGTATGATTGGTTCACCCCCGTCGAGACTGATCCGCAAGTCACCGACAAGGACCGTCTTGCCGGAATTGCTGGTTGTAGCAGCTAGTTGTCTGCTCCTGCGGCCATGGCGACGCTTCTTCAGAGGAGCTGAGGAAGACTCCGCCCCAAGATGGTAGACCGAAAAGACATGACCTAGGGCGACCGGCAGCATGAGGCTGTCGGTCAGAAGTGCTAGGATCGGCCCCCGGGGTAAGTAATTCGCACCGGGAGTCGATGGTTGGGCGACTCGGGTGTAAGCCTTCACCCGCGCCGATAGGAGTGTTGCCGATGCTTGAGATGACACTCTTGCACCAGAAAGCGACACCGTTGGAAGTGCTGAGGTGCCGACGCCCCTAGGTCGAGGACCCGCGGTAGGTGCCGGCGTAGACCGGGCTCGGGTCGGGATGCCCGAGGGAGATGCTAAGAAACGTTGCCCCCTGGGTAGATGACCCATGGGGAGAGCAGGTTTAACTGGAGCTCGGGACCGGGGTCCCGAGTGCACTACCGAGAAGCTGCGAACTCGGGGCTGTGAGCCCTTGTTGAGTGTCGGCCTTGCAGGGATTCGGGGTCAGAAACCCGATGCAGATGCTGAGGAGCTGTAGATCTGGGGCTAAAAGCCCGTGTCGGGTGCTGGCTTGGCTGGAGCTCTGGGTTGAGGACCCGAGGAAGATGCTGGGAAGCCGTGGACCCGGGGCAGGGAGCCCGTGTTGGGTGCCGGCTTGGCTGCGGCTCGGGGTTGAGGACCCGAGGAAGAGGCTGCGAAGCCGTGGACCTGGGGCAGGGAGCCCGTGTTGGGTGCCGGCTTGGCTGCAGCTCGGGGTTGAGGACCCGAGGAAGATGTTGGGATGGTGACCGAAGTCTGGGGCGTGGGGCCCGTGTTGGAGCTCGGACGAGGCTGGCCTCGGGAGCTAACGCTCACCCGGGTCGGCGTTGATCTAGGGGCTCTGTAGGGGCCAGTGGTGACAGTCCTGTGCCTGGCGCTTAGGCGGGACACCGGCGCAGGAAGTGCATGTGGCGCATTGGCCACGGGAGCCAATGGAGAAATTGGAGTCGGCTGAGGAGCAGCCATAGTGATCACACCCAAGAAGTAGGGCGATCTGATGACCGGGGTAAAGCTGCCGAAAGCGATCGGTGTCCCCAAGTAGCCCACCAGGCATGGGTGGCAATGACGTTGGGGCCATAGGTGACGGCCGCCACGGTTGCTGGACTGCTGAGTGCTGCGGAGGTGATGGTAGCTAACAGTCGCTGAGAGCGGTCTGACGATCAGAACGCGAACCGGAAGCTGCTAGCGGAAGCATGCATGAGTACCCTCCTTTGCCTCTCCTGCAAGGACTGGGAAAGGGCACCGGGCTTCATGGCTGGCACAGACTTTTCTTCAGCAAAAAGAGGTAAGGCGGGAGACGTCTCACCGGGCGTGCCATCCTCTCTGTTACGCGGGTTTTTATGCCGATTACCGGGGTGAAGGAAGGGATACAGCGGGGAAGGAAAATACGGGAGTTTGATATATCTTGGGTATCCTCCTTACGGGTGCATGCCTCTCACTGCGGTATCGGGCACTCTCCTTTCAAGGAAAGTCAAAAAGGGTCGAATGGCACGGAAGTGTCGGGATAAAGGTTAACCGGACAAGGTGCGGGCGTGCCAGTCGATCTCTCGACAATCACTCATGGAACCAAGGTTTGACTGGGGAAGCGCCACTAGGGCGCGGCACGTGGGCTCGGGCGATCGGGCAACACGTGGAGAGAAGAGGTTCCATGGGTGTGAGTGCGTAGGCGATTGCAGGAATCGTGTACAGAACGTCTTTCCCCACCGGCCACAAGCAACCGGTGTTTATTTACATTGGATTGAATCCGAATACCTTCGTTCCATGCTGAAGAGAAGTCTGTATATGTGTCTGAAGCCATGGGTAGAGGGCTGGGGGCATTCAGCAGCTAGGGGTAAGCGTAAGACCGAGGGGTGTTAACTGGGGCCAGGGTGTTGGGCACGGATGTCGAGTAGAGTGGGTAGGAAGCTGGGGGCCCAAACGCGGGCATATGTATTTCACTGGTTTTATGATGAGCCACATGGGCTTTACAAGCGGGCCTAAGTGGCTGAAGTACAATGGGCGCAAGCCACGGGACAATTCCGACACGTGGGTCGGTCCCCGGGTCATGGAGTAACAAAGCGGATATCCACGTATTCTACTGGAATTCTGTCACCTTCGGTGCCAAGGTTGATCTCAATCAATTCGTCGACTGTGTCATTCTTTTAGCAGCTGTAAATATTGCCCCTACTCCTCCTGGGAGAGTAGAGCGCTGATCTCTCCCGGCCCACTCCCATCGCACCGGATGACCCACTCCACGGAGACCAAGGATTATCAAAAAGCTTGAGGTAGGTCCCATGGCGGCGCTTTGAGCGTCCCTCCATGGAGGCCTCGGGGGGGCCCGCCGTGGCCCCCGCTGCCTTTGTGGCTGCTCCGTCGGCTTTTCCCGCGTTGGGTTCGTCTTCCCACAATGTCTCCTCTGCTAGTCTTCTCCCTGGCTGCAGTCGTTCTTTTGCCGAAGTTCTTGCTTCTTCCATGTCGCCTCCGATTGTTCCTGGCTTCGTCCATGAACCTGCTCTCACAGATGGCGGTGAACCGGCAGTTTTCTTCAATGCTGAGGAAATAGCGGCATCTCTTAAGCCTTTTGATTTCACTCTAGTGGCTCGGACGCCTCAAGGTAGGCCTGCCTTTCCTGAGATCAGATCTCATCTGTCCAACCGTTGCAGATTCAAAGAAGACTTTGTTATCAGTGCTTTGGATTCTAAACACCTCCTGCTGCGCTTTCGCAACCAGGAGGATTATTTGCAGTTGCTTTTGAGAGAACACCTATATGTCCATGGCCGGCTATTCAGATTTTTCAAATGGACGATGCACTTTTCTCCAAATGAGGATTCTTCCATTCTGCCGGTATGGATTTCTTTCCCTGGGCTGCCTGTGAATTTGTTTGTGGAACCTATGTTGCATTCTATTGCCGGGAACATTGGGAAGGTATTAAAGATAGATCCTTCAACCCTGAACGTTTCCAATACGGTGGTAGCTCATGTTTGTGTTGAGTTGGATATTCTGAAGTCGCACCCATACAGACTGTGGATTGGTTTTCCTGGGGGAGGGGCTTGGCAAGATATTTCATACCCTGTGCTTCCGCAATTTTGCTCGGTTTGTTCTAGGCTAGGCCATTGTTCGGTCGAATGCAAAGGTAAATCGGTTCAGCCTTCAGTCAATCCTGATATTTCTCAGGGTCCTCCACGTCCGAATACTAAAGCCAAAGTGTCTGGAAACCAGTGGCTAACTTGAATGCCGTTATTCATAAGAATGAAAATTCTGCCGTGCCTCCTCCCGATAAGATATCTGAATCTCATGACAATTCGGCTGTGATTGTTGCGGGGGCCTCTACTAATTCTAGATCACTTAATGAAGATGAGTTGGTGCCTCCATCAAAGACTGCGGTGGATAGTGCAATTATCAAAGATGATACTTTGACTGTTGATCATGAGATGATGAAACCCACTAATATGGATGTCACTGTCGTGGAGACTAATGCTGGATCAAATTCACAACCTGAAGTTGATATGGCCGGAACTTCATCTTTATTGCTTCATGTGGACCCAAATTGTCGGATTGAAGCGCTACCTCCGAAAAAATACATTGCTCCTTCTCATATGGAGCTCCCTTCAGGCCAAAAGTTTGATGGACATGGCATCATTGTCCCTGTTCCAGAGTTAGCTTTTGTCGATCCACGAATTGTGTACCCACAACATATCATATCGTCATCTTCAGGCTTTCTGCCAACATCATCTTATTCCTCTCAGAATCAACAGCAGATTGAAGATTTGGCATCTAGAAGACAGGATATTGCTAATGCAGCTGCTATTGACAATGCCAGGGTTCTACTTAATGATCACTCGGGTGTCATAACTACTAGATCCATGACCAGGTTTGGATCCGCAGGCAATCTTCCTATATCAAAATCCTCATGAATTTTATCATCTGGAATATAAGAGGTATAGGAAATGATGTTTCTGTTGGGAGGGTAAAACCTTTCATTAAAGCTCATAAAATTGATTGCATTGTTGTGCTGGAACCCAAAATTCATGTCAGTAAAATGAATGGTATCTGCAGTAAGTTGGTTATGGGAAATTGTATTGCAAATTGTGATGATATGGCTCATATATGGGTCTTCTGGAGGGATACCCTGGATTTCTCTATTGTCAGTACAGATGAGCAGCAAATCACTCTCATTCAATCTGGTTCTGTCTGGCCAATATTCCACCTATCTTTTGTATATGCTAAATGTTCTGCTTTGGAGAGACAGGCTTTGTGGGCATCTCTATATTTGGTACACTCACAAATATCCGGGCCTTGGTTAGTGGCTGGAGACTTTAATTGTATCCTGAATGTAGATGAAAAACTAGGTGGTAACCAACCAAATTTGGGTGCTATCTCAGATTTCAATGAGTGTGTTTCAGACTGTTCTCTAATTGATGCAGGCTACATGGGTTCTAAGTATACATGGCATAACAATCAATCTGGGTGCAATGGTATTTGGGCAAGGCTGGACAGGGTCCTGTTTAATTCAGACTGGTTAAAACTGTTTCCCATTTCAGTTGAGCACTTGTCAAGGGAAGCATCTGACCATGCTCCCCTATTGGTGAAAATGTTACTCAAGGACAGATTCAAGAGTAGATTTTGTTTCCAAAAAATGTGGACTATGCACGATAAATTTCTTATGGATGTTAAAACTTGTTGGAGTACTAGTCCACTGGCCTCCTCCTCTATGACAACTCTGTATTTGAAGCTTAAATATTTGAGGAGCATGCTTCGCATCTGGAACAAGCAGACTTTTGGTCATATCCACTTAAATTTGATGGCAGCAGAAGATGCAGTACTCCAAGCAGAATTATCTTATGATTTACACCCCAATATGGAAAATCACAGTAAGCTAGAGGATGCCAAATCCCTTCTATCTGAAAGACTACTACAGGAGGAATGTTTTTGGAAGCAGAAGTCTGGGATTAGATGGTTAAAGGAGGGGGACAGAAACACAAGATTTTTCCATACTTCGACCAAGGCTAAAAGAAATAAGCAGTGTATAACTCAGCTCCGGAATTCAGCTGGTATGCTAACTTCAGATCATGAGGAAATGAAGGGCATTGCAGCTAACCATTTCCATACAACTTTTTCTTCTCAGCACCATATTATTGAGGAATTTTCCTTGAACTGTATTCCAAATTTAGTTACCCAGCAAGATAATGTTATGCTGTGTGCTATTCCCACTGAAAAGGAAATTCAAGATGCTGTATTTGCTCTCTCTGCTGATAGTGCACCAGGGCCTGATGGATTCACAGGAGCTTTTTATCAAAAGTCTTGGACAATCATAGCTGGTGTGGTTGTTAGTGCTGTACAAGAGGCTTTTACTACTCCACTACCTCTCCCAAGAACTGTTACATCCACTTTAATTGCTCTCATACCCAAAAAGCCTAATGCTGTGGACATCTCGGACTACAGACCTATCAATTTATGCAACTTTTTTTACAAGATTATTTCTTCCATTGTAAATAAAAGGCTGGCTTTTATTCTTCCAAGCATAATATCTAATGAACAAACTGCATTTGCCAAGGGGAGGCACATAACAGAAAATATTGCTCTAGCACAGGAACTGACTCAGGAATTGGGTAGAAAAACCAGAGGGCAAGAATGTCATTTTTAAATTAGACATGGCCAAGGCTTATGATTGATTAGAGTGGGATTTCTTGTTTGCTGTTCTTCATAGGATTGGTTTCAGTCTGTCCTTCATTCAACTGATTGGAAAGATGGTCAAGAACTGTTGGTTTTCAGTTTTATTGAATGGAGATGCAGCTGGTTTTTTTAAATCTTCAAGGGGTGTTCGGCAAGGTGACCCAATTGCCCCCTCCTTATTTATCATTGCTGAGGAAAGCTTGAGCAGATCCTTAAAGGAAGCCCATTTAAATAGACAGATTGAGTGGTTCCAAGGGCCTCGGAGGTGTCCCCCAATATCCCATCTGTTATTTGCAGATGACACCATGATTTTCAGTAAGGCCAGCCTTGTCTTTGTCAGGAACTTATTGAAAATTCTCAACACTTATGAATTAGGGTCAGGCCAGCTCATTAATACTAGTAAGAGTGGTTTTTTCTTGCATCCAAAGACAAATGACTCCATTACCACTCAGATCTCCACTCTTACAGGCTTCACCAGACATAGCTTTCCTCATAAGTATCTTGGCTTCCCTCTGGTTTTTGGCCGAAGTAAAAAAGTGCACTTTGCTGGTATAATACACACCATTCAAAAGAGAATCTCTGGTTGGAAATCTAAATTACTCTCTCAAGGTGCAAAGTTGATTTTGATAAAGCATGTGCTCACTTTTATTCCAATATATTCCCTTTCCACTTCACCCCTTCACTCAGGAACACATCTTTTGCTTGAGAAATCATTTGCTAATTTCTTTTGGGGTTCTTCTCCGAATGGGAACAAAAGGCACTGGAGATCATGGGATCAGATTTGTAGACCTAATTCTCCGGGCGGCCTTGGCATTATGTCACTTAGGCAAATAGACATAGCCTTAAGAGTTAAGATGTTATGGTAGGCCTTGCATTCCAACTCCTTGTGGGCCACATTTTTCAGAGCCAAGTATATTGGTCAGGGACATTTGAGAGATGTGCATTTCAAAAGTATGAGTGGACCTGCCAGAAGAAGCTGGATCAAGGCAAAAACTCTTGTTCGCCAATTTAACAAGGTCATCCTCGGAGATGGAAAGCTCACAAATTTCTGGTATGATAACTAGATTGGAAATCAATGCTTGGCTGAATTTGTTCCTGCTAATACCATTCCAAACTCTAACATCACAGTAAATGGTTTCCTGCTGCATGCCTCAAGAGAGGAAATGGAATTAATGGACAGTTGCTTGCCAGCACCAATCAAAGCAGCTATCACTAGCACTACTCTCACCCAAGATACTGATTTCCAGGTGTGGAGTTTGTCCTCCTCAGGAAGATGTTCAGTGGCATCTACCTATCAGGTTCTGTCCGAAAGGGCCTCCAATCAGACAGCCATACATTGGGATAGGCTTTGGTCACAATGGCTCCCAACGAAAATATCTGTGCACCTGTGGAAAATACTTCAAAATTGCCTCCCTGTTGACTCTAATGTTCAGCGTCTGGGTGTGCAAATGTGCTCTATTTGTTCCTGCTGTCAGATTCACCATGGGGAAAACATGACTCATCTGTTCTTACATAGTGAGCTAGCTTCTCACATATGGTCGTATTTCAAATCAGTGGGGCTACAATTGGAAGGAAACTCTGTTACATCATTTATTTCAAATGCTGCCAGCCAAATTAAACTGAAATCTGCTCTTGGCCACCTGATTTTAGCAGTCATAGGATATGGTTTCTGGGATATTTGGAGAGCTCGGAATGCTGTGAGATATGAAGGTAGAACCATTTCAAAAAATAGTGTTCTCCACCAAATCATCAATCAAGTGAAACAGGTTTATGTTAGTGCCAATTTAAAGGAATCAGACATCAGCAAACGGAAGATTCTGGAAAAGTTTGGTATTCCTACTCACCTCTCAAATGGTGCTCAGCTGAAAATCATCAAATGGATATGCCCCCCTTGGCCATTTCTTAAATTAAACTCTGATGGTGCTTGTAAACCCAATGGAACATCTGGAGGAGGAGGTGTTATCAGAGATCACAGTGGCAATGTTATTCTTGCCTACTCACACTATTATGGCCAGACCAACAGTCTTGTAGCAGAAGCAAGGGCCTTAATTGATGGCATCAAATACCTCCATACAATATCAAACCACCCAGCACACATTGAATGTGACTCACAAGTTCTTGTTCGAGTTATTAAACAGGAATATCAATGCCCTTGGTCTATCCTTTCATATGTCAGAGAGATAAGGAGATCTATTACACAGTATGACAAGATTGATCATATTTACAGAGAAGGCAATAAAGTAGCAGATTCTTTGGCCTCCATAGCTTGCTCATCAAAATGTAATATTTTTTTCTTTTACAATGAGTTACCCTCAATTATAAAGGGAGAGGCTCGATTGGATAAGCTGGGTTTACCCAGCATCAGATTGATGTAATCTCTTTTCTATCTTTTTTAGCAATAAAATTCACCTCCTAGTGGTCTGATGGTGGTTCCTCGCATCTGTCCCTAGGCAGGGCTTTTTGGAGAAAAAAAAATACTGGAATCCTTTACAGAGGAGATGGTATGGGTCCAACCGCCTTGATGGTCAGAACGGACACGGACTGGCGCCTGGCGGAGGTCGGACACGGCCTGAGGTGAGCGGTCAGGTTCGGGTCTCGGGCGGCCAGTGTTGTCATGATGGAAAGTCAAGGTCGGCCCCGAGACTATGAGTCCCGGGAAAGAGGTCCGACTAGACTTGATTTGTCAATCTGAGGGGCCGACGGTCGACTGGGAGGTGAACGGCGGGGCGGGCACGCGGTTCCGTGTCCGGGGCCGAGCGGCATTATGAAGTGTCCTTCATCACCGTCGTAAGTGTCGTGAGTTGACGTACATGGGCGAACCCGGGATGTGGGCGTATTTGACGTTGGTACGGTCATCTTACATATGGTGGGGACGGACTTGGTGTGAGACAGCTAGACACTGCGTGAGGGGAGTATGTGAGACATACCCTCGGCGTGTGTGAGTCGACTAGCAAGCCAACCGCGCGCGCACTTGTCTTCTGACATTCCCGACCCTTGCCAAAAGCCTTGGGAGTCCGAGGGTGCGACAATTAGGCCGGGGAAGATCGCTCGTCCGACTGTGTGTTCGTGCGTTGCTTCCTGCGTTTCTTGTCCTATCTTGTTCTTGCAAGGGGGGTAATTTAAAGAAGTTGAAGGGGTGTGGGTGGGGTTTAGGCGGACCAAGTTGAGGGTCCAACTTGGTCCGGATAAACCCCCCAAATAGTATTTTTATTATTGTTTTATTTGTATTTTTTATGTGTTTTGTGTGTATGTGTCGGAGTGGAGGGACGGGGTTTATGCGGACCAGCCCCATGGGCTGGTCTGGTCCGCCTAAACCCCTCTTCGGAGGGTGGAATTCCTTTTTTTTTAATTTTGGAGGGGTTTAGGCGGACCAGCCTGGGGGTCCAAGCTGGTCCGCCTAAACCCCCTCCCCTAGGGGGTTTAGGCGGACCAGCATGGGGGTCCAGGCTGGTCTGCCTAAACCCCTCCCCAGGGGGGGTTTGGGCGGACCAAAGTGGTCCCTTTTTTAATTAAAAAATCTTTTTTATTATTATCCAGGGGTTTAGGCGGACCAGCCTGGGGGGGCCAGGTTGGTCCGCCTGGAGGCCCAAGCTGGTCCGCCTAAACCCCTTCCCAGGGGGGGTTTGGGCGGACCAGGTAGAAGAGAGAGAGGGGGAGTGGTCCTGCCTCTATAAAACCCAGTTTTTGTGTATTTTTCTTCCTAAATTAAACTAAGAAGAAAAGGACAAGTGTTGGGAGGATAAGTGGAGACTTGTGAGTGCGTTGACTGCCGAGGACCGCTCCCCCGTGCTATTGCTTCGTGCTTCCACGCGTTGCTCCCACGAACTGGTGCGTATGAGCGGTGCGAACCCTTCCCCCGGATTAGGGAGTCGGACGAATGGAGGCTGAGAATCAGACGAACTGGAATTGAGCGGGGCCGTTGGCCACCGGGCTGAAGAGAGAGGGCGCGGCCCCAGGGGGAGGTCACCCTCCCTAGGGGCGCGCGGCCGCGCCCCGGGGCGAATTGGCCCCGGGCATGTAGCAACCCCGAGGGATGGCCCCCATGGGTCTTCCTTCGTCGTCTGGGGATGTCCTTTGAAGGATATAGGGTCCCGAGATATTGAAACGGCCCACAGGGGCCTTTGTTTTCTGGGCCATAGTGGCTGCTCGCAAGGTGTTCGGGCGAGTGCCCGACACACCCCGGGTTGCCGAACGAGCCGCGTGGGTGGCCGACGGGCCTTGGATTTGGCCTAGGGCCAAAAGTAGAAGTCCGTAGGGGCTGGGAAGAGGCACCTTGGGTCGATGGGCCTTGTATCGTGCTACGTGCCATATTGTACGGTGGGTTGGCAGAGTAGCCTCGGGTTGGCCCAGGAGCTAAGTTCAGTGGCTTGTTGCCACGTGTCTGAGGGTCAGGGGTGGCCCCGACTTGCTGGGGGTCATCGTCGTAGGACCCAATTGGTGTACTGGAACCACGGGGTGGCCCGTGGGTTGGTGTAGAAGGGTTGAAACACATGCGCCCCCAAGGTGTTCTGCAGAATGCCGAACACACGTGTGTGAGCCGTACACGCGTACTACGGGCCTCCTGAGCCTGTGGTTGACCTATTTGGGTCTCCCTTTGACCTTGGAGGGTTGAAGGAAGGTGTCCCGGGGTAGCCCCCCGGCCTTTTCATTGAGTGCCATGTGGCGCGGCTTGTAGTCAGAGTGTCCCCGAGGTGGCCCGGGTGGTTGTGTAGAGTGCAGAGAAAGTCCGCAACTTATGAGTCGGGAGCGGTCCCGATCTATTGCTAGTGCCGCCGTACACTTTGGCTAGTGGGTTGGGGCCGTTGGTCGGGCCCACTGGGTTGTCGGAGGGGCCGGGTAGCCCATGCCTTCAAGGTGTTCGAGGAAATTCCCGAATCCTTACTTCTGGATATTTTGCCGGGGAAATGGTCCGGGTACAACAGGGACTTATCCCAAGAGTATCTCCATTTTAACTCAAACTTAAGTCATTTTGCTTTGGCGGGAGCAAATTTAGATAACATGCTTAAAAGTAACTTAATCTGACTTAAGTCAGATTAACCTATCCCATTTCCACAGGTGTGATAATTTAATCCAGTGCCATGCCAAAGCAAAAAAACATAAAAGTGGATAAAGTAAATCCACTTAAATTTAATCGGGCTATCTTTAATCCCAAAACAAAGCGGGGTTGAATGATCGGGTGTGGCATTGCACCAATGATAAGCAAGATTTGATCTAGAAAATTCCAATTTGAATGTGACATGATATGTTCTTGACTAGAAAGGGGAAAACATTCGTTATTGAAAATTCTCGAATAGCCAATCTATAGTCAAATTATATGTACTCATGACATTTTGTTCACAATACATTTTCCATATGTTCGCCCCTATGGCTTATGCCCTTGAAAATTGTTCTCTCTATACTATATTTCGTGCCTAGTTATAATTCTTGCTATTTATCTACTTATCTCATGCATGCATATTCATGTAATTCATTAATCATGTAAAGCTAGCTTGGATCAAGAGATTTAAGTCCTACTGAGCATTTGCTCACCTAGTGGTTTTTCATGTTTTTCAGGTAATAATTATGAAGAGGAATGCAACCAAGATGGGCAAGGGTAAGAGTGAAGAGAGCTCTGGCAAATTTAGTAGAGCCTTCTAAGTCTTGCATCGAGTCGAGTCTAGCTAGTTTGAGAGTCTCCTTGTATTTTTCTTTTTACTGGGTATTTTATTTGAGTCGAATTGTAATAAACTATTATTTGGAATATCAATGAAATAATATTTTAGTCATATTGTGCCATATGGTTTGCTCTGATTGACACAACTGTATCGATGCACGTTCCGAGCAATGCGTTCCACTGCTATCGGTTCGGGGCGTGACAGCCAGTAACCTAGTTCAGGTGAAAACCCACAAGGGCACCTCAGGCAAAATTGGGTAACCCCTCGATGCGAAAACTCACAAGGGCGCATCGGAAAAAGAAAAAGGGGGCCAGCTCTGGCGAAAACCCGAAAGGGCGGCGAGCTAGTAAAGAGAAAAAAAAATTCTCTTCTCCCCCAGCTGGGGCAACCAGCTACCCACGTTCCAACAATCATATCCCCTACCAGTTGGCCCATACCAGTCCCTGGCTAATGCCTTGCTCCAGTTTATAAATCTTGCACCTCCCTATCGGCCACATACCATCACGTTCGGCCTAAGCCAGCTCCCCAGGCCACTCCCCTCGGTTGGTGGCCTATACCAATCCCTGGCTAGTACACCTCTCTAGCCCATTGATCTTACACTCCCCATTTAGCCATACACCACCCCAGTTGTCTCACACTTCCTCCGGCCTCACACCACCATGGTCGGCCCATATACACCAGCAACTCATGCACCATTCCAGTCATTCACTCCAATAAACCTCACCCTACACACCACCTCGGTTGGCCTCTAAACAACATCAACCTTAAATTCATCTATCATGAAGATCCATCAACCCATGATTCCCAGTCACCTGCCTGTCATGGTCAAGTCACCATGAACCCAGTCATGACTCTAGTAATACGCCATAAAGGCATACCAGTTCCCAGATCCTAGTCATGATTCCAGCAATACACCACCAAGGCTCACCGGTTCCTAGATCACCAGTCAAACTTTAGATTTCTCAGCAACCAGCCAAAGCCACTACCATGGCTACAACGGCGACAATCCATCAACGGCACGATTTCCAGGTTGTTGAGTAGTGGACAGCGGATCTAGAGGGGAGGGGTGAATAGATCTGCCCCTCTTCTTGAAATGCAGCCCTCTTTATAGCTAGATAAAAATAATAGCAGCGGAATATAACTAGCTTGACGAAGGACACTTCGATTCGCTTGGCAAGATAAGCAAAAAATATATCGATTTGAACCTAAGTATGCATCTAGAACGAAGCAATCACATAAACAAACCACAACACAAAGGATTTTAAGGTGGTTCGGACTGAATCTCCAGTCCTACGTCCACCCCTCACCAAATCCGGTGAGGCTCCACTAATGCAACGCACTGAACCGCAAATCAAAAAGACCTCCGATTGCCTTCCTACTAACCACCGGTAGGGACGTCAACACCGCAGATCGGACAGCTTCCGATTGCCTTCCTACTAACTACTGGTAGGGACGATCTCAGTTCCAAATGTTTGAATGAAATGGAAAAAGAATAAATATGAAAATACTCAAACAAGATATAGAATATGCTCAAGGAGAAAAGATCTTGTCTGAGATTGCTGGAGCTTGAATCTGATTCTTCAATGGTATCTTTTTCCTTGTGAAATGATCTTTCTTGGATCACCTTGAGTTGATGAAGAAGATAAAGGATGCAGATTTGATCTTCCTTGAAAATGAGCTTCTTTGGATCACCTTGAGATGATAAAGAAGATGATGGTTGCAGCTTTATCTTCACTTGGCTTGGGGTTGATTTCCTCTTGAAGTAGCTTGAATCAATTGAGTATTTGATGAAGAAATTCTTCCTGGAGTACTGTTCACAGCTACAGTACTCGAACTCCTCTCCCTTGAACACACCGTTGCAGCCTCCTTTGATCTTCTCTCTTAGCCTTGCTTGCTTCTACTCTTCCTTGGAGGTTGCTGGATTGAGATATGAGCTTGAATCACCTTGAGTTGATGGAGAGAGTGTTGGATGTAGCTTTGATCTTTCTGTTGATCCTCTTGAGATGATGAAGAGGTTTAAGGATGTAGCTTTGATCACCTTTGAGAATCTTGATTGCTTCTAGCTTCCTTGGAGGTTGTTTGCTTTAGATCTATACTTGAATCACCTTGGAATGGATGAAGAACTTCTGCATGAAGTACTATTCATGGCTACAGTACCTCTTCTTCCAACCTCCTTCTCTAGCCTCTCTTGATCTCTCTTTGATTCCTCTTGAAGTATTAGGGTTTCTAACCCTCTTGTATGTGTTGTATAGACTTTGAATGGTCCATAGACACCCCCCAGACCAGATCCACGTTTTGTGGGTGATTAGGTGACTTTAGGATTAAACAATTACAAGGAAAGAGGCTCTTCTCGAAGTGGAAAATAAAGTCAACATTGATGGCTCGGGGCTAGCGGTCGACCGGAAGGCATGGGGCGGTCGACCGGAATTTTACAGTCGGTTGATTTTTCATCTCTGGAAAAACTGGTCCGGACGGCTAGGGGCGGTCGACCGAAACCTGTAAAAACTGGAGTTTCTCGTTTCTGGAAGAACTGGTCGACCGGCCACTACCCACTGGTCGACCGAAACTTGTAAATTCTGAAGTTCTTCATCTCTGGAAAATCTGGTCGACCGGCCAAGGTGTGTTGGTCGACCGGAAAGACCTATACCTTATGTGTGATGCTATTCAACTTGATTTTTGTGCTTGAAATATGCTAGATTTTCGTGCCTCCAATATTGTCATATGCCTTGATATATGTGTATCCAGTTGCCTAGATTTGTGTGTCATTCTTGATCGTTTGCGCTTGAAGTATAATGACCTAAAATGTATGAATATTAACACTATCAAATGCAGGTATAGTTCATTAATGACTACAGAGGCAGACATCATCAAAACCATAAAATTAATCATGTTGCACACATGTTCAACATTCTCCCCATTTTTGATGATGGCAACTATGAGTCATTCTGAACTATGAGTCATTATAAATTCACATGCATTAGTAATTCACATGGAAACTATGAGTCAAAAATATTCTTAAGAAGAAGAAGAAGAAGATTCTCTCCCTATCCCCTTTTGACAATGACTCACATGGTTCTCACCCCCTTTGACACACAGAGTTGATTCTTTGATTAATGACTCACATAAACTTCTCCCCCTTTGACAACATCAAAAGATCCAGAAAAGAGACAGAGAGACTCACACAAAAAGACTTACATGAAGCTCTGGCATCTCCTATGTGACATCATTACAAGCAACCATAATGTGGGGAAACATGTCATTGCTACCTACATTCTAGAAAATGATGTGGAAATACATGCCAATGGCTGTACACTTATTAAGGTTCACAAGATAACCAGAGAGAACAACCAATTGTGGAAAGCCAGTTAGAGGACTAATACCAATGAATGATGTGGATGTATCGAACATGGTGGTGTCCCGTGGCTTGGCAAAGACAATGTAAGTGTGAGAGGTGGAGCCACAGCAGCATGATTCAATTCCTCAAATAGTGGAGATGGATAGAGCAGCCAAGGAGCAACTTTTTGATTTCAAATTTTGCAAGATTTTTAGTCGTTTTCTAGTTTTCAGATTTTTTGAATTTTCTATGCAATGCATGGAAATGATAAATGCAAGCTACAATTGTATGAAGTTAAGACATACATGCCACCCTATTGCATGAAAGCATGATGCTAATGATGCTAGGACTTATGCCACATGCCAATGAATGAGAAAGCAATGTGATATCACTTGATAGAGGAAACCAATGATTTTGGATACGACATGAAAGGAGCATCAAGATGATACCACTTGTTCGATGATACCACTTGTTGGGTGATACCAAGGTGATGTGCTGTATTGTGTTGTGGATTGTCACTTATTTATAAAGAAAGTACTCCCAGTGTAATGCGACGCCAGTAGCATCATATCCCATGGTTTATAATAGTAGGTTTCCGACAATCAACCGAGGGGACTAGCATAGAGCCCTTGAACACAATCAGTGCTCGATCGCATCTTCAAGTATAAATCAAGCTTTTTCCACGCATGTAACAATAAAGTATGGCCAAGAATGTACAATTCCAACAAGCTCTTGATACAATAATTCAATGAATGAATGCTTTTAATAAGAATCATGAGAAATCAAGAATGACTTATACTATGTTATGCTTAGGGAAATAAATTGGCAGTATAACGGTACATTCTTTATCTTTCATTCATTATATTAGGTTTCTTGATCAATATGATAAGTTCTAGATCATCAAGTGTCCATCTAGAAACCTTGGAATATCAACCCTTGGTCAAACCTCGGTTTAAAATACTCAATCATTGTGACGGTCGTGTACTGGGTCGTAACATGATGTGACGCTCCAATATTGGGCCGTTACATTGATGTGACGGTCTAGCTTTGATGCGTTAGAACGATTAAATCCAGAAATAGTAATTGGACTCAGTTTAAATGTGACGGTTATATATTGGGCCGTTACATATGCCTGACGGTCCAATATAGGTCCGTTACATTGTTAGAACCAGAAAACATCGATAGTGCTTTCTAACCAATTGGGTTTTAATGATACAACCAACTCGGCGTCGTAGTGGGAATCCCAGACTCGCGTAGAATTACGGAGGCCTTGAAACAAGATTTCCTAGTCCATTGGAAGGAATATCCAATAGAGAGGTCCTCATGTCCAAGAATAATGTTCCTATAGTGCAAAGTGAACTAATGGACAATATACCGGAATATGTGCCATGTACTTAAAGAAATGACTCTATTGATAGAGAGGATGTGTAACAATAGGAAATCATGATAAAACTCCGTCAACACATCTTTGAAAAATCATGATTTAGATACAAAACTATAGAATTTTGGCACAGGAAATTAACATAGATTAAAATAACTTAAAATACCTTAATTATGCAATTTCTATCATGAATCAGTAGATAATCTTAAAGACATGAAATTAGGTCAAAACTTATATAACTAGGCTTATTTATAAGTTAAATTAACTAGTTTCCTATTCTGTCCACAGTTAACCTAACGGTCTAGAATGGGTGCGTCACAGTGATTGTGACGGTCTACCGAGAGGCCGTTACACTAATGTAACGCTCCTGTTAAGGTGCGTCAGAGACAACAGAGTAGTTAAGATGTAGTAGAGGGTGTGACGGCTTATCGTAAGGCCGTTACAGTCTGTGACGGTCTAAGTATGATGCGTCAGAGTCCCTGCTAACAGTATAATGAAATAAAAAGACTATGATTTGAAACCATGTCATGTTTTGAAAAGATTTAACTACCCTAATCATGACAAAACGAAGTAAAGGTCATCTAGATGCATAGGTTACAGTGAATTGACAAGATAATATCTTTGATCTTTGATTAGGGCTAAGAATATGTATGTATGCATCAACCCACTAAAACATGAAATTCATAGTCTATAATGCATGCAATCAAGTACAATCAGAGGGCTTTTATCCCTAACAAGATGTTTTTGTCAATCATGAGATAACCTACACTTTTATCTGAGCTTTAAACTTCTAATTTGAGTCTGAAAGACGTGCCCTAGTTCTCCTTTTCCAGCGATTTTCTAGCAACTTCCTGCTGCTCTATCTCCCCAACCTCTCATCCTAAAGATGTGAAATTTTGAGGGTAAGAAGATGAAACTAAGGTGAACAAAAAATTATAAAGGACTGAATTCTAATTACCTCGTTTAGATGTCCTAATCTCTTGATCTTCAGGGGTCTTTTGCTCTGAATCCTGAGTTACTATGGTCGAACCAGTAACTTTGGAAGCTTCAATCTCCTTGGTTGCTTGATCTCCTAACATGAAATTTGGAGAACTATTAGTCTAAAGTATACTAAACAAAATCTTCTAAAGAACTTATCCGAAATTATATCTCATTACCTTGATTCTTCACGAGCCAAAAGTACGGGTCGCTCAGTTCAGAACTAGGTCCTATTTATAAGGTTTTGAAGATTAGATTGATTCTAGAGTCCTTAATTTGCGCAAACCTAATCCCTAAGAGTCCTTAGTAATGTTATAAACTCTCCCAAGTCGATCTCTTGTAGATAAGATCTCAAAGTTCTAATCTTTTTGCTCGTTCTTTCTTTCACGGAACTGACAAGATGTAACGCATCAAGACTGGTGCGTTACATGGCTATGGCGGTCGCACGATAGGCCGCTACATCCAACGTGCACAGAGTTCAACATCAATCAAACTATTTCATTAATTATCTTTAAAAATGGTATTTATCCTTAAAATACGTAAATAGGCTAAATAACATTCTAGAAGATGGGCCAAACTTAATGGCCTTGATCCTTAAACCTTTTGGATTTTATTTAAATAGGCTAGGTTAATTATTTAACATGATTGGGCCTTATAATGACTTATTAATCCAATAATCATTTTATTAGTCTATTTAGCCTTTATAAATTCCTAATAAATTCCAAAAAATTTTATAAATAATCCAAAAATTATTATATAAATTCTGGGACACTACACCCTCCCCCACTTATAAGAATTTGGTCCCCAAATTCAATACATGGATTATGGAGAGTGTACTTACAGTTGAATAATTCTGGAAATCTTTTCTGCATGGCTTCTTCGGTTTCCCATGTTGCTTCGTATGGCCATGCTTTCTTCCATTGAATCTTGACCATAGGAATAACTTTATTTTTTAGTTGATGCACTTCTCGTTCTAGAATCTTTATTGGCGTTTGCTTGTACGTCATATCCTTCTGAATCTCCAGATTGTCATAAGTGATAATATGGTCAGGATCATATACATATTTCTTTAGCATAGAGACGTGAAATACGTCATGAACTCCTGCTAATTGTGGAGGCAAAGCCAGTCTATAAGCCACTTCACCGACCCTTTCGAGAATTTCAAACAGACCAATGAACCTTGGAGTTAGTTTGCCCTTAATGCCAAATCTCCGAATACCACGACCTGGAGAAACCTTGAGATACACATGGTCTCCTACTTGAAATTCCACGTCGCGTCTACGATTATCAGCATAAGACTTTTACCTATCTTGTGCCATCTTTATTCTCTCTTGAATAAGCTTGATCTTCTCTGTAGAATCTCTGATAATATCGGGGCCTAGGAATTGTCTTTCCCCTATTTCACTCCAACATATTGGTGATCGACAACTTTTTCCATATAGAGCTTCAAAAGGTGCCATTTGTATGCTGGCCTGGTAACTGTTGTTATATGTAAATTCTACCAGAGGCAAGTAATCATGCCAACTACCTCCAAAATCAATAACACAAGTCCTGAGCATGTCTTCTACCAGACGATTGGTCCTTCATAAGGGGGCAATCTGGCATGCGATGTTCCCTGCTTCCACAACGTAAACAAGCGCCAAGACGTTTCCAACACTCCTCAGCCGAATGGCCGAATTGTTCATAAAATGTGCAAGCCGTGGCGACCTGCTCCTTCTCCTCCTTGACTTTCTTTTGCTTATGGGAACTTCCACCATTCCCATTCCTGGATCTCTTCTTACTATGACGGCTCTTATAGGGCTCCGTGATGCTGAACTTTTCTTTCTTATAACGTCGATCTGTGCGTCAGCTAGACTCTTCTCCTTTCCCTTTTAATTTTTTGACCTTCTCTAAGGTCCTTTCACACAAATGCTCTCGTTGAACCATTTCCGCATAAGTACGGATGTTTTGGGTCCCGAGCTGCTAAATGAAACTGGGCCGTAACCCGTCCATGAACCGATTAGCCTTCAATAAATCGGTGCTAATAAGATGCGGTGCGTAAGGTGCAAGCCTTGAGAATTGCTGTTCATATTCGACAACCGTCATCATCCCTTGCCGAAGAGCGGTGAACTCCATAGCCTTTCATTCCTTTACGTGCTCAGAAAAGTACTTGGCACTGAATAGGGTAAGAAAACCATTCCATGTACGAGGTGTATCGGCCGGAGGTGTCGGAATCGACTTCCACCATGTACGGGCATCTTTGTTGAGTTGGAAGGTTACGAGACGCACCTTCTCTTGATCGGTGCACTGGATAACATCAAAGATATGATTCATTTTGTCTATCCAGTTCTCTACCTCGTCAGGATTAGAAGAACCATAGAAATGTGGAGGGTTTAAGCTCTGAAAGTTGCGATGCAAGTCACGAGCCCTTGCTCCTGCGCCATCTTGCGCCATGGTTTGTAATGCTTGAGTGAGGCCAGCAACAGTTTGTTGCATACCATTCCAATCTACGCGATGAGCCATGATAATAATAGGGTATCTGAGAGAAAAATAACAACTTGTTATTTCTCGTGGATTTGGAAGAAAAATCAATCTTAAAGCTAATTAACTATCTTATCCCGGGTTCTACCCAATTCTCACATGGCTGTTGAAATTTCTTCCTTAATTCATAGGTAGGGGTCCTTAAACCTTGGACTTATCCTATGACATGACTCTTCTTCCTAAGTCCTGAGACTTAGGCTCTGATACCAACTTAACTGTCACGCCCCGAGCCTTTATTACAGCGGAAGACTCGCTCGAGGAACGCGAACAACCGGCATGGTAAGCCTCTTACAAGCAAGAACGATCAGAGCGCAAGGCAATCACACATAAGAATGCAATCGCACAATATTTACTCAACTTCAACTTTCATTAATAATAAAATCCAATATTCGAATATAACCACTAATTCAACTTCCATCATGCTAGACTCAAGAAATAAGAAATTACATAGACTCGATCTAAACAATATAAACTTCCTAAGTCTTCGCTCATTCTTTATTCACTCTCGGATCCGCTACTTGAACACTCCGAATCCAAACCCGACTCACTTCCATTTCCTGAAAAAGAATGGAAATAGGTAATGAGCACACTTGCCCAGTAGGTATCTTCGCATCAACATGAAGGCATCATTAAAGTAATTAACATTTTAGCTCTAGAGAAATAAGGTAAAATCACGCAAATGCGATCAATCATGCGATTAAACCAAAGTATGTAAGATAGAATGAGAGCAAGTATGAACTAGCAAGAATGTTATAAGAACATGATATGGCCTTTGATGCGGGACGGATGACGACCGGACTAAGACGTACGACGGACTCGATGTGCGGCCAGCACTAAAGGTAAGCCGGGCGGCTGACCACCGTGGCGTTCTCCGGATGGAGACGTCTCTCAACAGCAACACTAGGTAGCCCGACGATCGTCCCTTGCGAGGGAAATGTGGGGATCGCAGCGGTTAAGGAACCACTGTCGCCTAGGGTGGTGCAGTCTGAGCTCGGTGCTCGACTGGAGCTAAGGAACGGGCACTCTCAACTCACATTCACGGTGATTTGTAGCTAGTTAACGGCCCGATTCTCACAAACGCAGCATGATATAAAATATACTAAACCAGCAATGTGTGGGTGGAACGAAGCGCGTACCTCCATGACTAGGCGTGGGGAAGAATTCCCGGCCGAATTTAAACAACCCCAATACACATACGCAATTTGATTACAATTTCAGAACCTGATGCCCACTCCACACAGGGAGGTATAGAGCTACAAATGCCAATTTTAGGGTTGCTGGAACCCGGGATGACGGGCCACACTCGCAGGAGGCGAGGGAAGCGAGTCGGAGCCGCTCGGGTACGCCGATGGGAAGCCGACCCGGTTCTATCCACGCTGGTTACCCTGCGCAGCAAGCTTGCGGAGGCCGGTACGATAAGATCTGAAGACGGATCGGAGCGCCGTTTGTTGGAGAACGTCAGCGACAGGACGTAGTTTGTCCACTCCGAAGGGCCTGAGCAGATGTTTTCAGATCTGAGCGCGCCAGCAGTTACAATCGGCTTCTGATTCTGTGCACCCAGAACTGCACAGAAACACGATTAAATAAGGGAAAATTAGTTGCCGATGTCGGATCGAGGCGCCATTTGTGGGAGATCGTTGGCGATGTCCAGAGGAAGAAGTAATCCAAAGATCTCGCACGGATATTGACCGGGTGAGGCGGGGCAGACTCTGAAAGTTGACTCTGGATCTGAGCCGGGCCTGCTCAGATCAGCTCGCGCGATCCCACGAGAATCGTCGGCACGATCAGTACAGGTCTCGGATCGAGGCGAGACCAGCGGCAACGTGAAGAGGACTCAAAATCCTACGATCACTCTAAGAATCCTCTCCTGATGGCTTGAGAGGGAATCTGGAGAAATTCATAATCAGGAAACTTCAGATCTGGATAGCAGGCTGGGGCAGATCTGCGCGCTGTCACGAGAAAAATTGCTACCAGCGATCCGGAACTCCGATCGACGTGAAACCACCTCTGAAATCTTCCTGACTCGTAGAAGTATCACTGAGAATTTTGGTGGAAGCAGATGATAAGGGAATTGGGGAGATATGGGGGCGAGTCACACGCCCAAAGTCTGTCCCTTCACAGGACTGAACAGGGTATCACACCCAAGGGGGAAACAAGAGAATCACTCTCTAATTGCAACTTTCACTCAATAAAACTTCATTAGCTTCTTCCCTTACACTATACACATGTTTATATAGGAATTGGCAAGGGGTAGGTGGAGGGGAGCTTCGATGGAACAAGGGGAGGGGGAGAGGGGTGCGCCCCTTTGACATTGATGGGAGAGAGGGGGGGAACAAGGGGACATGGACTCACCTAACTTTGAAATTCAAGTAAAGGGAGGTAGGTGGCAGCCATTCCACTTGGACCAGCAGCCATTCTGATGTCCCCATGTGGTAAATGGGGAAGGGAAGAAAAGAAAACAACATAACTAGCCTAATACAAACAAAATAGGGGGCGCCCCCCTTCTTGGGCCAACATTGGGCCAAGTTGGGTCCTTGGCCAACCCAAGCCCAATCAACCATGGATGGCTTAAGGCCTTTCCATCCTAGATAGCCCATGAAGGAAGGAAGCCCAATTGGGCCTTCCATAGCTTATGGATCCATCATAATGGTCCAAGGCCACTCCTCCTTAATACATTCTAAAGTGGCTTAACCAAAATGGCACTTTAAGAGCCTTACAACCAGCCCAATATGAAAACACAAGGACAATGACCATTACAAGCCCAATTTTCATGCAAAAAGGGTCCAAACTTAAGCCAAATTGCCCCATTTTAGAGGGAAGCCGATGTAGTCCGATTGGTGCTCCGCGTATGGTACCATCGGTTCGCCGACTCGTGCTATTCGCTCGCTCTGGTGTCCGCACCAGCCTTTCATGAACAAGAATGTAACGAGAATGTACTAGCAACCCACATAATCATCACTCCAGTATCTTTTGCTTATGAGCAAGTACTTCATGAATTTCTGTGGAATATCAAGAAAGTCAAGTATCAATCATGTTGTATTGTGTTGTGGATTGTCACTTATTTATAAAGAAAGTACTCCCAGCGTAATGCGACGCCAGTAGCATCATACCCCATGGTTAATAATAGTATGTTTCCGACAATCAGCCGAGGGGACTAGCATAGATCCCTTGAACACAATCAGTGCTCGATCACATCTTCAAATATAAATCAAGCTTTTTCCACGCATGTAACAGTAAAATATGGCCAAGAATGTACATTTCCAACAAGCTCTTGATAACAATAATTCAATGAATGAATGCTTTTAATAAGAATCATGAGAAATCAAGAATGACTTATACTATGTTATGCTTAGGGAAATAAATCGGCAGCATAACGGTACATTCTTTATCTTCCATTCATTATATTAGGTTTCTTGATCAATATGATAAGTTCTATATCATCAAGAGTCCATCTAGAAACCTTGGAATATCAACCCTTGGTCAAACCTCGGTTTAAAATACTCAAGTATTGTGACGGTCGTGTACTGGGCCGTTACATGATGTGACCTCCAGTATTGGGCCGTTACATTGATGTGACGGTCTAGCCTTGATGCGTTAGAACGACTAAATCCAGAAACAGTAATTGGACTCAGTTTAAATGTGACGGTTTTATATTGGGCCATTACATATGCCTGACGGTCCAATATAGGTCCGTTATATTGTTAGAACCAGAAAACATCGATAGTGCTTTCTAACCAATTAGGTTTTAATGGTACAACCAACTCGGCGTCCTAGTGGGAATC
The DNA here is from genome assembly GCA_022559845.1 of Amorphophallus konjac. Lineage (NCBI taxonomy): Eukaryota > Viridiplantae > Streptophyta > Magnoliopsida > Alismatales > Araceae > Amorphophallus > Amorphophallus konjac. The sequence continues at coordinate 313,035,412 of CM040121.1, forward strand.
TCAGGCTCGCGAAGAATTATGGAGGCCTTGAAACAAGATTTCCTAGTCCATTGGAAGGAATATCTAATAGAGAGGTCCTCATGTCCAAGAATAATGTTCCTATAGTGCAAAGTGAACTAATGGACAACATACCGGAATATGTGCCATGTACTTAAAGAAATGACTCTATTGATAGAGAGGATGTGTAACAATAGGAAACCATGATAAAACTCCGTCAACACATCTTTAAAAAATCATGATTTAGATATAAAAATATAGAATTTTGGCACATGAAATTAACATAACTTAAAATAACTTAAGATACCTTAATTATGCAATTTCTATCATGAATCAGTAGATAATCTTAAAGACATGAAATTAGGTCAAAACTTAGATAACTAGGCTTATTTATAAGTTAAATTAACTAGTTTCCTATTCTGTCCACAGTTAACCTGACGGTCTAGAATGGGTGCGTCATAGTGATTGTGACGGTCTATCGAGGGGCCGTTACACTAATGTAACGCTCCTGTTTAGGTGCGTCAGAGACAACAGAGTAGTTAAGATGCAGTAGAGGGTGTGACGGCTTATCGTAAGGCCGTTACAGTCTGTGACGGTCTAAGTATGATGTGTCAGAGTCCCTGCTAACAGTATAATGAAATAAAAAGACTATGATTTGAAACCATGTCATATTTTGAAAAGATTTAACTACCCCAATCATGACAAAACGAAGTAAAGGTCATCTAGATGCATAGGTTGCAGTGAATTGACAAGATAATATCTTTGATCTTTGATTAGGGCTAAGAATATGTATGTATGCATGAACCCACTAAAACATGGAATTCATAGTCTATAATGCATGCAATCAAGTACAATCAGAGGCCTTTTATCCCTAACAAGATGTTTTTACCAATCATGAGATAACCTACACTTTTATCTGAGCTGAAAGACGTGCCCTAGTTCTCCTTTTCCAGCGATTTTTCAGCAACTTCCTACTGCTCTATCTCTCCAACCTCTTGTCCTAAAGATGTGAAATTTTGAGGATAAGAAGATGAAGCTAAGGTGAACAAAAAGTTTTAAAGGATTGAATTCTAATTACCTCGTTTAGACGTCTTAATCTCTTGATCTTCAGGGGTCTTTTGCTCTGAATCCTGAGTTACTATGGTCGAACCAGCAACTTTGGAAGCTTCAATCTCCTTGGTTGCTTGATCTCCTAACATGAAATTTGGAGAACTATTAGTCTAAAGTATACTAAACAAAATCTTCTAAAGAACTTACCCGAAATTATATCTCCTTACCTTGATTCTTCACGAGCCAAAAGTAAGGGTCGCTCAGTTCAGAACTAGATCATATTTATAAGGTTTTGAAGATTAGATTGATTCTAGAGTCCTTAATTTGCTAGAACATAATCCCTAAGAGTCCTTAGTAATGTTATAAACTCTCCCAAGTCGATCTCTTGTAGATAAGATCTCAAAGTTCTAATCTTTTTGCTCGTTCTTTCATTCATGGAACTGACAGGATGTAATGCATCAAGACTGGTGCGTTACATGGCTGTGGCGGTCGCACGATAGACCGCTACATCCAACGTGCACAGAGTTCAACATCAATCAAACTCTTTCGTTAATTATCCATATTATTATCCATAAAAATGGTATTTATCCTTAAAATACGTAAATAGGCTAAATAACCTTCTAGAATATGGGTCAAACTTAATGGGCTTGGTCATTAAACCTTTTGGATTTTATTTAAATAAGCTAGGTTACATATTGAACATGATTGGGCTTTATAATGACTTATTAATCCAATAATCCTTTTATTAGTCTATTTAGCCTTTATAAATTCATAATAAATTCTAAAAATTTTTATAAATAATCTAAAAATTATTATATAAATTCTGGGACACTACAGTAAGTTTAGTTCCAAGACCTAAAGGTGTAGTGATAGCTAGATCCGAAAGTAGAGGAACATGTGATATTGGCAAAGTTTTTGCAAAGGCAGTAGATATAAAAGAGTGAGAGGCACCAGTAGCAAATAACACAAATACAGGATGCGAATAAATTTGAACGGTACCTTTCATTAGCCCATCATCCTTGGGCGCTTCATCATCCATCACGGCATTTAGACCAGCCTGCCACTTGCGTCTGCCGCTAGAAGATTGCTCTTTCATGAGGGGGCACTCGGGCATCCGATGCTCCCAGCTTCCACAACACAGACAAGAGCCAAGGTGCCTCCAGCATTCCTCGGCCGACTGGTCGAACTTCTCGCAAAATGAACAAGTCGCCACGACTTGCTTATCTTCCTCCTTGGCCTTTTTGTTCTTTACATTCCCAATCTAGGAGCTCTTCTTGTTATCACGGGATTTATAGGGTTCTGTGATACTAAATCTTTCTTCTTTCTTATCTCGTCGATCGAACTTCCAGCTCGACTCCTCTTTCCCGCTTCTAAACATCTCGACCTTCTCCAAGGTCCTTTTGCAAAGATGTGCCCATTGGACCATCTCCGTATACGTCTGAATATTTTGTGGGCCGATGTCATGTCCCGAGATTATGCAGCGGAAACAATCGGGAATGTGAACAGTCGGCTAGTACGCCTCAAGCGAGTAATATAATCAGAGCGCTAACACATTCACACATAAGAAATGAATGCACAATATTTGGACAAAATCTTTACTTTATTTAAATAATAATCAAAAGTACATAAGGTTGACTCTTTGACTAACTAGACTCAATAAAAATGAAAAATTACATAGTGACTCTTGACTATCAACTAATGACAATCTAAGGCTTCGCTCCTTCTTTAATCACTCTCGGATCTATTACTTGAATAATCTGAATCCGACCTGCTAGAATTTCTTGAAAAAAAGATTGGAAAAGTAGGGAATGAGCACACATGCCCAGTAGGTATCTTCGTATCAACATGAAGGCAATGTTTAAGTAATTAACATTTTAGCTCTAGAGTGAAAGATAAGTAAATGAAAATACGATGAAACATGGAAATAAACCAAAGTAACGTAAATAACAAGATATGATCAAGGTGAGATATGAGAAATCATGTAGACTGGAAATATGATAAAGTAAAAATATAATGTGAATGTAATTTGGCCTTTCATGAACAAGAATGTACTTTTCATAACCATAAAGGCTATGCACTAGAAAGTCATGTAACGAGAATGTACTAGCAAGCATGTAATTTCACAAGATTACCTCGTGGATCTTCACTTGTTTATAAAAAAAGTACTCCCGGTGCAATGCGACACCAGTATTCATCATACCCCATGGTTTATAGTATGTTTCCGACTATCTGTCGAGGGGACTAGAGTTGAGCCCTTGGACACTGTTCGTGCCCGCTATTACATCTTCAAGTTACAAATCAAGCTACTTCCATGAGAAATATCAATAATGTAGGCCAATAATGAACAAGTTCAAACTATAGTCTCATGATAACAAATATCAATGTAAGAATGCACCAATTAAGAACATGCGAGTTCAAGATTGATTTAGAACAAGGTTATGCCATGGAGAAAATTTAGCAGCATAACAGTATATTCTTTACTTTGGAAACAAAATGTGAGGTTCTAGATAATCATAGACCATCTAGGATCATTAGAAAAACCAACCCTTGGGTCAAACCCTGGGTTAAGAACATTGAACACACTAGCGGTCATGACTGGACCGTTTTTAGACCTTAGCTGTCAGTGCTAGACTGTTTATGGATAGAGTCGATGCATGAAGAAAGGGAGTGTCGATGCAGTGAAATCTTTGGAACCTTGCGGTCATGGTAGGGCCGCAAGGCGTCCTTGGCGGTCAGGTAAATGGCCGCTACTAGACTCTTGCAGTCTACTGGATGGCCGGTAAGATCCATAACCCAGAAAACTCTGGTAAAGTGCTTTCTAGACAGGGTTTTAAGGGTACAACCAGCTCGGCGTCCTAGTGAGAATCCTAGGCTCGCGGAGCCTTATGGAGGCCTTGAAATAATATCACCTAGTCCGGTGAAAGGAATATCCAACGGAGAGGGTCACAAGTCTAAGATTGTGTACTTAAGTGGAAGGTGTATCTAATGGCCACGCACCGGGGTACGCACCATGTACTTAAGAAAGACTCAAGGTAAGAGTGAGATCGTGAAAGACATCGATCAAAACATCACCTCAAAGTCCATGAATCTTATGAAATTATGATCATTAATACAAGAGTATAGGTTTTTGGCATGAAATTAAACATAAGTTTAAAATAAGCATTTAAACCATGTAAGACATACAATCTATAAGTGATGGTGTATAGTATAACCAATATTACGAATATAAAGTCAAAACTAGGAATAAGACCTCATTAATATAGTCCATAGGGTCAATCTGCCATGTTTTTAGAGTTAACACGGTACAGCTTATAGAAATCGATTAGTGGTCATAAGATGGCCGCTTACCAGGGCTTAACGGTCTGTCGCAAGTCCGCTAGATACCTCTCGCGGTCACAGAAAGACCGTTTCTTTCTGTTTGTGGCAAACAATATAAAACCCGACGAGCAGGCCAAATCTAAGGCAAATAGGTGCATAGCAAAATATGCCAGTAGGTAAATAAGGCCCGATGCAACTATATTAAAATATGGAGATGCATGGGTTTGAGAGAAGTAAGCCAAAATTATCAATTTCCTATTAAGGGCAAGGTTCATGCATGCTATGTTAACCCTATATGCGCAGTCATAATAAAACATAAAATTCGTCATGTACAATCAATCAAAACAGGAGGGAACAGAGGGCTTTTATTCCTAACACGTTAATTTAGCCTTTTCATGAGATAACCTACCTTTAATTCTATCTCTAGACTTTGGATTTCTGACTGGAAGTAGACCCTAGTTCCTACACGTCCAGTGCCAAATCAGCAACTTCCCGTCCTTCTATCTCCTTATCCTCTTAACCTAAATCCATGAAAAATGGAGGGTAGGTAGAAGATACGAAGGTGAACAAAAAGTTCTAAAGGACCAACTTGAACTAACCTCGTTTAGGGCTTCTAATTTCTTGATCTTTACTGGATCGACGCTCTGGTTCCTGTGCAGACTGTAGCGAACCAGCAACTTTCAGATGCTCTATCTCTCCAACGACTGGGTCTTCTAGCACGAAAATTGGAAGTGTGTTAGACAAAACTAAGGAGAACATAAAGTTCAAAAGAACCAACCAAAGATAGGGTTTCCTTACCTTCGAAATATGCGATCCAACATTAGGGTTCGCATGGGTCGAAGTTTAGGTCTATTTATAGGTTTCACCTAGGGTTTAAGGGATTAGATCGAACCTAGAGTCCTAAATTGGAGTAGAGTTAATCCCTTGAGAGTTCTAGAGAGTCTTCCACGCCATGTAGCTTCGATCTAAGGTGATTTGATCGTCAAAGATTCAAGCTTTTCACGTTTCTACGATTCACGGAACTGGTGTCGCTTAGCGATCATAGCCGGACCGCTAGGGTGTACTTGGCGGTCTCGCGATAGACCGCCAAGCGGCGCTTAATTCAAAAATTTTGAATTTTATTATTATCTCTCATTTATCCTCCAATTGGTGTATATATCCCATTTTAATTTCATAAATTATCTAATTTACGTTTCTATTAATGGGCTTAGGTATAAAGGTCTTGGAATTGGGTCCTTGGGCCCTTTTGAGTTGGGCTTAGCCCTTTGATTGATATAAGGCTTTTAAATGAATTTAATAAATCTTTAATTCTTCTTAATAGCCTATTAAGCCTTTTAAATTGCCTAGTAATTATATTCTAATCCTAAAAAATTTCTAAAAAATTCTCAGGCGTTACACCCTCCCCCACATAAAAGAATTTGATCCCCAAATTCATCGTAATAAGATTTGCTAAGGTGAGTGTACTTACATTCAAAATATCTACAGAAATATTTTGCGCATGGCTTCTTCTATTTCCCATGTCACCTCGTGTGGCCAAGATTTGCTCCATTGGACTTTGACCATAGGAATAATATTATTCCAAAGTTAACGTAGTTCTCGTTCAATTACTTTGATTGACTTTTTCTCATACGTCAAATCATTTTTAATCTCCAGGTTGTCATAAGTTATGGCATGGAATGGATCAGGGACGTACCTTTTGAGCATTGAGACGTGAAATACATCATGGACTCCAGCTAATTGAGGGGGCAAAGTTATTCAATATGCGACGTCACCAACCCTTTCGAGAATTTCAAAGGGGCCAATGAATCTCGGAGTGAGCTTGCCTTTGATGCCGAATATTCAAATACCTCGACCCAGAGAAACCTTAAGGAATATGTGGTCTCCTACTTTGAATTCCAGGTCGTTCCTTCTATTATCAGCATATGATTTTTGATGGGGTGCGTGAGCTGATAGAAATAGATCCAGAGGGGGGTGAATGGATCTTTTAGAAATTTTGATCAATCTAAGACTTGAACGAAGTGAGAAATACAAATTTAATGGACAAACTGTCAAGCATCAGAGATGCGTACTCAATCAATCACCATAGTTGGATTACGGTCCTAGTATGCATCTGGCGGAAAGCAATCAACGAATCAAACCATAAAGGATAAAATGATTTTTTTGGTGGTTCGGTCCTCCATACTTACATCCAGCCCACACTCAAACTTGAGTGTGGATTCTGCTGCCAAACAGCTTGAAGAACGCTGGGCTTCACAGCTTGCCTACATCGGCTGGGCAACACAGCTTGCCATCCGCTGATTCACAGCTTCGCTGGGCCTTACAGCTTGCCGACCAGAGGAACAAATCCTCTGCAACTGCTGACCAACAGCTTGAGTAAATGACAAATGAGAAAAGAGAAACAAAAGACGAGGACACATAGCAACTGAAAGCTGCAAGCTATAAGAACATGATGTGGCTCGCACGGAGCTGACTGGATTGGATTTGATCCAGATTCCAGTGAAGACAGATCTTCTGATGAAGCTTCTCTTCTTCTTCTTTACGAACTCTCTCTCTCTCTCTCCTTTTCTTCTACAACTTCTCTTTTCTTCTCTGCTACTCTCTTTTCTTCTTTACTGCTCTCTTTTCTTCTTCTTCTCACTGGATCGTGCAGGCTCTCCTTTTTAATTTGGCTCACTCCTTATACTTCCTCTCTGTCTTTTTTTTTTTTTTGCATCGATCACTATCTTCTTATATACTCTCACTGGGCGTGTGGATGAAGAACTCCCGGCCATTAGCTTCCAGAAGGCCCTCAGCCACGTGTCGCGATCTAAGCGTTGTAGCCTTCCACGTGGCACTCATTAGGAGGTCGATCTCCCTTGGATCACGTGCCCCTCCTTGGAGAGAAGCTCTGTCAGAAAAACACAAGGCCTTTAATCAAACGCTTAGCATAGGTTGCACCGTTATGTTCAAATATAGAATGCACTGAGTAGAGATATTCAAGTCAACCAATGTATTGACTTACACAACAACTTGACACACCATATGCACAGGCATGGGTCCAAGAGGCACAAGAAGAAGACTTTGTACCGAGTCAAAAGAAAGGATCAAAGATAGGCACGGACTCTTGAAACAACTGTGTAACATAGTTGATGCACCGAGTTGGATTTACGAGAATTGCACAGAGATGAAAGAGAAGAATCATACGAACAAAAAAACGGATGCAAGATAGACCTTGCACCGAGTCTGAAAGGCGAGACGCACAAAGATGCACAAACAGGATATGCACGAACCTAAAAGTGTATGCTGCAATGAAATACAATGAAATGCACTGAGCCAATTTATGTCTAGACACGTAATGCACCGAGATGGAAACGGGGCTACAATGTTTGTGAGTGAGACAGAGACTTGCACCGAATTGATAAAGAGAAGTACATGACACCGCTTGCACCAAGACGTATTTGCACTGAGATGAAGAGACAAGATCTAATGGTCCATACCAGACGATGATTGCACTGACTAGAGCTTGCACCGAGCTCGAGAGGTGAGATGCAAGGACATGTTATGCACGGAGACAAGTGCTTAAGCGTGAAATGACTTACAGCAAGTGAGCAAGACATGAAGACAAAATAAAAGGATTTAACCATTTTAATCTAAACATGATTCATAGTTGTCATTATCAAAACTAGGGTTCCAACAATCTCCCCCTTTTTGATTATGACAACTATGAGTCATGTATGATTAAGCCAATACCCACACAAAGGATTTATTCAATACTCGTCTTTCAAACAGCTGTATGAGCACACAAAATGCAAGTATAATATGTAAGAGTAATGCTTCTGTGAGTATTACGAGAACAAACATTAGTGTTTGAATGTACATCTCTTTTCACAAAGATTTGAATCCCTCGCTTTGCCATTTCACTCAACAGTAAAAGAAATGTGGTCTTGCTCTTGTACTCAGCAAAAGTCCCTTGTACTCAGCAAAAGTCCATGAGGTCTTCTTCATACTTGATGATGGCTTCTTCTCCCCCTTTGTCATTATCAAAAATGGGGAATTGGGATATACTAGTGACCTCGGTAGCTCCCCCTGTCTCTTGCAGAATATGCTGAACTGGAGGCAGAGGTAGGAAATCTGTTCATTAAGGAGGTATGAAAATCTTTAATGGAATCGGCTAGTCAATCAAGTTTGCGATGCAAGGTGTCCCCCAGCCGCTCCACTAGAGAGGTAACTGACTCTCGATTATTGAGCACTCGTGAAACTGTCTCTGACAAAGTTTGCAACTCAAACTGGACAACTTCAAACTTTCTGAGGATTTCTGGCTGACTGGGTGTTATCTTGCTTATTGTCCCCTTCATCAGTTCAAACTCAATTTTTAGATCAAATGTATGGTTGAGAATTAGACCCATATTGGTGAGCATGAAGATTTGGGTATTTTGAATTTTACTAACCATGTCACCTATTCGAGTGCTGATACGCATAAGAGATTCTAGAATTTCTCTTACAGTCTCATCTGTCCTTCGCTTAGCAGTCAAAAATTCTATCCCTTGACATTTCACAACTTTTTCCAAATGCTCCATTCGGCTCTCTATTCTATCTATTTGAACGGTCTTGAACAGGAACTGTTTGTTCATCAAGTCATTCTGATTTAGAACAATCTCTGTCAGCTTAGATAACATCTGAGCTAGATTTGATTCAGCATTTGTTCCACGTGTACTAGATGTAGAAGCACTGGAATCTGGCAGCTTAGTGAAGTATTCATAATGCTGTTCAGATGGTGGAGGAGGTGGAATACCAAGACTGATTAGCTCCCCAAGGTGTGGACCATACTCAGGAGCCTGAGTGAAAGACATCCTATGGTGAGGGGCAGGTCCCATGCCATAGTCTTGTGATACTTCTTCAGGTGCCCCTGGAGCTAAACCGGTTGGTTGCTCATGTTGAGCTTCTTCAGCAGGTGGTTGAGCTCCCTGTTGATCATTTTCTTGTTCATTGACCAGAGATTCAGCTGTTTCTTCATAAATCATTTTAGCAGCTTCCCTCATAACTTCGTCGACCAATTTACTCATTTCCTCTTCTTCTATAATAACTTCCTTTTCTCTGTCACTAGTTAGTTCTTCTGTTGGAGCCTCTTCCCGAGCCAGCTCTGCTTGGTCAGTGATTGGTTTTTTCTGTGACTGTTGACCAAGATCATCAAATATCTCATGGATATTGTGGTCTAATTCCTGAATGATATCCTTATTTTTGACATTCTGTACGACTATTTCATGAATATGAGATGCCTCATGATGGAGGCATCATCCACAATTCCCTTTGGCTAGGGTCTTCTTCACACTCCGGCATCGTTTGAGTTCGGGCCTCTCTCTATAAAGGCCCACTTATCCTTTTTTATGCTTTTTACTTGAGTCATTTGATGTAATTTTCAGTTTATTTGAGTCATGTCCCTAGGTCTTGCATTTATTTTCCTAAGTATTGAGTGTCATTAGATTGTGTAATGTGCTATTGGGCCCAATTCTTCGGGCTTGGCCCATGAGCCCCCCCTACCCCTTCGGTTATTTGTTATTGAGTCTTTTGTAAGGGACTTATTGTAAAATGTGGGTTTCCTATATATAGGGCCCCATTTCCTTTATTTGGAGGTAATGAATGATTCAAAACAAAAGATTTCCATTTGAGTATTCAAGTCTAGTTCTAGTGGAGTGAATCCTATAGTTGGGTGAGAAGCCCTAGGGGAGTGATTCCCCACCCCACCTCTCTCTCTATCCTTCTTTCTCTCTCCTAGGTTCGCCCCTTTCCTCTCTTCTCCTCCTCCCAACCACCACCAACCCCCACCTACCTCCATTAAGGCCCCTCCACTTCCCCATACCCCCTTTACTTCCCCCCCTAGTTCCAAGGTAGAACCCTCCCCATTCCAACACCATCTCCCCCATTCCAACCAAATCTTCCCTATTCCAACACAATCACCCCTCTTCCCCACACCATCTCCCATCTTCCAAGACCATTTTGAATTTGAATTCCCCTTCCCTCCAAGTCTTTGGCCGCCCCCCTCCCATCTCCATTAGGCTAGGTCGCCCCTTTCTCCACCCATTCTCCACCACCCTTGCATACCCCATCCCTCTTCCTCCAGCTGAAAACCTGCGACCTCCCCTTCTTCCTCCACCTCCCCTCTACCATTTGCACCCCTCCACACCTCCCATACCTCCCCTCCACCATTCTTCATCCACCCCTTCACCATATACTATCCCCTTCATCTTCTTTTAGGGTCACTTGGAGGCTATGCCAAAGCTGCTGTTTGCAGTCCAGAAGTAGCAGCTAAACCAACAACTTGCAGCGGCCACCACGACCTCCTCCGGACGAGTTTGAAGACCCAAGAGCCACCGTTGGAAGCATCTACCAGTCTCCTTTTCAACAGAAGTGGTTTCGTCTTCATCCGAGTTGTGTGCTGCCCGGGGACTCCATTCTCCCACGACTGCGCAGAGTTGGCTCTGCAGAGATCCTGATCCGGAGAGAAAGCTTCACCACGACAAACCCCGGAGGAATCTGTCCAAGAGATCTTCTTCAAAGTTCTTCATTGCCCAGTCTACTTCCATAATCAAGAAACATAACTTCATTTGGCATTGGAGATCCAGAGTTCTCATTTTTCTCCCTCAGCTACGCAGAGCTACTACCCACAGTCTTCACCGACCTATCACCATTGTTCTGCATCCCCTAGTCTTCTCTGACATCGGTTGGCTTCCCCGTCAGTTTTCTACGAAGAGGACGCGTCCACAATTCTAACGACTCTGACGGCGCTTGATTCTGAGGTCGGGAGCTGCCAGGGTGTTCTCTGCAATCTGCTCTTAGAAGTCTGCCACTGCAGGTCCGAGAATCTGAAGCTCTGTTCAAACCTCCATCCCGGTCAGCAGCGGCTCTAGAAGAAATTAAAGAAATTCTGAGGCATTCCCTTCCCAGCTACGAAGATTTCCCCACTGGTCTCGTCATCAGCGAAATTCCTGAACGAGTTCTACAGCAGCAGCACCGACTACCTGTCCCTGTTCGGAGAGAGCAGATAGAACCGGTGACTTCATCGTTCAATACTTTTAATCCTAGTTTCCCCTCCCCGCTTGGCCGGCTGAAGGCCCCTCCCTGTGTGGAGGTAATTTTGGTTGTAATATCCCTTAACCCCCACCCCAAGATCCCCCTCCTGCGAGAGGTGTAGTGTTGTAACTTGCTTGGGCAGATCAAGCTACCCTGACGCGGCGTGTGGGGATCCACTCGTCTCCCCGCTCGCCCTCGTCTCCGACCGGGACCGGTTTCTTCAAACCGGTCGAGTAACTGCTCAAACCATCACTCCATTTAGTGCTTGTCTTTCAATATTAGTTCTTAATTCCACTGGTTATGCGAGTGAGAGCCCGATCCTCAAGCCCCGTTGTCTTGAGTGATCACCATGGGGGAAGTGCAACCGGTGCCTTTGGCACTTTGTCGGCCCCCTTGAATTGGGCCTCCACACCCATTGGGAATCCTATCTTGGCCTTGCTGGCCCTCTACCAGCAAGGGCCCAACCCCTCAACCTCACCTTGGCATTGCCAAGTTACCCCGGGCTTGGGTGAGTGTCGATAGAGCGGTGGCCCAATTCGGCCCATTTGAATGCGATTGTGCTTGCTTGCATTAGGTCCGAGGTTGTGTCACATCAATTGGTATCAGAGCAAGTCATTGACTTGTCTCTATCAAGTCTAAGTCCTAGGACCATTGCATTGTGTGTCCAACATCTTTGGCCCCTTGTCTTGCATGTCCACCCGTAGTGGTGCTAGTTACCGATCCGATCCTTCATCTTCAAATCCACCCATGGATCCCCATCCTCAACTCAATCAAGATGCTCCTAGGGAGGAACCTCAAGGTCAAATGAATAGGGTAGATGCTGCCCTTACCAACATTCTTGCCCAACTTGAGTCCCTTACCACTCGAATTGCTCGGCTTGAAGAGCATGAGTTCCACCCAAGGAACAATGAGCCTAGAGTCCACCCTCCACATGTTGAGCCTCCTAGAGAAGACCCTCATCCAAGGAATAATGAGCCAAGAGTTCATCCACCACATGGTGAGTTGCATAGGAATGAGTTCCACCCAAGGAACAATGACCCAAGAGTCCACCCTCCACATATTGAGCCTCATAGGGATGAGTTCCATCCTAGGAACCATGGACCAAGAGCCTATCATCCACATGCTGAAATTTATAGGGAGGACTTGGATCATGACCCTTACCATGACCATGAGAGACCCCGACACCATCTAATTCACGAAAGGCGACCACGGGACGACCCGGATGACCCTCTCTTAAGGATGATTAAAGTAGAGGCCCCAAACTTTGATGGTTCCCATGAACCAAGTGTCTACTTAGAGTGGGAAACCGCCATGGACCAATACTTTGAATGGTACCCTATGTCCGACCAAAGGGTAAGGTTGGCCAAAATGCATCTCATCAAATTAGCCAAAACTTATTGGTTAAACCAAGAGGGTCTAAGAAGGATTAGGCGGGGAGAGCCTATTGATACTTGGGAGGGTATAAAGAACCAACTTAGGAACAAATACATTCCCCAATCCTACCATCAAATGCTCTTAGATGAATGGCAAAGCCTCACCCAAGAAGGGAAGACCGTGGTTGAATACATTGAGAAGTTTGACTCCTATCTTTTGAAGTGTGGAGTTCATGAGGACCCGGCCGTTACCTTGTCTCGATATAGGAATGGACTTCAAAGTCACATCAAGAGAGAGCTTTTTATGAGAGATGTTGATAACCTTGAGATAGCTTATCAAATAGCTAGGGATGTAGAAAGATTCTCTAGGATCCCTCGATTTGCTACTCCCCGACCGGTCGATCCCAAAAACATGGGACCACGGCCCATTCCGGCCACTCCCATGAAAGCCCATAATCCAAGTGGGAACACCCCATTAAGGCCTTACAACCCACCTCCCACCATCACTCCAAACAAACCCACCCCTAGTCACCCCCTCCCACGGAGGGAAGACATTCCCAAAGTCCTAAATGTAGGAACTACTTCGGGTAGCGGACGTCAACAATGCTTTAGGTGTCAAGGGTTTGGCCACTTTGCGGGGCAATGTCCATCCAAGGGATTATCTAGCTTGCTTATTGAGGAAGAAGCTCCACCCCAAAAGGAACTTGAAGATGTCGTTGAGGACCATGAAGCCTCACTAGATTGGGAAGAGGAGTATGAAGCCCAATACCTAGAGTCGGGTCTAGATCACTCCACTCCATCTACCAACTCTCATCTAGGAGTGATTAGATGCACCCTCACAAAACCCCAAGAAGAGGATTGGCGTCGAACTTCAATCTTTTACACCTTTGTCAAAATAGGGAGCCATGTAAGGAAAGTGATCTTGGATAGTGGGAGTTGTGTCAATGTCGTATCACCCGATACCGTCAAGCTTCTTGGGCTAGCTATCACCCCTCACCCAAGTCCATACCGAGTCTCATGGATCAACAACAACTCCATCCCGGTCAACACTCAATGTCTTGTGCCCCTCACCTTCTCTTCATACCATGGTCAAATATGGAGTGACATCATACCCATGGAAGTAGGTAGTATCCTACTAGGAAGACCTTCGCTTTATGATGTAGATGCCACCATCTTGGGTAGGAGCAACAAATGCACCTTTGAACATGAGGGTAAGACTATCCGTCTTAACCCCTCCCCACCTCGTCCCATGACCAAGAGGGACACTCCCCCTCAAGGACAACACTCCACCACCATACAAGTCTCGGGGAACTCCACCCCTCCAACCCCATCCCTCACCCAAACTCCCAAACAAAGTGGGACCTCGGGGTTGGCCAAGGGTCTTCATCTCATCACTAGGAAAGAACTTGAAGAGGAGATAGTTCAAGGAGTACCACTATGTGCGGTGGTCATTTGCCTAGGAGAACCCACTTCCACCAATCCACATCCCATAGAAATCCAACAACTCCTAGAAGAATTCCATGATGTGTTCCCAACGGAGCTCCCGGACCAACTCCCTCCCATGCGGGATGTGCAACATGCAATTGATCTAGTCTCGGGGGCCACTCTCCCAAACCTTCCTCATTATCGCCTCAATCCCACGGAACATGCCAAACTTCAGAGGTAAATAGAGGAACTCATTAGGAAGGGCTTCATTCGCATTAGCAAAAGCCCATGTGCCGTCCCGGCCCTTCTAACTCCCAAGAAGGATGGGTCATGGCGAATGTGTGTGGATAGTAGGGCCATTAACAAAATCACCGTCAAGAATAGGTTTCCTATCCCTAGGCTTGATGACATGCTTGATATGTTAGCCGGAGCCACCATTTTCTCCAAAATTGACCTTAAGAGTGGCTATCACCAAGTTAGGATAAGGCCCGGGGATGAGTGGAAAACGGCTTTCAAAACCAAAGATGGTCTCTTTGAATGGTTAGTCATGCCTTTTGGGCTTTCAAATGCCCCAAGTACTTTCATGCGTCTTATGACGGAGGTCCTTAGGCCATTCATTGGGATCTTTCTAGTGGTCTACTTTGATGATATACTCATCTATAGTCAATCCCAAGAGGCCCACCTTGACCACCTTAGGCAAGTTTGTACCATCCTTCGACAAGAGAGCCTATTTGCCAACTTAGGAAAGTGCCACTTCATGACCACCTCCCTCACCTTCCTAGGATTTGTGGTGTTCACCAAAGGCGTCTCCATGGACCCCGACAAGGTCCAAGCTATTATTGATTGGCCGGAACCCCACACCCTTCATGAGGTCCGAAGTTTCCATGGATTGGCAACATTCTATAGGAGGTTTATTCGTGGATTTAGCACTATCACTGGCCCAATCATCGATTGTCTCAAGAATGGGACTTTTGTATGGACCAAATCAGCCTCTAAAGCCTTCCAAGAACTTAAGGAGAAGTTGACCCAAGCCCCGGTCCTATGCCTTCCTGATTTCTCTAAAGTCTTTGAAGTCACATGTGATGCATCCGGGATAGGGATAGGAGGGATTCTTAGTCAAGAGGGACACCCGGTAGCCTACTTTAGTGAGAAGCTATGTGATGCTAGGACGAGATACTCCACTTATGATAAGGAGTTCTATGCCGTGGTGCAGTCCCTCCGACATTGGAGGCACTACTTGTTACCCAAAGAGTTTGTCATCTTTTCCGACCTTGAGGCCCTCAAATACCTCAACTCCCAACAAAAGCTAAATGCCCGACATGCTCGATGGGTTGAGTTCATCCAATCCTACACTTTTGTCATCAAACACAAAGCCGGGAGTGAGAATCGAGCGGCGGATGCCCTTAGTAGGAAAGTTTCCTTGTTATCCACTATCCAAGTGGAAGTGAGCGGATTTGATAGGAACAAGGATGAGTACCCTAGCTGCCCCGACTTTGGGCACATCTATACCACCTTGACCACCCATTCTAGCAAGGAACATGAGGGATTTGTCATAGAGGATGGGTTCCTCTTCAAGGGACCAAAGCTTTGCATCCCACGGACCTCACTCCGCGACTTCTTGATTTGGGAATTACATGCGGGAGGGCTAGCTGGTCATTTTGGAGTCCACAAAACCATTGCTCTAGTTGAGGGACAGTTTCATTGGCCAAGTCTCAAGAGAGATGTAGGCAAGATAGTGGGTCAATGCCGAACATGTGCTTCGGCCAAACAGGTGAAACAAAATACTGGCCTATATACCCCACTCCCCATCCCCGACCGTCCATGGCAAGACTTGAGTATGGACTTTGTGCTAGGATTACCCAAGACTCAAAAAAGGCATGACTCATCTATGTGGTCGTTGATAGATTCTCCAAAATGGCCCATTTCATCCCATGCTCCAAAACCTCCGATGCCTCCCATGTGGCCCGATTGTTCTTTGATGAGGTTGTCCGTCTCCACGGGCTACCTAAGACCATAGTCTCCGATAGGGATGTCAGATTCACTAGCTACTTTTGGAAAACTCTTTGGCACATGATGGGTACCCTCCTCAAATTCTCCACTGCCTACCACCCCCAAACAGATGACCAAACCGAAGTTGTCAATCGGAGTCTAGGGAACCTTCTTAGGTGTCTTGTTGAGGATCGCCCCAGAAATTGGGATCTCATCTTACCCCAGGCTGAATTTGCATATAACAACTCCATCAATAAGTCCATAGGGATGAGTCCATTTGAAGCCGTACATGGATGCAAACCAAGAAAGCCTTCCGATCTCATTCCCCTTCCTCAGCATGCTAGAGTGTCCATTTCAGCCGAGTCTTTTGCACAACATATTAGAGAATTGCATGAAGAAATTCGCAAGCACATCAGCAAAAAGAATGAGGCTTATAAAAGGCTGGCCGACTCTCATCGGCGTCACCAAGAATTCCATGTGGGTGACTTTGTGATGGTAAGGAAGGAGAGGCTCTCCCCGGGAGCCAATTCTAAACTGAGGCCACGTGGGGCTGGTCCCTTCCAGGTCTTGAGGCGCATTGGTGCAAATGCCTACGAGTTAGATCTCCCTGAGGAGTATGGAATAAGTCCCACATTCAATGTCGCCGACCTAGTGCCATATAAGGGACCCACGGTGGTACCTAGTGAGGAGATTGAGCCTACTTCTTCCCTTGAGAGAGCACCCACCCGTGAGGAGAGACCACCAGCCAAGAGAGCCCAGCGTGAACAAATTGAACAAATATTGGATGAACAAGTCACTACCACTCGGAGCAAGGTATATGAGCGCTATCTCGTCAGGTGGAAGGATCGGCCTCCTTCGGAGGATTCTTGGGTGAGTCGGGAGGATCTCCAGCGGTTGGATCCGGACCTCCTCGAGCAGTACCACAGTCGGATGGACCCCTACTCGACGGAGTCGAGCTCTTCACAGCCCAGGGGATTTGATGGAGACATCATCCACAATTCCCTTTGGCTAGGGTCTTCTTCACACTCCGGCATCGTTTGAGTTCGAGCCTCTCTCTATAAAGGCCCACTTATCCTTTTTTATGCTTTTTACTTGAGTCATTTGATGTAATTTTCAGTTTATTTGAGTCATGTCCCTAGGTCTTGCATTTATTTTCCTAAGTATCGAGTGTCATTAGATTGTGTAATGTGCTATTGGGCCCAATTCTTCGGGCTTGGCCCATGAGCCCCCCCTACCCCTTCGGTTATTTGTTATTGAGTCTTTTGTAAGGGACTTATTATAAAATGTGGGTTTCCTATATATAGGGCCCCATTTCCTTTATTTGGAGGTAATTAATGATTCAATACAAAAGATTTCCATTTGAGTATTCAAGTCTAGTTCTAGTGGAGTGAATCCTATAGTTGGGTGAGAAGCCCTAGGGGAGTGATTCCCCACCCCACCTCTCTCTCTATCCTTCTTTCTCTCTCCTAGGTTCGCCCCTTTCCTCTCTCCTCCCAACCACCTCCAACCCCACCTACCTCCATTAAGGCCCCTCCACTTCCCCACACCCCCTTTACTTCCCCCCTAGTTCCAAGGTAGAACCCTCCCCATTCCAACACCATCTCCCCCATTCCAACCAAATCTTCCCCATTCCAACACAATCACCCCTCTTCCCCACACCATCTCCCATCTTCCAAGACCATTTTGAATTTGAATTCCCCTTCCCTCCAAGTCTTTGGCCGCCCCCCTCCCATCTCCATTAGGCTAGGTCGCCCCTTTCTCCACCCATTCTCCACCACCCTTGCATACCCCACCCCTCTTCCTCCAGCTGAAAACATGCGACCTCCCCTCTACCATTTGCACCCCTCCACACCTCCCATACCTCCCCTCCACCATTCTTCATCCACCCCTTCACCATATACTATCCCCTTCATCTTCTTTTAGGGTCACTTGGAGGCTATGCCAAAGCTGCTGTTTGCAGTCCAGAAGTAGCAGCTGAACCAGCAACTTGCAGCGGCCACCACGACCTCCTCCGGACGAGTTTGAAGACCCAAGAGCCACCGTTGGAAGAGTCTACTAGTCTCCTTTTCAACAGAAGTGGTTTTGTCTTCATCCGAGTTGTGTGCTGCCCGGGGACTCCATTCTCCCACGACTGCGCAGAGTTGGCTCTGCAGAGATCCTGATCCAGAGAGAAAGCTTCACCACGACAAACCCCGGAGGAATCTGTCCAAGACCTCTTCTTCAAAGTTCTTCATCGCCTAGTCTACTTCCATAATCAAGAAATAGAACTTCATTTGACGTTGGAGATCCAGAGTTCTCATTTTTCTCCCTCAGCTACGCAGAGCTGCTACCCACAGTCTTCACCGACCTATCACCATTGTTCTGCATCCCCTAGTCTTCTCCGACATCGGTTGGCTTCCCCGTCAGTTTTTCTGCGAAGAGGACGTGTCCACAATTCCAACGACTCTGACGGCGCTTGATTCCGAGGTCAGGAACTGCCGGGGCGTTCTCTGCAATCTGCTGTTAGAAGTCTGCCACTGCAGGTCCGAGAATCTAAAGCTCTGTTCAAACCTCCATCCCGGTCAGCAGCGGCTCCAGAAGAAATTAAAGAAATTTTGAGGCATTCCCTTCCCAGCTACGAAGATTTCCCCACCAGTCTCGTCATCATAGAAATTCCTAAGCGAGTTCTACAGCAGCAGCACCGACTACCTGTCTCTGTTCGGAGAGAGCAGACAGAACCGGTGACTTCATCGTTCAATACTTTTAATCCTAGTTTCCCCTCCCCGCTTGGCCGGCTGAAGGCCCCTCCCTGTGTGGAGGTAATTTTGGTTGTAATATCCTTTAACCCCCACCCCAAGATCCCCCTCCTGCGAGAGGTGTAGTGTTGTAACTTGCTTGGGCAGATCAAGCTACCCCGACGCGGCGTGTGGGGATCCACTCGCCTCCCCGCTCGCCCTCGTCTCCGACCGGGACCGGTTTCTTCAAACAGGTCGAGTAAGTGCGCAAACCATCACTCCATTTAGTGCTTGTCTTTCAATATTAGTTCTTCATTCCGCTGGTTATGCGAGTGAGAGCCCGATCCTCAAGCCCCGTTGTCTTGAGTGATCACCGTGGGGGAAGTGCAACCGGCCTTTGGCACTTTGTCGGCCCCCTTGAATTGGGCCTCCACACCCATTGGGAATCCCATCTTGGCCTTGCTGACCCTCAACCAGCAAGGGCCCAACCCCTCAACCTCACCTTGGCATTGCCAAGTTACCCCGGGCTTGGGTGAGTGTCGATAGAGCGGTGGCCCAATTCGGCCCATTTGAATGCGATTGTGCTTGCTTGCATTAGGTCCAAGGTTGTGTCACATCACCTCAGGTGCAGTAGCTGCAGTTTGGTTCTGTTGTAGTTCTTGCTCATCTAAACTTCCACTAGCTTGTACTTGAGCAGATTTCCAAGGAGTAGGAACTGTCTGACTTTCACTTTGAATCAACTCAAGGATGTGAGTCTCTTCTGATGAGGCTTGTGCATGCTGTTCAAGTACTGACACAGCCTGGGTTTCTGTATCCATTTTCAGAAGAGTATCCTTTGTGACATGAGTACTCTTTCATTTGTCTCCTTTCCTCCTCATGAATGTATTAATGAAACTTATGTTATAAATGTTTATCTTGGGGATTGCGGACACAACATTACCATCCAGGGAAATGTTTTTCTATTTGAAGATTGTAGTCAACTGAGCAGCAAAAGGAGAATGTCTTCTTGATTCCTTACACATTCCTATTAACTGAATCATCACGTGCGGTAGACAGATTCTGATTTTCTTCAGCAAGCAGTAGAGAATAAACCTTTGGGAATCTGTCAGTCTACCCCTTCCTCCTACTTGTGGAGTAATCATGGAGGTGAGAATGTGATGGAGTAGTCTCTTTGGTTCAGACAATTTGTTGGTGTTATAATGACCGAGCTTGGTCTGCTGCTTATCATGAAAGTTTCTGGGTAAGTCAGTGATGAGGGCAAAAGCATCATGTCGATTAAACGTGAATTCTTCTTCAATATCTCCGTCTAAGGGAATACTTAGAGTCCTATGAAGGGACTGTCTAGAGAGCTCTATGACTTTTCCTTTGACCAGAGAGGAGATTGTGAAATTAACATCATCGAACCTCAGGTTGCTGTAGAATTCTGCTACCAAACTAGGGCAATACACCCTATGAATGCTCAGGAACTCTATCCATTGCTGGAATTCAAATAGCACAAATACCTCAAGGAACTCGGAGGCCATCTCTAGATCAGCAAAATCAATATACCGTGGGGGTATAATCTTTCCGGCTTCCAACATCAGCACAGGTTCCTCTGTGGACTTTGTAGACGAATCTCCCTTCCTCGCGGTAGAAGCTGCTTTCTTCTGTCTTTTCGAACCTTGAGGTTATGCAGCGGCCACCGTAGACATAGCATCTTCCGGCTGTGGCTGCTTCACTGCCTTCCTCTTCCCTTTGCTCACAGCTGACGAAGTAGACATAGCGGCAAGGATGGAGGTAAGATGAAATGTGAAAGCCGAGAGGGTGGTAGAGAAAGATTGGAGACGTGGAAGGTTGCAGGTTGTGCACGCGGGAAGAAGCCACGGAGCGGGAGGACGCTTCGGCTTCGAAAGAAAGGGTAAGAAGGTAAAGAGTAAGATAGGGTTTCGTATATAAGGGAATACTACCGACTTTACCAATCTTCAGTAGATACTACCCAAAATACCCTTTTCTTAAAATAAAATGCCTTTCTTCGTAGAGGATCTATTTACAGAATATGAGATTATATCTCACAGAATAGTTCTTTACAAAAATTTTATGAATTGAAATCAATGAAGGTCAAACAGCTTATTCAGGGAAACAACTCAGTCATTAGGGTCATTAATCTTACGATCCTTTTCATTAGCCAAAAGCTAATTGAAGAACCCATTTTTATATTTTTTTGAGTCTGTAGAGATTAACTGAAGAAAACCATGGGTCAACCATGAATATAATCCATTACTCCTTTCTCTCCCCCTTTTCTTTGTTATAATTTTTTTTAAAAAAAAAAACTTCTAATGAGTATTCCAGTATAATTGCACATTTTTACACGAGGAGACATGTCTATCAAACACCAGAGACCCTGGTTACTCAGTGCAAATAACTTTTGTACTTCATATGATGAACAGAGTTAGCATTAGTTATCATGACATAACCACTAAATTTCTTTGAAACAGATGGTCAGTTTCTCAAATGTCATACCATTGCTCTGCCAAAAATTTCTTTTATTATGGCGTATTCCCAGTTTTATTAGAGGAATCTCTTTAACAAGACATAAAAGAAGGAATATAAGCCTTAGGTTTCCAACATATTGGCTTATTACTAAAGATTTTCAGATAGCAGACCATTTACAGAGATGTTTCCAATTTGGACTGTTTCAAAATCATTGAGAAATCATTCATAGTTATTTGTGAGAACTATTCGGATAGGATTTAATGTTCATACACGATAAATTACATCTCAATTTAGATCAGCAAGATATTTTTAGTTCAGAGTGATGTGGGCATTTACTTATTGAAGAGGGTAAGGGTGACAGTATTTATATATATATACTACTCCCCCTGACTTGAGCAATCAGAAATATTTAGAAGGTGGAGAGTGATGGGAGATATAGACCAATGACAGGTGGTGAAGATGAATGCCATATGTGAGCAGGGTGAGAGCAATTCCAAAGAGCACAGCTTGGACGGCCATCAACCCACCAGCACTACTCTCATAAAATAAATCTTCATCCAGCCTTTAGATAATCTCCTCAACCAGACTTCAGCTTACTCCAGTGACAGACCCGGCACAAGTATTTTCAGAATCATCTGACACTACAAAAAGATTCTCACTAGAGCAATGTACAGCCTCTCAAGACTTTAAACAACCACCATGTAACATCTAGCTTACTGAACCACTACCAGTGACACTCCACTAGAAGAGACAGCAGCTCATAGCAATTCAAACATTTTAGCTCAATCAGCAGAAGAGATACCCAATCTCACGTTCTCTTTTTCAAACGGGTATACTTCTAATGACCAACTGCCTTAGAAAGACTCAGCACCCCCTCTGGCTGAGCAGAGATTTCCATCAAACATTATTGTTTTTGTTCTTCTTAAAGCTCACATAAGTGTCACTCTAAATGATGATGTTATGTTAAACTTCATGCAAAAATCCTAATCATTCAGTATGATTAATTTCAGCATGAGAATCACCATCTAGTACTCATTACAAGATTGCACCCTCCTAATAACATGAGTTAATGACATGGCATGGATTATAAAAGAGGGATAGAAATCATGCAGGGAGTTGTAACCGAAAATATACAGATGTAAACTAGAGAAGAAATTAAATTCAACTAACCTTTGTGTGCCTTGGTTTCATTTTCCCTTTATTTCCTTCTTCAAGGCACGCCTGCAAAGATAGATTAATTTGCAAATTTGGGGACCCAAAAATTTTTGGGTCTTCTTAGTTGAGTGACACCTCTCTCTGATGCACTCCAAGGTTTCCAAGTTTTTCTATTATCAAGTTCCAAATCATGGCATTTATTCATGATATGACCTATTCTCCCACAATAATAGAAGTGAGTAGTAGTGTTCAAATTTTTCTTGACAGGGTATTCATTGAATCTTTGTGGGTGAACTTTCGTTGAGACAGTTCTGCCATGAGAATTGTTACCTCTTTTTGCATGCCAGCATTCAGAGGCTCGATGGCCAATTTTACCACATTCAAAACATGCGGGTATTTTTCTATTAAGAGCAGTTTTGTTCATAAGAACATTCTCAGGTTTTGACCTTCTTTTTCCTCCCCGGGCATGCCAGCAGTGAGCTGCAACATGACCCAGCTTCCCACATTGGAAGCACTGGATTTTCTTCTTCCCCCTGAATGCATGGGGTTTTTCATGAACCATCTTAGTATTCAATTCATCTTGAACCATTATTCTACACTCATGCATATGATGACCTGTTATGCCACAGTAATGGCATGAAGTATTCTTGATGTATGCATGTGACTGGATTGAGAATTGCTTTGTATCATGAACAATATCATAAGGTGTACCACATTCAGAAGAAGCTTTAACAACAATGGGTGAGAATTTGGTTTTCATTTTACTTCCAGCCTTTTTCTGATTTCTTTCATTTTTTAAGTTTTTTGCCTGTTCTTCACCTCTTTTGGCCATGAACTGAAATACAGATGAAGTGGAAGGTTTTTCTTGTTCTGAACTTCTAATGAAAATAGTTTTCAATTTATTTCCATCAACCTTCTTCATTACAGGATTGTAACCGAGTCCCTCCTTCTGAAAATTCGCATTAGCTCCAAGCAGCTTGTTCAAATTATCTTTTCCCTTAACAAACTTTGACAATGAATTCTTTAGATCTTCAATTTTAGTTTGCAAGGAAACAATGTGGTCTTCACAGGAAATAACTTGATTTTGCAAATTATCATTTAGACTTTTCAGAGTCTCATTTTCCTGTGTTAACTTCATTTCTATGTTCACTTCTTTTTCCTCAAAGATTGATTTTCCTCTTTCAAAAGCTAGCCATTTGTCAGAAAGGACCGTATTAAGAACCATCAACTTTTTATTCTGTTTCTTCAAGTGGCTGTTTTCTTCAATCAATTTATCATAAAATTTACCATTTTCTTTCTTCTAAGCCAGCAAGGAGTCGTTTTCTTCTTTCAATGACGTGATTAAATTTTTCTGCATATTGTCATCAGAATCTAAATCTTCAATTAATTCCTTCAAGAATGCACATTCATTACACGAACCTACATTTTCAGCCGAATTATTTTTCAGATTCTTATTCTCAGATTTTAGTGTGTCTAGCTCTCTCTTCAATTTCCTTTTCTCAGATTCTAGTATATCATACTTGATCAACAGGTGTTCATTCAAGTCTACCAGATCTTCAAAAGAGAGATTGACAATGTCAGAGTCTACCTGTGATGACGTTTCTTCAACTTGAACTAGATCTTCATCTGAAGCCATGAGGCATTTCACTTCGTCCCTGCTCCTGCTGGATGCTATCATGTCGAGCACTTCAAAGGCACTGCAACAATTTGATAGGGTGCTAGGCCCGGATACAGAGGGGGGTGAATTTATCCTTCTATGTATAATGGCCAAATAAAACTTGGATGCTAGAGATAGACACAGAATAGAACCAATTTGATTCAACTCAAATACAAACACTTGGAGCGTGCCTATCCAAGCATCTAGCGGAAGCAAATCAAGCAATCTGATGAACCAGTTGAAAATCCTTTTAAACAAAAGAGCAAATATGTAACAGGCCCCCAAATAACCAACTAGCGGAAGCAGCACAAATGAGAATAAGAAATCTCAAGACAATCTGTGAAGGGTGGTAGGAGATATGGAAGAACACACTACAAGCAAACCACTGCTCAAAGATTTTAAGGTGGTTCGGTCCTCCAGACCTACATCCACCCCTCACTCCCAACCGGAGTGATGCTTCACTAGCAAACGTTAGAACCAAGCAGACTCAGTCTGCATACAGTTGCTGCCACACAACTTGACCAGGGGAAACAGCCTCCCCTCTTCCTCCCAACCGGAGGGACACCCAAGTGACTCCCAGCCACTTAGAAACTAGAGGTCGAAGACCTCTCTTCCTCCAGACCAGGAGGGACCACTGGACTTGCAACCACAAGCCCAGAACCGGAGGACTAGCCTCCCTTCCTCTAACCAGAGGGCAACCCACAAGTGACAACCTGTCACTTGCAACCTGGAGATCAGATCTCCCTTCTCCTGAACCAACAGGAGGAACCCGATCCCCAACAGAGCAATCGGAAGAAACAAAGATGATCAGAAAACAAAGAAAAATAATAAAGGAAAATAACACAGCAATCAGAAAGCTGTAAAACGAAATGCACAATGTGGCTCTCAACGGAGCTGACTGGCCTGGATCTGATCCACGGTCCAGTGAAGACAGATCTTCAAGCAGCTTCTTCCTTCTTCTCCACGAGCTCTCTCGCTCACTCTCTTTCTCTCTTTCTTTCTCTTCTGCTCTCCAAATCTCTCACTCTCTATCTCTCTTTCTTTCTCTTCTACTCTCCTAATCTCTCACTCACCGCTCTCTCTTCACGGCTTCTCTCTTCTATCTCTTCTTCCTCTCTTTTCCTTCTTTTTCTCTTTTTCTGGATCGAAGGGCTTTCTGCTCTTCAGGCTTCTGCTTCGATCAGCCTTCATCTGAAGACGAAGGCTCCATTATATACCAGCAGCAGCAGGTGGGTAAGGTGCAGAACGCGTGTGCCTCCCACGCTTCATCCAGAACCTTCTTGCCACGTGCCCTTATAGCATTGGTTCCTTTAGTATCGGATCACGTGCAGCCCAGACACCGGTGTATGTTCTTCCTCGGACCTGCAAGGAGATAAAAACCATTAACACTGAGGGCCACAAGAACTAAAACTGCATGAGGTATGTGATAGCAATACGAGATGCACTTTACTGAGAACGACACGAGATACACAAGATTATTACAGTACGAGACAAGGAGAGAATGAAACGAGGTCAGATGCAAAGAGCACGAGGTAAAAAGAGAACGACACGAAGTATCACTGTAACAAAACAAACACTACGAAGAGAACGACACGAGATACATAATAATAAAGCTAACACCACAAAGAAAACGACACGAAGTATCACTGTAACAAAACAAGCACTACGAAGAGAACGACATGAGATACATAATAATAAAGCAAACACCACAAAGAAAATGACACGAAGTATCACTGTAACAAAACAAGCACTACGAAGAGAACGATACGAGATACATAATAATAAAGCTAACACCACAAAGAAAAATGACACGAAGTCAGAAGAGAACAGCATGAGGTGAGAAGGAAGTCTCGCGGAGTGAAAAAAGGTAGACAGACACGCGATCAGAAGGAACCAGGACGAAGATAGAAATAAGCAATCACGAGGACATAAACATAAGAATAATATGAAGACACGAATACAAAAGCAACACGAAGACATGAATACAAAAATAACACGACATAACAAACTCGCTCGAACTTACAAACGACTCGAAGATGAGGACGACACGGACTAAAACCAACTCGAAGACGAAAACAGAAACCGACACGAAGTGTGGTCACAAAGCAAAAAGGACACGGGGTATAGGAGAAACAACACGAAGACAATCAACAAACATAGTTGGAACAACACGACGTACAAAAGGACAACACGAAGTGTAGTAAACACCAACAACACGAAGTATGAAAGGAATAGTACGGACATACAAGGTACTACCTCATAGCAGTTTTCCTGTTAATCATGGAAATTTCAAATGCATAACATTACGCAAGATATCTGATTAAAATGAGAATACTTAACATAGTGATGCTCATCATCAAAACACTAGGGAAGTCACAAACAAGAAAGTTGTGAATAACAAGGCATGTTGTACAAACTTCAAATAATATGCATCAGACAATTGTGTATGGACTTGAAGACCCTTAGCCAATGTATAGACTTCAGGTGGAGACCAATGTGTAGACTTCTCGTGAAACCCCAATGTGCAAACTTGACGCTGTACAGACTTTCCAAAGAAAACGTAACGCTGTACAGACTTGAACTGAAGACCAATGTATGGACTTCAAAACAGATGCTAAGGCCAAGAGGAGTGTATAGACTTTCACGATGTATGGACTTGGTGATCTTCAAAGCACAATGTCCAGACTTTGCCACTGTATGGACTTGAAGAAATAGTGCAACGTATGGACTTGATCTCAAGAAATGTAAGCGATGTACACACTTAGCCAATGTGTGGACTTAGCCTTAGACGCTAAATGAGACGCTAAAGTCTGTATAGACTTAGCCTAAGACAATGTATGAACATATCAGCAGAGAAGCAATGCACAGAACAGAAATCAAGAACAGAAATCAATATATCACAGCATGACTCAAGCATACGCATGCATGCATTCTTCACAATTCAGACATGGCACACTTATGCAATTTCCCACAGAAAAGGTCAGACATATTCGAGACAATGTGGTGACTCATTCATGTTGCTATCATTAAAACATCACATCATCAACAAAGCACAAGGGGCACAACATAATTGACAATGCAAGAGAATTTATCAATATTTATTGCCCCTTTTACTAGGTTCAGGGCTCTCTGATTCTCGTAAAATTTTAGTCTGTCGGAAGCTTTCCATAAGGATTTATCCTTTGGAACTTCATAAGGGCTGTGTGTAATAATTATCCACAGATCGGGATTAATCTGCATCACATGTTCCTTGAACTGATTGAGCCAGTTATAAAAATCTAAACCTTCATACTTTGGAAAATCAACAATCGAAGACATCCTCAGATCAAATCACAGAATCAAATGTAGGACAATTCAAAAGTAAAGGGAGAGACACTGATCAACCCAACAACGCACCGACCCCGAATCCAGGAACGAATCTGCAGGTTGTTAGACCTTTTGTGCAGAAACCTGACTCTGATACCAATTGATGGGGTGCGTAAGCTGATAGAAATAGATCCAGAGGGGGGTGAATGGATCTTTTAGAAATTTTGATCAATTTAAGATTTGAACGAAGTGAGAAATACAAATTCAATGGACAAACTATCAAGCATCAGAGATGCGTACCCAATCAATCACCACAGTTGGATTACGGTCCTAGTATGCATCTGGCGAAAAGCAATCAACGAATCAAACCATAAAGGACAAAAGGATTTTTTAGGTGGTTTGGTCCTCCAGACCTACATCCACCCCACACTCAAACCTGAGTGTGGATTCTGCTGCCAAACGGCTTGAAGAACGCTGGGCTTCACAGCTTGCCTACATCGGCTGGGCAACACAGCTTGACATCCGCTGATTCACAGCTTCGCTGGGCCTTACAGCTTGCCGACCAGAGGAACAAATCCTCTGCAACCGCTGACCAACAGCTTGAGTAAATGACAAATGAGAAAATAGAAACAAAAGACGAGGACACACAGCAACTGAAAGCTGCAAGCTATAAGAACATGATGTGGCTCGCACGGAGCTGACTGGATTGGATTTGATCCAGATTCCAGTGAAGACAGATCTTCTGATGAAGCTTCTCTTCTTCTTCTTCACGAACTCTCTCTCTCTCTCCTTTTCTTCTGCAACTTCTCTTTTCTTCTATGTTGCTCTCTTTTCTTCTCTGCTACTCTCTTTTCTTCTTTGCTGCTCTCTTTTCTTCTTCTTCTCACTGGATCGTGCAGGCTCTCCTTTTTAATTAGGCTCACTCCTTATACTTCCTCTCTGTCTTTTTTTTTTTTTTTGCATCGATCACTATCTTCTTATATACTCTCACTGGGCGTGTGGATGAAGAACTCCGGCCCATTAGCTTCCAGAAGGCCCTCAGCGACGTGTCGCGATCTAAGCGTTGTAGCCTTCCACGTGGCACTCATTAGGAGGTTGATCTCCCTTGGATCACGTGCCCCTCCTCGGAGAGAAGCTCTGTCAGAAAAACACAAGGCCTTTAATCAAACGCTTAGCATAGGTTGCACCGTTATGTTCAAACATAGAATGCACTGAGTAGAGATATTCAAGTCAACCAATGTATTGACTTACACAACAACTTGACACCATATGCACAGACATGGGTCCAAGAGGCACAAGAATAAGACTTTGTACCGAGTCAAAAGAAAGGATCAAAGATATGCACGGACTCTTAAAACAACTGTGTAACACAGTTGATGCACCGAGTTGGATTTGCGAGAATTGTACCGAGATGAAAGAGAAGAATCATACGAACAAAAAAACGGATGCAAGACAGACCTTGCACCGAGTCTGAAAGGCGAGACGCACAAAGATGCACAAACAGGATATGCACGAACCTAAAAGTGTATGCTACAATGAAATGCACTGAGCCAATTTATGTCTAGACACGTAATGCACCGAGATGGAAAGGGGCTACAGTGTTTGTGAGTGAGACATAGACTTGCATCGAATTGATAAAAAGAAGTACAGGACACCGCTTGCACCAAGACGTATTTGCACTGAGATGAAGAGACAAGATCTAATGGTACATACCAGATGACGACTGCACTGACTAGAGCTTGCACCGAGCTCGAGAGGTGAGATGCAAGGACATGTTATGCGCGGAGACAAGTGCTTAAGCGTGAAATGACTTGCAGCAAGTGAGCAAGACATGAAGATAAAATAAAAGGATTTAACCATTTTAATCTAAACATGATTCATAGTTGTCATTATCAAAACTAGGGTTCCAACAATTTTTGCCTCTCTTGAGCCATCTGGAGTCTCTCCCGAATAAGCTTTATCTTCTCGGCAGTATCCCTGATGATGTCGGGGCCGAGAAATTGCATTTCTCCTACATCATTCCAACATATATGTGAGTGATAGCTTCTTCCATACAGTGCCTCGAACGGTGCCATTTGTATACTAGCTTGGTAACTATTGTTGTAGGCGAATTCCACTAGAGGCAAGTGGCCGTGCCAACTCCCTCCAAAATCAATAGCACATGCCCTGAGCATATCTTTTACTACTTGATTTGTTCTTTCAGTCTGACCATCAGTTTGTGGATAGAATGATATGCTAAAGTTAAGTCGGGTCCCTAACGAATGATGTAGACCCTTCCAAAATTGTGATGTGAACCGAGGGTCTCGGTCAGATATAATGGTGATAGGGACACCATGTAGTTTGACAATTTCCTTCATGTATAGTGCTGCTAATACATCAACAGACCATCGACTTTTGATTGGTATAAAATGTGCAGATTTAGTTAATCGGTCTATAATCACCCATATATCATCGTGTCCACCTCTCGTCTTAGGTAAACCCATGATGAAATCCATCCCTATACTTCCCATTTCCACTCGGGAATATCCAAGGGATGTAGTTTCCCGATGGGCTTTAAATGTTCCGCCTTTACTTGTTGACAAGTGAGGCAGCGAGATACAAAGTCTACTTCTCTTTTCATATTGGGCCACCAGAAGTTTCTTTTTACATCTTGGTACATCTTGGTAGTACCAGGGTGAATAGCATATCTTGATTTATGAGCTTCTTCCATGATCAACTTCTTAGTGTCGATATGATCTGGCACACATATTCGATTTTTGAACAATAATCTTCCATCAGTTGAAATGGAGAATTCTGACTTTTGATCAATATTGGCCTTGATCTCTGTTAATGTGGGGTCATTTTCTTGTAATTTGACTAGATCTTCAATCAATGTAGGTTGTGTCCTTATATTAGTAATCATACACCCTTCCTCTTCTTTATCAACATCGAGATTCAAACAAGCAAAATTCTCGATAAGATAAGTAGTACCTTTCCTGAGACTTGCTAGTGTTGCCATTGGTCTTCTACTAAGAGCGTCAGGTACAGCATTTGCTTTGCCTGGATGATATTGGATAGTAAAGTTGAAGTCTTTGAGATACTCCAACCATCTGCGTTGCCTCATGTTCAATTCCTTTTGGGTGAAAAGATATTTCAGACTTTTGTAATCTGAAAATATAGTGATCTTCTCCCCGTAGAGGTAGTGTCGCCAAATTTTCAAGGTGAATATAACCGCAGCTAGTTCTAGATCATGCTCATGGTAGTTTTCTTCATGACACTTTAACTGCCTGGAAAAATAGCAAATCACCTTTCCATGTTGCATAAGAACGCATCCTAGGCCAACGCGGGATGCATCGGTATAGACTTCAAAGCCACCACCTTCAACGGGCAGTGCCAATATAGGGGCTGTAGTGAGATGATCTTTAAGAGTTAGGAAACTTTATTCGCAATCCTTTGACCATATAAACGGGTTCTCCTTCCTTGTAAGTCTAGTCAAAGGGACGGCGATTTTAGAGAAATCCTTAATGAATCACCTATAATAACCAGCCAGACCAAGAAAACTTCTAACTTCGGACACGGTCGTCGGCCGACTCCAATTCTTAACAGCTTCTACCTTAGAAGGATCAACAACGATTCCTTCCTTTGAAATAATATGGCCGAGGAAAGAGACCTCCTTTAGCCAGAACTCGCACTTGCTAAGCTTTGCATAGAGTTGATGCTCTCTTAGGGTTTGCAAGGCTATTCTTAAGTGTTCTTCATGTTCCTCCTTAGTCTTAGAGTATATAAGAATATCATCAATGAAAATGACCATAAATCGGTCGAGATAAGGCTTGAAGACATTATTCATAAGTTGCATAAATGCTACCGGGGTATTAGTTAACTCGAACGGCATTACCACGAATTTGTAGTGCCCATATCTGCTCCGGAAATTAGTCTTGTATATATCTTCATCTTTGATCTTGAGCTGATGATAACCCGACCTGAGGTCTATCTTGGAGAAATATTCTACTCCTGAGATTTGATCAAAGAGCTCATCGATACGCGGCAACAGATATTTGTTCTTGATAGTGAGTTGATTTAGTCGCTGGTAGTCGATACATAGCTTGATAGATCCATCCTTCTTCTTGACAAATAAAACTGGCGCACCCCAAGGGAATGTGCTAGGTCGAATGAAGCCCTTGTCTAATAACTCCTGAAGTTGTTTATGCAATTCTTTGAGTTATGTAGGGGACACCTTGTAGGAAGCTATTTAAACAGGTGCTGCTCCAAGAACGAGTTCAATGGAGAAGTTTACATCCCTTTCGAGTGATAAGCCGGGTAAATCCGATGGGAACATATGAGGGAACTCATTCACAATGGGAATATTCTCTAAGATGATTTCCTTGGACTCGGTAATGATTACGGAAGCAAGAAAAACTTCACATCCTTGCGAAATGAGTTTGCAAGCATGAGGAGATGAAATAATGGTAGGATGCTTACTGTATTTGATACCAAGGAAAGAAAATCGCGGGAGACCTGGTTTCCGAAAAGAGATTCTCCTATTGCGATAATTTATATAGGCGTCGTGGTCTACAAGCCAATCTACACCTAGAATGGCATCATAGCCTTCCATGTCAAGGCATACGAGGTTTGCAGGAAGATTATGACCATCTACCATTACCTCACTATCGGGGTAGTGGGTCGTAAGTTTAGTTCCGGGACCTAAGGGTGTAGTGATAGCTAGGTCTGAAGGTAGAGGAACTAATGAAGCTGGCAATGTTTTTGCAAAAGTAGTAGATATAAAAGAATGAGAAGTACCAGTATCAAATAACATGAATGCAGGATGGGAATAGATTTGAACGGTACCTTCCATCAGCCCATCATCCCTGGACGCTTCATCATCATCCAGAACAGCGTTAAGACGAGCCCGTCCCTTGCGTCCACTGCTGGAAGATTGATCCTTCATGGGGTGGCAATCCGGCATGCGGTGCTCCCGACTGCCATGTAGCAACTCGAAATTTTATATCCATTTATATGTAATAATAATAATAATGAAAGATGAAAATAAAATAAATGATAAATATTTTTATTTATGTCTTTAAAGTGTAGAATATATAAACACGAATCCTATCCCACGTGTTAACACGAACGGCGAGATTCGCTCCATGATTCGGAGAAGGCGAAGACGTCAGTACTGTAGCATCCGATTTAAGAGAGAATTATTAGCTCTAATTAAATCTTAATTAGTGGATGATGTCATTTCTTACATCATTGAATAAATGAGGTCATTGGTTATGTCATAAAGGGGGATTTATTTCAATATTCTTATGTTAGAATTTATTAGCCACATAAGTGGGTGTAATAGTAACATGGGTTGGTGAAATAGAAAAATTAAATAGAAAATTAACTTGGAATTAAATTAGCAATAAAACATCATTGAATAAATGAGGTAATTGATTTTATCAAAAAGGGAGATTTATTTCAACATCCATATGTTGGAAATTATTGCCAACATAAGTTGGTGTAATAGTAACATGGGTGGGTGACATAGAAAATTAGGTGGAAGATGGAATTAAATTAGTAATAAAATAATTATAGGATTTGACCTATAAATAGGGCTAGGATCTTCCCTTCTCAAAGCACAAATCCATTGGAGAAGTGCTGGTTGAAGGAAATCTTGAGGTTTGGAGGAGTATTCGAAGTGTTCTTCATTCTTATTATTCTTTTTATTCAATCTTCCACTAAGTAGGTATTCTCTCAGGCTAAACTCAAATTGATGCATGAATTAGATGTAGATGTATATCTACTTAGATTCTATACCATTTTCTCCAATTTTTATTGAGTATTAAGCATGCTATCCATACAATAGGACATAAGATTTTAAATGAGATTTTTAATCGACGGAAGATCCGTCTCGGATCACGGTGTCTTTCTAAAACCGTGTTCCGGATGCGCGATCTCCGCCCCGATCATGATATTATTAGGTTCTAATTGAACCAATATATCATCTAGAATGTTAAATATGTCATGTTAAGTTGCATATCATTTAAATTCAGACATGATTAAGTTAAGGATATGGAAGATAGTAATTCTATTCCATGAGCTTATATTTTAGTCCTAGTTCTTGTTACCTTCATGATATCTTTGATCTCCATGACTATATTATCTTTCTGGCATGTTAAATGAAGTAGATATTATCTGTTAAGATTACAAGGGCTTAGTTGCATAATCGTGATCGATACGAGTTTTAACTATTTTCGCATTATTTTGTTATCGTGTTTTCGAGAAGTCACATAGCTCGCTAGATTTCTAAGGAAGAACGGTGTCTAAGGAAAGAGGTCCACGGGCAAACGCTTTCAGTGGATAAGTGGTTATTTAATTAGGCCCTCGTGTATACGAGGGATCCTCCCACCGTCCCACCTCTTACCTGGCCGTGGTTCTTCAGTTTTCTAGTTAAGCTCCGACTGCGAAAAATGGGATAGAATTTTCGCTAGAATGGTTCCTCATTTCCAACAAGTCATGTAATTAGCAAGATTTCCAAGGAAAAATGGTGTCTAAGGAAAGAGATCCACGGGCAAACGCTTTAAGTGGATAAATGGTTTCTTAATTAGGACCTCGCGCATCCGAGGGGAGCCTCCCACTGTCCCACCTCTTACCTAGCCGTAATTCCTCAGTTTTCTAGCTAAACACCCAACTGTGAAAAACATGATCTAAACCCGTTTTATGAGATTTTTCGCAAGAGGTGATTATGCCTTGTCCGATAATCCAATCTTTTATCGACTTAATGTCGTTAAACATGATGCCTTAAATCCTTTTTCAAACTTTTCTTTCAACTACTTGTAATCTTATACTACTCATACCTCGAATGATAATTTTGCTACATCTATACTTTATTTGGTAAGCTTTACCTTGAAATTCTTTGGCCATACATATGATGTGGATGTCTAAATATACTTGGGATCTATGATCCATAACCCCAATGCCTGGTGTTAATGGGGCCCGATCTGGTCCTAGGGGGAGCGCCCAAAAGTACTTGTGCCCATGGGAGTTGAATGACCTGGCATTACACCGAAGTGCTTGACTTGCTAGATTGATTTATGACATTCCACAGTTCGTTAATTACTTGACTTTCTTGAATACATGAAGTACTTGAATTACGTGAAATACTTGACTTGTACATACTTACGTGAAATGGCCAATTCCATGATAATATTTGCTACATGATCATTCTGTACTTGAACTTTACTCTTGATATCTTGTCTACTTGTGATTCCAATTACTTGCATTACTTTACTCTCTCTCCAATTCTTGTTCCATGTTTTATTTACGTTTCTCAGCATAGCACATACCTTCATCCAAAAATGTTAATTACTTTAAGTTGCTTGGTATAGAGATATAAGCCCTACTGAGTATTTCGCTCACCCTACGTTTTAGGTTAACATTACAGGTAATTCCGACGATGAACCCCAAACACATGGGGATGGGCAAGAGTGAAACGAGGGATCAAGTTTATCTTAGTTACCTAGGTTTATGAGTATTACTCTTGTTAGAATCATGTACTTGGAAGTTGTATTATGCCTCTTAAGGCTTAATGTTGTTGTAAAACTTTATTTCGATGAAATAAAAGTATCCTTTTCTTATCGTCTACCTTATGATTGGACCCCCAATTGTACATGCTCTGATCGACATGAATGTGTACTACTCGTCGCTCCTTGATATTTCACGTCGGGGCGTGACAGTCTTTGTGGTATCAGAGCCTAGGTTTCATAAACCCTAGGTTTCCCTTGATATAAGTTCTAGATGTTGATCTAGAATTTTAGATAGAGTCTTAAACCTTCCTTGTAAGATTGGGTAGAGCCATGGGCTAACCTTTAAGTAGGATAAATCAAGGAAATACACAAAACACTTAAGTTTGATAGTTGTGGTTGCAGGCTTAATTTTTGCCAATGGCTGCTGATAGAGCTCAATGGGGCGAGATGCAGAGGACGGTCCAAGGACTGACCCAAATAGCTCAAGGAGGAGCTAACCGTGGAGCGGGGGATTTACATAGGAACTTCAAAAGTATGAACCCTCCCAAGTTCGCTGGGTCCACGGACTCGGATGAGGCAGAACACTGGGTGAAGGAAATCGAGAGGATTTTTTCAGTCATGCAATATGCTTATGAGGAAAAGGTCCTACTCGCTACCTTTCTGCTAGAAATCCCGCCCGTACTTGGTGAGAGTCGGTTGAAGCAACTCTACCGCATGACCAGGTGTTGTGGGAAGAGTTTGTGGAACACTTCAACAACAAGTACTTCTCCGACCGAGTTCAAGAGAGGAAAGCTACCGAATTTGCTTCCTTAAAGCAAAGGAGTTTGACGGTGGCGGAGTACGAAGCTCAATTCACAAGATTATCCCGGTATGCACCACACCTTGTAGGTAACAAAAAGATGAAGGCGAGGAGATTCTTAAATGGCTTAAAGCCCCAATATATTACTCAACTCGCCCCGATGGATATCCAAGTATATACCGATGCGGTGAGAAGAACCCAACTCCTAGAAGATGCAACGGAGATGTCCGATCGCATCCGGGGAAGAGATGCCAAGAAGGAGCCAGTAACTATCTCCAGTAACTTCAAGCCCTCCTTCGAGAAGAAGAGGCCCAATGATGGGTGTAACTCCTTTAAAGATGGGCGTAACTTCCAAAAGGATAAGAAGCCAAGATGGAATGATAAACAAATTGTCCCTTTTGTTACCCCATCAAAGGAACTATGCAAACATTGTGAAAAGCCCAGACATAAGGCGGAAGAGTGCTAGAGAAGACTTAGTGCATGTCTTCGTTGTGGGAGTCGAGATCATAGAATCCCAAATTGTCCACTCCTCAATGAGCAAGCTCTGCTGAAAAAACTTCCAGTTGCTATCAACAAGCAAGGTAGACTTCAAGCTATTAGGGATGTGGAACTTACCGAAGAAGGAGGCGTTGTGGAAGGTACTCTTTCTGTTTACTCAAAGCCCGCCTCTATTTTATTTGACACTGGAGCCATGCATTCATTTATGTCTAAGAGCTTTGCTGATACTCTATCTCTAAGGCCTATTCCATTAGAATCCAAACTTGTTATTACTACTCCTATTGGAGCGGGATCGGAGATTAAATATTTCTACCCTACTAGTGAAGTTCTAGTCAACGGTTACAACCTACCAGCTAACTTAGTATCCATGGAGATGGAGGGATATGATATTATTTTAGGAGCTGACTGGTTATCTACATATGGTGCTAGTGTTAATTGTAAATTAGGTACGGTAACCTTTAGTGGGTACCCCAACCTCTTATTTTCTGGTGTCAGGTATTCTAGACATCTATCCCTTATTTCGGCCCTTAAAGTTAATAAATTATTGAAGAAGGGTTGTGCGGCTTTCTTAGTTTTTATGACTATGACCAAGCATAAGGAACCCAATCTGGAGGATATTCCTATTGTTCAGGATTATTTTGATGTATTCCCGGATGAGTTGCCTGGTATTCCTCCGGAGAGAGAAGTGGTCTTCTCTATTGATTTGATTCCGGGAGCTGCAGCGGTATCT
The DNA here is from genome assembly GCA_022559845.1 of Amorphophallus konjac. Taxonomy (NCBI): domain Eukaryota; kingdom Viridiplantae; phylum Streptophyta; class Magnoliopsida; order Alismatales; family Araceae; genus Amorphophallus; species Amorphophallus konjac. The sequence goes on from CM040121.1 coordinate 313,072,429, forward strand.
AAGACTCCTTATCGGATGTCCCCTGTGGAAATGAAGGAATTGAAAGAACAACTGATGGAGTTATTGGAGAAGGGATTCATCCGACCGAGTACTTCACCATGGGAGCCCATGTCTTATTTGTCAAAAAGAATGATGGGTCAATGAGATTGTGTGTTGACTACCGGCAATTGAACCAACTCATAATCAAGAATAAATATCCATTGCCGACGATTGATGAACTATTCGACCAGATTTTGGGAGCTCGATATTTTTCAAAACTTGATCTCAGATCTGGTTATCATCAATTAAAGATCAAGGAAGGGGATATTCATAAAACGGTATTCAGGAGCAGGTATGGACACTATGAATTCACTGTTATGTCTTTTGGCCTAACCAATGCGCCTGCCGCATTTATGCAATTAATGAACAGTGTATTCAGACCATACCTTGATCAATTTGTGGTAGCCTTTATTGACGACATTTTGATCTACTCCAAGTCCAAGATGGAGTATGAAGAACATCTCAAGAAAGCCCTCCAATTATTAAGAGATCACAAGCTTTATGCTAAACTTAGTAAGTGTGATTTCTGGCTAGAAGAAGTTTCTTTTCTGGGTCACATAATTTCCCAGTAGGGTAATGCGGTCGATCCTTCAAAGGTCGAGACAGTAAAGAACTGGGAGAGACCTACTAGCATGACTAAAATTCGAAGCTTCTTGGGATTAGTATGATATTATAGAAGATTTATTAAGGATTTCTCCAAGATCGTCGTATCTTTCACAAGATTGATGAGAAAGGAGATTCCTTATATATGGTCTGAGGAATGTGAGAAAAGCTTCTAGACTTTGAAAGAATGTTTGACTACTGCCCCTATAATCACATTGTCTACTGAAGGAGGAGCATTCGAAGTTTATGCTGATGCATCTGGAATTGGCCTAGGATGTGTATTGATGCAACATGTCAAGGTCATCGCCTATTCCTCAAGGCAATTGAAAAAGCACGAGGAGAATTATACCGTGCATGACTTAGAGCTAGCGACTGTAGTCTTTGCCTTGAAGATTTGGTGGCATTATCTCTATGGTGAGGTATTTATTGTATATTCTGACCACAAGAGTCTAAAATACTTATTCTCTCAAAAAGAACTCAATATGAGACAGATGATGGCTGGAATACTTGAAGGATTTTGCTTTCTCTATACAATATCATCCCGAAAAAGGTAATGTCGTAGCTGATGCTCTTAGCCAAAAGTCGATGGCAGTATTATCAAGCTTAGTGATTAAGGAGTGGCATTTGTTAGAGCAAATGGCAAGCTTAGACCTCAATGTGGAGGAGAAGGGAGAAAAAGTCTTAATTGCAAATATTAGTCTCCAATCCAAGTTACTCTTAAAAATTAAAAAGTTGCAAGGTGATGATCCATTGGTTGTTGAAATTAAAGAGAAATTAGATCAACGACCGGATTTTCTATTAGCAGATGATGGAAGGCTGCTCTTCCGAGGAAGAACCTGTGTGCCCGATTGTTCTACCATCAAGGACAAAATCATGTAGGAGGCACATCGATCAAGGTCCACTATTCATCCTGGTGCTACAAAAATATATCAAGATCTCAAAAGAACCTTTTGGTGGCCTAACATGAAAACACAGGTAGCCGAGTTCGTGAGCCGATGCTTGGTTTGCCAACAAGTTAAAGTCGAACATCTCAAGCCGGATGGTAAGTTAAAATCTCTCGAAATACCAGAATAGAAATGAGATAGTATTGGCATGGATTTTATTGTTGGATTGCCAAAGACCCGAAGTGGATTTAATGCTATATGGGTGATTATGGACCGACTAACTAAGTCCGCTCACTTCTTGCCCATCAAAACTAAATGGACCGTGGATGTTGTAGCTGCCCTATATATCAAGGAGGTTGTAAGGCTGCACGGTATTCCAACTTCTTTTATTTCGGATAGAGATCTGAGATTCACCTTTCACTTTTGAAAAGGTTTACAATCATCTTTGGGTACTAGGCTGAATTTTAGTACGGCTTTCCACCCTCAAACAGATGGACAAACCGAGAGGATGAATCAGATTATCGAAGATATGTTGAGAGCTGGTATGATAGATTTTGGCAGAAGTTGGCATGAACACATGCCATTGATTGAATTTGCATATAACAATAGTTATCAGTCTAGCATTCAGATGGCACCTTTTGAAGCATTGTATGGTAGGAGTTGTAGATCACCTCTATGCTGGAGTGAGGTTGGAGAGAAGGGATTGATGGGTCCCGATATTATTCAAGATACAACTCACAATATTCAGTTGATCCGTGAAAGGCTGAAAATTACTCAATCACGGCAAAAGAGTTATGCCGATAATCGAAGAAGAGACCTTGAATTTCAAGTGGGGGAGTATGTCTTCTTAAAAATTTCACCCACGCGAGAAATTAAAAGGTTTGGTATCAAAGGAAAACTGACTCCAAGATTTATTGGCCCTTTTGAGATTCTGAAAAGAATCAGGGAAGTGACATACAAGCTGGCTTTGCCTCCACAATTGGCTGATGTCCATGATGTATTTCATGTATCCATACTAAGGAAATATGTGTATGATCTTTCGCATGTGATTCAATTCGATGACTTGAAGCTACAGAAGGATTTATCTTATGAAGAAAGACCGATCAATATCTTAGATCAGAAATTACACTAGCTAAGGAATAGGGTTATACCGATGGTAAGACTCCAATGGAGTAAGCGTGGATTCGAGGAGGCTACTTGAGAATTAGAAGAGTCAATCAAGAAGAAGTATCCAGATTTAATCTCAGGTTAGAATTTTGAACCCTCCATTTGAATTTCTAAATTACTATTACGTGATGTGGATTTGGAGGACCAAATTCTTTTAAGTGGGGGAGGATGTAGCAACTCAAAATTTTATATGCATTTATATGCAAAAATAAAAATAATGAAAGATGAAAATAAAATAAATGATAATTTTTTTATCTTTAAAGTGTAGAATATATAAACGCAAATCCTATCCCACGTGTTAACACGAACGGTTAGATTCGTGCCATGATTCGGAGAAGGCGAAGACGTCAGTACTATAGCAGTACGGTAGCATCCGATGTAAGAGAGAATTATTAGCTCTAATTAAATATTAATTAGTTGATGATGTCATTTCTTACATCATTGAATAAATGAGGTCATTGGTTATGTCATAAAAGGGGATTTATTTCAATATTCTTATGTTAGAATTTATTAGCCATATAAGTGGGTATAATAGTAACATAGGTTGGTGAAATAGAAAAATTAGGTAGAAAATTAACTTACAATTAAATTAGTAATAAAACATCATTGAATAAATGAGGTAATTGATTTTACCATAAAGGGAGATTTATTTCAACATCCACATGTTGGAAATTATTGCCAACATAAGTTGGTGTAATAGTAACATGGGTGGGTGACATAGAAAATTAGGTAGAAGGTGGAATTAAATTAGTAATAAAATAATTATGGGACTTGGCCTATAAATAGGGTTAGGATCTTCCTTTCTCAAAGCACAAATCCATTGGGGAAGTGCTGGTTGGGGGAAATCTTGAAGTTTGGAGGAGTATTCAAAGTGTTCTTCGTTCTTATGATTCTTCCTATTCGATCTTCCACTATGTAGGTATTCTCTCAGGCTAAACTCAAATTGATGCATGAATTAAGTGTAGAAGTATGTCTACTTAGATTCTATACCATTTTCTCCAATTTTTATTGAGTATTAAGCATGATATCCATACAATTGGACATAAGATTTTAACTGAGATTTTTAATCGACGAAAGATCCGTCTCGGATCACGGTGTCTTTCTAAAATCGTGTTCCGGATGCGCGATCTCTGCCCCGATCATGATGTTTTTAGGTTCTAATTGAACCAATATATCATCTAGAATGTTAAATATATCATGTTAAGTTGCATATCATTTAAATTCACACATGATTAAGTTAAGGATATGGAATATAATAATTCTATTCCATAAGCTTATATTATCATCCTAGTTCTAATTACCTTCATGATATCTTTGATCTCCATGACTATATTATCTTTCTGGCATGTTAAATGAAGTAGATATTATCTGTTAAAATAACCCGGGCTTAGTTGCATAATCATGATCGATACGAGTTTTAACTATTTTCGTGTTATTTTGTTATCGTGTTTTCGACAAGTCACGTAGCTCGCTAGATTTCTAAGGAAGAACGGTGTCTAAGGAAAGAGGTCCACGGGCAAACGCTTTCAGTGGATAAGTGGTTATTTAATTAGGCCCTCGTGTATACGAGGGGAGCCTCCCACTATCCCACCTCTTACCTGGCCGTGGTTCTTCAGTTTTCTAGTTAAGCTCCAACTGCGAAAAATGGGATAGAATTTTCGCTAGATTGGTTCCTCATTTCCAACAAGTCGTGTAATTAGCAAGATTTCCAAGGGAAAATGGTGTCTAAGGAAAGAGATCCACGGGCAAACGCTTTAAGTGGATAAATGGTTTCTTAATTAGGACCTCGCGCATCCGAGGAGAGCCTCCCACTGTCCCACCTCTTACCTAGCCGTAAATCCTTGATTTTCTAGCTAAACATCCGACTGTGAAAAACTTGATCTAAACCCGTTTTATGAGATTTTTCGCAAGAGATGATTATGCCTTGTCCGACAATCCAATCTTTTATCAACTTAATGTCGTTAAACATGATGCCTTAAATCCTTTTTCGAACTTCTCTTTCAACTACTTGTAATCTTGTACTACTCATACCTCGAATGATAATTTTGCTAAATCTATACTTTATTTGGTAAGCTTTACCTTCAAATTCTTTGGCCATAGATATCATGTGAATGTCTAAATATACTTGGGATCAATGATCCATAACCCCAATGCTGTTGCTGGAGATTTTTACATCTCCTAGTTGATGCTTGGTGTTTTGTTTTAATGATAACAAAACGATTGTGTGTGTGGCGATGTGCATCATTAAGCATGCATGTGTGTGTTTCATTTAGCAACATGTATGCATCTTGGGAGATGAGTTAACATTAACCATAAGATTCTCACTTGGAAGTCACATAAATGATTGTTGTTTAAAGAACTCACGCTATTTTTATCTTGGCTTGCAGGATCGAAATCTATGGTTCATGCTTGGAACTCAAAGGAGTCCATCAATGAAGTTCTTCTTCACCAAGGGAGTTAACTCTATTATTACTTTGCGTTGACTCTTTTCATGTTTTATGACTGATGAAAACTGATGTGTGCTTGGGCGTACATGTACATCTCATATGGCTTTGATTGCATTCTATGCATATAAGGCTTGGAACATGTTCAAGGTTTTTCATTCAAACCTTGGTGGAACTTGGTTACATGGTTTTCACTCTTGGGTTGAGTGATGCCCTAAATTGTTGCATGTATGGATTGTAAAGTTAGAGGAGAATGATCAAATTGTTCATGTGGTCTAAATGTTGTTCACCCTTGGTTTTGTAAAGATAACAAGTGCTCATATCGTCCATATCACTCATGTGGATTTCATGATACTCACATGTTGCTAAGTGCATAACATTTTGAACTTGATCCTTAGATGAATTTGATAATGTGTTCAAAGTGTTTATATGCTTCATGCTAGTGATATCATGATCATTTTTCCTCGTGGTTTTGATGTCTATACTTCATGGTTTTGGCCTTGGACTCTGTAAGGAGGATTTACATGAAAACTCTTGACTATTTGGTTTCTTCAAAAGCTTGCTTGTTGAAAACTTGATGATCTTTCATGTATAACTCTCTTGAAGTACTGTGCTTGCAAGTTATTTACCCATTTGATGTGAAGCTTGATAGTTTGGCCAAGATGGTACATGCACCTTGTTTATAGGGCTTCATATATGTATTTAATGCATTTATCTTATGGATTATCAAGCTAAAGCTCTAATCCTTTTTTCTATGGTTTTGTAGGTCAAAACACTCAGTATATATTCCCCAAGATCAAGGAGTTTAAAGCCTCAGACTTGAATGGGTTGACCAATGGGGATAAATGGCTGACCGTTGCAAATCTGGGAATTTCCCAGATTTCGGTCGACCGCCCCTGGGGGCTTGGTCGACCGAAATCCCCAGAAAGGGGATTTTCAGTCCTATAAAATTTCGATCGACTGCCCAACCCATGTAGGTCGACCGGCAGTGACGAAAACCAATAAAACGTGGTTCCGAAATCCATCTAAACAGTGTGTGAACCGTCTGCGCACGATTGTGGATTATTATGTTGTGATGCTACAGCTTGTGTGTGTGTTTGTGATCCCGTCGTTGGATCGAGTTGGAGACTCCGTCTCCGTGTGTGTTTGGGGTTGTACCCCGTGTTTGCAGGGTTTACTCTGCGTGTGTGTGTTGGGGTGCGTCCCCGTATGTGTGCAGGCGTCGTCTTGCGTATTGTTGGAGCGTCGCCTCCATGTTGGGGATTTATCCCCGTTTGTGTTGAAGCCTTGCTCCATGTTGGAGAGTCTTCCCCGTGCTGGTTTATCTAGCGAGTGAATCCTTACTGATTTGGTAAGGGGTGGACGTAGGGAGCCGGTCGTGGTCTCGAACCACCTTAAAAACCCCTATGTCTTGTGGTTTGCATTGTGTGATTGTGTGTTCCTTGCTTACTTCGTTTAGTCGATCGTGTGAGATCGGAGAGATTGAGTGAACTTAAATTACTTTGTTAGACTATTTCCTTCAATCTCGTCAAACTTGTTAATTCTGCTTAGTTAGTTTTTAATTTACCATTTTTATGAGGGGACAATTCAACCCCCCCTTCTTGTCCACTCACCTACCAGAGACCAATAATTGGTATCAGAGTACGACTTTAATTTCTTGGGTCTAACGACCTTTAGAGTCATCCCTCGGCGAGTTTCATTGAACATCATGTCTATATGTTGCTTGTCTTCTCTTCCTCCTCGTTTTGATACTCACAATTTAATTTCTTGGAGAAATAACATGTGTGCTTATCTCAGAGTTTATGAACCTGAAATGTGGAAAGTGATATGTAATGGTCCACACAAACTCCCTGCAAATGAATCCAAGTGGAATGAAAAACACATCAAGAAAAATGCTATAAATGTTACTGCATTAAATATTTTGAAGAATAGCATAGAATCTGATGTGATTTCACGATTTCCAATGTACAGATCAGCAAAGGAGCTTTGGGATGAGCTGGCATGCAAGTATGAAGAAGATGCAAAGGATACATACATGATGGCTCATGGAGAAAGTGAAGGTCAGGTAAATTCTGACTCCAAGGAACTTTCAATTGAAGACTGGTAATTAGCATATGCTGATTTGCATGATAGATGCAAAAAATACAAATCTGAAATCGAGAGATTTAAAAATAAAAATGACAAAAATGTGCATGCTAATTCTTCATGTGAAAACTGTAAAACTTTGGAATCAAAAGTGAAAAATCTAGAAGAACAAAATGAATCTCTTGAATCAAAAGTTGAATTATTTTCAGATGAGATTTCTTGCATGTCTGAAGAGCTTGAAATGGCTAGGAAATCTAATACATCATTTGAAATTGAAAATAACTGTCATGATTTGCTTGATCAGAACAAACACATGTTGTCTAAGATTTCATTGCTTGAATAAGTAGAAAAATCTCTTTGAAACAAGTTAGCTTCTTTGTCTGATGATGATAAGTTGTTTGAGAAATTACTTGATTTTAAAATTGATTGCAAGAGCACCATGGATGAAAATGAAGATCTTAAAAAGAAAAATGGTGTCATGCTAATCCAGAACTCTTTGCTTGAAGGTAGATTAAAAGGTCTTGAAAAACTTGAAAAATAAATTTCACTGTTGAAATCTGAGAATGAACAGCTGCTTGCTAAGATCCCAAAGTTTGCTGAAACTGAGATAGATCTTGAAAAGGTGACTGAAAAACTGCATGCTATAAATGATGAAAATAAAGAAATCATACAAGAAAATGAGAAGCTCACAACAAAGAACTGTTTCTATGATGATAAAATCCTTGCATGCGAAGAAGAAATCATAAATGCTGATTTACATATTTCTGGTCCGGAAGAAGAGGTGAAAAGGTTGAAAGATGATATGTCTAGTTTTGTCAAAGGGTAAGAAAATCTGGATAAGATGTTGCGTGTTAAAGTGAACTTTCAAAAGGAAGGTCTTGGATACATCCCGTTCAATAAAAAATCTTTTGAACATAAAATGACAACCTCTTTTGTTCATGCATTTGATATTCCCAATACTTCCAAAGCCCCTCCTTCCACTTCTCAGATGAAAATTTCTGAAAATAGTTTTGAGAAAAAGAAAAATCTCAACACAAAACCCACCATGCAAAAAGGGTTTCAAAAAGTTCAAAATTGACGAAAAATGAAATTGAATGTTGAATGCTTTTATTGTGGCGTGCATGGCCATGAAATGGATGATTGTGTTGTCATGAGAATGGATGATGAAAAAGTATGCAAAGATAAATCTGCCTTCAAGAGACACAGAAACGTTTCTTGTTTCTACTATCACAAACTAGGCCATGTGATCGATAATTACTTTGTAAAATAAAATGATGATTTTCGAGCCATGAATGCTAAGTTTGATGTTCAAAGAAAATTCAGAAATGAACATGTCTTTCATGCTCAAAGGTTTGCATCCAATAAGAGAAACTTGTTCATAAACACTCATGCAAATAATGGGAAGTCATTCCGTACACCCACATCTCCTTGTTACTTTCATTGTGGGAAGTACGGGCATCTTATGAAAGAGTGTTGATTTTTGAAAATAGAAAAATTTCATGCTTCTAAAATGAATGCTAGGTTTAATGTTGCTAAATCTAGACCTTATGAAAATAGAAGATGGAATGGATTTAAAAATTCCTTTGCTCCTAAAAGGAAGTCTTTTGATAAAACTGTTTCTCCTCAATGCCTTTATTGTGGAAACCATGGACATGTTACTGAAGATTGCAGGATCATGAAGAATGATGATATGATGGCTATGAGAGTGTCAAAGAAAGATTCTGGTAGAAATGTTTCTAATCTCCAGGGACCCAAAAAGACTTGGGTGCCAAAATCTGTCAACTGAGTTGGGTTTGATGGAGGTGTGCCTTGAGATAAATAAAGAATGAAAGGGGTTCCAACAAAATGGAACAATGCACACTCGAATGGTAAAACCCCAACTTTGCTTCCACTTTATCAAAATTGATATTCTTGATGTTTTCCTTCTGCCACTTTGCACAAGCCATTCATTCTCTCTTTGAATAAATATTTGGTATATCAAATGCTGTTATGTGAAATGACAGATTGAGTCTGTCAGGAAACTAACACCATGCGTGAGGTGATCCTCGGATCAAGTTCTCCGCCTTGTACCAAAATTCAGAAATTGATTTGTTTGGCTAATGAGGGAACATGTTTTTAGAAGGAAATCAATTTGCCTTGAAATTCTGAAATACCATGTGTTTTCAAATTTATTCTGAAATTCCTTCCTGCTTCAAGAATACAAAATTTCTGAAATGCAGAATTACCCATTTGACAGATATTGATTTTGAACTTGATCTATTATTCTTGTATTCTGCTATGATGAACATGTCTCATTGGTTGAATGAATTTGAAAATTTTAAGGAATAAGCATGATTTCTTTGCCTATTGAATACTTTATATTAATTATTTTAGTCTTGGTAAAAAATGGTTTAAAAGTTAAGGGAAAGAGAAGAAAAAAATATAAACAAAAGTTTAAAAAAATATTTGGAAACTAATTGTTTCAAAAAAAGAAGAAAGGAGTTAAACAAAGAAAAGGCCATAAATGCAAAAAAAAGAAGAAGGTCAAAAATGAAAATATATATATATATATATATAGTCGGCCGTGGGCGGCCGCCCACTCGCGCCCGCACGCGCGCGGGGGGCGGGCGAGCGGGCGCCGCCCCCGCCCCCTTTGACTATCGCAATCCGCGCGGGCGCGAGTGGGCGGGCGCCGCCCCTGCCCCCTTTGACTGTCGCAATCGCGGCAGTCATATAAAAAAAATTGGTTTTTATTTGTTAAACCTGCTTAGTTTAAAGTTCATTCTTCTTTAAGTCAAAATCCACGTGTCTTATATAGATAAGAAAAAGAAAAAAATATGAGATTGTCAAAAGAAGATAGGTGAATGGGTTGGTGAAGTTTGAATGCCAAATTTTAATTAAATAATCTTAAAATAAATACTTTAATCTCCACCATTGATTTAAATCAAGGGTTAAGATTGATTAGGGGAAAACCCCTATAAATATCCTTCAAGGGAGCCTCATTTGCTCCTCTTGCTGGCTGGGTACGTGAAGAGCAGAAGGAGAGGGGAGAAGGCTATTTAAGGAGGCCTGTAAAGCGTCATTAAGGTAAGGGATTTAGCACTTAATCCCATTGATTAGTATGGATTCGCATATTTAAGATGGTTTAAGGTGTGTAATTAGCATCTCTATAGATAGTTAAGTCCAGAGATCGTTGTTTAATTATGTGTGATCATATATTAGTCAGATTAGTATTAAATCATTAATATTAAGGCATGTGATTAAGGGTAAATCAAGTATTTAATACACTATAATTAGCATCGGTGCATGGTAAATTTAGAAACCTTTCAGAATCATGGGATCTGATGTTCTAAGACCCCTGTAAAAATTTTCATATCTGATTCAAAATATCTTTACATTTATGAATATTTTAATATTACCCTAAAGGAGTTTAATTATACAACAGGGTTAATAGGGTGATATAAAATCACCACAAATTTTATGAATGTATCTTACTGTGAGACCCATGTGTATAAAAAAATTTCATTATTTTTTGATCACGATATTTTTGTTAATGAATTTTTATACATGATAAAGTAAATAAATAATTATACAGAAATTATAGAAATTAGAGATCCTCTTCATAAAAATCTTAGAATTTCACAGTATGGTTCTTACGTTGAGTTTGTTGTATTCTGAAAATATCAATAATTATTAATGTATGTAAGTGATATTATATTTTTTTGATATTTTATTAGAGATATAAAATTAAGAGATAAATAGAAATACTTTATGAAAAATCTTGAAATCTTTACCAGAAGACTTAAATACATGTTAGAACTATTTGATGAAAATTTCATCTTATCTTGATAATGGAATCTTTATTGGTATAATTATCGATGTTTAAATAAATAATTAGAAAATTAAATATATGATAATATTCTGTGAAAAATTCTTAGAAAATTACAGAACTGATATATGATATTCATAAGTTAATTCTCAGTATATTTTAGTCATTGTAAGTATTCTGGATAATTTTATCTATTTAAAAGCTATTATTGTAATTTATTATAAATTTTAAAAACTGATATAAAATTTTAGAAATTAGACATACTAAATGAAAAATAATGAAATTTTTTATATATGATACTTTTGTCTGGAACAACGTTCTGTAGATTTTTAGAAATTATCTGATTATTTTGGATATATTTAGTTGATTTATTATTTATGATATATTTTTTTTACTTAGTGTGAAAAATAGTAATACAGTGTGAAAAATGGTAATGCAGTGTGAAAAATAATAAAAAGTTTCAAAAATAATATTTCTGTTATGAATGATGGTTTGACCAATTATGGTGATTTTTAGAGTGCTGTGGGTAAATTTAGTTAATTTTTCATGCATAGGAAAATTTATATAATTTTGAAAAAATCCGAATCCTTGAATGAAAAATTATGAAAACTTTTTTGTGTAATATTACATATAAATGTGATATGCAGAAGAAGTTAAGTGATTTTCAGAACATGGTAGGTCAATTTATGATACATGTTCAAATATAAATAATTCTGAAAAAATTATAATTACTGTCTAAAAATGAATGAAAATTTTATGTTTGGATTCTTCCTGTAAATGTATTGGTTCTCTATAATTTCAATGTATTCTGAGCTCTGAGAATAAATTAGAAAATTTTGACGTATAAATGGTGTATAACTAATTATGGGAAAAGTATAAATACAGTCTGAAAAATGATGGAAATTTTCTATATTGATCATTCCTGTAAATGTATTGATTTCCTAAAATTTCACTGCATTCTGATCTCTGTAAATAGAATTAGAAGTTTTTGATATATATATATATATATATATATATATATATATATATATATATGTCATTATATTTGAATAAGTTGAGAATTTCAGAAATAAAAAAAAGTTATTTTCAGAAATGGCATATTTCATACTTAGTGTCCACAGCATGATTTTTGAGTGGCATGTGTCCATTAGATATGAGTTATATATATATATATAACTCATAACTCATATAAAGAAATATATATATATATATATATATATATATATATATATATTTATCGCACTGTTATTACTGCCAAATGGACACTGCCACCATAGGGGGAGACTAGAACCAAGGCATACAAATATCCCTATGGGGAGGTTCACACTGTACTTACCCCGAGGGTAACGGGGATGAAATCCTGGAGGTGGACAAGTACAACTGGTTAAGGTGGAGATGACTTCTCCCGGTTCTGCGCAGTAACCAAGACTCATCACTATTTACCTAGGTATCGAGTACCGACTGACTGTCCTTCTAGTGGTGGTTTGGGCACTGTGTCTGGCTACTTATACCACTGTTACTATTTACTCAACTGAAATTGAACGATTGTTATTGCCTACTGAATTAATATTGAACTACTGCTACTGTTCACTGAGTCGTTATTAATACGACTATTACTGCTCACTGAATTGATATTGGAACTGTTATTACTGTTCACTGAATCGATATTGAAAGTACCGTTACTGCTCATTGAACTGATATTGAAACTAGTGTTATTACTTACTGAATTATTATTGCATTTTACTGTTATTACACTGTAAATGTTTACTGTTAATGAATCTCTGGCATATCAAATGGTGATTTGGAAAAGTACAGATTAAGTTTGTTTGGATCCTTTCACTATGCGTGAGGCTATACTTCGCCTAATACTGGAATCATTCTATTGATAAATGAGCTGAACTATATTGCATAGTAATATTTACAAATGTTGAATTGTCATTAATAGAATAAAGTTTTATTGTATATGTTTATTTGTAAAATGTTGATATCATGACTTATGATCGTAAAAATTAAGATCGGGTTAAATGTAGTAATATCATGTGTTATTTATTTAAAATTATGCCTAAGACTGACTTGTAAAATGAAATGCCGTAAATCACTTTGGATATATTTTTACATGTTATGACTGGGGACTATACTCAGTCTCTTACTGGGTCTATTCGTAGACTCATCCCGTTGAAGATTTTCAGGAGAAGCGGTAGAAAAAAGTGAGGAGTGATCTCGCAGTGTTTTGACCGCAGCTTGGATTTGCTACGTTTCATTATCTTAGGTAGTTATGTCTTATGTTAGAAAAAAAATGTGTGTGAAATTTGATTATGTAATAAATGACTTGTTACATTGTTAATCTTTATTTTTGGACCTATGTGGATGAAGTCTTATGACTGTAAGTTGAATGATTTGAGTAATTTCATTTCCGCTGCAACGATATCTCAATGTTTATGTAAAATTCTCTATCGTAATTGTACCGTTGGGTTGTCCCACTATGACGTCTCGATCGGAATCCGACGTGAGTCTTTACGACTGAACCGGTTTTACGATTCGGGACGTCACAGAGAGTGGTATCAGAGCCCAAGGTTGAGAATTTACATAAATGATCATCAGCTTAATCCACATTCCTAAAAGTCTTAAACTAGTAGGGAGTTATGATGAAAATTTAACCGAATATTTGTATTGTCAGACTATGGCGGGAGGAGGTCGTCGTGCAGTTTAGAATGACGATGCTCAAGAGGAGCCGAGAGGACCCCCGTCTCCGCCCCCACCACCTTTGGTGGATTATGGGATGTTCATGCAAAGCCTGGTTCAGACTATGCAGACCCAGGCGCAGACACAGGCAGCACTACAGGCGCAACTCCAGACTCAGGCAGCATCACCCCAGGAGCAGGTTTCTGGAGGGGTGACTATGATGGAGAGATTTCGGCGGATGGCGCCACCCTCTTTTAAGGGGGAGAGTCAGCCAATCATGGCTGAAAATTGGCTCCGCGAGATAGAGAAGATTTTTTGGGTCATCCGGTGTGCAGATGAGGACAAAACAAGTTTGGCAGCGTACATGCTACAGGAGAAAGCAGACGTATGGTGGGCATCTGTGTTAAAGAATCAACCAGACAGGCTAGAGCATGAAATTACTTGGGAAGAATTCAGGGAGCTATTCACGGTAAAATACATACCGGAGCATGTGCAAGACAAGCTAGAACAAGACTTTCTAGCCCTAACTCAAGGGTCGAAGACCATGCTCGAGTATGAAGCAAAGTTTGCGGAATTATCAAAATATGTACCACATATTGCTACAGATGAAAGGAGGAAGGTGAAAAAATTTGTGGCGGGACTACGACCGTCACTTCGGACCCGCCTAGTTGCACTAGATCTTGTTACAATGGAGGCGGCTCTTGGCGCGGCATGTCGTCAAGAGAGCGACATGAAATTATATCAGAGGAGAAGAGGACATCAACAAAGAGACCATCGGCACCATTTCACCGGTATGACAAAGGCAAAAAGGTAATGAGCAATCCGTTACGATCATTCGTGGTAGGGAAAACCACACCACCAACATGGGGCAGCAACAAACCAGAATGTAAACAATGTGGCAAGCGACATGGCGGGAAAGTATGCTGGATCGCCACCGGTAGATGTCTCCGTTGTGGCGAGAAGGGCCACATGATTCGAGATTGTCCGAAGATGATGCAACCTGTAGCGACTCGGCCAGTAGCAGCCACAGCAGCTCCAGTAGCAGCCAGACCAACAGTAGCGAGACCCGCAGGGAGACCCCGAGCGCCAGCTCGGGTATTTGCACTTGCTAGAGAGGATGCTGAACAGGCGGAGGACCTTACAGAAGGTACTATCTCTATCAATGGTATTCATGCTAGAGTATTATTTGACACCGGTGCATCACACACTTTCATTTCTGAGAGGTTTGCTCGTCAATTGCATGAAGAATTTGGAATTGAGTCGTTAGACCTAGACGTGCCCCTGTTGGTGCACACACCTGCAGGAGTAGTGTCTACCAAGAGGCATATACCCTCATTGTCAGTCAATATAGAAGGAAGAACTTTGCCCGGGTGTTTTTGTTGTTTACCTATGCAAGACTTTGATGCTATCTTAGGGTTGGATTGGTTAGAAGAACATTACGCTCTGATAGATTGTCAAAGGAAGAGAGTAATTTTTCGCATCCCTAGAGAGAAGGAGTTTTCTCATCCCTTATTGAAGCATATGCCTGGAAAGAAGTTGGTGGTTTCAGCAATGAAGACTGTGCGAATGTTGAGAAAGGGCTACGATGCATTCTTGGCAAGCGTAGTCACAAAGTCTGATGCTGACCAGTCACCGATCGTAGCAGAGATCGAGGTTGTTCAGGAATTCTTAGATGTGTTTCCAGAGGATTTGCTCGGGTTACCACCTTCAAGGGAGTTAGAGTTTGCTATTGATTTGTTACCTGGCACAGCACCTGTCTCTAAAGCACCCTACCGAATGGCCCTAGCAGAATTGGCAGAATTGAAAAGGTAACTTCAAGACTTATTAGACAAGGGATTTATTCGTCCAAGTGTGTCATCATGGGGAGCTCCAGTTCTATTTGTCAAGAAGAAGGATGGTTCTCTTAGGTTATGCGTTGACTATCGCAAACTTAATGAAGTGACCATCAAGAATAGATGATTTGTTTGACCAGTTGTAGGGAGCCATGGTGTTCTCAAAGATTGATCTACGTTCGGGATACCATCAGTTCAGGATAAAGAAAGAAGACACATCCAAGACGGCGTTCCGAACGAGATATGGCCATTATAAATTTTTGGTGCTACCTTTTGGTCTGACAAATGCCCCAGCAGTTTTTATGGACTTGATGAATCTGGTATTTAGACCTTATCTTGACACCTTTGTGGTTGTCTTTATTGATGATGTGCTGATATATTCTCCTGTTGAAGCTTCGCACCAAGAACACTTGAGAATCGTCCTCGAGACGCTAAGAGTGCATAAGTTGTATGCTAAGTTCAGCAAATGTGACTTTTGGCTGAAGGAGGTTCATTTCCTCGGGCATGTAATCTCAGGCAATGTGTTGCCATTGACCCCGCAAAGGTTCAAGCGATTTTGAAATGGGAGACTCCTAAATCTCCCATGGAGATTCGAAGTTTCTTAGGGTTGGATGGTTACTATCGCCGTTTTATCGAGGGATTCGCATCTCTAGCGGCGCCACTAACCAAGTTGGCCCAAAAGGGAGTCAAATACATATGGTCTGAGAGCTGTGAGATGAGTTTCCAAGAGCTGAAGGCTACACTGACATCGGCACTGATTCTCGTTTTGCCAAACAATGAGGATGACTTTGCCATCTATTCTGATGCATCGAAGGTTGGGCTAGGAAGTGTATTGATGCAAAATAGAAGGGTGGTGGCTTATGCTTCTCGTCAACTAAAGGAGCACAAGCGTAACTACCCGACTCATGATTTGGAATTGGCTGTAGTGGTTCATGCATTGAAGATCTGGCGTCATTATCTTTAGGGCGTCAAGTTCAAGGTGTTCACTGATCATAAGAGTCTGAAGTACCTATTTTCTCAGAAGGAGTTGAATCTAAGACAAAGAAGATGGGTCAAATTTTTGAAAGACTATGACTTCGAATTACGATACCATCCAGGGAAGGCGAATGTAGTAGCTGATGCTCTCAGCAGGAAAAGAGTTATGATGCAGCAAGATTGGAAGATGATCGAAGATGCAACGCAACTTATGGATGTGATCGAGCCTCAGCTATGTCATGCATTTGTGGCTCAACTGACCATTAGGTCAACAGTGCTTGACAAGGTGATAGTGGTGCAAAAAGATAATCCTAAGTTGCAAGGATTGATCGGGAAGACGGCTTTGCTCGTGATGAAGATGGAGTGATTCGGTTTCAGCACCGGATCTGTTTACCTGATTTGGCCGACCTTAAAAGGTAGATTCTGGAAGAAACTCACCGATCAATGTTCTCTATTCATCCAGGAGGTGGTAAAATGTATCAAGACTTGAAACGGTCTTTTTGGTGGCAAGGAATGAAGAATGATGTAGCCGACGATGTTGCTAGATGCTTGGTTTGTCAGCAGGTAAAAGCAGAGCACCAAAAGCCATCAGGGCTAATGCAGAAAATGGAAATTCCTCAGTGGAAATGGGAAGCAATCACTATGGATTTTGTAACTGGGTTACCCAGATCAGTAAAGGGCAATGACTCTATATGGGTGATTGTGGACCGGTTTTCAAAGTCTGCATATTTCCTTCCTATGAAGGTGAAACAATCGGTGGAAAGTTTGATAAGACCATATGTTGATAACATTATCAGACTTCACGGGATTCCAAAGTCGATCATCTCCGATGGGGATCCTCGGTTCACGTCCAGACTGTGGCAAGGGTTGCATGAAGCTTTTGGTTCGCGGCTCAAGCTCAGTTCGGCTTTTCACCCGCAAACTGATGGTCAGTCTGAAAGGACGATTCAGACACAGGAGGACATGCTTAGGGCTTGTGTTCTAGATTTGAAGGGCGATTGGGAGCGACATCTACATCTCCTGGAATTTTCTTATAATAATAGCTTCCACGCGAGTATAGACATGGCTCCATTCGAGGCACTGTATGGTAGACCTTGTAGGTCTCTGCTGTGCTGGGAGGAAATAGGAGATAGGCAGCATGTGGGGCCAGAAGTTGTTCAAGAAACTACTGAAAAGATCAGGTTGATCAGACAGAGATTGATGACAGCACAAGACAGACAGAAGAGTTATGCTGATAATCGAAGGAAGGAACTGTCATTCGGAATTGTTGATCACGTCTTCCTCAAGGTGTCTCCGTCAAAGGGAATCGTTCGGTTCGGCAAGCGTGCAAAGTTAAATCCACGATTCATCAGACCATTCGAGATTCTGGAGAAATTAGGGAATGTGGCATATCGGTTGACTTTACCTCCGTCTCTGGAGGGAGTACATCCGGTGTTCCACGTGTCCATGCTGAGGAGGTACGTGCATGATCCGGCATACGTGATCAGTTCCGAACATATGCAGTTTCAGTAGAACCTATCTTATGAAGAGCAACATGTTCGAATTCTGGACCGCAAGGAGCAAGTGCTGAGAACAAAAGTCATCCCATTGGTGAAGGTACTATGGAGGAACTTTTCCCACGAGGAAGCCACGTGGGAACCAGAGGAAGCAATGAAGAAGAATTACCCTCAATTATTCGGTATGTGATCTAACCCCAAACTTCGAGGATGAAATTTTCTGTAAGGGGGAGAGGGTGTAATGCCCTACGAATTTATAATTTAGTATTTTAATTGATTAGTGAAAATATATTCATTTAGACTTAAATGTTTAAATTTTTAGTCTTATATTAATTATTTTAGTCTTGGTAAAAAAAAGGTTTAAAAGTTAAGGGAAAGAGAAAAAAAATACAAACAAAAGTTTAAAAAATTATTTGGAAACTAATTGCTTAAAAAAAAGAAGAAAGGAGTTAAATAAATAAAAGGGCATAAATGCAAAAAAAAAGAAGGTCAAAAATAAATAAAAATAAAAATAAATAAAAATATATAGTCGGCCGTGGGCGGCCGCCCACCCGCGCCCGCGCCCGCGCGGGCGGGCGGGCGGGTGGGCGCTGCCCCCGCCCCCTTTGACTGTCGCAATTGCGGCAATCATATAAAAAAAAAATTGGAAGGTTTTTATTTGTTAAACCTGCTTAGTTTAAAGTTCATTCTTCTTTAAGTCAAAATCCACATGTCTTATATAGATAAAAAAAATAAAAAAATATGAGATTGTCAAAAGAAGGTAGGTGAATGGGTTGGTGAAGTTTGAATGTCAAATTTTAATTAAATAATCTTAAAATAAATACTTTAATCTCCACCATTGATTTAAATCAAGGGTTAAGATTGATTAGGGGAAAACCGCTATAAATAACCTTCAAGGGAGCTTCATTTGCTCCTCTTGCTGGCTGGGTACGTGAAGGGCAGAAGGAGAGGGGAGAAGGGTGTTTAAGGAGGTGTTTAAAGCGTCATTAAGATAAGGGATTTAGCACTTAATCCCATTGATTAGTATGGATTAGTATATTTAAGATAGTTTAAGGTGTGTAATTAACAACTCTATAGATAGTTAAGTCTAGAGATCATTTTTTCATTATGTGTGATCATATATTAGTCGGATTAGTATTAAATCATTAATATTAAGGCATGTGATTAAGGGTAAATCAAGTATTTAATACACTATAATTAGCATCGGTGCATGGTAAATTTAGAAACCTTCCAGAATCATGGGATTTGATGTTCTAAGACCCCTGTAAAAATTTTCATATCTGATTCAAAATATCTTTACATTTATGAATATTTTAATATTACTCTAAAGGAGTTTAATTATACAACAGGGTTAATGGGGTGATATAAAATCACCACAAATTTTATGAATGTATCTTACTGTGAGACCCATGTGTAAAGAAATTTTCATTATTTTTGGATCACGATATTTCTGTTAATGAATTTTTGTACATGATAAAGTAAATAAATAATTATACAGAAATTATAGAAATTAGAGATCCTCTTCCTAAAAATCTTAGAATTTCATAGTATTGTTCTTACGTTGAGTTTGTTGTATTCTGAAAATATCAATAATTATTGATGTCTGTAAGTGATATTACATAATTTTTAATATTTTATTAGAGATATAAAATTATAGGATAAATAAAAATACTTTATGAAAAATCTTGAAATCTTTACCAGAAGATTTAAATACATGTTAGAACTATTTGATGAAAATTACATCTTATCTTGATAATGGAATCTTTATTGGTATAATTATCAATGTTTAAATAAATAATTAGAAATTTAAATAAATAATAATATTCTGTGAAAAATCTTGAGAAATCTACAGAACTGATATATGATATTCATAAGTTAATTCTTAGTATATTTTAGTCATTGTAAGTATTTTGGATAATTTGATCTATTTAAAAGGTATTATTGTAAATTATTGTACATTTTAGAAACAGATAAAAAATTTTAGAAATTAGACATACTGAATTAAAAATGATGAAATTTCTTATATATGATACTTTTGTCTGGAACAACGTTCTGTAAATTTTTAGAAATTATCTGATCATTTTGGATATATTTAGTTGATTTATTATTCATGGTATATTTTTCTTACTTAGTGTGAAAAATAGTAATACAGTGTGAAAAATGGTAATGCAGTGTGAAAAATAATAAAAAGTTTTAAAAATAATATTTCTGTTGTGAATGATGGTTTGACAAATTATGGTGATTTTTAGAGTGTTGTGGGTAAATTTAGTTAATTTTCCATGCATAGGAAAATTTATACAATTCTGAAAAAATCTGAATCCTTGTATGAAAACTTATGGAAAACTTTCTGTGTAATATTACATATAAATGTGATATGCAGAAGAAGTTAAGTGATTTTTAGAACTTGTTAGCTAAATTTAGTCAATTTATGATACATGTTAAAATACAAGTAATTCTGGAAAAAATATAATTACTGTCTGAAAATTTGATGAAAATTTTATGTTTGGATTCTTCATGTAAATGTGTTCTCTGTAATTTCAATGTATTCTGAGCTCTGGGAAAAAATTAGAAAATTTTGATGTATAAATGGTGTATAACTAATTATGGGAAAAGTATAAATACTGTCTGAAAAATGATAGAAATTTTCTGTATTGATCCTTCCTGTAAATGTATTGATTTCTTGAAATTTCACTGCATTCTGGTCTCTGTAAATAGAATTAGAAATTTTTGATATATATAAATATATATGTCATTATATTTGAATAAGTTGAGAATTTTAGAAATAAAAAAAGAGATTTTCAGAAATGAAATATTTCATACTTAGTGTCCACGGCATGATTTTTGAGTGGCATGTGTCCATTGGATATGAGTATATATATATATATATATATATATATATATATATTTATCGCACTGTTATTATTACCAAATGGACACTGCCACCATAGGGGGAGACTGGAACCAAGCCATACAAATGTCCCTATGGGGAGGTTCACACTGTACTGGCCCCGAGGGTAACAGGGATGAAATCCTGTAGGTGGACAAGTACCACTGGTTAAGGTGGAGAGGACTTCTCCCAGTTCTACGCAGTAACCAAGACTCATCACTATTTACCTAGGTGATCGAGTACCGACTAACTGTCCTTCTAGTGGTGGTTTAGGCACTGTGTCTTGCTACTTATACCACTGTTACTGTTTACTCAACTGAAATTGAACGACTGTTATTGCCTATTGAATTAATACTGAACTACTGCTACTGTTCACTGAGTCGTTATTAATACGACTATTGCTGCTCACTGAATTGATATTGGAACTGTTATTACTGTTCACTGAATCGAACTTGAAACTACCGTTACTGCTCATTGAACTGACATTGAAACTAGTGTTATTACTTACTGAATTGTTATTACATTTTACTGTTATTACACTGTAAATGTTTACTGTTAATGAATCTCCGGTATATCAAATGGTGATTTGGAAAAGGAGAGATTAAGTCTGTTTGGATCCTTTCACTATGCGTGAGGCTATACTCCGTCAGTATTGGAATCATTCTATTGATAAATGAGCTGAACTATATTGCATAGTAATATTTACAAATGTTGAATTGTCATTGATAGAATAAAGTTTTATTGTATATGTTTATTTGTAAAATGTTGATATCATGACTTATGATCGTAAAAATTAAGATCGGGTTAAATGTAGTAATCTCATGTGTTATCTATTTAAAATTATGTCTAAGAATGACTTGTAAAATGAAATGTCGTAAATCACTTTGGATATATTTTTTATATGTTATGACTGGGGACTATGCTCAGTCTCTTACTGGGTCTATTCGTAGACTCACTCCGTTGAATATTTTCAGGAGAAGCGGTAGAAGAAAGCGAGGAGTGATCTCGCAGTGTTTTGACCGCGGCTCGAATTTGCTACGTTTCATTATCTTAGGTAGTTATGTCTTATGTTAAAAAAAAATGTGTGTGAAATTTGGTTATGTAATAAATGACTTGTTACATTGTTAATCTTTATTTTTGGACCTATGTGGATGAAGTCTTATGACGGTAAGCTGAATGATTTTAGTAATTTCATTTTCGCAGCAATGATATCTCAATGTTTATGTAAAATTCTCTATCATAATTGTACCGTTGGGTTGTCCCACTGTGACGTCTCGATTGGAATCCAACGTGAGTCTTTACGATTGGACTGGGTTTACGATTCGGGACGTCACAGTAGCGGTCAATCGTAGGGCCGTTCAGTTCTGAGCGATTCCTGTAAGAACGTTTCTACTATCCCGAGCCCCAAATCACGAAGAATATGACACCGATATAATAAAGCATGAAATAAAACATGGATATGGCATAAAAATTGGGTGATTCACTATTAAAAGATAGATAGCTTAAACATGCATGGCTAATTAAAAGATTGGACTTCGATTAGTCTATATAAATCAACGGAAATGATGAAAGTAGGAAACCCTAATCACATGTACTTCATAAAATCATGAATACGCATGATATAGATGGCTAAATTAGGCAAAATAGATTCAAATGAAAGGTGAGAATGAGATCTACATGTTCACATTGTTTGATTAGGTTAAGCCCAAGAGAAACCTACCGATTTGGAAGAACAAAGGAAAGGCGCGATAAAACCCTAATCGCGAACACGTCACCGTCCTCGCCCTAATTCGCCCTCGATCGACCACGATTGCTTGCGCCACTTGTTGGAAAAGAAAAGGAGGTCTAGGGCTGCGAAAGTCCTCTATTTATAGAGCCTATAGGTCGTTCTAGGGATCGCATTGGACTCAAGAGTCCAAGGAGGGAAAAGCGCCTAAAATTTCGGTCCTTTGACCAAATATGCACCGCCGTCGCTGTCGGAAGGCTCTAGAGTCTAGGATTTCAGGGGCAAAATGATCTCTTAGGGTAGACCTATCAAATGGGCCTAGTTTGGGCTCGATTGGTTGAGAAATGGGCTCGAATTAGATCGTTTAAGGTTAACCCATTAAGAACAACGAATTTGACCATTAACTCCGTAATTCAGCCTAATTAAGATTTTATTAGGGGTTGGCCCAGCTGACAATATTGTTAAACACTCCGTTCTCTATAAGAATATAATTTTTCTAAATTTTTAAAAATTAGTCAAAACTTTGGCCTACGAGTGAAATTTAATTAATTTAATTTATTACTACTAAATTCAATTCATTGTAGAAAAATTTGATTGCATCTTAGAATATGAAAAAGCTTTTTATAGTGTTTGTAGAAAAATATATATTGATATAATTTGGCCACTTTCAAAAATAAAAAATATTCTTTAATTAAGAAAATCATTGAAGTTGTTAAATAACAAGGAAAATAGCTTTAATTTCAATACATATTTCAAAATTTTACTTTTATATTTTATTATTTAACCGGGGTGTTACATTGTCTATCTCAACTTCTAAAAGATCGCCTATCTTATGAAGCTTCACTTAGTCACAGGGATATCAGTTATCTACTCTTATTCTTCGACTATCCTAATGTAGCTATCTTTAAAGCTATTACCTATATATTTTCTTATTTATGATAGCTGTTGGATATACGTGGTTTTGATGATGTCTGAGTATGATTCATTATCATACTATTTAATTGATTAAACTATGCTCTAATGTGTATAATAATATTTTTGATGCTCCCAAGCTATGCTCATCATGAAAAGGCTCAAAAGACTCAAGACTCACGAGATATTCAAGCAAAGATTGAGAGAATTCAAGAAAGGGAAGTTGAGACCTGAAGAAAGGACCTTGGCAAACCAAACTGTATGGAATATGCTCCTAGAAGCTAAGACATTGACGTTGCATAGAAATTGAGGCAACTGACTGCACAGAAAAATAAGGCAGATGATAAAATTGTTGGTTTGCACAAAAATCAGGAAAAGGTTGGCAAAAGAAAGGGAAATCAAACTAACAGTAGAATTCAGAAGTGCAACTTCAAGAAGGCTGCATCGACCTCACCATGTTGATGCTCCGACCTCTTCAAGCCCTCAATACTGCCACATCGACCTCACGGGCGCACTGCATCGACGCACCAGAAGATTTCTAAGCCTTAACTGTTAAACCCTCACAGCTACCTCGACCTCAGAAAGAAGAAACTCCAAGCAGTTCTCTGATGCTCCGACCTTACAACGTTGCTGCTTCGACCTCAGGTCTTCATAGTAGGCAGAAAAGCCCAAACGAGCTTCAGCGGTGTCGACCTCAAGAAGCTGTAGTGTCAACCTCACCAGCTGCAGCAGCCATCCGTCTAAAGAAATCTCGAAGTGTAGTGTCGACGTGATACTCTCAGGAGGTCGACCTCAGACCCTCACAGAAAGTGTTATAAACGCTCCTCTTCATGGCTACCTCGACCTCGTCATGCGGAGCGTCGACCTCACTAGCTTCAAACCACTAGCAGACATGTCAACAGCATAAGAAGTGTCGACCTCACTCTATTAGAAGGTCGACCTCAGGGCTCTTCCAGAAAGCATTATAAATGTCCTTTTACAAAGTAGTGTCGACCTCACTATCTTAGCAGGTCGACCTCATGGTGCTTCCAGAAGCCGTTGAAGACAGGACTTTACAAAGCAATGTCGACATCACTATCAAAGCAGGTCAACCTCACTGAAGAAGAAAACCTCAAAGTACTCTAACAGATGTCTATTCGTAAACCATACTGAGAGTATTAATAGCTGGCGCAAACCTCCAAAAACACCTCTTTTTGAGATTTGGAAGAAGGTACCAAGGTCAGAGGTTCTGCCATCTCATAATAACAACTCAGAACATCTTCTTGGAGAAAGGTTGGTCTGCCACCAAATCTATGAAAGTCCTCTCTGCCAGCAGACTATCTTTTCTGTCCTATGCAAGGACTGTTCAGGTGGTCTGTCTTCAATTATGCACTGGACAAAGCTGTTCCCTCTACCACAAGACTTCAAATACATTCTACCTTCTGCCAGCCACCGTCCTATCCTAGGAAAGGGTTGAAAGGCCATCCAGCTCAAGTCAACTCCCTACAGAGCATCTGCCTCAAGCCAAGAGAAAATTTCGGAGGGAAAATTATCTCCCTTTGCACTGCTCCCTTATGATCGGTGGATTTGCTCAAGCTCTAAGAAGGTCAGAGTTCAAGAGTCCAGTTCAAATTTGAATCAGTCCTCTATAGATTTTCTTGGAGGGAAAGTTTCTACCTGGCTCTTCTATAAATACATAAAGCTTCTAATAGAGAAGTTGTTGCTGCTGTAGATGCCTCCCTAAGAAGAAGCCAACATCCCTTGAGCAATCAATAGAAAACTTGTGAGAAAGAAAGGAAGGGTGAGAGAGCAGCCCAGTATCTGGTCATCCCAGTCCAATGCTGTAAGAGAACAGGAGAGAAGAAGAAAAGAGAGAAGAAGGAGAAAAGAGTGAGCAGCCCTAAGCCTTCCACTGTGTGCTTCTGAGAGAAAGGAAAGGAAAAGAGCTTGAGAGAAAGGAAGGGAGCCTTCTCAGCAGAAACTCTAAGAGGCAAAGAAGAAGAAAGGAGTGTAGCCCTCCTTCAGCCGTGCCGAGTTTGCTAGTGCTTCATGACATTGATATGAAGCCATAGTTGCCTTCTCCATGCATTACTTCGTGCTTTCATTTTCATTTTACAATCAATTTAACAGTGTGTGTCTAGGGCTCCGCTTGAGATACTTGAAGTGTTTTTTGCTGCACTTGCAGCTTGTCTTCTTTGTTAGTGTGTGTGTGTGTATGCGTGTGTGGGGTTAACCCCCCCCCCCCCCCCGTGTGTGTGTGTGTGTGGAGGATTTCATCATCGTGTGTGGGTTGAGGACTTCGTCCTCGTGTGGAGAAAGCCTCACCGGATTTGGTGAGGGGTGGACGTAGATTGCGGGTTTGCAATCGAACCACCTTAAAAATACTTTGTGCAATGGGGTGTGCCTTGTGTGATTGATCCATTTCTCTTTTCCCCCATTCATAGAACGGCCAGCATAAAGGATTTGCACTTGTACTGATTCATTCGCACTGGCTTATGCATTTGTAGTTGTTTGTTCAACACTCACTCTAGCATCGTCTTCACTCATATAGCCAGTTCATTCATCCTGTCGGAGTCTGGTGAGATCCCTGCAATCCAGTGCAGCATATCTCCCATTGTTCTGAACCTGCTCTAAAGGAGTGTCAACCTCACTGTAGATGCCTAATTCCAGACATCCCGCAGATTTTGTCTAGCCACCATAGAAGTGATACTTCCTCTTGGTTGATTGAGAGTGCGGGGTCTTATCCTTGTTTAGGTAGGCTCCACCCTGTCCCTTCGCGGATCCAACTTCGCGGTAAGTTGGCAGGGGATTGCAGGGGGGCAGCGCCCCCCTGCCCGTGTGTTGGCTGCCCAGAACCCAGGGCGGCCAGACTGCTGGCCGCTCAGCCCATTCCAGGGCGGCCACACAGTTGGCCGCCCAGTCTTCAAGAAGGCCAATCCGATGGCCGCCCAGCACGGCCAGAGCGCTGGCCGCCCACACCCCAAGGCGGCCAGACTCTTAGCCGCCCAGTCCTCAAGAAGGCCAATCCGATGGCCGCCCATCTCCCCCAAGAAGGCCACTAACCTGGCCGCCCAGGTCCCCAAGAAGGCCATCGATCTGGCCGCCTTCTGTCAACCACCCGTCAACTCCACGATCTGCCCACTCCGGGCACGTCCTCCGAAACTACTCTCACTCGTGGGGTCAAGGCGCACGTACTCTCACACATCTTTACCTCCGGATGGGAGGTAAATGAATTGAATTCCACAACCGAATGCCTTCACGGGGGGGAGAGTTGGAGATTTTTTTTTTTCGGGGGGGGGAGGGGGTTGGAACATTTCGAGGGGAGGAGAGAGTTCGAGAGGTTCGACAGCTCGGAGAGCTCTTCTCACTTCCGTCTCTGCGAAGAGATTAATCCACGGGAGAGTCTAGTCTACCTCCGGAGGAGCTTCACCCATTTTTAAGGGCGGCCATCGACATGGCCGCCCACCCTCTTTGAAGGCCACATAGTTGGCCGCCCTCTGTTGGTCGACGGGCAAACCCCGTCCTTTCTTCCATGTTCCCTAGCTTGCTATGTTTTACTTCATTCCACTGCTTTGCATGCATAATAGACTTCTCTAAATCTCTGCTTAAAGAGGTTTTTCAATCCAAAACATAGGGAAGGTGGATGGTCGAAAGTCTCGGCCATCCCCCTTTCCGGCCCCCTTCCCGGTACGATCACCCCCATTTGCATGTTCTTCTTTTCGCTTTGAGCATATACTACACTATCACAGTCTAATTGGTTTGTTTTCTCTGTTTGCTGGTTAACTTGCAGGAACATCATCATCGACTCGCAGAGCTCCCGTTCTTGGCCGGCCGAGAGCGTGGATAGGAACCCACATTATCTCGTTTCTAAGGCATTCACGATCATCCTACTCCTATGAGGCTCAGGTATTAGCCTCTGGCAATCACACCTATTTCTATTTTCCTAACCTGTGCACTGTAGGTAGCAGAAGCATAGTTCGGAGGGAGGACGCACACGCCACACCATCGCGTTCACCTACACCTTTCGGCGCCTACACTCACCACTTGGGAGTGTCGACCTCAACAGCCTGTGCACTGTGCATTGCCGTTTCCATTTGAGTTATTCCTATTAGATCCGTTGTGCATTATGTCTAAGTGTCTCATTTTCTTTATAGGAGTGGTTTATGTTTTTATCAACCAAGAGCTTTAATTAGGCCAAAGTTTTTAGTAGGATCTATTCAACACCCCCTTCTAGATCCAGCAGCACCCTTGGGACCCAACAATTGGTATTAGAGCCAAGCTCTGTCATTGTCAGATCCAACAATCTGCAGAGAAAGATCCTGGTGCACTTGATTTAATAGCTCCATCCGTTAAACAAGTTTCAATGAATTCCCCACCCGTATTCGATGGTTCTGATTTTACCATTTGGCTGGGGAGAATGTATGGGTTTGTTAACTCCATTGATCCAAAGCTATGGAATCTCATATTTCATGGTCCTCACAAGCTGCCATCAGACACATCTAAATGGTCTACAGAACAAAGGACCAAAAATATTGATAACCTTGCTGCGTCCATGTTGAAAAAGAATGTAGTAGATATTGCCAAGGTCCCTTTTGTCTCTAGCTGCAGAAGTGCCAAGGAGATCCTGAACGGACTAGCTAGAATACATGAAGAGGGAAAAAGGCATGACTGCCTCATGGC
This sequence comes from Amorphophallus konjac, assembly GCA_022559845.1. Taxonomy (NCBI): domain Eukaryota; kingdom Viridiplantae; phylum Streptophyta; class Magnoliopsida; order Alismatales; family Araceae; genus Amorphophallus; species Amorphophallus konjac. Next base: position 313,100,628 of record CM040121.1, read on the forward strand.
TGACCGTCCAGAACAGTCTAGTGACCCATCTTCATCTCAGGTAAATTCTGATTCAGAGGATTTTACTTTTGAAGAACTTATGGATGCTTATGATGACCTAGCTAAACAATACAAAAAGATAAAATCTGAAAACAGAAAACTGAGAAAAGAAATCAAGAAAAGCTCTCATGATGAGAACTCCTTCTGCAATAACTGTTCTGCGTTTGCGGAGTTAAATGATACTCTTATGATTGACTTAGACTTGCATAAAGAAACCATTAGTTGCTTAAGAAATGAAAATGGAACCTTGCTAGCTGAAATTACTAGGTTGGAAGAGTGCGAATGACAACTTCAAAACCAACTTGAGTCTATGTCTAACCATCAAACAATGCTTGATGGGTTAATCCATGATGAGAGGGTGATTGAAGAGAATAAAAATTTGAAAGAGCAAAATGATCTGTTGCTTGAAAAACTAGTTGTTTTTTAAAAAGGGAAATTTGTTGCTAATGACAGCTCTGAGAAACTGAATGAACTTCAATTGGAAATTGAGAATTATAAAAGTGTGAACTCCATGCTTAATGAGCAATTAGCTGCGTGCGAGAAGGACCTCGCTGAATCTGAACTGCACATGTCTTCGTTGGAGAATGAAGTCAAGGATTTAAATGATTCTCTGTCAAAATTTGTGCAAGGCCAAGACTATCTGGATAGAATTTTGGGGACTAGAGTGAACTTTCAGAAAGAGGCTTTAGGCTACAACCCTATGAGTAAAAAGGGCTTTGAGAACAAATTGCTTACATCTTTTTTCTTTGGCTCACATGATGCCAGTACCTCTAGTGGTCCCACAAAATAGTCTAGTGGCCAGAAAAATCAAAAACAAGACAGAAATCAGAAAAGGAAAACACAAAAGCCAAAACAGAAAAATAAGTTTGCTTGTGTTGATATGCATGCTAGGAAATACAATGATAAACACCATGCCTCCCATAAAATGGATGTTCATTGTTTCTATTATGGTAAGCATGGACATATTGTGCATAACTATTTTATCCTGAAGAATGATGAATTGAGAGCATGTAAGAACAGTAAGAACAATGGAGAAGGTAAGGGAAAGGGTCAGCTTGACACTGGGAGGAAGCATGCTCAGCACACTTCCGTTCAAAAGCCCAGAAGTGGGCTGATGCGTCGACACAGTAATCAGGATAGGTCGATGCACCCTAAAGCCAGCGGAAGAACCCTTCCTCCTCACTACTCTCACTGTGGAAAAATTGGCCATACAGTCATGGACTGTTGGCATTTGAAGGGTAGAACCCACGTTCATGCCAAAAAGGGTAATTATAATGCTCATCCCTAAAAGCTCAATGCCCATGCACACAAGAAAAATGGGAATTATAATGTGTGCTACTTTTACTGCGGTAAGTATGGACATGTGTTTGATAATTGTCATTGGATGAAAAGTGATAAACTGAATGCAGCAAGGAAGAGAAACGTACATGTCAGAAATGCTACTAACCATCAAGGACCCAAGAAAACTTGGGTACTTAAAGATCCCAAATAATAATTTTAGGTGCAGGGTGCCTTAGAGTTAAGGATCAGCTGGAAATAAAAGCTCAAGGCACAGGTTTGTAAATAAAAATTTCAGTTCATACTAATTCTGCATGTTAGGTTATTTTGCTACTTGTTGCAGTTAAAGTCTTTCCTACTTTCAATAAATTCTGCACAGTTGTAAAACTCCTGGATAATATGTTGAAAAACCCCTCCTTGATTGATCATAAAAATATGTTATGATGAGAGGATGAACATAATGATGAGTTGCTTGCAAGTTTATGGCTTAGCTTGTTGCTACCTCCAGTTTGGCAGCCATATGAATTCCCTGCTCATCATGGTTAACCATTGGTTTTGATGATGTCTGTTATGGCTGCATACATTTCAACTCATCATTCATGTGGGCATATAATCTTTTGCATGATTGTCTTAACTTCCATGAGCATTGGACTAAGGGGGAGTTTGTAAATATGCACATCAGTTTAGTTTGCATATGTGAGTGTGCACTTGGAGGATCATCTTGTGGTATCTTGCACTCCATTGCATATCATGATAACGGACCCAACATTAGCTCCTTGCTCTATTGCGAAAATGTGCTGCACTCTCATGTCATGACCCGTTGGTATATAGAATGGTGACTTGTGGAAAGTTGATTAAGTCCAACTGGAAACTATCACTATGCGTGAGAGGATCCTCGGATCAAGTTCTCCGCCAAGTACCATGGGTCAATTGTTCATATAAGTCATAGGCTGCATACCCCCATAGTTACTCATTCAAATGGATTTTGAAGTTCACGCACAAGTTGAGGGGGAATCATCATGAAATTTCAATTGGCATGCTTGCATACTGTCCCGTCTAAAAGTTCATCATGTTGATATCTGAATTGATTGCATCTTCTTAGGGGGAGCTTGTTCTGAGCAAAATATGTTAAAATCTCCTTACTGTTGATCAGGTTGACCTTGGACCAACTCAGGTCGACACCATGGTTCATCCCTCTTGCAAACTACTTTCTGTCTGAGCTCAGGGTGTCGACACCATGAGGTGCCTATGTCGACACTCCTATACACCTGCTGGTCTACTTTACTTATTCCAGTCTGAGCTCAATGCACATCCTCAAGGGGAGAATTCACTGTCCTTTTCACTCTCTTCTAAATTGCATTCTCTCTTAAAATCAGCTCTTTGCATCATGCTGATGTGGTCTTCCTTGGAGCTGAAATCTGAATTTCTTTGATTTTCCTGAAAATCTGCCATCTACGTCCTCATGCTTGGGTGACTGTTTTCGGAATTCCCTGAATGCCTTGAACTCTTGGGAGTATCTCTATCTGTTGTTGTGTTCATTTATCAGAGTAAATCCTTAAGATAAATCTTTTTTTATGGAGTTCTGATGTTCTGCCCTCAACATGAGAGCTATTGGTTTAAGGTTAATGGGTACATGAGTTTTGAACTTAATTTTTCATGAAAGTGGTTGTATTCAATTTTAATAGACCTAAACTAGTTTTTTTTTCATGTTTTGACATGTTATGCCTTCTTAAATCTGAAAGTTTATCTTTAGTACAAAAGGCATCCTTGATTGTGGAACTTCATTGTGGTATTATTTTTAAACATTTGTCAAAAATCTATTTTCAAAAGGGGGCTACACTTAATGAAAGCAATGAACTTCAGTCATGCTGAGTAATTGGGGATATTGGTGTATGATAAACGTATACCCTTATGAAGAAAGGTGTGTCCTGAGTTAAGTGCTCTTAGGCAGAGCAATGGCAATTATTTCACCGAGAAATCGAGTCCCTTCATCAATGAAGTGGAGTGGACAAGGTCATGAAGTGCCATGCTACCTCTGTTCTAAATTGAAGCAAAAATGGTAAGCTACACTGAGTAACTGGGGGTGATGGCGTCTAATCAACGTGCACTCTCACGTCAAAAGCTGCATGCTTCCCTTGACTGCTCATAAAAGCAATAATAGTTGGTATCCAACAATGCTTTCAAAAGAAAAATCTGAATTTATAGTGCTCATGGATAAAATCAGAAACGTCTAGGTGTTTAACCTCAATACCTTTTGTAGTTACTCTCAAAGGAGTTAATGGAATTGAATGAGTAAGGTAAGAAGAGGTTAACCTGATTTTAGTATGAAATTCTAGTTCACCTCTATTAATGATTGAATGCAGATATTTTCATATGCTTATTTTTGAGAAACTCAGAATTCATCAGTTTTAAACCAATCTATTTATAAGGGCTTCGTCATTGAAATTGTATAACTGAAGATTCTAAAAAATCTGTGACACTACATTTATGAACTTGGCTTCAGACTGAAGATCTCCCATCTTAAAATGTCATGAATATGATCCTTGTGTCCAGATTTCTTGTTGATCCATGCTCCTAACAATTGGTATCAATGTCTAAGTAATATAGGTTTCAGTTTCTCATGTATTTGGATGGTTGGCATTTTTTGTTTTTCCATGCATTGCATAGAAAACATTAAAAATATGAAAATTAGATAACCTAAAAATCTTAATACCATGAAAACTAAATCAGTTCTGTGGCTGTACCACTGCTCTCTGATTGCATCTTCCTGCTATGTTCCAATATCTTGCATATATATGTCTCTAATGATTCGGTCTGTATTGCTTTGCTGTGACTCCATGGCATCCAATGCCATCTTGTGTGAACTGCTTCTACAATACCAAGGGACCCAACAATATGCTCCAGCTTTTGGCTGCCCTTGATATGGTTTGCTGAGTGGAACTCATTTCTAATCTCTTGATCTCATGCGATACCATGTGCTTATACTCTGATTCTTGTATTGGCTTTAATCTAAGCCCTCTTTGCTGATGGCAAAGGGGGAGAGATGTCTTGATGAGTCATCATCTGTTTCATGATTCCATTATTTAGGTTACTCAGAATGTCCGCATAGTTGTCATCATCAAAAAGGAGGAGAATGTTGGATATATGTGATTTTGACGATGTCTGAGTATGATTCATTATCATACTATTTAATTGATTAAACTATGCTCTAATGTGCATAATAATGTTTTTGATGCTTCCAAGCTTTGCTCATCATGAAAAAGCTCAAAAGACTCAAGACTCACGAGATATTCAAGCAAAGATTGAGAGAAATCAAGAAAGGGAAATTGAGACATGAAGAAAGGACCTTGGCAGACCAAATTGTATGGAATATGCTCCAAGAAGCTAAGACATTGTTGTGGCATAGAAATCGAGGCAACTGACTGCACAGAAAAATAAGGCAAATGATAAAAGTATTGGTTTGCATAGAAATCAAGAAAAGGTTGGCAAAAGAAATGGAAATCAAACTAACAGTAGAATTCAGAAGTGCAGCTTCAAGAAGGCTTCATCGACCTCACCATGTTGATGCTCCGACCTCTTCAAGCCTTCAATACTGCCGCATCGACCATACGGGTGCACTACATCGATGCACCAGAAGATTTCCAAGCCATATCTGTTAAACCCTCACAGCTGCCTCAACCTCAGAAAGAAGAAACTCCAAGCAGTTTTCTGATGCTCTGACCTTACAACGTTGCTGCTTCGACCTCAAGTCTTCACAGTAGGTAGAAAAGCCCAAACGAGCTTCAGCGGTGTCGGCCTCACGAAGCTGTAGTGTCTACCTCACCAACTGCAGCAGCCATCCATCTAAAGAAATCCCTAAGGGTAGTGTCAACCTGATACTCTCCGGAGGTCGACCTCAGACCCTCACAGAAAGCGTTATAAACGCTCCTCTTCATGACTACCTTGACCTCGTCATGCGGAGCGTCGACCTCACTAGCTTCAAACCACTAGCAGACATGTCAACAGCATAAGAAGTGTCGACCTCTGTAATGCCTTGGATCCTTGTAGGTTTCGCTGGATCTTTATTGGATCTTTCGGATCTGTTTCGGTGAGTTTCAGTTCGCTTTTGTGGCTTCCGAGTTGAGCTTTACGAGCCGTGTGGATTTTTCTCTCGTACTAGTTACGGAACCCTACGGTGAGTTTATTTGTCAGTTCATCGACTCGTGAATACTGCAACGACGATGTACTCTCCGAGCCGGTCGTTTCGACTATTTTTGCGTATTTTTTGGAGATAGGGACTAAAATCGGATTTTTTGGAAATTAGGAAAATTCCTAATTTCTTTTCCTATTTATTTTCCTTCCTCTCTCTTCCCTTCTCATTTCGCCGCCGCCGTCTCTCTCTCCCGTTTTCTCTCCTCTCGAGCTTCCTCGGCTCCGGCTGCAGACGGAGGACCTAGGAGCGAGTGTTGGGGATGCTATGGAGCTGACTAGGTGCGCGACGGGGCGAGGATGGAGTGGTTTTGGCGCGATCCCGAACGGTGGATTCAAAGTCGGTTTTGAGCTCGTGACGCGGTTTTCGGGGCGGTTTACTCCCTTCGAGGCACGGTTTCTTCGGTGGAGGTAGGGAGACGGATCGCCACTTCCTCCTGCACGTTTTCCCTGCTTCTGTGCGTTGTTTGGTGCTCGATCGGGGGAGATCGGGCCGGTTTAGTGAAAACCGTAGTTTTTGGGGTTTTCAGGGTTCGCTGGAAAACGGCAACCATTCGTGGTGTGGTTAGTGTCAAACTGACCGTTATGATGTCTGGATCCCATTCACGTAAGTTTCATGTCGATCGGTGGTCATTTGAGGCCGGTAGGAGTCCGGGAACCTCGGTGACTCGTTTAGGGTCGATTTGTTCAAATCGCCATGATCTTGCGTTTTAGCGCGTGCATGTGGGCTTTTTAGCCTCCCGATGTTATTTTTCATCGTCTAGCTTTGTTTCCCCTGCGCTTCGGCGTGAATGGGGCGTGGAACGGGCAGATTTGGCGTTTCCACTGTTTTCCCGCCGTGACCGGTGTAGCAGTCGTTCCAGGGACCGTCACAGTCCCTGACGGCCCTACGACAGACCGTCACAGCGCCTGGGCGTTTTTAAATTGTTCGTGGCTGAGTGAGCATGACGGTCATGTCCCTGACCGTTACACTCCCCTGACGCGTCCCGGCTGGTGCGTCACAGCCATTGTACCTTTTGTGTTGTGTTTGAGGCGGTTGCTCTGACGGCGCTCCCCCAGTGCGTTAGAGTGGTTTAACGCGCCTGCCCCAGGCCGTTACACTCTGTTTGACCGCGTTTGACTACTTGAGTCTGTTCCTCTGACGCGCCTGCCCTGGTGCGTCAGGCTTGTGTAACGCGCCTGTCCCAGGCCGTTACACTCCATTTGATTGAGCTGGGCGGCTGTGTCTGTTGGTTCTAACGGCCCTGCCCCCGTGCGTCACAGTGTTGGCGTCCGCCGTGGACCGTTACGTGCTGTATGTCTAAGGTTTCAGACTTGGGTCTGTTGACCCTGACGCGTCTGTTCCCATGCGTTAGGTTGGCGTAACGCGCCTGTTGTCGTGCGTTAGGCCGCTGTAACACGCCTGCCCTGGCGCGTTACGCTGTTCACGTTTTGGTTTCGAGCGTGTTGACCCTGACGGCCCCAGGCGGACGCGTCAGAGCTGTGTAACGCACCTGGGTTAGGCCGTTACATGCCCTGTGCGTTTTAGGCGTTGGTTAGGGCAGTGTCTGTTCCGGCTCCCCCTGCGACCGTCACGTTTCTGTAGCGCGTCTGTTCTAGACCGCCACAGTCTTGTTCCTCTAGAGTGTAACGGCCTAGCATTAGACCGTCACGTTCGAGTAACGGTCTAGGGGTGGTGCGTTACAGTCTTTGAGTTCTGATTTCCGTTGTTTCGATTTCTGATTGTCTTGGCTTGTCCTTGTAGCCTGCCCACTTTCCCGTGGATGTCTCTGGACGTTCTATGAGGGCTAAGACTGCGTTATAAGGTAGCCAGGAGTCTTCTTGCTTAAGGTAGGATCATTTTCCTACTGTTGAGTCGTCTTTGTTGGGTTCCGGTCAACCTGGGGTGACCCAGTGGTTGACTAGTGACCTTGTGTGGGTGTCTCAGTGGTTTTGTCCAGTCTGAGACACTAGTTCTAGATGATATCGTCTTACCTTGGTTTGTGTGTCCAGGCGTGTCTGAGGGTCCTCGGTGTTCCCTCAGGTCTCCGTGAGTCGTTCTTCTGCGGAGCATCGTTTCCCGTGGCTTAGGATTAGATCGATTGGCGGCTTGTTCCGCTGTCTGTGACGATCTCGCCTTTCAGTCATCCGACTCAATGATCGTTACGTGGTAGGTCTAGTTGCCTTGCCCTGAGTCTGTCGGCAGTGGCTGTGCTGCCATTGGTGCTTCGAAGTACGTGTCGTGGGGCATTCTTGCCTGCTTGTACTGCAGCACTTGTATTTTGAGTCTCTATGTCAAGTGAGCCTCCGTTTGTTGTTGCCCTAAGGCCTTTGAGTTGCCGACCCACCCAGGGATGGCGGAGGGGTGTTCCCGAGATACGGTTTGTAAGCTAGTTCCGTGGGCTCCCAGCCAACGGTAGTGTCCTACCGAGGGAGAAAACTAGCTGGAGTACCTGGCTTAGGCTAGAGCCAGTGTGTGCACACGTGGTCAGGGGCTTTGGACTTACGTCGACGGGCGTGACCCTGACTGGTTACTTGATGCTGTTGTTCCTGTTTGGCTCAGCGTGTGTCTGCGACTCTGTCGTGGTTTCAGCGGTACCGTAGGCGAGACACTTGTGGCACAGCATAAGACGTCAGTGGACGCAGCTGGCTGTTCTTTTTGTGAGGGGGTGCTTCCGTCATGTGACGCGTGACTCCCGGCGTTGCTTGTGCGTCGTGACCTTCCCGAGTTAGCCTTTCGGTGACCCTACTCGAGGTCAGTGTGACGTTGCGTACACGACGTTCTAAGTCGTGTGTGCCATCGTGTCTATTGTGTCTGTCTTTTGTCCATCCGTGCAGGTCTTCGTCTTAGGCCTGGCATCGTGTCGGCAGATCAGTAACTCCTGACTTTGTCAGATCAGAGTCGCCCTTCTGTTGCTGTTTGGAGTAGCTTAGGGAGCCGAATTCCTCTCGGTGGCCGTGTTCCAAGTTTTACGGCCTCGCTTCTCCCTTTTCTTTTAGCTTCCCTTGCTCTTAGCTTGTTCCCTACTCCTGTTGTTCCTGTTCTTTTTACAGCTTTGTAGTGTAGTTTTCCTGCTTTACTACACCTGTTATTTTCGTTGTTGTTGTTCCGTGTTACTGTGTGTTTTTCAGTGGGGATCCGCGTGACCCCTACTGAGCCAGTGACACGAGGCTCACCCCTGCTTTTCAGGTGGGGTGACGTCGTTTGTTCTGCTTCCGTGTGGTTCCTGGTGCGCGTGCTCGTAGCGTGTCGTTGTGGCCAGCTGGTACCTGCATCGGGCTTCCCCCGACTTCTCGGTACGTCTTTTCTTTTCTGTCGACTGTACTTGCTAGACTTGCTATCTTTAGCATTGGACTTGACTCTGGTGTATAATTGTTAAAATGAAATTGTTAATCAAAAAGTAATTTTATTTCTGCTACTTTAGCAAACTAATCTGGAGGGGGGGATTTCTGTAGCCCACCCAAAGAGCAGCCCAACAAGACCCAACAGGGTCCAACGAGGCAAGCTCACCCGAGTGATAGCCCACGGGGCCCACTCAGGAAAGAAAAGCCCAATGAACAAACACTCGAGGAACCAACTCTCCCCGGCGGTCCCTAGGCTCGGAGGGCCCGAGTGATGGTCAGGTCACAAGGTGGGTCCGGTCCAAGCCGTTTCCCCGCCCGGGAAAGACAGGCGTTAGCCGACCTACCCGACCCTTCTTTCACCGAGCTATGCTCATCGCCCGGACAAGGCTGGCGTTTCAGGACCTCGGCCAGACCAGACATTATCCGTTCATGCTGCCGTTAAGAGTCCCCAACGGACAGGGGAATCAAGAAGCCGCCGGACTTCAAGGCGATAACGCTCCCACGATAAAGGCCATGAAAGCCCACGTTGAGTACGTAACTCCCGCCGGAGACCCCTCAGCTCACAGGACTCCTGACGACGGCATACTATTTAAACCAGGGCTACCCTCCGGTGGAAGGTAAGAAGGAAAAAGGGAGCCATTAAGGCACTCACACTCAAAACTCCTGAGCAATCCGCTTCACCCCTTTGGTGGAGAGGAATCTCGCGCACCTGCTTTTCTCCTCCCCATCATTGCTTCCACCGCAGCTCTACTGACTTAGCCATCGGAGGGTTTTGCCCCAGGGAAACCCCCTGGGCCCTCTGATACGTTTCCTTTTCTTGCAGTTCATCTTCTGGTGATCCACAGCCCGCTCAGGACTCAGCGCGAGATTTCGCCTCTTCATCTGGCGCCGTCTGTGGGAAACGCACGAAGAGCCAAGATGGTGAGAAGAAGCTCAGGGAGGAGATCCGCCATCGAGAAGGGTAAGGCCATGGTGGCGGCAGGAGATGGCCCCTCTAGGGCCTCACAGAACCCTCCCTCCAACGCCAGCGTCCCCACCAATGGGCCGCCGCCCCCCCCCCCCGACGGCGACAGGGGTACCCCCCAACGGTGGCGACGAGGTCTTCCAGGCCCTCAATAAGAAGCTTGACGTCCTCTTGGAGCTCATGAGGGCCCAGGCGGCAAGGGATGCCAGGTCTCGCGCCCCGTCCGGGAGCCCCCCCCGTCGAAGTGCGTCCCAGCATACCGCTGGGGGCCGCTTCACCCTCCGCGGTCAACAGCTCATCCACAACAACGCGGGAGGACCCTCGCAAGCTCCGCCCCCGGAGCAAGAGGCTTCCTCCACGCCCAGAAAAGGGAAACTGGGGGCGAGGCCTCCACGCCCGAGCGCCGGCGGTCCTGAGGATCGCCACGACGCTCCCCCCAGTCCCACGGCGCGACCGCAGCCGGAACTATCCCTCCGGCTGAGGGATTTCGAAAGACGTTTTGCAGAGCAAGAGCGCGCCCTCCGCGCCCTGCAGAAGACCTCTCTCCCGGAGGATGAGGAGAAATCCCCTTTCTCCGAATGCATCTTGAAGGCAGAGGTGTCTCCCAGAACCTCCATTCCGACCTTCAAGCTCTATGATGGCCAGGGCGACCCAGCCGACCACTACGACAGCTTCGATGCCCTGGTGACTCTGCATGGAACACCGGATCCTATTAAATGCCGAGCCTTTGCGGCCACCCTGGTCCAAGGCGCTCAGGCATGGTTCCGGGCCCTCGCCCCTGGGTCCATCCGGGACTTCAGGCAATTCGGGCGAGTCTTCAAGGAGAGCTTCGCCGGAAGCGCCCCCCCAAGGTCAGTAGCGGGGCTCCTGGCCCTGAAACAGGCACAAGGGGAAAGGCTCCGGACTTATGTCCACCGATTTAAATCGGAAGCCCTCAGAATTCCCCGCCTAGATGTGGCCTCGGCCACGACCGCTCTGACCAGGGGCACCCGGGACGAGAATCTCCGCCGCGAACTGGTCCTCCACCCTCCCTCGACCCTTGCCGAGCTAGTGACTCTGGCACTGCGCCACGCCGAGTGCGAAGAAGTACTCAGCACCTGCCGAGACACAACTGGCTTGGGTCGGGAGGGGGACAAGAAGCGGGCCTCCGAGCCAAACCCTGGATCGGGCAAGAAGCGCGATCGGGAAGGAGAACGCAAACGGAAGTATGAGCGGTACACCCCGTTGACCACGCCAGTCTACGAGATCTATGAAGACATCAAAGACTCGGGACTCCTCCGCCAGCCCGAACCAATGAGATCGAAGAACCGCAAGCGCGACAGGCATTGCCTGTTCCACGGCGACCACGGGCACCATACCGGCGACTGTCACCAGCTCCAGGACGAGATCGAACGTCTCATCCGTCAGGGGCACCTGGCCCGGTTTGCAGCTGGGCGCAAAGAAGACCGAGACGCCGCCGAGGAGATCGACAACGCCCCCCGAGGGGTCCACATCAACGTCATCTCCGGAGGAACGGCATCGGGCGGCGACACCAGCCGAGGAAGGAAGCGTCATGCCGAGCGGGCCAGCCGGGTCTCAGAGCCCTCAGGGGGCCCGCCGAGGGAGCCCCAGGTCATAGTCTTCTCCGACCAAGACCTGGAAGGGCTAAGCACCCCGCATGATGATGCCCTCGTTATCTCGGCAACAATAAACCATTGTAACGTAGATAGAATTCTGGTTGACAATGGGAGCGCCCCCGATGTATTATCTTATGACTGTTTCCTCAAGATGGGGGAAGACCCATCCAAACTCCGCCCGATCCGAACACCCCTTTGCGGGTTTAACGGCCTGGCCACCTACCCCGAGGGAGCCCTAAGCCTGCCGGTCACCATCGGCACCCCACCCAAAACCGTTACGGTCATGGTGGACTTCATAGTGATCAAGGGTATGATAGCGTACAACGCCATTTTCGGCCGGAAAATTCTCAGCCGAATAAAGGCCGTACCATCTACCTATCACCAGAAAATGAAGTTTCCCACCAAAAATGGGTTGGGGGAAGTCCGAGGTAACCAGGCCACGGCTAGAAGGTGCTACAACATCTCGGTGGAAGCCTCAAGGCCGGACGGGGGGATAAGGGCCCCAAGGGAATCGAAGGGAAGACCGTAACCGTCGAGCCCGGTGGCGAATTGCTAACGGTATTCCTAAACGATGACCCGGCCCTCGGAGTAAGGATCGGAGCCGACCTACCACCCCAGGAACAGCAGCAATACAAGAAATTTCTTTCTGAGTACGTCCAGGCCTTTGCTTGGTCCGATGATCAACTCCCTGGCATACCAGAAAAGACCGTGATGCACAAGCTGAGCCTCGACCCCACCGTCAGGCCCGTACAGCAACGGAGAAGGAAGCACGCACCCGAGAAGCAGGCGGTCATCAAGGCGCAGGTCACCAAGGGACAAGAGACAGGCCTCTTTAGACCAGTCCTGTACCCTACGTGGCTAGCCAATGTCGTCCTGGTGCCAAAAACCACAGGCAAGTGGCGAATGTGCGTGGACTTCACCGATCTGAATAAGGCTACCCCCAAGGACTGCTATCCGCTACCGAGCATCGACCAATTGGTTGACTCAACCTCGGCAACGAGATACTCAGTTTCCTGGATGCCTATTCGGGTTATCACCAGATCAGAATGAATCCAGAAGACATCGAGAAGACCGCCTTCATCACCGACTGCGGCGTGTACTGCTACACTCGGATGCCCTTCGGGTTAAAAAACGCCAGAGCCACATATCAGCGACTGGTAAATCACATGTTCGAGGGACAGCTAGGTCGGAACGTCGAGGCTTACATTGACGACATGCTCGTCAAGACCCCCAAGGCCCAAGACCACTTCACCGATCTCGCCGAAACCTTCAGCACCCTCCTGAAGTACAACATGAAGCTCAACCCCGCCAAGTGCGCCTTTGGAGTAAAATCCGGGAAGTTCCTGGGTTTCCTGGTCACTCAGCGCGGGATCGAAGCCAACTCCGATAAAGTCCAGGCCATCCTGGACATGCGCCCGCCCACGTGCATTAAAGACGTCCAGCGTCTGACAGGGCGTGTCGCCGCTCTCAGCCGTTTCCTGTCCCGTGCGGCCGAACGATGCTTGCCCTTCTTCAAACTGATGAGGGGACCCAAGCTAGCATCCGCTACGTTCGCATGGGATGAGGAGTGCCAGACAGCATTCGCCGAGCTTAAGGAGCTCCTGGCTTCGCCACCGGTGCTCTCCAAGCCCGTCCCCGGCGAAGTCTTGCTGCTCTACCTCTCGACGACGCCATCCACGGTCAGCTCGGTCCTAGTCAGAAATGACTCGGGGATCGAAAGACCGGTTTACTACACCAGCAAGGTGCTCAATGAGGCCGAACGGAGGTACCCCGCAACCGAGAAACTCGTGCTAGCGTTGGTCACCTCCGCGAGGCGTCTCCGCCCCTACTTCCAGGGGCACCCCATCACCGTGCTAACCGGTGAGCCGTTGAAGAAGATTCTGGCCCACCCCGAGGCCTCAGGGCAACTCGTCAAATGGGCCATTATGCTCGGGGCCTATGACATCTCGTACCGGCCGCGATCAGCAATCAAAGGCCAAGCGCTCGCCGACTTCATTGCCGAAAGCACCGTCCCCGCCGAGGACAGGCCTCCGACCACGACCGGGCCAACCTGGGAACTGTTCGTCGATGGATCGTCCAATTCGGCAGGCAGCGGTGCGGGGATACTCCTGAGGTCCCCCGAAGGGATAGAGCTACAGTATGCCTTGAAATTCAACTTTCAGGCATCCAACAACGCTTCTGAGTACGAGGCCCTTATCTCGGGAGCGCGCATGGCCCGACGGTTGGGGGTCGAGCGAGTCAGGATCCACACCGACTCTCAACTAGTCGCAGGTCAGGTCAACGGCGAGTATGAAGCTCGGGAGGCACCCATGATCAAATACCTTCAGTTGGTCTGGAGCCTGGCCCAACAGTTCGAGGAATTTGGGGTAGTCCGGATAGCTCGGGAGCAAAACTCTCGGGCGGACGCCCTCTCTCGATTGGCCTCCTCCCTAGACCCGGAAGGTACATGGTCGGTCCTCCTAGAAGAGCTAGAGCGCCCGAGCATTGACACGGAGCTCCTCGTTGTTGACTCGGCCACTCCAAGTGACTGGCGCTCCCCCTACCTGTCCTGGCTACAAGACTCCCAAGGGCCCTCCGACCCTCAAGAAGCCCGCCGAATGAAGTATCAAGCTCGGCGCTTCGTCGTCTTCGACAACACTCTCTACCGAAGATCGTTCTCCGGTCCCCTCCTGAAGTGCCTCGGTCCCGACGAGGCAAGCCGAGCCATCCAAGAGATTCATGAAGGTTTGTGCGGAGCGCACTCAGGGGCAAGGTCGCTGGCCAGAATCCTGTTACGACAGGGGTACTGGTGGCCCACCCTGCAGCGCGACTGCTCGGCCTATGTTCAACAGTGCGACCGATGCCAGCGGTTCGACCACTTGGTCCATCAGCCGGCTACGGAACTTGTCACCCTAGCCGAGCCTTACCCTTTCGCTCGGTGGGGAATCGATATCCTTGGGCCCTTCCCAACGGCCCAGTCCCAGAAGAAGTTCATCATCGTCGCCATCGACTACTTCACCAAGTGGATCGGGGCCGAAGCTACGGTGAGGATCACCGAGACAGTCGTTTGGGGCTTTGTTTGGAAATCGATCATTTGTCGCTTTGGCATCCCCCGAGTGATAGTAAGCGATGACGGTCGGCAATTCGACTCTCGGTACTTCCGAGATAGATGCGCCGACCTAAATATCCGCAACCACTTCACTTCGGTCGCCCACCCTCAGGCCAACGGGCTGGTTGAAAATGCCAACAATACTATCTTGAAAGGCATAAAAACCAGACTCGGCAAGGCTAAGGGTAGCTGGCTCGAGGAACTGCCTAGCGTATTATGGTCGCACCGAACAACCCCCAGGACGGCAACCGGTGAAAGCCCTTTTCAGTTGGTATATGGCACCGAAGCCGTCGTTCCATTGGAGATCGCCAATCCGTCTCTCCGAGTGACCAGCTTCTCACTCGAGGCAAACGGGCAAAAATTGCTCGAGAACCTCGACCTAGCAGACGAACTCCGAGAGATCGCGAACGTCCGGGCAACGGAGTACCAGCGCCGCCTCACTCGATACTACAACGCCAAGGTCCGAGACAGACGTTTCCAACCAGGGGACTTCGTCCTCAGGAAGGCCGAAGCCTCTCGACCACTAGAGGCGGCGGGCAAGCTATCCCCCAACTGGGAAGGCCCCTACCGAGTGGTCGAGACGCTCGGGAAAGGTGCGTACAGGTTAGCAACAATGGAAGGGGAACCTATTCCTCGGACATGGAACGCAGCCGCACTACACAGATTCTACTTTTGAAATTGTACAGCAAAATGGACGGAATAAATCCCTGTTCTTTTCATTCCAAACCATTGGTACATCAGGTAGGCAAATGCCAGTACATCACATAGCAAAAACAAAACAAAAAATCCGTCTAACATCGCTTCAAAGGGTCATCGCCCGACTGACTCGGTCTTGATCTCCTCGTGTCTAGCCACTGACTCTGCCTCGTGCGGAAACTGGCTCGGACAAAAGGTGGTCGAGCCAGTTGGCTCGGATGGCCCGTGATAAAGGTGACAGAGGGACTTCAGGAGGAAGGCCACCTTTAAATATTGAGGAAGGCTACCTCCCAAGTTGGCAACAACCAGGAAAAAGGAGCGCCGTGATGGCCTCCCCTCTTCCAATCTGCCAACTCCTTGGAAGGAAGGAGAGAGCAAGCAGCCCCCGAAGAGTGAAAGAAATAAAGAGCAGAAGAGGGAGAAAGAGGTTGCAGACGGAGGAAGGCCTCGGTGAGGAGGGAGCTTGATACGCCTCCTCCCCTCACACGGAGGGAAGTGACGGCAGACTCCCCTGATGCCCCCATCCGTCCTCCGCCTCGGCGTCCACCCGGAAGCCTCGCCGGAGCTAAGGAGAGGCCAACGGCGTGCTTCCGCACGCCGAAGTCCTCCCCAGATCTGCGTGGCGACCGTCGGACCCGTCTCGTGTACGCGCGGCGACCGTGGGATCCGTTCAACATTACAAGACAGCGGGAGCCCGCCGCTCCCCATCGTCGGTGGCATCGCCCTCCGAAGGATCCTCCATGCTCCGAATGCAAAGGCACAACGCAGAGTGAAAAGGAAGGAGCGAGTCAAAATTGTTAGAGAAAATCCCAAGCAGTGGAGAGGAAAGGGCGCCTTTCGGTCCTTCTTATAGGCCAAAGGAGGCTACACGCCTTAAATGACTCCCCCTCGGAAACACGCCAAAAGATTTCTCCCCTGAACAGTCACCTCCAACTCCTCGTTTCCCGCCCTAGCGGGATTCACGAAGCGGCCTGACATTCAAAGCATGAGGTAACGGAAGGACGCCCCGTCAGAAGCCTACCAAAACAGCGTGTGAAAACCATGCAGGACATATCGGCACCTCCCAACTACTCAAGATCCGCCACCAAAATCACGGCAAGGATAGTACTCAAACAGAGCAAGTCATTTATTATCACACCAAAAGGAAACCCTCTTAAAAGAGGAAAGAGAGACAAAAAGGGAAAGAGGCAAAATACATCAGGCCTCGGGCCCACTTTGACGTTCAAGACCGGCGGAAGGAGACGCGTCACTCCCGGCGCCTTCGGTGACGGCCGGCTCGGACACTGACCTAGCCTGTGCGAGAACTGTCCCGGTCGCGAGCCCTCCCGAGACGCCCGGAGCCGGTGACCCCGACGGAGGCGACCCCTCCGAACCTTCCCCAACCGACGAAGAAGAGCTGGAAACCGACTCATCCGAGTCATAACACTGGCCAAAGGGGAACTCGATCGCGGAGTTTTGTTCATTGGCGCAGTCTACCGCCCGGCGATAGCCCTACTTGAACCCCTTTCGAGCACCCCGGCGTAGTGCTACCTCGTAATAGGGTAGGGCGGCTTCCACCAGGTCGGCCGAGTAAGCATCCGAGCTCCTATAACGCTCGATTGCCTCCGCCTCGATCTGCCCCGCCCTTCCGATGAGCTCGACCCGAGCCCGCTCCGCCTCGACCGCACGCTCCTCTGCCCGGGCCCGGTCCACCTCAGCCTCAGCTCGGAGACGCTCCGCCATCTCCGCCCGATCTAGCAGCTCGGCACGTTCAAGCTCCCAGCGATTGTCTAGCTCGAGGTGACACAAACGCTCCTCCACCAGGGATCGGCTTGCCCTCTCAAGAGACTCTCGGGTCTTGGCGAGCTGTTCGGTCAGCACCCCGACTTCCAGTCGTCTCGCCCGCGCCACCTCCCGGAACGCGGAGAACTCCTGCCGGAGCCCCTCATGCTCCCCCTTGAGTCGGGCCAGTTTCCTCTCGCATCCCCCAAGGGTCCAGGCAAGGTTCGACCGCTCCGCCTCCGTCCGTGCGTGCGCCTCCGCCATCAAAGCCGCTGACCGAGCTATGACCAGGCCGCCCTCCATCAGAACATCAAGGAGCCCGGGGGGTATTGCACCTTTCTCCCCCCTTCGTCCTTGCGGCAATCGACCGGCAGACCTGATACAGGTCGCCCGTAATGCCGATCCTTTCCAAGGGCTCCGGCAGAGGGGACCGCTCCGCCCGGGGCACCCCGCCAAAAGGCTCTGCTCGAGCAACGGGACCGGCCGCCTAGCGCGCCACGGTCGGTTGGGGTTGCGACACCTCCCCGGGCGAACCCCCAACCTCGACCGGTGCCGCGGGACCGACCGCACCGAGAGCTCCAAGCACCTGGGGCTGCAACGCCCTAGCGGGCGAACCCCCAGCCCTGCCTGTCTCGGCCCGCACCTCGCCGGCCGGGACGTCACCGCCTCCGGCCGACCCCCGGACCTCAGCGTCAGCTACTTCAGCATTGGCCCCCTCTACCCCCGTGGGGGGGAGAGCCGGCCTATCGCCGCCCTCTGAAGGGCCCCCGGTCTCCTCGGCCCCCTCTCGCCTGGCAAGTGGGGGAGCTGGCCCCGAGGGGTCGGCCCCATCTTGCCCCCGAGAGGGGAGCGCCGCCGAGCCGGAGTCGCCCCCGGCGGTAGGGGGGAGACCTACCTTCTTGGCCTGTTTCTTGGCCTTCGCGGCCTCCCGCAACTTTCCCACCATGGGATCCTTGCGCTTCGTACCAGCTGGCAGTGAAGACCCCCCAGGGGCCACCCCCTTGCCCATATCCCGGGCTTGGGCGTGACCCGCAGGAGCCTCTGGTTCGTCGGTCGCCGAGTCATCTTCTCCCAGATCGATGACCTCAGCAATTTCCTCCAGAGGTTCCCGCCTCACGTCTGCAACAAAGAAAGAAGACCCAGTCAGGAGAAGAAAAGTAACTACCACCCCAGGAGAAGAACCTCGAGAGCGGTACCTGTCGACGTCAACCGCGTAAGCAAACACCGTTCGATGTTCTCCGGCGTCACCAGCTCCTCGGTCGATTGGCGGTTATCCAGCAGACGGGCGGCCTGCCGCTCCACGTGGGGAGGGAACTCCTCCTGGCGAGGAGGAAGATTCGGGTGAAAGTTGGGCGAGACCAGGCATCTCCAAAACTCATCCGTCGCCTCCGCCTTCACCCAGAAGAATTGGGTCTTCCACCCCTTGTGCGAGGAATCCTTCGCAGCGAGGGAGATGCAACTCTTGTTCCTCCTCGCCTGGATGAAGTAGAAGCCCTTCCCCGCTGATGGGTGCGCCTTCAACTCGAAAAAATATTGAAAGAAGTCCAAGGAAGGGAAAATGTCGTGCTGACGACAGAGAATCCGAAAGGCAGAGAGGAGGAGATACGAGTTGGCCACCAACTGAATAGGTGCCAACCGGAAAAACTCGAGAAGCTGGAGTACAAGGGGCTCGAAGGGGAGGCGGAACCCGCTCTTCCAAGCCAGAAGGAAAGTGCAAATGTGCCCCGTACGGCTGTCCAGACTCGTCTCATACGGGGCGACGGCAGCGAAGCTATACTTGAGAGGCAAGCGAAAGCGATGCTCCAACTTCCTCACCTCGGCCTCCCCCAACTCACTGCAGTTGGGGACGGGCTCCCGCCTCACCTGCCCGATTTCCAAAGGCAGACCAGCCTTCGAGCCGGAAGATGATCCCTCGCACGGACTCGAAGACTCCGGAGGGGAAGGAAGTTGCCGGACCGCCTCCACGGTTATCCTCGCCAACTCCTCAAACGCCGCCACAAGACTTCGCGCCTCCTCTGTGCCCTCACGGCGCATCAAGGAGCCCCAAAAGTAAAGAAACTAAGGAAAGCCCAAAACCCTGGAAAGCCTAGAACGACGAACAGCGCCCAACGCCTATAAAACCTTGGAGGGAGGCGACGTGTCGTTCCGTGCTCCGAGAAAAGGGGGGCCCTTCATTTCAAATCCGTCAGGATCATCATTACGGGCCCAGGCGACCACTACACGTGGCTCCACAACGCCAACAAAATTCCACCCACCTGAGCCACGCCGGTCCAAAGCCTCAAAAACTACTCGACCGAGCCTCCATGGCTCGGGAGTAGGAGGGGGGGGATAAGTGGAGAGGGGGATTTCTGTAGCCCACCCAAAGAGCAGCCCAACAAGACCCAACAGGGTCCAACGAGGCAAGCTCACCCGAGTGATAGCCCACGGGGCCCACTCAGGAAAGAAAAGCCCAATGAACAAACACTCGAGGAACCAACTCTCCCCGGCCGCCCCTAGACTCGGAGGGCCCGAGTGATGGTCAGGTCACAAGGTGGGTCCGGTCCAAGCCGTTTCCCCGCCCGGGAAAGACAGGCGTTAGCCGACCTACCCGACCCTTCTTTCCCCGAGCTATGCTCATCGCCCGGACAGGGCTGGCGTTTCAGGAGCTCGGCCAGACCAGACATTATCCGTTCATGCTGCCGTTAAGAGTCCCCAACAGACAGGGGAATCAAGAAGCCGCCGGACTTCAAGGCGATAACGCTCCCACGATAAAGGCCATGAAAGCCCACGTTGAGGACGTAACTCCCGCCGGAGACCCCTCAGCTCACAGGACTCCTGACGGCGGCATACTATTTAAACCAGGGCTACCCTCCGGTGGAAGGTAAGAAGGAAAAAGGGAGCCATTAAGGCACTCACACTCGAAACTCCTGAGCAATCCGCTTCACCCCTTTGGTGGAGAGGAATCACCTGCTTTTCTCCTCCCCATCATTGCTTCCACCGCAGCTCTACTGACTTAGCCATCGGAGGGTTTTGCCCCAGGGAAACCCCCTGGGCCCTCTGATACGTTTCCCTGTCTTGCAGTTCATCTTCTGGTGATCCACAGCCCGCTCAGGACTCAGCGCGAGATTTCGCCTCTTCACAATCTAATGAAATTTAATTACTTATTGTTATATCTCTGTGGCTTCAATGTACTCTACACATACCTTTCATCCCTTCGGAGCTTTACCGCTCTTGGGAGGCCTCGTGGGTTCCTTGTGGAATCACGTGTATTCGGTAGTCCTACCGGGTATACCTGGTATCCGGAATCCGGGTCGCTACAGTTGGTATCAGAGCAGTGTTCTGAGATGTTCGGAGTTCTTTTCTGAGCTATCAGAGCGTTGTTGTGTGAAGTACATGAGAATCTGAGATATACAGTATCCAGAGTCCTGAAAGTCCAGTACAGTCTTCAGCTGGCTTCGGTTTGCGATTCTTTGTCGCTTCATTTTCTGTGCGTCGTCTTGTGCGTGCTGTCCTGGCACTGTACGAGATGGCCCTGCTCTCGTCAGGATGTGACGAGGTGTTTCTTTTTCGTCGTTGTGTTTGTTTTGATCAAGTTGTACTTGGCAGAGTTCGCCGGAAGGCTTGAATCTACAGTACGTTGTTCGAGATTTTCTTTGTATGTTGTTCGGGTTGCTGTTGACCTTTAGCCCTGGTCTGATGACCGTGCACGTTCTAACGTTGTCTTGCTCGTCCCGGCTTGAGTCTGTTCAACTCCTGATGTGTTTCGCTTCTGTTAAAGTACTCGGTTAGATTCTGTGTTTGAGAAGTTGCTCAGGCAAGCTAGGATTTTCTCTTCCTGGTGAGCTTTCGTGGTTGAGCTTAATTGCTTCTCATCCCTTCTGGTGGAATCTTCTCGAGGTTTGCCTTGGAATTGATGTCTTAGTGATGCCTTTGTCCTGTGTCTGCTTAAGTGTGGACGGTTTTGTTCTGAGCCTGATCTTCTCTTTGCTATACGGTTGCTTAGCTTTGGACTCCATCATGGTGTTAAGAGCTGTCATGCACCGTGTTTGTCGTGCCGTGTCCAGCGGCCGACGTGTTGTGAAGGCTCATTTATCGTTTTCAAGACGTGAAGGTAAGCTGAGATTAATGCTTTTCCTTGTGCTTTGTGCTGAAGCAGGTACTCTTCTCCTGTTGCACTTGGACTCCTGGTAATCGGTTGTTCGCTGGATCGGTACTCGTGCCGTGTTGTTTGCGATCTTCATAGATTTGCGAAGGCATCTGGTGTGTGCTGAAATGCGATTGCCAAGGTCGTTCTGATGCCTGTGTGCGTTGTTGAGTGCGCAGCTGAAGCGTGTGGGCTGATTACCCACAGGTCGAGAGATCTGTTTCTTCTCGATGTGACTTCATCTTGGCTTCATGTGCCTCGATATCGTCTGTTGCCGTGCCGTTGCTGGTGGTTTTCAGCTGTTGGCATTGGCATTTGTGAGTGTTGGGGAATTTGTCGGCATTCCTACTGACTGAGTACCCTCTACTCTGCATTTTTTCTCTTGGGTGTTGTGCTCTCGAGGCGTGTTCGTAGTCCTTGAGTTGCGTTCCCTGAGATTGTTGTCGTCTCCTCGTTGTCGTGGGTCTTTTCTTGGTGAGCAGTGTGATGCGTGACCCGTCCCTTGTGGTCGTGTGCTCAGCTGTTCCTGTGCCTTGATGTGGCCCTGCTTGTAGTTGCGTTCCATGGTTCTGTGTTCCGTGCGGAGCTGAAATTCTGCAAGTGCTGCTATTGCTGTTGGTGTTTTGGCGCTGTTTCTCTATGATTTTGTTCTTCTGTTTTGGACCAGGTCTTGTCGGTTAGCCTTGTTGTACTCTTTCTCCTTAGAGTTAGCTTGCGACTCGATCAGATATGATATCTGAGTGAGGACTGACTTGATTGTGTTTGCGGTCCAACA
Source organism: Amorphophallus konjac (assembly GCA_022559845.1). Lineage (NCBI taxonomy): Eukaryota > Viridiplantae > Streptophyta > Magnoliopsida > Alismatales > Araceae > Amorphophallus > Amorphophallus konjac. The sequence continues at coordinate 313,122,480 of CM040121.1, forward strand.
GTGCTGTTGTCGTTGGCATCTTGTGTGCCGGGTGTTTCTTGTTGCCTTTGGCACTGGAGCCGATGATGTGGTCGAGCTGTCAGCTGAGAGGATTGTGTCTCCTTGTTTAAGCTGATACTCACCGTGTATGTCGTTTCGCTTCTTCGATGTCTGTTGTTGGCGCAGTCGTGTCTCTTTCCCCTGCGAGACGTCAGCGACGTTGCCTTGTTTCGGAGGTGTCGGACTTGTGTCCACTTGTGTCGTGCTCGTCCCAGAGCATGTGCCGGTGATTATGGTCTGACGATGTTCCTCTGAGCTGTGTTCTCCCGAGATTTGTGTCGTTTCCGTGGTTGTGCTGTTGGGTTATTCTTCCCTGTTTCTCCTTTATTAGTCCTTAAATTTTGAGGACGGAAATTCTTAAAGGAGGGGAGGATGTAATGCCCTGGATCCTTGTAGGTCTCGCTGGATCTTTATTGGATCTTTCAGATCTGTTTCGGTGAGTTTCGATTCGCTTTTGTGGCTTCCGAGTTGAGCTTTACGAGCCGTGTGGGTTTTTCTCTCGTACTAGTTACGGAACCCTACGGTGAGTTTATTTGTCAGTTCATCGACTCGTGAATGCTGCAGCGACGATGTACTCTCCGAGCCGATCGTTTCGACTATTTTTGCGTATTTTTTGGAGATAGGGCCTAAAATCATATTTTCAGAAATTAGGAAAATTCCTAATTTCTTTTCCTATTTCTTTTCCTTCCTCTCTCTTCCCTTCTCATTTCGCCGCCGCCGTCTCTCTCTCCCGTTTTCTCTCCTCTCGAGCTTCCTCAGCTCCGGCTGCAGACGGAGGACCTAGGAGCGAGTGTTGGGGATGCTATGGAGCTGACTGGGTGCGCGACGGGGCGAGGATGGAGTGGTTTTGGCGCGATCCCGAACGGTGGATTCAAAGCCGGTGTTTGAGCTCGTGACGCGGTTTTCGGCGTGGTTTAGTCCCTTCGGGGCACGGTTTCTTCGGTGGAGGTAGGGAGACGGATCGCCACTTCCTCCTACATGTTTTCCCTGCTTCTGTGCGTTGTTTGGTGCTCGATCGGGGGAGATCGGGCCGGTTTAGTGAAAATCGTAGTTTTTGGGGTTTTCAGGGTTCGCCGGAAAACGGAAACCATTCGTGGTGTGGTTAGTGTCAAACTGACCGTTGGGATGTCTGGATCCCATTCACGTAAGTTTCGTATCGATCGGTGGTCATTCGAGGCCGATAGGAGTCCGGGAACCTCGGTGACTCGTTTAGGGTCGATTTGTTCAAATCGCCCTGATCTTGCGTTTTAGCGCGTGCATGTGGGCTTTTTAGCCTCCCGATGTTGTTTTTCATCGTCTAGCTTTGTTTCCCCTGCGCTTCGGCGTGAATGGGGCGTGGAACGGGCAGATTTGGCGTTTTCACTATTTTCCCACCGTGACCGGTGTAGCGGTAGTTCCAGGGACCGTCACAGTCCCTGACGGCCCTACGACAGACCGACACAGCGTCTCGGCGTTTTTAAATTGTTTGTGGCTAAGTGAGTGTGACGGTCATGTCCCTGACCGTTACACTCCCCTGACGCGTCCCTGCTGGTGCGTCACAGCCATTGTGCCTTTTGTGTTGTGTTTGAGGCGGTTGCCCTGAGGGCACTCCCCCAGTGCGTCAGAGTGGTGCAACGCGCCTGCCCCAGGCCGTTACACTCTGTTTGACCGCGTTTGACTGTTTAAGTCGGTTCCTCTGACGCGCCTGCCCTGATGCGTCAGGCTTGTGTAACGCGCCTGTCTCAGGCCGTTACACTCCATTTGATTGAGCTAGGTGGCTGTGTCTGTTGGTTCTAACGGCCCTACGCCCGTGCGTCACAGTGTTGTAACGCGTCCGCCATGGACCATTACGTGCAGTTTGTCTGAGGTTTCAGACTTGGGTCTGTTGACCCTGATGCGTCTGTTCCCATGCGTTAGGTTGGCGTAACGCGCCTATTGTCGTGCGTTAGGCCGCTGTAACGCGCCTGCCCTGGCACGTTATGCTGTTCGCATTTTGGTTTCGAGCGTGTTGGCCCTGACGGCCCCAGGCGGGCGCGTCAGAGCTGTGTAACGCGCCTGGGTTAGGCCGTTACATGCCCTGTGCATTTTAGGCCTTGGTTAGGGCGTTGTCTGTGACGGCTCCCCCAGCGACCGTCACGTTTCTGTAGTGCATCTGTTCTAGACCGCCACAGTCTTGTTCCTCTAGAGTGTAACGGCCTAGCATTAGACCATCACGTTCGAGTAACGGTCTAGGGGTGGTGCGTTACAGTCTTTGAGTTCTGATTCCCGTTGTTTTGGTTTCTGATTGTCTTGGCTTGTCCTTGTAGCATGCCCGCTTTCCCGTGGATGTCTCTGGACGTCCTATGAGGGCTAAGACTACGTTATAAGGTAGCCAGGAGTCTTCTTGCTTGAGGTAGGATCCTTTTCCTACTGTTGAGTCATCTTTGTGGGGTTCCGGTCAACCTGGGGTGACCCAGTGGTTGACTAGTGACCTGGTGTGGGTGTCTCAGTGGTTTTGTCCAGTTTGAGACACTGGTTCTGGATGGTATCGTCTTACCTTGGTTTGTGTGTCTAGGCGTGTTTGAGGGTCCTCGGTGTTCTCTCAGGTCTCCGTGAGTCGTTCTTCTGCGGAGCGTCGTTTCCCGTGGCTTAGGATTAGACCGATTGGCGGCTTGTTCCGCTGTCTGTGACGATCTTGCCTTTGAGTCGTCCGACTCAAGGATCGTTACGTGGTAGGTCTAGTTGCCTTGCCCTGAGTCTGTCGGCAGTGGATGTGCTGCCATTGGTGCTTCGAAGTACGTGTCGTGGGGCGTTCTTGCCTGCTTGTACTTCAACACTTGTGTTTTGAGTCTCTGTGTCATGTGAGCCTCCGTTTGTTGTTGCCCTAAGGCCTTTGAGTTGCCGACCCACCCAGGGATGGCAGAGGGGTGTTCCCGAGATACAGTTTGTATGCTAGTTCCGTGGGCTCCCAGCCAACGGTAGTGTCCTACCGAGGGAGAAAACTAGCTGGAGTACCTGGCTTAGGCAAGAGCCAGTGTGTGCACACGTGGTCAGGGGCTTTGGACTTACGTCGACGGGCGTGACCCTGACTGGTTACTTGATGCTGTTGTTCCTGTTTGGTTCAGCGCGTGTCTGCGACTCTGCCGTGGTTTCAGCGGTACCGTAGGTGAGACACTTGTGGCGTAGCATAAGACGTCAGTGGACGCAGCTGGCTATTCTTTTTACGAGGTGGTGCTTCCGTCACGTGACGCGTGACTCTCAGCGTTTCTTGTGCGTCGTGACCTTCCTGAGTTCGCCTTTCTGTGGCCCTACTCAAGGTCAGTGTGACGTTGCGTGCACGATGTTCTAAGTCGTGTGTGCCGTCGTGTCTGTTGTGTCTGTCTTTTGTCCATCTGTGCAAGTCTTCATCGTAGGCCTGGCATCGTGTCAGCAGATCGGTAACTCCTGACTTTGTCAGATCAGAGTCACCCTTCTGTTGCTGTTTGGAGTAGCTTAGGGAGCCGAGTTCCTCTCGGTGGCCGTGTTCCGAGTTTTACGGCCTCGCTTCTCCCTTTTCTTTTAGCTTCCCTTGCTCTTAGCTTGTTCCCTACTCCTGCTGTTCATGTTCTTTTTACAGCTTTGTAGTGTAGTTTTCCTGCTTTACTACACCTGCTGTTTTTGTTGTTGTTGTTCCGTGTTACTGCGTGTTTTTCAGTGGGGATCCGCGTGACCCCTACTGAGCCAGTGACACGAGGCTCACCCCTGCTTTTCAGGTGGGGTGACGTCGTTTGTTCTGCTTCCGTGTGGTTCCTGGTGCGCGTGCTCGTAGCGTGTCGTTGTGGCCAGCTGGTACCTGCGTCGGGCTTCCCCCGACTTCTCAGTACGTCTTTTCTTTTCTGTTGACTGTACTTGCTAGACTTGCTATCTTTAGCTTTAGACTTGACTCTGGTGTATAATTGTTAAAATGAAATTGTTAATCAAAAATTAATTTTATTTCTGCTACTTTAGCAAACCAATCTAATGAAATTTAATTACTTACATTTATATCTCTGTGGCTTCAATGTACTCTACACATACCTTTCATCCCTTCGGAGCTTTACCGCTCTTGGGAGGCATCGCGGGTTCCTTGTGGTATCACGTGTATTCGGTAGTCCTACCGGGTATACCTGGTATCCGGAATCCGGGTCGCTACAGCTGGTATCAGAGCAGTGTTCTGAGATGTTCGGAGTTCTTTTATGAGCTATCAGAGCGTTGTTGTGTGAAGTACATGGGAATCCAAGATATACAGTATCCAGAGTCCTGAAAGTCCATTATAGTCCTCCGCTGGCTTCGGTTTGCGATTCTTTGTCGCTTCAGTTTTTGTGCGTCGTCTTGTGCGTGCTGTCCTGGCACTGTACAAAATGGCCCTGCTCTCGTCAGGATGTGACGAGGTGTTTCTTTTTCGTCGTTGTGTTTGGTTTGATCAAGTTGTACTTGGCAGAGTTCGCCGGAAGGCTTGAATCTGTGGTACGTTGTTCGAGGTTTTCTCTGTATGTTGTTCGGGTTGCTGTTGACCTTTAGCCCTGGTCTGATGACCGTGCACGTTCTCACGTTGTCTTGCTCATCCCGGCTTGAGTCTGTTCAACTCTTGATGTGTTTAGCTTCTATTGAAGTGCTCGGTTAGATTCCATGTTTGAGAAGTTGCTCAGGCAAGCTAGGATTTTCCCTTCCTGGTGAGCTTTCGTGGTTGAGCTTAATTGCTTCTCATCCCTTCTGGTGGAATCTTCTCGAGGTTTGCTTTGGAATTGCTGTCTTAGTGATGCCTTTGTCCTGTGTCTGCTTAAGTGTGGACGGTTTTGTTCTGAGCCTGATCTTCGCTATACAGTTGCTTAGCTTTGGACTCCATCATGGTGTTAAGAGCTATCGTGCACCGTGTTTGTCGTGCCGTGTCCAGCTGCCGACGTGTTGTGAAGGCTCATTTATCATTTTCAGGACGTGAAAGTAAGCTGAGATTAATGCTTTTCCTTGTGCTTTGTGCTAAAGCTGGTACTCCTCTCCTGTTGCACTTGGGCTCCTGGTAATCGGTTGTTCGCTGGATCGGTACTCGTGGCGTGTTGTTTGCGATCTTCATAGATTGTGAAGGCGTCTGGGGTGTGCTGAGATGCGATTGCCGAGGTCATTCTGATGCATGTGTGCGTTTTTGAGTGCGCAGCTGAGGCGTGTGGGCTGATTACCCACGGGTCGAGAGATCTGTTTCTTCTCGATGTGACTTCATCTTGGCTTCATGTGCCTCGATATCGTCTGTTGTCGTGCCGTTGCTGGTGGTTTTCAGCTGTTGGCATTGGCATTTGTGAGTGTTGGGGAATTTGTCGGCATTCCTGCTGACTGAGTACCCTCTACTCTGCGTTTTTTCTCTTGGGTGTTGTGCTCTCGAGGCGTGTTCGTAGTCCTTGAGTTGCGTTCCCCGAGATTGTTGTCGTCTCCTCGTTGTCGTGGGTCTTTTCTTGGTGAGCAGTGTGATGCGTGACCCGTCCCTTGTGGTCGTGTGCTCAGCTGTTCCTGTGCCTTGATGTGACCCTGCTTGCAGTTGTGTTCCATGGTTCTGTGTTCCGTGCGGAGCCGGAATTCTGCAAGTGCTGCTATTGCTGTTGGTGTTTTGGCACTGTTTCTCTATGATTTTGTGCTTCTGTTTTGGACCAGGTCTTGTCGGTTAGCCTTGTTGTACTCTTTCTCCTTAGAGTTAGCTTGCGACTCGATCAGATATGATACTTGAGTAAGGACTGACTTGATTTCCAATAGTGCTGTTGTCGTTGGCGTCCTGTGTGCCAGGTGTTTCTTGTTGCCTTTGGCACTGGAGCCGATGATGTGGTCGAGCGGTCAGCTGAGAGGATTGTGTCTCCTTGTTTAAGCTGATACTCGCCGTGTATGTCGTTTCGCTTCTTCGATGTCTGTTGTTGGGGCAGTCGTGTCTCTTTCCCCTGCGAGACGTAAGCGACGTTGCCTTGTTTCGGAGGTGTCGGACTTGTGTCCACTTGTGACGTGCTCGACCCAGAGCGTGTGCCGGTGATTATGGTATGACGATGTTCCTCTGAGCTGTGTTCTCCCGAGATTTGTGTCGTTTCCGTGGTTGTGCTGTTGGGTTATTCTTCCCTGTTTCTCCTTTGTTAGTCCGTAAATTTCGAGGACGGAATTTCTTAAAGGAGGGGAGGATGTAATGCCCTGGATCCTTGTAGGTCTCGCTGGATCTTTCTTGGATCTTTCGGATCTGTTTCGGTGAGTTTCGGTTCGCTTTTGTGGCTTCCGAGTTGAGCTTTACGAGCCGTGTGAGTTTTTCTCACGTACTAGTTACGGAACCCTACGGTGAGTTTATTTGTCAATTCATCGACTCGTGAATGCTGCAGCGACGATGTACTCTCCGAGCTGGTCGTTTCGACTATTTTTACATATTTTTCAGAGATAGGGCCTAAAATCAGATTTTTCAGAAATTAGGAAAATTCCTAATTTCTTTTCCTATTTCTTTTCCTTCCTCTCTCTTCCCTTCTCATTTCACCGCCGCCGTCTCTCTCTCCCGTTTTCTCTCCTCTCGAGCTTCCTCGGCTCCGGCTGCAGACGGAGGACCTAGGAGCGAGTGTTGGGGATGCTGTGGACTGACTGGGTGCGCGACGGGGCGAGGATGGAGTGGTTTTGGCGCGATCCCGAACGGTGGATTCAAAGCCGGTGTTTGAGCTCGCGACGCGGTTTTCGGCGCGGTTTAGTCCCTTCGGGGCACGGTTTCTTCGGTGGAGGTAGGGAGACGGATCGCCACTTCCTCCTGCCCGTTTTACCTGCTTCTGTGCGTTATTTGGTGCTCGATCGGGGGAGATCGGGCCAGTTTAGTGAAAACCGTAGTTTTTGGGGTTTTCAGGGTTTGCCGGAAAACGGCAACCATTCGTGGTGTGGTTAGCGTCAAACTGACCGTTGGGATGCCTGGATCCCATTCACGTAAGTTCCGTGCCGATCGGTGGTCATTCGAGGCCGGTAGGAGTCCGGGAACCTCGGTGACTCGTTTAGGGTCGATTTGTTCAAATCGCCCTGATCTTGCGTTTTAGCACGTGCATGTGGGCTTTTTAGCCTCCCGATGTTGTTTTTCATCGTCTAGCTTTGTTTCCCCTGCGCTTCGACGTGAATGGGGCGTGGAACGGGCCAATTTGGCGTTTCCACTTGTTTCCCGCCGTGACCGGTGTAGAGGTCGTTCCAGGGACCGTCACAGTCCCTGACGGCCCTACGACAGACCGTCACAGCGTCTGGGCATTTTTAAATTGTTCGTGACTGAGTGAGCGTGACAGTCATGTCCCTGACCGTTACACTCCCCTGACGCATCCCGGCTGGTGCGTCACAGCCATTGTGCCTTTTGTGTTGTGTTTGAGGCGGTTGCTCTAACGGCACTCCCCAAGTGCGTCAGAGTTGTGTAACGCGCCTGCCCCAGGCCGTTACACTCTGTTTGATCGCGTTTGATTGTTTGAGTCGGTTCCTCTGACGCGCCTGCCCTGGTGCGTCTGGCTTGTGTAACGCGCCTGTCCCAGGCCGTTACACTCCATTTGATTGATATGGGTGGCTGTGTCTGTTGGTTCTAACGGCCCTGCCCCCGTGCGTCACAGTGTTGTAACGCGTCCGCCGTGGACCGTTACGTGTTGTTTGTCTGAGGTTTCAGACTTGGGTCTGTTGACCCTGACGCGTCGGTTCCTGTGCGTTAGGTTGGCGTAACGCGCCTATTGTCGTGTGTTAGGCCGTTGTAATGCGCCTGCCCTGGCGCCTTAGGCTGTTCGTGTTTTGGTTTCGAGCGTGTTGGCCCTGACGGCCCCAGGCGGGCGCGTCAGAGCTGTGTAACGCGCCTGGGTTAGGCCGTTACATGCCCTGTGCATTTTAGGTGTTGGTTAGGGCGTTGTCTGTGACGGCTCCCCCTGCGACCGTCACGTTTCTGTAGCACGTCTGTTCTAGACCGCCACATTCTTGTTCCTCTAGAGTGTAACGGCCTAGCATTAGACCATCACGTTCGAGTAATGGTCTAGGGGTGGTGCGTTATAGTCTTTGAGTTCCGATTTCCGTTGTTTCGGTTTCAGATTGTCTTGGCTTGTCCTTGTAGCCTGCCCGCTTTCCCGTGGATGTCTCTGGACGTCCTATGAGGGCTAAGACTACGTTATAAGGTAGCCAGGAGTCTTCTTGCTTGAGGTAGGATCCTTTTCCTACTGTTGAGTCGTCTTTGTTGGGTTCCGGTCAACCTGGGGTGACCCAGTGGTTGACTAGTGACCTTGTGTGGGTGTCTCAGAGATTTTGTCAGGTATCATCTTACCTTGGTTTGTGTGTCCAGGCGTGTCTGAGGGTCCTCGGTGTTCCCTCAGGTCTCCGTGAGTCGTTCTTCTAGGGAGCGTCGTTTCCCGTGGCTTAGGATTAGACCGATTGGCGGCTTGTTCCGCTATCTGTGACGATCTTGCCTTTGAGTCATCCGACTCAAGGATCGTTACGTGGTAGGTCTAGTTGCCTTGCCCTGAGTCAGTCGGCAGTGGCTGTGCTGCCATTGGTGCTTCGAAGTACGTGTCATGGGGCGTTCTTGCCTGCTTGTACTTCAGCACTTGTGTTTTGAGTCTCTGTGTCATGTGAGCCTCCGTTTGTTGTTGCCCTAAGGCCTTTAAGTTGCCGACCCGCCCAGAGATGGCGGAGGGGTGTTCCCGAGATACGGTTTGTAAGCTAGTTCCGTGGGCTCCCAGCCAACGGTAGTGTCCTACCGAGGGAGAAAACTAGCTGGAGTACCTGGCTTAGGCTAGAGCCAGTGTGTGCACACATGGTCAGGGGCTTTGGACTTACGTCGACGGGCGTGACCCTGACTGGTTACTTGATGCTGTTGTTCCTGTTTGGTTCAGCGCGTGTCTGCGACTCTGCCGTGGTTTCAGCGGTACCGTAGGCTAGACACTTGTGGCGCAGTATAAGACGTCAGTGGACGCAGCTGACTGTTCTTTTTGCGAGGGGGTGCTTCCGTCACGTGACGCGTGACTCTCGGCGTTTCTTGTGCGTCGTGACCTTCCCGAGTTAGCCTTTCTGTGGCCCTACTCGAGGTCAGTGTGACGTTGCGTGCATGACGTTCTAAGTCGTGTGTGCCGTCGTGTCTGTTGTGTCTATCTGTTGTCCATCCGTGCAGGTCTTCGTCATAGGCCTAGCGTCGTGTCGGCAGATCGGTAACTCCTGACTTTGTCAGATCAGAGTCGCCCTTCTGTTGATGTTTGGAGTAGCTTAGGGAGCCGAGTTCCTCTCGGTGGCCATGTTCCGAGTTTTACGGCCTCGCTTCCCCCTTTTCTTTTAGCTTCCCTTGCTCTTAGCTTGTTCCATGCTCCTGCTGTTCCTGTTCTTTTTACAGCTTTGTAGTGTAGTTTTCCTGCTTTACTACACCTGATGTTTTCGTTGTTGTTGTTCCGTCTTACTACGTGTTTTTCAGTGGGGATCCGTGTGACCCCTACTGAGCCAGTGACACGAGGTTCACACCTGCTTTTCAGGTGGGGTGACGTCGTTTGTTCTGCTTCCGTGTGGTTCCTGGTGCACGTGCTCGTAGCATGTCGTTGTGGCCAGCTGGTACCTACGTCGGGCTTCCCCCGACTTCTCGGTACGTCTTTTCTTTTCTGTCGACTGTACTTGCTAGACTTGCTATCTTTAGCTTTGGACTTGACTCTGGTGTATAATTGTTAAAATGAAACTGTTAATCAAAAAGTAATTTTATTTCTGCTACTTTAGCAAACCAATCTAATGAAATTTATTTGCTTACAGTTATATCTATGTGGCTTCAATGTACTCTACACATACCTTTCATCCCTTCGGAGCTTTATCGCTCTTGGGAGGCCTCGCGGGTTCCTTGTGGTATCACGTGTATTCGGTAGTCCTACCGGGTATACCTGGTATCCGGAATCTGGGTCGCTACAGCTGGTATCAGAGCAGTGTTCTGAGATGTTCGGAGTTCTTTTCTGAGCTATCAGAGCGTTGTTGTGTGAAGTACATGGGAATTCAAGATATACAGTATCCAGAGTACTGAAAGTCCAGTACAGTCTTCAGCTGGCTTCGGTTTGCGATTCTTTGTCGCTTCATTTTCTGTGCGTCGTCTTGTGCGTGCTATCCTGGCACTGTACGAGATAGCCCTGCTCTCGTTAGGATGTGACGAGGTGTTTCTTTTTCATCGTTGTGTTTGTTTTGATCAAGTTGTACTTGGCAGAGTTCGCCGGAAGGCTTGAATCTGCGATACGTTGTTCGAGGTTTTCTCTGTATGTTGTTCGGGTTACTGTTGACCTTTAGCCCTGGTCTGATGACCGTGCACGTTCTCAGGTTGTCTTGCTCGTCCCGGCTTGAGTCTATTCAACTCCTGATGTGTTTAGCTTCTGTTGAAGGGCTCGGTTAGATTCCGTGTTTGAGAAGTTGCTCAGGCAAGCTAGGATTTTCCCTTCCTGGTGAGCTTTCGTGGTTGAGCTTAATTGATTCTCATCCCATCTGGTGGAATCTTCTCGAGGTTTGCCTTGGAATTGCTGTCTTAGTGATGCCTTTGTCCTGTGTCTGCTTAAGTGTGGACGGTTTTGTTCTGAGCCTGATCTTCTCTTTGCTATACGGTTGCTTAGCTTTGGACTCCATCATGGTGTTAAGAGCTGTCGTGCACCGTGTTTGTCGTGCCGTGTCCAGCGGCCGACATGTTGTGAAGGCTCATTTATCGTTTTCAGGACATGAAGGTAAGCTGAGATTAATGCTTTTCCTTGTGCTTTGTGCTGAAGCTGGTACTCTTCTCCTGTTGCACTTGGGCTCCTGGTAATCGGTTGTTCATTGGATCGGTACTCGTGGCGTGTTGTTTGCAATCTTCATAGATTGCGAAGGCGTCTGGTGTGTGCTGAGATGCGATTGCCGAGGTCGTTCTGATGCATGTGTGCGTTGTTGAGTGCGCAGCTGAAGCGTGTGGGCTGATTACCCACGGGTCGAGAGATCTGTTTCTTCTCAATGTGACTTCATCTTGGCTTCATGTGCCTCGATATCGTCTGTTGCCATGCCGTTGCTGGTGGTTTTCAGCTGTTGGCATTGGCATTTGTGAGTGTTGGGGAATTTGTCGGCATTCCTGCTGACTGAGTACCCTCTACTCTGCGTTTTTTCTCTTGGGTGTTGTGCTCTCGAGGCGTGTTTGTAGTCCTTGAGTTGCGTTCCCCGAGATTGTTGTCGTCTCCTCGTTGTCGTGGGTCTTTTCTTGGTGAGCAGTGTGATGCGTGACCCGTCCCTTGTGGTCGTGTGCTCAGCTGTTCCTGTGCCTTGATGTGACCCTGCTTACAGTTGTGTTCCATGGTTCTGTGTTCCGTGCGGAGCCGGAATTCTGCAAGTGCTGCTATTGCTGTTGGTGTTTTGGCGCTGTTTCTCTATGATTTTGTGCTTCTGTTTTGGACCAGGTCTTGTCGGTTAGCCTTGTTGTACTCTTTCTCCTTAGAGTTAGCTTGCGACTCGATCAGATATGATATCTGAGTGAGGACTGACTTGATTGTGTTTGCAGTCCAACAGTGCTGTTGTCGTTGGTGTCCTGTGTGCCGAGTGTTTCTTGTTGCCTTTGGCACTGGAGCCGATGATGTGGTCGAGCTGTCAGCTGAGAGGATTGTGTCTCCTTGTTTAAGCTGATACTCGCCGTGTATGTCGTTTCGCTTCTTTGATGTCTGTTGTTGGGGTAGTCGTGTCTCTTTCCCCTGCGAGACGTAAGCGACGATGCCTTGTTTCGGAGGTGTCGGACTTGTGTCCACTTGTGTCGTGCTCGACCCAGAGCGTGTGCCGGTGATTATGGTATGACGATGTTCCTCTGAGCTGTGTTCTCCCGAGATTTGTGTCGTTTCCGTGGTTGTGCTGTTGGGTTATTCTTCCCTGTTTCTCCTTTGTTAGTCTGTAAATTTCGAGGACGGAATTTCTTAAAGGAGGGGAGGATGTAATGCCCTGGATCCTTGTAGGTCTCGCTGGATCTTTATTGGATCTTTCGGATCTGTTTCGGTGAGTTTCGGTTCACTTTTGTGGCTTCCGAGTTGAGCTTTATGAGTCGTGTGGGTTTTTCTCACGTACTAGTTACGGAACCCTACGGTGAGTTTATTTGTCAATTCATCGACTCGTGAATGCTGCAGCGACGATGTACTCTCCGAGTCGGTCGTTTCGACTATTTTTGCGTATTTTTCGGAGATAGGGCCTAAAATCGGATTTTTCAGAAATTAGGAAAATTCCTAATTTCTTTTCCTATTTCTTTTCCTTCCTCTCTCTTCCCTTCTCATTTCGCCGCCGCCGTCTCTCTCTCCCGTTTTCTCTCCTCTCGAGCTTCCTCGGCTCCGGCTGCAGACGGAGGACCTAGGAGCGAGTGTTGGGGATGCTGTGGAGCTGACTGGGTGCGCGACGGGGCGAGGATGGAGTGGTTTTGGCGCGATCCCGAACGGTGGATTCAAAGCCGGTGTTTGAGCTCGTGACGCGGTTTTCGGCGTGATTTAGTCCCTTCGGGGCACGGTTTCTTCGGTGGAGGTAGGGAGACAGATCGCCACTTCCTCCTGCACATTTTCCCTGCTTCTGTGCGTTGTTTGGTGCTCGATCGGGGGAGATCGGGCCAGTTTAGTGAAAATCGTAGTTTTTGGGGTTTTCAGGGTTTGCCGGAAAACGGTAACCATTCGTGGTGTGGTTAGCGCCAAACTGACCGTTGGGATGTCTGGATCCCATTCACATAAGTTTCGTGTCGATCGGTGGTCATTCGAGGCCGGTAGGAGTCCGGGAACCTCGGTGACTCGTTTCGGGTCGATTTGTTCAAATCGCCCTGATCTTGTGTTTTAGCACGTGCATGTGGGCTTTTTAGCCTCCCGATGTTGTTTTTCATCGTCTAGCTTTGTTTCCCCTGCGCTTCGACGTGAATGGGACGTGGAACGGGCCAATTTTGCGTTTCCACTTCTTTCCCGCCGTGACCGGTGTAGAGGTCGTTCCAGGCACCGTCATAGTCCCTGACGGCCATACGACAGACCGTCACAGCGTCTGGGCATTTTTAAATTTTTCGTGGCTGAGTGAGCGTGACGGTCATGTCCCTGACCGTTACACTCCCCTGACGCGTCCCGACTGGTGCGTCACAGCCATTGTGCCTTTTGTGTTGTGTTTGAGGCTGTTGCTCTGACGGCACTCCCCCAGTGCGTCAGAGTTGTGTAACGCGCCTGCTCCAGGCCGTTACACTCTGTTTGACCGCGTTTGATTGTTTGAGTCGGTTCCTCTGACGCGCCTGCCCTGGTGCGTCTGGCTTGTGTAACGCACATGTCCCAGCCCGTTACACTCCATTTGATTGAGCTGGGTGGCTGTGTCTGTTGGTTCTAACGGCCCTGCCCCCATGCGTCACAGTGTCGTAACGCGTCCGCCGTGGACATGCTGTTTGTCTGAGGTTTCAGACTTGGGTCTGTTGACCCTGACGCGTCGGTTCCCGTGCGTTAGGTTGGCGTAACGCGCCCGTTGTCGTGCGTTAGGCCGTTTTAACGCGCCTGCCCTGGTGCATTACGCTGTTCACGTTTTGGTTTCGAGCGTGTTGGCCCTGACGGCCCCAGGCGGGCACGTCAGAGCTGTGTAACGCGCCTGGGTTAGGCCGTTACATGCCCTGTACGTTTTAGGCGTTGGTTAGGGCGTTGTCTATGACGGCTCCCCCTGCGACCGTCACGTTTCTGTAGCACGTCTGTTCTAGACCGCCACAGTCTTGTTCCTCTAGAGTGTAACGGCCTAGCATTAGACCGTCACGTTCGAGTAACGGTCTAGGGATGGTGCGTTATAGTCTTTGAGTTCCGATTTCCGTTGTTTCTGTTTCAGATTGTCTTGGCTTGTCCTTGTAGCCTGCCCGCTTTCTCGTGGATGTCTCTGGACGTCCTATGAGGGCTAAGACTACGTTATAATGTAGCCAGGAGTCTTCTTGCTTGAGGTAGGATCCTTTTCCTACTGTTGAGTTGTCTTTGTTGGGTTCCGGTCAACCTGGGGTGACCCAGTGGTTGACTAGTGACCTTGTGTGGGTGTCTCAGCGGTTTTGTCTAGTTTGACACACTGGTTCTGGATGCCTCGAGGTATCGTCTTACCTAGGTTTGTGTGTCCAGGCGTGTCTGAGGGTCCTCGGTGTTCCCTCAGGTCTCCGTGAGTCGTTCTTCTGGGGAGCATCGTTTCCCGTGGCTTATGATTAGACCGATTGGCTGCTTGTTCCGCTATCTGTGACGATCTTGCCTCTGAGTCATCCGACTCAAGGATCGTTACGTGGTAGGTCTAGTTGCCTTGCCCTGAGTCTGTCGACAGTGGCTGTGCTGCCATTGGTGCTTCGAAGTACGTGTCATGGGGCGTTCTTGCCTGCTTGTACTTCAACACTTGTGTTTTGAGTCTCTGTGTCATGTGAGCCTCCGTTTGTTGTTGCCCTAAGGCCTTTAAGTTGCCGACCCGCTCAGAGATGGCAGAGGGGTGTTCCCGAGATACGGTTTGTAAGCTAGTTCCGTGGGCTCCAAGCCAACGGTAGTGTCCTATCGAGGGAGAAAACTAGCTGGAGTACCTGGCTTAAACTAGAGCCAGTGTGTGCACACATGGTCAGGGGCTTTTGACTTACATCGACGGGCGTGACCCTGACTGGTTACTTGATGCTGTTGTTCCTGTTTGGTTCAACGCGTATCTGCGACTCTGCCGTGGTTTCAGCGGTACCGTAGGCTAGACACTTGTGGCGTAGTATAAGACATCAGTGGACGCAGCTGACTGTTCTTTTTGCGAGGGGGTGCTTCCGTCACGTGACGCGTGACTCTCGGCGTTTCTTGTGCGTCATGACCTTCCCGAGTTAGCCTTTTTGTGGCCCTACTCGAGGTCAGTGTGACGTTGCGTGCACGACGTTCTAAGTCGTGTGTGCCATCGTGTCTGGTGTGTCTGTCTGTTGTCCATCCGTACAGGTCTTCATCTTAGGCCTGGCGTCGTGTCGGCAGATCGGTAACTCCTGACTTTGTCAGATCAGAGTCGCCCTTCTGTTGCTGTTTGGAGTAGCTTAGGGAGCCGAGTTCCTCTCGGTGGCCGTGTTCTGAGTTTTACGGCCTCGCTTCTCCCTTTTCTTTTAGCTTCCCTTGCTCTTAGCTTGTTCCCTACTCCTGTTGTTCCTGTTATTTTTACAACTTTGTAGTGTAGTTTTCCTACTTTACTACACCTGTTGTTTTCATTGTTGTTGTTCCATGTTACTGTGTGTTTTTCAGTGGGGATCCGCGTGACCCCTACTGAGCCAGTGACACGAGGCTCACCCCTACTTTTCAGGTGGGGTGACGTCGTTTGTTCTGCTTCCGTGTGGTTCCTGGTGCGCGTGCTCGTAGCGTGTCATTGTGGCCAGCTGGTACCTGCGTCGGGCTTCCCCCGACTTCTCGGTACGTCTTTTCTTTTCTGTCGACTGTACTTGCTAGACTTGCTGTCTTTAGCTTTGGACTTGACTCTGGTGTATAATTGTTAAAAAGAAACTGTTAATCAAAAAGTAATTTTATTTCTTCTACTTTAGCACACCAATCTAATGAAATTTGATTGCTTACTGTTATATCTCTGTGGCTTCAATGTACTCTACACATACCTTTCATCCCTTCGGAGCTTTACCGCTCTTGGGAGGCCTCGCGGGTTCCTTGTGGTATCACGTGTATTCGGTAGTCCTACCGGGTATACCTGGTATCTAGAATCCGGGTCGGTACAACCTCACTCTATTAGGAGGTCGACCTCAGGGCTTTTCCAGAAAGCATTATAAATGTCCTTTTACAAAGTAGTGTCGACCTCACTATCTCAGCAGGTCGACCTCATGGTGCTTCCAGAAGCCGTTGAAGACAGGACTTTACAAAGCAATGTCGACGTCACTATCAAAGTAGGTCAACCTCACTGAAGAAGAAAACCTCAAAGTACTCTGACAGATCTATCTGTTCGTAAATCGTACTGAGAGTATTAATAGCTGGCGCAAACCTCCAAAAACACCTCTTTTTGAGGTCTGGAAAAGGTACCAAGGTCAGAGGTTCTGCCATCTCATAATAACAACTCAGAACATCTTCTTGGAGAAAGGTTGGTCTGCCACAAAATCTGTGAAAGTCCTCTCTGCCAGCAGACTATCTTTTCTGTCCTATGCAAGGACTGTTCAGGTGGTCTGTCATCAAGTATACACTGGACAAAGCTGTTCCCTCTGCCACAAGACTTCAAATACAGCCTACCTTCTGCCAGCCACCGTCCTATCCTAGGACAGGGTTGAAAGGCCATCCAGCTCAAGTCAACTCCCTACAGAGCATCTTCCTCAAGCCAAGAGAAAATTTCGGAGGGAAAATTATCTCCCTTTGCACTGCTCCCTTATGATCGGTGGATTTGCTTAAGCTCTAAGAAGGTCAGAGTTCAAGAGTTCAGTTCAAATTTGAATCGGTCCTCTACAGATTTTCTTGGAGGGAAAGTTTCTACCTGGCTCTTCTATAAATACTTAAAGCTTCTAATAGAGAAGCTGCTGCTGCTGTAGATGTCGCCCTAAGAAGAAACCAACATCCCTTGAGCAATCAATAGAAAACTTGTGAGAAAGAAAGGAAGGGTGAGAGAGCAGCCCAGCATTTGGTCATCCCAGTCCAATGCTGTAAGAGAACAGGAGAGAAGAAGAAAAGAGAGAAGAAGGAGAAAAGAGTGAGCAGCCCTAAGCCTTCCACCGTGTGCTTCTGAGAGAATGGAAAGGAAGAGAGCTTGAGAGAAAGGAAGGGAGCCTTCTCAGCAGAAACTCTAAGAGTCAAAGAAGAAGAAAGGAGTGTATCCCTCCTTCAGCCGTGCCGAGTTTGCTAGTGCTTCATGACATTGATATGAAGCCATAGTTGCCTTCTCCTTGCATTACTTGAGAGGCTGAAAGTGTTTTTTGCTGCACTTGCAGCTTGTCTTCTTTGTTAGTGTGCGTGTGTGCGTGTGTGGGGTTCACGCCCCCCCCCCCCCCCCCCCCGTGTGTGTGTGTGTGTGGAGGATTTCATTCTTGTGTGTGGGTTGAGGACTTCATCCTCGTGTGGAGAAAGCCTCACCAGATTTGGTGAGGGGTGGACGTAGGTTGCGGGTTTGCAACCGAACCACCTTAAAAATACTTTGTGCAATGGGGTGTGCCTTGTGTAATTGATCCATTTCTCCTTTCCTCATTTCACAGGATGGCCAGCATAAAGGATTTTTGCATGTACTAATTCATCCGTACTGGCTTATGCATTTGTAGTTGTTCGTTCAACACTCACTCTAGCATCGTCTTCACTCATACAGCCAGTTCATTCATCTTGTCAGAGTCTGGTGAGATCCCTACAATCCAGTGCAGCAGATCTCCCTTTGTTCTGAACCTGCTCTGAAGGAGTGTCGACCTCATCACTTGAGAGTGTCTGTGACGACCCGGGATCCGAGTGTCGAAAAGGAACCGGTGCGTCTCAAATCTCGGCCCGCCAACCCATGAGCTCGAAGACTCAGAAGGGTAAAAAGGGATGGTGTGGGAGTACAAGAGAAGCTGAAACAACCGCAGAGATAGCATAATAATCTAAAATAAAATGCATAGAATAATATAAATAATTTAAACTGCTACAAGGTCCAGTGTATCTCATGTCCAAATGAAAGTACAGTCAACAGAAAGAAAAGTACAACTACACGGGGCATCCCCCGGCGTACAACTACACGGGGCATCCCCCGACTCTAGCAGACTGGCGACTAACCCTGGCTAGAAGAACCACGTTGAAACTCGGCCGCACCTCTCGAAGACCCCGCCTCACCTGAAAAGCAGGGGTGAGCCTCATTTCATTGGCCCAGTAGGGATCCCGCGAATCCCCACCTCACGCGGAAACCAAGGTAGGAAAGTAAGAAAGCAGAAAAGTAACCCTACCTAACAGGAGTATGGTAGAACCAACAAGCTAAAGTAAATAAGCGAAAAAGCCGTCTACTCTAATAGTAAGTACTACCGAACCTCGGCCCAACGAAACTCGAGTCCACACCTGCCAGCGAATAGGAGCACAAACCACTAGAAGAACGACCGAAAGCGTCCCCTGACATCTTACACCGCGTCATAAGTGTCTAGCTACAACGCCCCGGGTGTGAGACTCAGACACGCAACAAGTACCATGACAAGGACTAGCTGGGGTCATGCTCGTCAGCGCGTGTCCTAAGCCCCCAACTACATGTGCACACACAGACCATCTGCTCTAGGTCAGGTCCTCTAGCTGATTTTTCCCCCCACCGGACTCTGGTGGCAAAGACAAGGGGCCCCACGGAAACCAGCCTAAAAATCGCCTCTCACCGGGTCTCGCTCTCCACCACTCCCAGGTGGGTCCGCACTCGCGTGAGCAGGAAGCTACGACTAGTGGACAGGTCACTGGAAGTAAGGACTGACTCACAGAAACAACCGTCAAAGAAACGGGACCGTACATACACGGTGCTGCACGGAGCTTGATGGTCCAACCTTGGGCCGTCATAGGCTGTGACGCACCTACACTGGAGCGCCACAAGGCTCTGATGGTCCAACCCTGGAGCGTCACAAGCCGAGGTGAAAACAGGCTCTGACGCACCCACCTAGGGGCGTCACAGCACCTAACGGACCAACCCTGGCGCGTCAGGGGAGATGGGTTCGCTTGCTCCGAGGCACCCACACAGGGGCGTTACAAGGCTGTGACGCACCAGGCATGGTGCGTCACAGCCCTTGACCCCCAACGGTCAAAAGCCAATGGTCTGATCATCCCTGACGGTCCAACCTAGGCGCGTCACAGCGCCCTGATGGTCTATCATGGGACCGTCACATCCCACAGACTGCCAGCTGGCTAAAACATGGCTATAACGCACCACCTCAGCGCGTCACATGGTGTGACGGTCACTGGAAGGACCGTTACACCGGTCCGACGGTGAAACGGCTTGAAATGCCCAAAAATTCCCACCACGCCCCCATACCTCCGTAGGAGAGGGGGAAATCAAAGGGGAAGACCCCTGGGGACCCCTAGCATGATTCTAAGCCATCAAAACGTTGAATCGCGGCTCAAATCCATAGATCGGGCGAACTCTCCCCAAAACATGATTTTACCCTAACCCTCTCAAACACACCCCTCTCGGCTCCCATTCGGCCTACAAATCACTGGGAATGATGAGATGAGCATAGGGATTCGTCCCCCTACCTTAATGGAGCAAATGCTTCGCCGAATCACCGTCGAAGTCAAGGAAGAAGCTTTTGAATGCCACACGCCCCGCCTCCCGCCGCGAGAAGGCCACCACCGGAACCGCCTCGCCACCGCCGCCACCGCCGTTGCCGGAGTGAAGGAGGCCGCGTCTCGGTCGTCCGGGGAAGAAGAACGGTCACGATGGGGAGGGTGCTCTCCAACGGTTGGAAGAAGGAGGAAGAAGAAGAAGAAAAAGGTGAAAAAGAAAAGAAAAAGGTTTGGTATTTATAGAAAATCCAAAAAATCAGAAAAATCTCAAAAATAGAAAAATACACCTCCTCGATCCTCGCGACGTGCTGATCGCAACGGTACCACTCGCGGGTAGATGAACGACCCGGTCCACCCGCTACAGGGTTCCGTATGTGTTTCTGAGACACACACGCGGGAATCGAAAAATACGCGGAAAAAGCCGCGGAACACGTTTTGAGCCTCCGAACTTACCCAAATCGCACGGATCCAAACACGAAAGATGTCCAGCACATAATTCCGGACACAACGGAGCCAAATTCACCGAAAACGTAGATCCGGGACCTAAGAAGAAGGATCCAAAAGGGTCTGGGGCACCACAGCCCTCCCCCCTTAAACAAATTTCATCCTCGAAATTCGAGAACAAGGCACAAGAACGGGGGAAAGACTCACACAAACAAATAAGGATACTGCTCCCGCATCTCATCCTCACGTTCCCAAGACGCCTCGCCACCAGAATGACGCTGCCATACCACCTTAACCAGAGGAATAACCTTGTTCTGCAGGCGCTGCTCTCACCGATCTTCAATACGAACAGGAAACTCCGGAAGGGACAGATCTGGGGTCACCTCAGGCCAAACGACATCCTCGAGAACATGGGAATCATCGGGCATATACTTCGGAAGCATCGACACGGGGAACACATCATGCACGGCGGAAAGCTCCGGAGGTAGCTGCAACCGATAAGCAACTTCCCCAAGACGCTCGACGATGGGAAAGGGACCAATGTAGTGGAGACTCAACTTCCCGCACCTACCGAAACGCATCACACCCTTCATGGGAGAAACTCTCAAGAAAACTCGGTCTCCCACAGCAAAGCTGAGAGGTCGCCTCCTCCGATCGGCATAACTCTTCTGCCGGCTCTGAGCTGTCAACATCTTCTGCCGAACGAGATACACCACCTCAACACACTGCTGCACCAAATCTGGCCCGATCAGGACACGCTCGCCCACCTCGAACCAATCAAGCGAAGTCCGACAAGGTCGCCCATACAATGCCTCATAGGGAGCCATACCAATGCTCGAATGATAGCTGTTGTTATAGGTAAACTCCACTAATGGCAGATGGTGGGTCCAACTCCCCTGCCATTCTAAGCAACACGCTCGCAACATGTCCTCCAGAGTCTGGATGGTCCGCTCAGACTGACCGTCCGACTGAGGATGATAGGCCGAGCTGAATGCCAACTCGATGCCTAGAGCCTTCTGGAAGCTCCTCCAGAATCCAGAAGTGAAGCGGAGATCACGATCAGACACAATGGATATGGGAACTCCATGCAACGGAACAATTTGCTCCACGTACAAACGAGCCAAACGATGCAAGCTCCAACTGACCTTGACCGGCAGCAACCGCGCCGTCTTCGTCAGTCTATCCACTAGCAACCAGATACTATCCTCCCCGCTGGACGTCCTCGGCAACCCAACCACGAAATCAATGGTCACATGGTCCCACTTCCATGCAGGAACATCCAAGGGCTGAAGTGTGCCCCCCGGTCGCTGGTGCTCAGCCTTCACCTGCTGACAGGTCAAACACCTGGCCACAAATTCTGCCACGTCTCTCTTCATGCCAGGCCACCAAAACTGCCTCTTCAGGTTTTGGTACATCTTAGCCGATCTGGGGTGTACAGCATACCGATTCCCATGAGCCTCGCGCAATACCATACGCCGCACCTGCTCCTCGGCTGGCACGTATAACCTACCTCTGAACCTAATGGCTCCATCCTCACCAAACTCCACCTCGGCCATCGACAGAATACGAGGTAGCTCGGGGTCCACTCGCTGAGCCTCAGTCACCTGTCGAGGCACCGCGGGCGTGACAGTCAGACTCGCAAGGACAGCCGAACCCTGGTCCTGAGGGACCTTGAGCCTAAAAGTCATGGCCGGGACCTGCTCCCAAAGCCTCCACTTCCTCAACAACATCCGACTGACCGTTACTCTCATACTCAGAGCATCAGTCACGACGTTCATCTTGCGAGGCTGATAAGACAGAGTGAAATCATAATCCTTCATATACTCCATCCACCTCCTCTGCCTGAGGTTAAGGTCCTTCTGCGTGAACACATACCTCAAACTCTGATAGTCAGTGAAAAGCTCAAACTTCTCGCCGTACAAATAATGCCTCCAGATCTTCAGTGCGAAAATCACCACCGCCAACTCAAGATCATGAACAGGGTAGTTCGCCTCATGTGGCTTCAGTTGTCGAGACGCATACGCCACCACTCTCCCATGCTGCATCAACACAGCACCGAGACCTACCCCGGAAGCATCCGTACACACCACGAAACCACCCGAGCCAGATGGCAACACCAAAACCGGAGCAGTGGTAAGCAATCTCTTCAGCTCCATGAAGCTCCGCTCACACTCCTCTGTCCAGACGAACGGCACCTCCTTCCGCGTAAGCCTGGTCATCGGGGCTGCAATACGAGAAAAATTTTGAATAAACCGCCGATAATAGCCTGCGAGCCCCAAGAAACTCCGAATCTCCGTAATAGAACTCGGCCTCGGCCACTGCACCACAGCCTCGACCTTGGCCGGGTCCACGGAAACACCATCACTAGAAATAACATGCCCCAGAAAGTGCACCTCTCGGAGTCAGAACTCGCACTTGCTGAACTTGGCATACAACTGGTGATCGCGTAGGATCTGCAACACCGCCCTCAAATGGTGCACATGCTCCTCAGTAGACCGCGAATACACAAGGATATCGTCCACAAACACGACCATGAACTGGTCTAGATACGGACGGAACACTCTATGCATCAAATCGATGAACGCTGCGGGGGCATTGGTGAGCCCGAACGGCATCACCAAAAACACATAATGCCCATACCTCGACCGAAACGCCGTCTTCTCCATGTCCGACTCTCGAATCCGCAGCTGGTAATAGCCCGATCTCAAATCGATCCTCGAAAACACTCGGGCCGTCTGAAGCTGATCGAACAAGCCATCAATCCGAGGCAACGGATACGTGTTCTTAACAGTCGCCTAGTTCAACTGGCGGTAGTCGATGCGCAGCCTCAAACTGTCATCCTTCTTCTTCACAAACAACACCGGCGCACCCCACGGGGAATAACTAGGATGAATATACCCCTTGGCCAGCAACTCCTGCAACTGCGCCTTCAGCTCTCGCAACTCTGCAGGCGCCATCCGATAAGGGGCCTTCGACATAGGCGCCGTACCCGGCACCACCTCAATCACGAAATCAATCTCTCGCCGTGGTGACAACCCTGGTAGCTCCTCGGGAAAAATATCAAGAAACTCGCACACGATGGGAATGTCCTCTACCTTAGGACACTGCCGATCACTCAAAACCACGGATGCGAGAAAGCCCAGACAACCCGCATCAAGCAAGCGATGCGCACGGATAGCCGAAATAAGCAAGCGGGAAGAGGAAGACCGAATACCTTGGAAATAAAAGGTGGGTCCACGAAGCTGTCGGAAGTAGACATTCTTCAAGCCATAATCCACTAAGGCATGATGAGCCTCGAGTCAATCCATGTCCAAAATCACATCGAAGTCCTGAAGCGGTAACGCGTAGAGTCTAGCTGGTAAGTTCCACCCTTCCACCCACACAGGTACCTTCTCAAAGCAGTACGGGGTGATCATGAAGTCACCGGTAGGCAACTCTACCGCCAAGTCACAGGACACCTCGGTCACTGGGCCCTCCACACTCTGATCAAATTCCTCCGAGATGAACGAATGAGAAGCACCTGAATCAAACAAAACACGAGCCGTACAACCCAAAATCGAAAGAGTACCTTCCACCAAATGCGACGCCTCAGCCTCTGCCCTGGTCATGTGAGTCACTCTGCCTCGGGATCTCTACCTCCCTATAGTAGCTGATCGTGACAACTGAGGAAACTGTCCCTACTGCTGGTATTGCTGCAGCTGTGATGACAATTGCTGGGGCTGAAACTGTTGCTGCTGCTGAAACTCGTGCGGCTGGCTCGGTCTCTGCGGACAGTCATGTGCCATGTGCCCTGGCTGATCGCACCTAAAGCAAATCATGGGCGCTGAACACGGTCTACCCGGATGAGAACCACCGCACCTAGGACAACCGCCCCGCGAACCAGTCATCGAACCCTGACGCTGAAAAGCCACCGGCTGCTGAACACTGTCCATCGACTCCTGCTTCGACTCCTTATGATCCTGACGCCTCTTACTAAAACCAGCTTCCTTAAGCAACTTCTTAAGCTTCGATCTAAAGGATGATGACCCTGGCGCAGGAGCCACAGACTGCGTCGCCACTGATCCACCTGCTGAGAGCTGGATGGTATTCTGCTGCTGCATCCCCGTCGACTGGCTGAAATCTGCATGCACCTGACTGGCACTGCCCTGCCCTCGAACCTTCTGCAAGTCTCTCTCCAGCGCCGTTGCTGCCTTACATGCCGCATCCAAAGTGGTCAAACCTGACGCAAGAAGATGATGCCTCAACTCTAGCCTCAGACCACCCACAAACGAATCGGTCTTCACCTCCTCATCTGCCATAATATGAGGAGCATAACGGCCCAACTCGATAAACCTGGCACGGTACTGCATCACCGTCATGTCACCCTGAGTCAGCTCCATAAACTCACGCAACCTCTGCGACCTGACAAAGGACGGACAGAAGGTATGCTCGAAAGCCGTGACGAACTCCTGCCACGCAATCTGCCGAAGAGGATGAGACCGGAACACTGAACCCCACTCTAACGTCCACCAAGTACGGGCCGCTCCCTGAAGATGATGAGTAGCCAACGCTACCTACTCCTCCTCAGGACACTCCATCGCACTGAAAATCCGCTGCACATCATCCAGCCACTCTCTGGCCACCTCAGGATCTGGCTGCCCGCTGAAGGAAGGAGGCTGAAACAGCAAGAACTCCTTCAGCACACGACCATGACCACCACGAGCCCGGTCCTCACCAGCATCGCCACCCTGCTGCTGGTGATCTCCCTGCTGCTGACCTCCCGGCTGCCGCTGAAGCACATACTCAAACATACCTCGGAAGAAATCATCCATCCCTGGAGCTCTCGCACCTCCAGCTACACCCTCGGAAACTGAAGCCCTGCTCTACTCCTGGACCATCACTAGACTCTCCCTACTGGGGACGAGCCCTCCTCCGAGGTGCCATAACACACCTGGCATCAAGGAAAACAACCACAAATCAATAAAACACACGGCCCTAAGCTAGTCGCCGACTGTACAGGACGTTCATGGACCTTCTGGACCGCCGCAATTCGTTTCAAGTTCTGATGTACCTCCACAACCTACGCTCTGATACCAGCTGTGACGACCCGGAATCCGAGTGCCGGAAAGGAACCGGCGCATCTCGAATCTCGGCCCGCCAACCCACGAGCCCGAAGACTCGAAAGGGTAGAAAGGGATGGTGTGGGAGTACAAGAGAAGCTGAAACAACCGCAGAGATAGCACAATAATCTAAAATAAAATGCACAGAATAATATAAATAAATTAAACTACTACAAGGTCCAGTGTATCTCATGTCCAAATGAAAGTACAGTCAACAGAAAGAAAAGTACAACTACACGGGGCATCCCCCGGCGTACAACTACACGGGGCATCCCCCGGCTCTGGCAGACTGGTGACTAACCCTGGCTAGAAGAACCACGCTGAAACTCGGCCGCACCTCTCAAAGACCCTGCCTCACCTGAAAAGCAGGGGTGAGTCTCATTTCAGTGGCCCAGTAGGGATCTCTCGAATCCCCACCTCGTGCGGAAACCAAGGTAGGAAAGCAAGAAAGCACAAAAGCAACCCTACCTAACAGGAGTATGGTAGAACCAACAAGCTAAAGTAAATAAGCGGAAAAGCCATCTACTCTAATAGTACGTACTACCGAACCTCGGTCCAATGAAACTCGAGTCCACACCTGCCAGCGAATAGGAGCACTAACCACTAGAAGAACGACCGGAAACGTCCCCTGACGTCTTACACCGCGTCACAAGTGTCTAGCTACAACGCCCCGGGCGTGAGACTGAGACACGCAACAAGTACCACGACAAGGACTAGCTGGGGTCACGCTCGTCAGCGCGTGTCCTAAGCCCCCAACTACGTGTGCACACACAGACCATCTGCTCTAGGTCGGGTCCTCTAGTTGGTTTTCTCCCCCCCCCCCCCCACCGGACTCTGGTGGCAAAGGCAAGGGGCCCCACGGAAACTAGCCTAAAAATTGCCTCTCACCGGGTCTCGCTCTCCACCACTCCCAGGTGGGTCCGCACTCGCGTGCGCAGGAAGCTACAACTAGTGGACAGGTCAATGTAAGTAAGGACTGACTCACGGAAACCACCGTCAAAGAAACGGGACCGCACATACACGGTGCAGCACGGAGCCTGACGGTCCAACCTTGGGCCATCACAGGCTGTGACGCACCTACACTGGAGCGCCATAAGGCTCTGACGGTCCAACCCTGGAGCGTCACAAGTCAAGGTGAAAACAGGCTCTGACGCACCCACCTAGGGGCGTCACAGCACCTAACGGACCAACCCTGGCGCGTTAGGGGAGATGGGTTCGCCTGCTCGGACGCACCCACACAGGGGCGTTACAAGGCTGTGACGCACCAGGCATGGTGCGTCACAGGCCATGACCCCCAACGGTCAAAAGCCAACGGTCGAAAGCCAACGATCTGATCGTCCCTGACGGTCCAACCTAGGTGCGTCACAGCGCCCTGATGGTCTATCGTGGGACCGTCACATCCCATAGACTGCCAGCTGGCTAAAACATGGCTGTAATGCACCACCTCGGCGGGTCACATGGTGTGACGGTCACTGGAAGGACCGTCACACCGGTCCGATGGTGAAACGGCGTGAAACGCCCAAAAATTCCCACCACGCCCTCATACCTCCGTAGGAAAGGGGGAAATCAAAGGGGAAGACCCCTGGGGACCCCTAGCATGTTCTAGGCCATCAAAACGTCTAATCGCGGCTCAAATCCATAGATCGGGTGAACTCTCCCCAAAACACGATTTTGCCCTAACCCGCTCAAACACACCCCTCTCGGCTCCCATTCGGCCTACAAATCGCGGGGGATGACGGGATGAGCATAGGGATTCATCCCCCTACCTCAATGGAGCGAATGCTCCGCCGAATCACCGCCGAAGTCAAGGAAGAAGCTTTTGAATGCCACACGCCCCGCCTCCTGCCCCGAGAAGGCCACCACCGGAACCGCCTCGCCACCGCCGCCGCCGCCACGCCGTTTCCGGAGTGAAGGAGGCCGCGTCTCGGTAGTCCGGGGAAGAAGAATGGTCGCGATGGGGAGGGCGCTCTCCAACGGTTGGAAGAAGGTGGAAGAAGAAGAAGAAAAAGGTGAAAAAGAAAAGAAAAAGGTTTGGTATTTATAGAAAATCCTGAAAAATAGAAAAATACACATCCTCGATCCTCGCGACACGTTGATCGCAACGGTACCACTCGTGGGTAGATGAACGACCCGGTCCACCCGCTACATGGTTCCGTAGGTGTTTCCGAGACACACACGCGGGAATCGGAAAACACGCAGAAAAAGCCGTGGAACACGTTCCGAGCCTCGGAACTGACCTGAATCGCAGAGATCCAAACACGAAAGATGTCCAGAACATAATTCCGGACACAACGGAGCCAAATTCACTAAAAACGCAGATCCGGGACCTAAGAAGAAGGATCCAAAAGGGTCTGGGGCACCATAGTGGAGACCTCATCAGCTTGTGCACTGTGCATTGCCGTTTCCATTTGAGTTATTCATATTAGATCCGCTGTGCATTGTGTCTGTCTCATTTGCTTTATAGGAGTGGTTTATGTTTTTATCAACCAAGAGCTTTAATTAGGCCAAAGTTTTTGGTAGGATCTATTCAACCCCCCCTTCTAGATCCAGTTGCACCCTTGGGGCCCAACAATAGCTGATGTTTAAAAATGACTTAGTTGATGGTTTAAATGATATTTTACTACCTAATCGACTATGTTAAACAAAGACAAAAATATCTAGTGACTATCACACTGAAATTCAAAATTCAAATGCATTAGATATTGCTGTGCACATTAAATGCTATCCTTACAGCGTAAGAACGAACACAGAAATTTGGTGTCTTTTATTGTGAAAAATACTGACTGCAGACCTAGAAAGCTCAGCCTTCTTAGTCTATTTCAGGAAGAATTAGATAGGAAAGACATTGACGGGAACAACAATATAGACACGTTTCAGTCTCTCCAGAAAGAAGGGAGTATTCTATTGTAGCCTCACTTGACTTTATCTTCTCATAGAATAAACAAAAATCTTGTGCAATGTGACAGTTCTAAGAAGAAGGAGAAATCTCGGAAAGGTCCTTTATTATAGGACAAGTGCCAAAAGGAAAATATTTCTTCCGAGAAGTACTTAAAGATAAAGGAAGATCTGCTACTGCCTTTTCACGTAGAAAAAATGCCGTATCTATCAAAGATAGAAAGATTTCTCTAACTAACAGCTACTCGCCCTAGAAGAACATGAAGCTCTCTCTCCAATGATCACCTGGCTGTGTCTAACGAATAGCTAGCTGAGTCTAACGTTCACCAAGATGTGTCTAACGGAACCAGCATTCAAGCTATATATGCATGGAGCAGTTGAACATTGAAAAGATAGCGTAGCGTGTGCAGAAAAAACGAAGAGCCTATACACGAAGCGAGCGATCCAATAATCCCAATTTCCAGCATAAACTCACATTGCAAGCGTTGAGAGAAATGAATCTTATTCTCTTCTCAACCAATCTGCTGCTGAGTCCTCAAGCGAAGAAGAAGCCAATGCGAAATTCCTCTATTGCATTTTCTTTAACTTCTTCACAAAGCCTTTCGTGGTTCTCTAATTTTCTCTTTAGAAGACTTTTTCTTTCTAATTCAAGATTGACTGATTTCACTCTTATTTTTCATCTTAAATTTGTTGTAACAATTGTAAACAAATTTGTCTATCAAGAGGCAATCTCAGTGTAAACCCCACTTGTAAAAGTGGTGATCTTATCCTTGAGGGGAGAAGCTCTTACTTGCGGGCAAGAGGATCATGTGGGATCTGATGTTCCCCTTTAACAAAAACGATGATGATCTAAGAGCATACAGTTAATCGTTGGATAAGCCGTTAGTTTGAGTCGGGTGGGGGATGATGGACTCTATCTCGCACGCCGTGATTGTAGAAGACTCTTGACCCCGTCTTGGTCAGATTAGCAATAATATTCTTGAGTACTTTCTATTTTATCCTTTCTTTGTATTCGTTTTGATTTTTTCTTTATTTCAGCCCAGCATGCATCATGTCATTTTTGAGCACTCATGTCTCGTGATCCTATCAAGATTTCTCCTCAGCAATGGTTAATTACACTTCAATTCTCGGATAACAGATTCTCATTCCACTCAAAATTTGAACGATTTCTCTGATCTGCCCGCTTGGTCTGGTTGGCCAACGTGATTCCTGTCTGAATTTTATCTCAGTTTTATCTTTCCTTTTCCAGCTCTTATGCTATATTTCCTTCCAACCCACTCATTGTCCATAGATTGTGTCCCCAATGAGGCTAGTCGTCTTTCCTTTTCTCCCTTAATTCTCCAGACATGTCTCATCCGCGTCAACTATTCCGGGTGCTTAGTTCGACGTTTTCGGGAGAATTCCTGTCGCTTGTTAGTTGTGACGGGTGTCTTTTATCTTGATGCCCGCTTATCAGTTCTCTCTGCTTCATCTCCATTTCACATCGCTGTCGCTTTCGCTCCATCTCCTTTCCATTTCACCTTCGCGTCGCTTTCGCTCGTTCCCTTGCAAAGCAGACATCAAGGAGGGGCATCTGTTGACACCCGTTTTTTTCCATAAGTCGCGTTATTTCTCTTATTTACCCTATGATGCCCTAAATTAACCATGGTTTTGGAGCCTTATTTGAGCCTATCACAAATCCATTTGTTCACCCATTTTTCAAGCCCATTTAGCCTTGGAAGGTCTTATCTTCAATTTCCCAACTTTCGGGCCCGTTCCGGGCCGATTCGGAGGTCAAACGGGCACCCGGAGGCCAAAATCGCAAAAGCCCATCTTTGGCCACAAACGGTCGGTCAACCGACCGCTAGCCAAGACAAGAGTCCAGCTCGCGCTGGAATCTATCTCTATTTCTACTCGATGGGCCTATCTTGCGGCGGCCGTAACTCCTAGAATACTACTCCGAATTGATCCCCGTTTGTTTCTATCTCTTACCCTTGGTATTATCTCAAGTTTGATCTATAGAACTCGAATTTTCATTGGCTATACCTCTCGGAATCATGATCGAAAGTTCTGGATTTTGGTATCCTAGTACAAGTCAAACTCTATTTTTTGTGCGATGAGCCTACCTTCCAAGAGCCATAACTTCTAGAATCCTCCTCCAAATTGAGTCCCACTTGTTCTTATATCTTATCCTTAGTATTATCTCGAGTTTGATCCATAGAAGTCGATTTATCTAGGACTATATCTCCGGGAATCGTGAGAGGAAGTTGGGGGCTTTTTCTGCAAACTCTATATAAACTGCCCAATTCGCAGTGGCGATGGGGGGCTCTTCTTCAACTCGGGGTGAAGCCATGCTGCACCGCTGAGTCCATCCTTCGACTCTGGCTTGAAGAGGGAAGTATTGGCTTTCCATTGCATCTTTCTGGGCTTAATTTCGTGGTCTATCCTCTTAGTTATTCATCCCCCAATTCTCCAAATCATCACAAAACACTGTTTTCTGCACTTTGTCTGCGTATTTCTCCATTTTGCATGCACGTTTCCCGCAGTTGTGCTACGTGATTTTCTCATATCTTTGTCTTATTCTCATCACAACACACACACATATTATTTCCTCCCTTCCAAAGGGGTTAAAAACCTCCCCCCGGTGCGTTCTCCCTCAATCTTTACCCCTATTTTATCATTGCAAGATTGATGCTACACATGCATATTCTAATGAGTTTTTATCCTTATTTTGTCTTTATTTTGCAGGAGAAGCATGAATGAACGTGAGGCCTTCTTCATCTAGCCGGCTGGAAGGAGAAGAGGTTTGATTCCACAAGTTCCCCGCGTCCCGTTCTTAAGCGCGATCAATTCTTCATATTTCCAAGGTTCACGGCGTCCTTTCCTTTATCTCTTCATCCCTTTGGCGTTGTTGCAACTTTGGTGGCGATCACGGTATGTTTCCATGTCTATTTACCCCCCATTTTGTTCATACTTTCATGCCGATTCATGCTTGTTCATGTGCATACACACATAGTTAGTTTAAAGGGGGCGGGGTAGAACTATTAATTAATCTACATTAGACACCAGAGCTTCAGGGAATCATTTATTAGAATGATAAGGATCAACACTAATTTAAAGAGTCAAGGCCAAAGCACAAAGGGCATTAATCACTTCCTCAACACATTTATGCATAACGCCTTATCACTATTAGGGAAATTTAGGAAGTTAAAAGCCAGTGTTTCAAACATACCATTAAAGAATAGAGACGAGCGCCTAAGAATGTGGGACTATATAGAAAAGAAATGGAGGAGCGGCTGGAAAATGCACAAGATCCCATTCCCTTTCCAAAATGGTCTCCTTTTAACACTTTTTTTAAACTGGGAAGAAATCTATGAAAATGAACTACTCAAAGTTGGTGCTTATCCTCCACCAAGGTCTGCTCCATCTGATATTCCCGCCAATACACCAGAAAACAAAGATGTTAAATGACTGCTTAATTGTGTACTTCAAGTATATTTCTTTTACCTGAGCATCTCTGTGCTCCAGATTTTATGTTCATCAAACATTTCCAAGAGGTATCATATTTCTATTTTTACTTTATATAGTCTTAGTTTATTCAATATGCCTCCTTTGCTTTTTGCTAATTCTATCTTTATATCTTTTTGTTGATTGACAAAAAGGGGGAGAAGATGAGAGAGACAGAAAACTCTTGAAGTAAGGGAGAAAACAAAGAATATGCTTGAAAATATACTTGAAAAACACAAAGTAAGAACTTAAGCACCTTGACAAAAAGGGGAGAAAATGAGAGAATATGCTTGAAGAAATATCTTGACAAAAAGGGAGACAATAAGAGAGAGAAAGATAGTTATTTGAAAATTTCAAGTGCGAGAAAGCAATCTACTCGATCTAGACAAAAATGGGAAAAAATACTTGAAAACTTTAAGTGGTATCATTAATTCTGTCATCAGATTTTTAAGCAAATTATCAAGAGTTTTTTCATCACCAACAAAAGTTTTATCATCATCAAAAAGGGGAAGATTATTAGGTTGATACCTAGTGTTAAGTTAATCATTGGGAGATTGTTAGGCTAAATCCTAATATTAACTTAATTACAGTTATTTTGGTGATAACAAAACTTTAGATCAATTGTAATTATTTATGATGATAACAAAACTCTAATTATTGATGATGATTATGTTGATGATAACATAACTATGGAACAAGAAGAAGAAGTATGAAAAACGTCTAAGTGTAATATAGGCGCAAAGGAATAAAGCTATCTTCACTTAGTTGCTGAAAATAGAACTTAGTTGATGGAACATAAGATATGTTTACTTAGATGCAATTCACATAGGCGCACTATAAGTTTACTTAGACGCAGGAACTAGCAGCTAAATCTTAACAGAACTCACATATGCATAAGAAGTGTAGAAGCTAAGTTAACTTAGGTGCTGCAAAGAACTTAGTCGCAAAATCAAGAGCTATCTACACATAGTTACTTATCTCAAAGCTCTGTTACAACTATCTTTACATAGGCGCACTTAACTCGGATAAGTGCACATATTTACATAGACACACTTAAAGTAATATAGGCATAGTTCACATAGTTGTTGCAAATAGTCACAGCTAAGTTTACATAGGCGTAGCTCACATAGGCGCACTTAAGGCACATAGGCGCAGAAAGGTCACATAGGCACACTTAACTCAGATAGTCGCACACAAAGACGCTAAATTCCTTTGACTATCATAAGCAACATAGTCTGCTTCGCCTATCTAAAGATCGCCTATCATAACATCGCCTATCTCATCTATTAAAGGATCGCCTATATAATCGACTATCTTATTGTTTAAATGCCTATGAGATAATTGCCTGTCACATCCCGAACCGATAGCAGCGGGAAGCGATACTCGGAACGTGACAGCGAAACAGTCATGATAATTCGAGCAGAAAATAAATAAACACAAATAAATAATATTCAACACATTGAGGCCATTGATCAGAGAAAATTATAGTTTTATTGATATTTGGAATTTTTAAAATACAATTTGACTCAATAAAAGAAGTAAAGAAGAGAAAATAGCAAGACCACTATACTAACTAGACTCAAGAAAATAAAAAGACTCTGGCCTCTAAGTTCCAGGTTCACTTGATCACGCTGGCCCGAGCCCAGTTGTAAACGTTCCATCTACCACATTACCTGAAAAGAATGGAAATAAGGGGGGGTGAGCGAGAAGCTCAGTAGGAATTACTCTCTATCATCAGGTAGATTTAAGTAATTAATCATTTTCAGGAATGTATAAATAATGTGAGAAATTCAATTAAAACAGACTAAGTAATCAGCACGATCAGAAGGTAAACGATAGATAAATGAAAAGGGATCTTGCAAGTCTAGATATCAAGCACCACTATCAAGAACTTTTCCATGATTGGCCATTTCAAGTCAAGTCAAGTCAAGTCAAGTCATGAAAGCAAGTACTTCACGCATTCAAGCATGAATAGCAAGTATCACGAGAGAGTGGAATGTCGTAGACCCAACACGCTAGATAGTACCGGTGCCAAATGTCACACCTAGTCATGCACCTCCCCGGGGATCAAGTACTTTACGGGTGCTCCTCCCAGGATCAGACTAGGCCCTTTAATGTGTTTGCCTTGGCATTGATTTGTTTGGATCATAGATCCCATGAAATCTAGACATCCACGAATAATGATGGCCAAGAGTTCCAAGATCAAGCTTATGTAATCAAGGTAAAATACGTAAGAATATTGATTTTCTTGAGATTCCAATAACAAGCTCATTAATCGAGAGGAATAGTCATTTAAAGAAATGACCCTTGAATGGATACATGTTGACAATAGACCTAACGATAGGTCAAAACTTGAGGTACAATAGCCTAGTTATGCTAGAGTAGCTTACACATATCAAAACCATGAAAACATCAATTTTCGAAAAACTAGAAAGTGAAACGGTCAGCAAAGGACCGCTCAGATAATAACACGGTCTACTCAGGACCACGTACAACATAAACGGTCCCAAGTGGCCCATGATCGAGACTAGACGGTCCTAGCTGGGCTGTCGGAAGATATACACGGTCTAACAACAACTGCATACAATACAGAAACTAGACGGTCCCATCTGGGCTGCTTAGAAAGATAAACGGTCCAATAACAACCGCTTACACTACAGAGTCCAGAGGACTAAAGTCGACGCACAATCGGTTAAACACGGTCACAGGAGGGCCGTTCAAGAAATCGGGCGGTCATGAATGAACCGCGTAATGACAGAACGGTCTAAGGAGGGCCGTTCAGAAAGTCCGACGGTCATGTTTGAGCCGCTTAATGATATAACGGTCTCCGGGGAGCCGCGATCAAACAGGACAGTCCCGATTCCGGGATTAAGCAAAAATACACGATTCGATCGAGTCAAAAAGGTTCAGGCTTGTGGGTACAACCTGCCCGGCATCCTAGTGGGAATCCCAGGCTCACGGGGGCTTACGGAGGTCTCATAATAGAGGTCCTAGTCCGACGGAAGGAATATCTGGCGGAGAGTCCCAACTATTATAAGAATTGTGGGCTAAATGAAATCATGGAAAACGAATATATAGCAGTCAGTCAGCATTACCGGAGTGAAGTGACTGTCAAACAATCCTAGTAGATCATTTTATAATTTCATAGGAATAGAACATGGCAATTAAATTACAATTTAATGTTATAATTGACATTAAGAGGGAGAAAAGATATGAAGATGAAAGGAAGGGTAAGATTTTAGCAGTCATAATCAGTAAATGAAATAGACCTTATATGGTTCCATGTAATCCATTTGTTAGATGTGTTCTTACCCTATACATGCTATCAAATCAAAGTGAACATAGATAATAAAACATGATCTGTTCAATATAGACGGTCAGGGAGTGGGCCGCTATTGTTTCTTAGCGGTCATTCGCAGGGCCGTTCTAAAGTTGCATCCTCTAAAAGACAAAGGACTATAAACGGTCATGCACAGGGCCGCTAGGATCATACACGGTCAGATATAGGGCCGCTAATCCAGACCCCGTGGTCTATCGAGGGGCCGTGCATGGCCAGGGGTGTCAACGCCAAAACAAGGTAAACGGTCAAGCCACGACCGCCAACTTTAGAGTAGCGGTCAATCGTGGGGCCGTTCAGTTCTGAGCGGTTCCTGTAAGAACGTTTCTACTAACCCGAGCCCCAAATCACGAAGAACATGACACCGATATAATAAAGCATGAAATAAAACATGGATATGGCATAAAAGTTGGGCGATTCACTATTAAAAGATAGATAGCTTAAAAACGCACAACATAGCATGGCCAATTAAAAGATTGGACTTCGATTAGTCTATATAAATCAACGGAAATGATGAAAGTAGGAAACCCTAATCACATGTACTTCATAAAATCATGAATACGCATGATATAGATGGCTAAAATTAGGCAAAATAGATTCAAATGAAAGGTGAGAATGAGGTCTACATGTTCACATTGTTTGATTAGGTTAAGCCCGAGAGAAACCGACCGATTTGGAAGAAGAAAGGGAAGGCGCGCTAAAACCCTAATCCCGAACACGTCACCGTCCTCGCCCTAATTCACCCTCGATCGACCACGATTGCTTGCGCCACCTGTTGGAAAAGCAAAAGGACGTCTAGGGCTGCGAAAGCCCTCTATTTATAGAGCCTATAGGTCGTTCTAGGGATCGAATTGGACTCAAGAGTCCAAGGAGGGAAAAGCGCCTAAAATTTCAGTCCTTTGACCAAATCGGCGCCGCCGCCGCCGTTGGAAGGCTCTAGAGTCTAGGGTTTCAGGGGCAAAATGATTTCTTAGGGTAGACCTATTAAATGGGCCTAGTTTGGACTCGATTGGTTGAGAAATGGGCTCGAATTAGATCGTTTAAGGTTAACCCATTAAGAACAACGAACTTGGCCATTAACTCTGTAATTCAGCGTAATTAAGATTTTATTAGGTTTTGATCCAGTTGACAATATTGTTAAACACTCCGTTCTCTATAAGAATATTACTTTTCCATATTTTTAGAAATTAGTCGAAACTTTGGCCTACGGGTGAAATTCAATTAATCTAATTTATTCCTACTAAATTCAATTTATTGTAGAAAAATTCGATTGCATCTTGGAATATGAAAAATCTTTTTATGGTGTTTGTAGAAAAATAATTATTGATATAATTTGGCCACTTTCAAAAATAAATAATATTCTTTAATTAAGAAAATCATTGAAGTTGTTAAATAACAATGAAAATAGCTTTAATTCCAATACATATTTCAAAATTTTACTTTTATATTTTATTATTTAACCGGGGTGTTACATCCTCCCCCACTTCAAGGAATTTGGCTCCAAATTCGTCAATCGTCATTATCTATTCGTAAAATAACATGGTAATCATACAGCTAATGGAATGTAAAAGAATTTTAATTATAGTTAAAGATAAGGGAGAACGATACCTTATATAAAATTCTTCATTTGATAGAAATCAGTTGCAATTTGCTTGTGGAAGTAGGTTAGGGCAATTAGCCATTACATGATCTTTATTTCCGTAACGAAGACACGCTCCGCTCCTTCGCCAGCACTCCTTGATTTGATGACTAAGTTTGTGACAGTGAAAATATTTCATTTGCGAAAGATTATTCATTTTCTTCTTATTACTTCGAATTCCTTTACGACGAACTCGCCACCTTTTAACGGAACTGAATTTTAGCTTACGCGTAGGCCCTATCGCTTTCATGTCAAAAGGAGCTTAATTACCTGCAAAATAATTATAAGGTTAAAAATTTTATTATCCTTACACGCCATGCTACGTAATCTTATACATATTTTATTACTTAACCCAAAGCACTACCCAATCTCACCAGGTGACACAAGGAATGACATCGATTACACGACCTATTACTTAGGGTAACCTATACTTAAGGACAAGAACATAGGGCTCAAACAACTGAAGCCCTGATACCACTTCTGTCACGCCCCGAACCGATAGCAGCAGGAAGCGATGCTCGGAACGTGGCAGCGAAACAGTCATGATAATTCGAGCAGAAAATAAATAAACACAAATAAATAATATTCAACACATGGAGGCCATTGATCAGAGAAAATTATAGTTTTATTGATATTTGGAATTTTTAAAATACAATTTGACTCAATAAAAGAAGTAAAGAAGAGAAAATAGCAAGACCACTATACTAACTAGACTCAAGAAAATAAAAAGACGTTGGCCTCTAAGTTCCAGATTCACTTGATCACGTTGGCCCGAGCCCAGTTGCAAACGTTCCATCTACCGCATTACCTGAAAAGGATGGAAATAAGGGGGAGTGAGCGAGAAGCTCAGTAGGAATTACTCTCTATCATAAGGCAGATTTAAGTAATTAATCATTTTCAGGAATGTATAAATAATGTGAGAAATTCAATTAAAACAGACTAAGTAATCAGCAAGATCAGAAGGTAAACGATAGATAAATGAAAAGGGATCCTGCAAGTCTAGATATCAAGCACCACTATCAAGAACTTTTCCATGATTGGCCATTTCAAGTCAAGTCATGTAAGTAAGTACTTCACGCATTCAAGCATGAATAGCAAGTATCACGAGAGAGTGGAATGTCATAGACCCAACACGCTAGATAGTACCGGTGCCAAATATCACACCTAGTCATTCACCTCCCCGGGGATCAAGTACTTTTCGGGTGCTCCTCCCAGAACCAGACTGGGCCATTTAATGTGTTTGCCTTGGCATTGATTTGTTTGGATCACAGATCCCACGAAATCTAGACATCCACGAATAATGATGGCCAAGAGCTCCAAGATCAAGCTCATGTAATCAAGGTAAAATGCGTAAGAATATTGATTTTCTTGAGATTCCAATAACAAGCTCATTAATTGAAAGGAATATTCATTTAAAGAAATGACCCTTGAATGGATACATGTTGACAATAGACCTAACGATAGGTCAAAACTCGAGGTACAATAGCCTAGTTAGGCTAGAGTAGCTTACACATATCAAAACCATGAAAATATCAATTTTTGGAAAACTAGAAAGTGAAACGGTCAGCAAAGGATCGCTCAGATAATAACACGGTCTACTCAGGACCGCGTACAACATAAACGGTCCAAAGTGGGCCATGATCAAGACTAGACGGTCCTAGCTGGGCCGCCGGAAGATATACATGGTCTAACAACAACTGCGTACAATACAGAAACTAGAAGGTCCCATCTAGGCCGCTTAGAAAGATAAACGGTCCAATAACAACCGCTTACACTACAGAGTCCAAAGGACTAAAGTCGACGCACAGCCGGTTAAACACGGTCACAGGAGGGCCGTTCAAGAAATCGTGCGGTCATGAATGAATCGCGTAATGACAGAACGGTCTAAGGAGGGCCGTTCAGAAAGTCCAACGGTCATGTTTGAGCCGCTTAATGACAGAACGGTCTCCGGGGAGCCGCGATCAAACAAGACAGTCCCGATTCCAGGATTAAGCAAAAATACATGATTCGATAGAGTCCGAAAGGTTCATGCTTGTGGGTACAACCCGCCCGGCGTCCTAGTGGGAATCCCAGGCTCGCGGGGGCTTACGGAGGTCTCATAATAGAGATCCTAGTCCGACGGAAGGAATATCCGGTGGAGAGTCCCAACTATTACAAGAATTGAGGGCTAAATGAAATCGCGGAAAACGAATGTATAGCGGTCAGTCAGCATTACCGGAGTGAAGTGACTGTCAAACAATCCTAGTAGATCATTTTATAATTTCATAGGAACAGAACATGGCTATTAAATTTTAATTTAATGTTATAATTGACATTAAGAGGGAGAAAAGATATGAAGATGAAAGGAAGGGTAAGATTTTAGCAGTCATAAATAGACCCTATATTGTTACATGTAATCCATTTGTTAGATGTGTTCTTACCCTATACATGATGTCAAATCAAAGTGAACATAGATAATAAAACATGATCTGTTCAATATAGACGGTCAGGGAGTGGGCCGCTATTGTTTCTTAGCGGTCATTCGCAGGGCCGTTCTAAAGCTGTGTCCTCTAAAAGACAAAAGACTATAAACGGTCGTGCACAGGGCCGCTAGGATCATACACGGTCAGATACAGGGCCGCTAATCTAGACCCTGCGGTCTATCGAGGGGACGTTCATGGCCAGGGGTGTCAACGCCAAAACAAGGTAAACGGTCAAGCCACGACCGCCGACTTCAGAGTAGCAGTCAATCGTGGGGCTGTTCAGTTCTGAGCGGTTCCTGTAAGAACGTTTCTACTAACCCGAGCCCCAAATCATGAAGAACATGACATCGGCATAATAAAGTATGAAATAAAACATGGATATGGCATAAAAGCTGGGTGATTCACTATTAAAAGATAGATAGCTTAAAAACGCACAACATAGCATGGCCAATTAAAAGATTGGACTTCGATTAGTCTATATAAATCAACGGAAATGATGAAAGTAGGAAACTCTAATCAGATGTGCTTCATAAAATCATGAATATGCATGATATAGATGGCTAAAATTAGGCAAAATAGATTCAAATGAAAGGTGAGAATGAGATCTACATGTTCACATTAGTTGATTAGGTTAAGCTTGAGAGAAACCTACTGATTTGGAAGAAGAAAGGGAAGGCGCGCTAAAACCCTAATCACGAACATGTCACTGTCCTCGCCCTAATTCACCCTCGACGACCACGATTGCTTGCGCCACCTATTGAAAAAGCAAAAGGAGGTCTAGGGCTGCGAAAGCCCTCTATTTATTGAGCCTATTGGAGAATGAAGTCAAGGATTTAAATGATTCTCTGTCAAAATTTGTGCAAGGCAAAGACTATCTAGATAGAATTTTGGGGACTAAAGTGAACTTTCAGAAAGAGGCTTTAGGCTACAACCCTGTGAGTAAAAAGGGCTTTGAGAACAAATTGCTTACATCTTTTATCTTTGGCTCACATGATGCCAGTACCTCTGGTGGTCCCACAAAATAGTCCAGTGGCCAGAAAAATAAAAAACAAGACAGAAATCAGAAAAGGAAAACATAAAAGCCAAAATAGAAAAATAAGTTTGCTTGTGTTGATATGCATGCTAGGAAATACAATGATAAACACCATGCCTCCCATAAAATGGATGTTCACTGTTTCTATTATGGTAAGCATGGACATATTGTGCATAACTAATTTATCCTGAAGAATGATGAATTGAGAGCATGTAAGAACAGTAAGAACAATGGAGAAGGCAAGGGAAAGGGTCAGCTTGACACTGGGAGGAAGCATGCTCAGCACACTTCCATTCAGAAGCCCAGAAGTGGGCTGATGCGTCGACACAGTAATCAGGATAGGTCGATGCACCCTAAAGCCAGCAGAAGAACCCTTCCTCCTCATTGCTCTCACTGTGGAAAAATTGGCCATACAGTCATGGACTGTTGGCATTTGAAGGGTAGAACCCACGTTCATGCCAAAAAGGGTAATTATAATGCTCATCCCTAAAAGCTCAATGCCCATGCACACAAGAAAAATGGGAATTATAATGTGTGCTGCTTTTACTGCGGTAAGTA
The DNA here is from genome assembly GCA_022559845.1 of Amorphophallus konjac. Classification (NCBI taxonomy): domain Eukaryota; kingdom Viridiplantae; phylum Streptophyta; class Magnoliopsida; order Alismatales; family Araceae; genus Amorphophallus; species Amorphophallus konjac. The sequence continues at coordinate 313,162,572 of CM040121.1, forward strand.
TGGACATGTGTTTGATAATTGTCATTGACTGAAAAGTGATGAACTGAATGCAGCAAGGAAGAGAAACGTACATGTCAGAAATGCTGCTAACCATCAAGGACCCAAGAAAACATGGGTACCTAAAGATCCCAAATAAAAATTTTGGGTGCAGGGTGCCTTAGAGCTAAGGATCAGCTGGAAATAAAAGCTCAAGGCACATGTTTGTAAATAAAATTTTCAGTTCATGCTAATTCTGCATGTTAGGTTATTTGGCTGCTTGTTGCAGTTAAAGTCTTTCCTACTTTCAATAAATTCTGCACAGTTGTAAAACTCCTTGATAATATGTTGAAAAACCCCTCCTTGATTGATCATAAAAATCTGTTATGATGAGAGGATGAACATAATGATGAGTTGCTTGCAAGTTTAGGGCTTAGCTTGTTGCTACCTCCAGTTTGGCAGCCATATGAATTTCCTGCTCATCATGGTTAACCATTGGTTTTGATGATGTCTGTTATGGCTGCATACATTTCAACTCATCATTCATGTGGACATATAATCTTTTGCATGATTGTCTTAACTTTCATGAGCATTGGACAAAGGGGGAGTTTGTAAATCTGCACTTCAGTTTAGTTTGCATATGTGAGTGTGCACTTGGAGCATCATCTTGTGGTATTTTACACTCCATTACATATCATGATAACGGACCCAACATTAGCTCGTTGCTCTACTGCGAAAATGTGATGCACTCTCATGTCATGACCCGTTGGTATATAGAATGGTGACTTGTGGAAAGTTGATTAAGTCCAACTGAAAACTATCACTATGTGTGAGAGGATCCTCGGATCAAGTTCTCCGCCGTGTACCATGGGTCAATTGCTCATATAAGTCATAGGCTGCATACCCCCTTGGTTACTCATTCAAATGCATTTTGAAGTTCATGCACAAGTTGAGGGGGAATCATCATGAAATTTCAATTGGCATGCTTGCATATTGTCCAGTCTAAAAGTTCATCATGTTGATATCTGAATTGATTGCATCTTCTTAGGGGGAGCTTGTTCTGAGCAAAATATGTTAAAATCTCCTTGCTGTTGATCAGGTTGACCTTGGACCAACTCAGGTCGACACCATGGTTCATCCCTCTTGCAAACTGCTTTCTGTCTGAGCTCAGGGTGTCGAAACCATGAGGTGCCTATGTCGACACTCCTATACACCTGCTGGTCTACTTTACTTATTCCAGTCTGAGCTCAATGCACATCCTCAAGGGGAGAATTCACTGTCCTTTTCACTCTCTTCTAAATCGCATTCTCTGTTAAAATCTGCTCCTTGCATCATGTTGATGTGGTCTTCCTTGGAGCTGAAATCTGAATTTCCTTGATTTTCCTGAAAATCTACCATCTGCGTCCTCATGCTTGGGTGACTGTTTCCAGAATTCCCTGAATTCCTTGAACTCTTGGGAGTATCTCTATCTGTTGTTGTGTTCATTTATCAGAGTAAATCCTTAAGAGAAATCTTCTTTTATGGAGTTCTGATGTTCTGCCCTCAACATGAAAGCTATTGGTTTAAGGTTAATGGGTTCATGAGTTTTGAACTGAATTTTTCATGAAAGTGGTTGTATTCAATTTTAATAGATCTAAACTAGTTTTTTTTCATGTTTTGACATGTTATGCCTTCTTAAATCTGAAAGTTTATCTTTAGTACAAAAGAATCCTTGATTGTGGAACTTCGTTGTGGTATTATTTTTAAACATTTGTCAAAAATCTGTTTTCAAAAGGGGGCTACACTTAATGAAAGCAATGAACTTCAGTCATGCTGAGTAATTGGGGATATTGGTGTCTGATAAACGTATACCCTTATGAAGAAAGGTGTGTCCTGAGTTAAGTGCTCTTAGGCAGAGCAATGGCAATTATTTCACCGAGAAATCGAGTCCCTTCATCAATGAAGTGGAGTGGACAAGGTCATGAAGTGCCATGCTACCTCTGTTCTAAATTGAAGTAAAATGGTAAGCTACACTGAGTAACTGGGGGTGATGGCGTCTAATCAACGTGCACTCTCACGTCAAAAGGTGCATGCTTCCCTTGACTGCTCATAAAAGTAATAACAGTTGGTATCCAACAATGCTTTCAAAAGAAAAATATGAATTTGTAGTGCTCATGGATAAAATCAGAAGCGTCTAGGTGTTTAACCTCAATACGTTTTGTAGTTACTCTCAAAGGAGCTAATGGAATTGAATGAGTAAGGTAAGAAGATGTTAACCTGATTTTAGTATGAAATTCTAGTTCACCTCTATTAATGATTGAATGCAGATATTTTCATATGCTTATTTTTGAGAAACTCAGAATTCATCAGTTTTAAACCAATCTATTTATAAGGGCTTCGTCATTGAAATTGTATATAACTGAAGATTCTGAAAAATCTGTGACACTACATTTATGAACTTGGCTTGAGACTAAATATCTCCCATCCTAAAATGTCTTGAATATGATCCTTGTGTTCAGATTTCTTGTTGATCCATGCTCCTAACAATTGGTATCAACTGTCTGAGCAATATAGGTTTCAATTCCTCATGTATTTGGATGGTTTGCATTTTTTTGTTTTTCCATGCATTGCATAGAAAACATTAAAAATATGAAAATCAGAAAACCTAAAAATCTTAATACCCTAAAAACTAAATCAGTTCTGTGGCTGTACCACTACTCTCTGATTGCATCTTCCTGCTATGTTCCAATATCTTGCATATATATGTCTGATTCGGTCTGTGTTGCTTTGTTGTGACTCCATGGCATCCAATGCCATCTTGTGTGAACTGCTTCTACAATACCAAGGGACCCAACAATCTGCTCCTGCTTTTGGCTGCCCTTGATATGGTTTGCTGAGTGGAACTCATTTCTAATCTCTTGATCTCATGCGATACCATGTGCTTATACTCTGATTCTTGTATTGGCTTTAATCTAAGCCCTCTTTGCTGATGGCAAAAGGGGAGAGATGTCTTGATGAGTCATCATCTGTTTCAAGATTCCATTATTTAGGTGACTCAGAATGTCCGCATAGTTGTCATCATCAAAAAGTGGGAGAATGTTGGATATATGTGATTTTGATGATGTCTGAGTATGATTCATTGTCATACTGTTTAATTGATTAAACATGCTCTAATGTGCATAATAATGTTTTTGATGCTCCCAAGCTTTGCTCATCATGAAAAGGCTCAAAAGACTCAAGACTCACGAGATATTTAAGCAAAGATTGAGAGAATTCAAGAAAGGGAAATTGAGACCTGAAGAAAGGACCTTGGCAGACCAAACTGTATGGAATATGCTCCTAGAAGCTAAGACATTATTATTGCATAGAAATCGAGGCATCTGACTGCACAGAAAAATAAGGCAAATGATAAAATTGTTGGTTTGCATAGAAATCAAGAAAAGGTTGGCAAAAGAAATGGAAATCAAACTAACAGTAGAATTCAGAAGTGCAACTTCAAGAAGGCTGCATCGACCTCACCATGTTGATGCTCCGACCTCTTCAAGCCTTCAATACTGCCGCATCGACCTTACTGGTACACTGCATCGACGCACCAGAAGATTTCCAAGCCTTATCTGTTAAACCCTTACAGCTACCTCAGAAAGAAAAAACTCCAAGCAGTTCTCTGATGCTCCGACCTTACAACGTTGCTGCTTCGACCTCAAGTCTTCACAGTAGGTAGAAAAGTCCAAACGAGCTTCAGCGGTGTCGACCTCACAAAGCTGTAGTGTCGACCTCACCAGCTGCACCAGCCATCCATCTAAAGAAACCCCTAAGGGTAGTGTCGACCTGATACTCTTAGGATGTCGACCTTAGACCCTCACAGAAAGCATTAAAAATGCTCCTCTTCATGGCTGTCTCGACCTCGTCATGCGGAGCATCGACCTCACTTGCTTCAAACCACTGGCAGACAGGTCAACAGCGTAAGAAGTGTCGACCTCACTCTATCAGGAGGTCGACCTCAGGGCTCTTCCAGAAAGCGATATAAATGTCCTTTTACAAAGTAGTGTCGACCTCACTATCTCAGCAGGTCGACCTCATGGTGCTTCCATAAGCCGTTGAAGATAGGACTTTACAAAGCAATGTTGACGTCACTATCAAAGCAGGCCAACCTCACTGAAGAAGAAAACCTCAAAGTACTCTAACAGATCTGTCTGTTTGTAAACCGTACTGACAGCATTAATAGCAGGCGCAAACCTCCAAAAACACCTCTTTTTGAGGTCTGGAAGAAGGTACCAAGGTCAGAGGTTTTGCCATCTCATAATAACAACTCAGAACATCTTCTTGGAGAAAGGTTGGTCTGCCACCAAATCTGTGAAAGTCCGCTCTGCCAGCAGACTATCTTTTCTGTCCTATGCAAGGACTGTTCTGGTGGTCTGTCTTCAAGTATACAGTGAACAAAGTTGTTCTCTCTGCCACAAGACTTCAAATACAGTCTACCTTTTTCCAGCCACTGTCCTATCCTAGGATAGGGTTGAAAGGCTGTAGCAACCCTGGTAAATTGAAGGAATGAAATTCTAATTGGATTGAAAAATTAAACCAATATTCAAGGCCCAACTCATATGCACTTAAAACATATAAAAAATAGGCCAAAAATGAATAGCGCCTTCTCTTAAGGTGCTATTTCATAATTTGAAGACCCCGCATGGGGGCGCCAATTACATGAATGACGCCTCTATCCTAGGTGCTATTTCTCTAAAGGGCGCCTCTACCCTAGGCGCTATTTCCCTACAGAAGGAGAACGGAAACATTGTAGTGTTTTGTTCGAACTAGGATGCTATTCGGGAAGGTTTTGATCTGGAAAGGGTTAACATAGAGAAGTATAGATAACAATAGGATTCTTCCGTGGAAACTTTGATCGTAATCAAACTCTAACCCACAATCGAACCTCTTCTCTATAAATATCAAACCCCCTCCATAGAACCCTCTGTTGATTCTATTTTGAAGACGTCCTGCTATTCTCTAGAATATTATTCTTCTTTGGCTGTACGTGGGGGAGATAATTCTATTCTCTTTCTCTGCTTCTTCCTGGAGGAGAAGGCTTGTGCTGCTATTCTACTTCCGTTGAGGTTATCGTGGAAGAAGTCTGCTACTTCTTCTGCTCTTGTTATCACATGAAGAAGAAGGCTTCTTTCCGTGCTTCGCCGACATTTGCAGTTGCTGCTGCTTGCTTTCGGCTACTGGAGCTAGAAGAACAAGTTGTTGTTACTGTTACTTTTTTTTTGATATTATCTTCTTCTTGCTGTCGTTGCCCAGTTACCCTGTTGAAAATAGAGTATCGTACTGAGGTTGTTCTTGTTGCGGATCCTTCATTCTCCTCACGTTTCCATCATCCAAATCAACCAAAAGGTAGGTGTTCTCAAGTACAAGCCCAATCTAATAGTTATTAAATCATAATCGTGCATATATGTCTGTTAGAATGTTTTCAGTAGGTTTAAATGTATTTATGGAAGTTTTCAGTAGAACGCGCCTCCCTCTAGGGCGCTATTTGATATAGCGACCGTGCAAACAGTCATCAGATTAGTTGGTTAATTAATAAATACACATGTTCAAAATTTAATAACTGTAAACCATGACATTTAATCTAATGCATGAGTATACTGTTAGATTCCTGCTATTTTTCTATGCATGTACATGTATCTAGTTTCTTGATTGGACACACTCCAAAAATCATGTGTCTATGATTGTACCTGCCCGGTGCGTATCATATGACAAATAAATAACGACCGTCTTCAGGTCGTCAATTTAATGAACGCCCCCACGCACGGGCGCTAATTAGTGATAACCTGTGAACATTAAGCTGTTCATGACCGAATTACATGGATATTGAAATAACGACATGCATCCTGCCATCAATTTGAAATATGACGCCCCTGGCTAGGGCGCTACTTACTTAATTGAAGACTTAAGCTAAGTCGCCATTTATATAATTTCTGGAATTTGAGATTTTTTACAGATCTTAATATATATATATAGACCCTAGATATAACGATTGAATGAACAGTCGTTATATATTAAACTAGCGACCCTTCCTAGGGCACTAATTCGTAAAATGAAGACTTGATCTCAGTCGCCAATTACCTGTATTCTGATTTTCATGGTTTTCTGTAACCCTTGACAGTGGGTTATATATATATAGGCACTATATTCCATTCCGTGAGTATAGTCTCACGTTTCACGATGTTTTATCGATTGCCCCTTAACTCTTGGTGACATACGAGCCCTCTGTTGGACATTCCGTTCCTCCGAACTGGTAAGTTAGTCATTGGGACCTCCGTAAGACTCCTCATAACCTTAGATTCCCTCAAGGCCGATTGAGCAGGTTGTACCACTAAAACCTATGACATTTTGATTGCCATGTCACTCTAAAGAAACATGGTAAATCGGCCCTCATGGTATGCTACCTAGCCGTCATGAGAATGATTCTTAAACTAATGGAATGGGAAAACCATGCCATTGATATCTTTCTTGGAATATGTATCTTATGGAGATACCAATTCTTTCTACCTCATCATTATCAAAGAACTAGCACCCATGTACGTATGGACGCTTCTTTTTAATGTCATGGCACCTACTAGGGAGTCGATCCCACCTAATTTTACGTGAGTATCGTGATTGTATCATTTTAACTGTAGTATGTCCTTCCATGAAATTTCTGTTCTCGTGATCCTATTCCACAAGATCTACCTTATATTCCTACAAAGGTTCATTCCATTGAAATTCTATATTAGCTATAACTAAAGTGGATGTTGGAATACATGATTCAATGTTGGCGCATATAGGGCCCGATCTTGTCCTGGGAGGAGCACCCGAAAGTACTTGTGCCCATGGGAGCTATTATTGATCGCGGTGTGGCATTGCACCGAAGTGCATGACTTGCTTGAATGGACATTTCCACAAACTCTTGTACTTGTTCTTGACTTGACGTGACTTGACATGCGTGGCCTGGAAGGGTATTTACTCGCTTGCTTGATAACATGATAGCCAATTCTTGACATGACTTGCGAAACGTACATGCTCGTCTATCTTGATATAATTACATGAAATCTTGGATATCTTGCTAGTTCATTCTAAGTTCTCTCTTGCTATATACGCTTTCTATGGTCGTTTAACGTGAACATGCATAGCTTTACTTGCATTCATGAAACATATAATTTACTTAAAGCAAGCTAGCACTTGAGATATAATTCATACTGAGCGTTCGCTCACCTAGTGTTTTTCTCTATTTTTCAGGTAATTCCGATGACGAGACTCATTCGGATGGGGATGGACAAGAGTGAAAGAGTTTAGATCCATTCCAACCGTCAAGCGTTATCTAGTTCTATCTTTTCTATTTTCCTTGAGTCATCCATTGTACTTTTATTTTATTGAGCCCTAGTACTTTCATTGTGAGTTGTAATATGAGTATTTGAAGGTTAATAAAGGACTTGGTTATCATGACTTGTGCGCGCTCTATCTATGTATGTCGAATATACTTACGCTTTGATTGACATGATTGATATAAGCTCGTCACGCATCTCCGGGTTCCTTCCGCGCTCGGGGCGTGACAAAGGCCATCCAGCTCAAGTCAACTCCCTTCAGAGCATCTGCCTCAAGCCAAGAGAAAATTTCGAAGGGAAAATTATCTCCCTTTGCACTGCTCCCTTATGATCGGTGGATTTGCTCAAGCTCAAAGAAGGTCAGAGTTCAAGAGTTCAGTTCAAATTTGAATCGGTCCTCTACAGATTTTCTTGGAGGGAAAGTTTCTACCTGGCTCTTCTATAAATACTTAAAACTTCTAATACAGAAGCTGTTACTGCCGTAGATGTCGCCCTAAGAAGAAGCCAACATCCCTTGAGCAATCAATAGAAAACTTGTGAGAAAGAAAGGAAGGGTGAGAGAGCATCCCAGCATCTGGTCATCCCAGTCCAATGCTGTAAGAGAACAGGAGAGAAGAAAAAAAGATAGAAGAAGGAGAAAAGAGTGAGCAACCCTAAGCCTTCCACCGTGTGCTTCTGAGAGAAAGGAAAGGAAGAGAGCTTGAGAGAAAGGAAGGGAGCCTTCTCAGCAGAAACTCTAAGAGGCAAAGAAAAGAAAGGAGTGTAGCCCTCCTTTAGCCGTGCCGAGTTTGCTAGTGCTTCATGACATTGATATGAAGCCATAGTTGCCTTCTCCCTGCATTACTTCGTGCTTTCATTTTCATTTTACAATTGATTTAACAGTGTGTGTCTAGGGCTTCGCTTGAGAGATCGGAAGTGTTTTTTGCTGCACTTGCAGCTTGTCTTCTTTGTTAGTGTGTGTGTATGCGTGTGTGGGGTTCACCCCCCCCCCCCTATGTGTGTGTGTGGAGGATTTCATCCTCGTGTGTGGGTCGAGGACTTTGTCCTCGTGTGGAGAAAGTCTCACCGGATTTGGTGAGGGGTGGACGTAGGTTGCGGGTTTGCAACCGAACCACCTTAAAAATACTTTGTGCAATGGGGTGTGCCTTGTGTGATTGATCCATTTCTCCTTTCCCCCATTCACAGGACGGCCAGCATAAAGGATTTTCGCTTGTACTGATTCATCCGTACTGGCTTATGCATTTGTAGTTGTTTGTTCAACACTCACTCTAGCATCGTCTTCAGTCATACAGCCAGTTCATTCATCCTGTCAGAGTCTGGTGAGATCCCTACAATCCAGTGCAGCAGATCTCCCTTTGTTCTGAACCTGCTCTGAAGGAGTGTCGACCTCACCACTTGAGAGTGACGACCTCAGTAGCTTGTGCACTGCGCATTGCCGTTTCCATTTGAGTTATTCATATTAGATGCGCTGTGCATTGTGTCTGTCTCATTTACTTTATAGGAGTGGTTTATGTTTTTATCAACCAAGAGCTTTAATTAGGCCAAAGTTTTTGGTAGGATCTATTCACCCCCCCTTCTAGATCTAATTGCACCCTTGGGACCTAACAATAGATGTTGTTTAAAAATGACTTAGTCGATGGTTTAAATGATATTTTACTACATAATCGACTATGTTAAACAAAGACAAAAATATCTAGCGACTATCACACTAAAATTCAAAATTCAAATGCATTAGATATTGCTGTGCACATTAAATGATATCCTTACAGCGTAAGAACGAACACAGAAATTTGGTATCTTTTATTGTGAAAAATACTGACTGCAGACCAAGAAAGCTCAGCCTTCTTAGTCTATTTCAGGAAGAATTAGATAGGAAAGACATTGACGGGAACAACAATATAGACATGTTTCAGTCTCTACAGAAAGAAGGGAGTATTCTATTGTAGCCTCACTTGACTTTATCTTCTTATAGAATAAACAAAAATCTTGTGCAATGTGACAGTTCTAAGAAGAAGGAGAAATCTCGGAAAGGTCCTTTATTGTAGGACAAGTGTCAAAAGGAAAATATTTCTTCCGAGAAGTACTTAAAGATAAAGGAAGATCTGCTACTGCCTTTTCACGAAGAAAAAATGCCGTATCTATCAAAGATAGAAAGATTTCTCTAACTTATAACTACTCACCCTAGAAGAACATGAAGCTCTCTCTCCAACGATCACCTGGCTGTGTCTAACAAATAGCTAGCTGAGTCTAACATTCACCAAGATGTGTCTAACGGAACCAGCATTCAAGCTATATATGCATGGAGCAGTTGAACATTGAAAAGATAGCGTAGCGTGTGCAGAAAAAACGAAGAGCCTATACACGAAGCGAGCGATCCAATAATCCCAATTTCCAGCATAAACTCACATTGCAAGCGTTGAGAGAAATGAATCTTATTCTCTTCTCAACCAATCTGTTGCTGAGTCCTCAAGCGAAGAAGAAGCCAATGCGAAATTCCTCTGTTGCATTTTCTTTAGCTTCTTCACAAAGCCTTTCGTGGTTCTCTAATTTTCTCTTTAGAAGACTTTTTCTTTCTAATTCAAGATTGACTGATTTCACTCTTATTTTTCATCTTGAATTTACTGTAACAATTGTAAACAAATTTGTCTATCAAGAGGCAATCTCAGTGTAAACCCCACTTGTAAAAGTGGTGATCTTCTCCTTGAGGGGAGAAGCTCTTACTTGCGGACAAGAGGACCAACAAGAGGTCTGTATCTTGGGTTTGCCTGGTACCGTTGAAATCAGCTGGGGCTCCAATGAGTGAGTGTCTATGGTGTGGCTGAACACCTGATCAAAAATAGTTGGGGATCTAGTGAGTGAGTGCCCGTGGTGTGGCTAAACACCTGATCAAAAATAGTTGGGACTACAATGAGTGAGTGGTCGTTGTGTGGCTGAACACCTGATCAAAAATAGCTGGGGATCTAGTGAGTGGGTGTCCGTGGTGTGGCTAAACATCTGATAAAAAACGTCCAGTATAACTATTTCCGGTTGGGGGAGATATTGGAAATCCTAGTGATTGCTAGATACTATGTCACGCCTCGAGATATGCAGCGGAATTAAGTCGGGAGCATGAACAGCAGGCAATACGCCTCAAGCTAACAATGTAATCAGAGCGCTAAACATTCAGACATAAGAAGAGTGAACACAAGGTCATATACTAAAAATTTCTAACTTTATTGAATAATAATCAAGGTACACTGGCTTCTTAGGGTTTGGCGGCGCGCGGACTCCCTGGCGGTGAGCCTCCCTCGCGTTGGGGGGAGGGGCATCCCCGGCGATCACGCCGGTTGCGTGGGTAGACGATGGACGGGTCGGAGGACCCATCACCGGAGAAGTCTTTTGCTCAAGCCCTTTCTGCGTCTTTGAGGCCGTCGAAGGTTCCTTTAGAGCAGAAGACGCCTGCTTTCACGGACGATGGTTGTCCAGCAGTGTTCTTCACTCGGGAGGAGATTCGTCGATCAGAAGCCCCGTTGCGGATGGCCATCGTGGCTAAGTGCTCATATGGTAGACCTGCTATACCCATCCTTAAAAGTTGCCTTGCGCAGCGCTTGGCTTTAAAGGGTGATTTTATTGTCAGCATCTTAAATCCTCGCCATGTCCTCATGCGGTTCATTGAAGAAGAAGATTTCTTGAAGGTTCTGGTTCGTAAAAATCTTTACCTGAAGGGGTTCTTGTTTCGGTTTTTTCGTTGGACAAAGGATTTTGATTTCTCAGCGGATCCCACGCTGCTTCCTACTTGGGTAGGCTTCCCTGGCTTGCCGGTTAATCTATTTAATGAAGACTATTTGAAAGCTATTGCTGGCAACTTTGGCACCGTTCTTCGGATCCATGATGCTACGTTAGCCTGGACTCAAACAGCGGAAGCTCTTGTTTGTGTGGACGTGGATGCATCCAAGCCGCTTCTTGAAGGTATTTGGATTGGCTGTGGTGAGGAAGGTTTCTAGCAAAAAGTTAATTTTCATAAAGTCCTTGTGATCTGTCAGTCTTGTCGTCGGATTGGTCATCTAGAAGGGGTCTGCAAGAAGAAGCTCAAGGAGGATTCGAAACCTACTGGTTTGGCTGTGAGGGGCCGTGATGATGTGAACGTGGTGGATCCACAGGAGAAAATGACGGAATGGCGTGTGGTGCAACGAAAAAACTATTTAGGTTCTTCTCCTAAGACGCAGGTGATAACTGTTGTTCCTATTTCCAATGCTTTTGAGCGGCTAGTGTCTGATACTGGCGATACGGTGGGTGAGGACGACGTTAGAGCGGAGCGTGAGTCTCGACGGCGTCCAGCCGAATCTGAGGCTCTTCCTGCAGATGTGTATTTAGGTTTGGCTCTTCAAAAGGATGGGTTGGTGGAAAGTGTTTTTCCTGATGCTGCGTTGCAATCGGAGGGCTTGGAAGAGCGGAACGCGGATGGCCGGTTTGAGGCAGTGGAGCCCCTTCTGGCCCCTTCGGATGTTGGGGAGAAGGCCTCTGAGCCTCTCTTGAGCGTGCATGAACTGCATGGCCCTGTACATGAGGGACCAGTTTCCCAGGAGTGTCTCGCCAACCACGTTAATGAGGAGGTTAGGGGAACTCATTGTAACTCGCTCAGCTCTCCAAGGGGTATCAGAGCGCACGATATGGACGACAATTTTATTCTGGACAATGTGCTAATGCCCCAGTGCAATCTTGGGCAGATAGGAAAGTCCTTCAAACCTTCAGGAAATTGTGAGGGAGGTATCATTACACGGTCGCGCGCTAGGTCCATGGAATCCTTCCCCCAGTCTGAATGTTGATGGACAATCTTCTTGTCTGGAATATTCGGGGTGTGGGTAACTCTGCGTCTCGACGCTATCTCAAGCGTATGGTTATCAAACATAAGCCTGTGGTTGTAGCTCTGTCTGAGCCCATGCTTGATATTACTAAGATTGATAAGGTTGGGAGATTAATTAAAATGGACAGATGGACTGTGGCAAACAGTGACAATCTGAGAATTTGGCTTCTCTGGCACTCCTATTTCCCTCTTGAGCTGGTTGAGTCGTTGGATCAGTTCATCACGGTTGGCGTCAAGGAAGGGGCTTCTTTTGCCTTTTATTTTACTGCGATCTATGCTGCCAGCAACCGTCTTCGTCGACGTGAACTCTTCTGTCAGCTATCGGATTTTGCGGCCGGTATTAATGCGCCCTGGCTGCTTGATTTCAATTGTGTGCTCAATGCTGGTGAAAAGATTGGGGGTGCAGGCCCGAATATGCAAGGAATGGAGGATTTCCAGGCTTTCCTTATTAACACTAGGCTTTGTGATGCAGGTTACTCTGGTCAGGTTTCTACCTGGTCAAATAATCGAATGGGGTCGCCGCCATTCATGCGAGGTTGGATAGATTCCTTTATAACAGTCTCTGGCATGATAAATTTCCGAACACTCAAGTGCAGCACCTCCTGCGTGGCCCTTCAGATCACGCTCCGCTCTTCCTCTCTGCCGAAGGCCGCGGGATTGGCCGTTTTATCTTCCAGAAAATGTGGACTTTACACCAAGATTTTCAGGAGGTGGTTAGGAAGACTTGGGAGTCCTGCCAGGTTAATCACCCCGATGGCCTCACCCGTATTTAGGTTAAACTTAAACATCTCAAGGCTGTGTTAAGTACGTGAACAAAGAGATCTTTGGTGATATTACCCAACAGGCCCGGGATAGGGATGTCAACGGGTCGGATACGGGTCGGAGAGTTGACTATTAGTTTCCGTATCCGATAAGAAATACTGTATCCGTTTACTGTTCGTTGAGAATTTGGAAAATGGTGTATCCGAAATCGTTTTCTAGTATCCGAAAATATGCGGTTAACGAGCAGTTAGCGGATAGTTACCGGTAATAAGAGTACATAAATTATAAAAATTTAATATAAAAATAGCTCAATTACAATAAAATCAGTGTTATCAGAACCGGATCGGACCGGTCCGACAGTGAACCGGTCAAAGAACCGGTCCGATTAAGGCCGGTCCGATCTAATATTAAAATCAGGGTAGTGTAGACGCCCGGAGATGTGATGATGTTGTCTCTCGGCCACTCTGTGTGTTTTTTTGGGCTGAAGGGTGGGAGTGTTGTGTTGACGTATCCTGAGCACCTACAGAGGAACAAAAGAGAATGTAAGAACGTGATCGCCAGAGGTGTTTACCTGAATCTCACAGAGGTAATGATCGCGGGGAAATAATCCAAATGGGGAGATGATGAGTTCCTCTTCCTCGTCCTCGGCCAGCCAAGGGCAAGGAGCCCTGCTTGTCCCTTATGCTGAAGTCCTGCAATGTAGTTCAAAAGGAAAGAAAACAACGAGCCATTAGTAAAGAGGTGAGTGTAGTATCTATTCTAACAGAAACAATGAAACGTGAATGATGGTGGCAATCTTACCTGGGGGTGGTGGGAAGGAGGGATGGCCGAGACTTTCGACCACCCGCCTTCCCTTTATTTTTGGGAAGAAACCTCTTAAGTTTAGAAGCTAAGGAATGCTACATGCAATGCTACGTACTTACCAGGAAGCCGTGATGCAAGTAGGGAGTAGGGACTATGGAATTCAAACCGAAGCAAAGGAAGAAGGAGGAAGATGACCGACGCGGCTCTTCTCCAATGCCTCCAACTGCTCCGGGTTCCTTTTCCTCGATTCTCTTTTCGATCCCCCTCCGAATGGCCTCCGTCCTCTCACCTCACACTGGAGAGTGACGGTTTTGTGTATCCAACATCGAGTTTTCGAATCGTGGGGGAGAATCGTGCAGAACAAGGGAAAAGAACGTGCCCACGGGCTGGGCCACGTTCTCTGACCCGGTAAACAGAGGAAGGCAGCCAGACTTGTTGCCACCTTGAGGAGGAGGGCGGCCAGAAGGCTGGCCACCCACCTGGGGAGGGCGACCATCGCCCTGGTCGCCCAGGATTGGGGGCGGCCAGGCCTTTGGTCGCCCAGACCAATGGTTCTTGGGCCCCTAAGTGGACGAGGCCCAATAGCTAAAAGGCTAAGGGCTGGGCTTAAAAACTCAAACATCGGTAAAACGAGTACAACAATTAAGCGTCATTCACACGAAGGTCCATAAGGGATCCGCGGGATGTTCGAAATTAGGCGTCTACAAATGCCCCTCCGGAACGCTCGTTTTGCAAGGGAGCCCGGCGGACTGATAAATGGGTGTTTCGACAAAGAAATAAGCCTAATGAGGGCAACACGCTCAAGGAGATTCTTGAGCGGAAAACAAGATTCACGCAGGGTCGCATGAGCATCAAGTAATCAAGTAAGTCATTGGCAAAGGTAAGGAAGGACGATTAAGAGGCTTGTATCTGCAGCCACGTGGGGCACCCTAGTATGGCGCTGTGCGGGACTTGAGGGGATGGTCGCATCCAGTGCTCAAGGAGATACAAGACCTAAACAAAGTAAAGTAAAAGGATCAGGATATGGGAATACAATGACTCGTTGAATCACGAGGTACTTAAAACGGCCTTGTATAAAGCATATTTTCTGCTGGTCAAATCGGAGTGGAATCACATAGACTTATTCGTGCAAAATCGGCAAAAATCGAGGGACTCGAAAAACCAGATGCGGGGACCAGAGGACCATGGGTTGATCAGATCAACATGGCCTCCCTTCTTTATGTCACGGCTTCCAGATGAGATGTATGCATTTTTGTTTCCTTTTTTCTGCATATATCTTTTTTTGGATTTTCTTTCAAATGGGGATAAAAGACCTATATGATGCATGCTGGGTTTAAAATAAAAACCTAACTAATGCAAAGCCGGAGGATTTATTTGCCTGCCTCCGAACTAATCGGTCAAGAGTTCAAGAAGTCTGTCATCCTATGCTTGGTGACAGACGTGGTCCGGATCCCGATGGGGGTCCATCGTTCCACATTGTACTTAAGCATAGTCGAGAATTCAGGAAGTCCGTCATCCCGTGCTAGGCAGCAGGCGGCCATCGAATAGCTTAAGGAGTATAAACTCTTTATGGTTTTTTTTAGAGAGGAACGCGGAGTTTATACGCTCGAAGCCATTAGCCTCCAGCATTCTACCTACGATGCAAGGTAACAAGGCCTTATCGCTTTCTGGTCCCATAGATGTGGAGACCTACAGCTGCATTAGCACATGTCAGTAAAGTTCATCAATGATAATAGGAATAGAACATAAACACATTTCATTCAATGAACCATTAAACTATCATGGCAAACCACATATAATCAGTTAAGCATAGCTTCACAAGGAAGGGGACGAGGGCGGCCAGGTTGTTGGCTACCCCAAGGTCTGGGCGGCCAGACCTGTGGTCGCCCAGGTCGGGGGTGGGCGGCCATCGCTTTGGCCGCCCTCCCTGCTCTTATCCCAAATCGTGGGAGTTCGAGCCAGGTAGGACTCTCAGCCTATAAGGACTACGGGGCAGGGTTATACTCTGTGGTTGATCAAAGGACTGAAGCAAGGGGAATACTTCTAAAGAGGGAATAGACAATGGCGTCTTCTTCTACCCCGTCAGGAGGTCACAAGCTTGGTGTTCTCTCTGACGTGCCCGGTCACTTAAGCAATCTCGTGAAGCAGGGCAAGGTATGGCTTGTGTGCAAACCATTTCTGTTGTTTTTGTTTTGTTTTAGATTTTTCTTGATAGGATCTGGCATGTTTTATTAATTGGTCTTCTCTTCTCTTTCTTCTTCCTACATGATGCAGCCTGTGCCTACTTTTCCTGGGGCAAGACATGCCCGTCGCTACGGCTGGCTTCAAGCTTTGATGGATGCAATTACTCCCACCATGAGGATATTCATGCACCAGTGGCACCTGATCCGGCTGGTCATCATGGCGAAGCGCTTCAACAGCATGCGGTGGAACTGGGAATCCTTAGCGGCATTGATCGAGCTCTGGCTTCCAGATACGCACACCTTCATCTTCCCTGAATTCGAGGCCTCGATGCTGGCAAAAGAACTAGATTTCATCTTCTAGTGGGGTGACTTGGAGGCAGGCGAGCTGATCGACCTTCCTCCCTGGGACGAGATCCTAGCAGAAATTGTGTGAGACAAGCGCGAGGTTCGTCGGATGACGGACCAGCGGGGGATCCTAGTTCATCGCCTAGCAGGATGGCTTGTGAGCCATGTGAAGGATAAGGCAGTGGAAGCAGATCGACTGATGCGTGGCGTGACACTGTGCCTAGGTGGGGCGTTACTCTTTCCTACGTCATGCGACGTGCTGAGGCGAGAGTATGTGGGGCCCCTGACTCTCCTGTGGACAGGACGCTCTCTTTCTCAGGACGTGCTGGCTCATATGTATTGCGGGCTCACTCAGATGAGCCTAGGTGGCAGCACCATGGGGAGCCTATACCTTCTGCAGTTATGGATGGAGGTCCACTTGAGTTTTGATTTTGATAGCGAGGCGACCACTACTTCCCGGATCTTTGAGAAGAGCGCCATCTACCCCGCGAGGGCTATCTTTGGTCCTGAAGATCAGGTGATATGCAAGACGGCATTACTGAAGACCAGAAATGACTGGCATGACTACCTGAATTTCCTATCTGAGGATGATTTCGTGTTTGTGCCGATGATGTATCGACATGAAGAATTTAAAGTGCATGGATTGTCAGAGCAGGAATTATGGCTTGTGGGGGCCGAGGACTTGGTGTTGTACCAGGGGCACCGCTGCCATCGCCAGGTGGGATTACCCAGATGGATCCCGTGAGCAGCTTCAAAAGGAGGATTGATTGTAAAGCGCCTTCTGGGGACCGACGTGGATCGACGGTGACTAGGCAGGATCGAGAAGGCATGGAGACGCCATGTCGCCACGATGAAGGCCAAAGTGGACATAGAGGAGGACAAAGATGAATTGAGGCGCTATGTGGGCAACCTACAAAGCTTCAGGCCGGCCGTGAATGAATTTTTCATGAGGAGGCGTACCTGATTGGAGCTTGTTCAGTACTTTTCTTTATGGTGATGTTAAGATAGATGGACTACATGTTTTTTGTGTTTTTCTTTTGGTTTGGACAATGAGTGATTGATGGCTATGGAACTTGGTAGATGGAATGAAATTATGTGAACATATTTAGCCGACTGGACTCATATTAATTTTTTGTTGATTTTCTATTTTTATATTTTTTTTGTTGAACAAGGAGGAGGGCAGCCAGGGTCCTAGCCGCCTTGACTAAAGGCTGGGCGGCTAGACCTTTGGCCGCCCTCTGCTTTGAGGGTTTGTTAAAAGGATGGCCGCCCCACATTTGGGCGGCCCTTGTTGTGGACGCCTTGAGAGCGAGAGAACTTGAGAGGGTGTTGCTCCTGCTTGAGTGAGGTTCTAACCACGTGAATCTTCTAGATCGAGCAATGAGGAGAAGGAGGGCTCGCCTTGACATTGCGCCCGATCCCTCTTCCTCGAGTGAAGAGCAAGAGGGAGTAGAAGCTACGGCGAGCTCATCTTCTTCGGCCACAGTTTCTGCAGACTTGGAGGAGAGCAGAGATGATGGGAGTGATGGAGGAGAAGCTATCCCTAACGAGGGGCCGGCCGAAGGTGATGATGGAGATGAAAGTGAAGATAGCGAGGGTTTGGATGGTGGAGAGCCCGACCAAGAGAAGGGAGGGCAACCCGGGAAGGTAAGCTTCGTGCCCTAGCCTTGCATTCATTAGATCAGTATGTGGATGTGTGTTTAATGGAGAGATGGGGGTCGGTTTATGGATTGAGGGAGATGGACCTGTGGGCGGCCAAGGTGGTAGTCGCCCTCTGATCTGGGGAGCCAGGTCGCTGGTCGCCCTCAGGTGGGCTTGGGCGGCCAGGCCTTTGGCCGCCCAGGGAGGTGGGCGACCATGCCTTTGGCCGCCCTGCTCCCAGGGCTTGTGAAGTTTGAAAAATGTGAAGAATGTGGAGTGAAGTGGAAGATCTAATGAATTCTTTGTGTTTTCTTTCTAGTGCGTGCAGGGTCCTCAAAGGATAAGAGCCCGAGTCACATGGGACTTGGTGTGGGCTTGGTATCATGCCCTACCTCCTGGACAACGGGAGAGGGTGGATAGAATGGGATTCGGCCCGTTCTTCAGAATCCGACCCTTCCAGGTGGACGCCACCTTCCTGACGGCGGTGCGAGAGAGATGGGTGGATAGCTGCAGAGCATTTGTGATGCCGTGGGGGCATATGATCCCACGCTTGAGGACGTGGCCTTCTTGACGGGATTGCCAGTGGCAGGGGTCCCAGTGCTCGGCCAAGAGCTGAAAGATTATCATGAGGAGATAGAGGACTTGCTCGGGCCTCAGCTGGCTCGATCTAGGAGACCAGTGACCAGTCTTCCACCTGGGAAGATTAGTGCTGCGATGGGACTCGCGAGGATGACACGCGGGCCGCTAGAGGATTTGGATGTGTATTCGGGGCGAGTGAGACAGAGACTTAGATCTCAAGGGAGGAACGAGCAGCAAGAGTTGTGACTTTTCTTCTTGTACTTCTTTGGGAGGCTGATGTTTGCTACTGCCTCAAACAAGGTGAATCTGAAGTATCTCTTTCCGGTGCGGCATCTAGAGCAGGGACCCCAGCTTGCGTGGGGGAGAGCGATGATGGCGCACCTCTTCGCCCACCTGGATCCAGTGCGCCCAGGTTCAGAGAACCTGGGTGGGTTCACGCCCTTCTTACAGGTACAAGTCTACCCCTTCTAGGCATGTTGATTCTAAATTTTAATTGATGGATTGTTCTTTTTGTGTTTTCAGATTTGGGGGTACACTCAGTTCCCTCTAGGTCGCGGCAAGATTCCGCGAGCCCTAATGCAGATAGTCTCTCTCATGGTTAGATGGGAGATGGTCCGGGACCGACGCTTTGTGGCCACTAGACTCTCTGACCTCAGGACAACGCTGGATGAGTACCCTCCCCACCAGGTGAGTGTCTTGGTTAAAAGAGTTGTGTGATTTGTTTCAACATTTGTTATGTACTCAATTAGCAAAAACATTCATTCATTTTTCCTTATGCTTGGCAGGTGATTTGGACTCCTTACGCGACGGAGGATACCACCCCTCAGCCTTGGGTGAGGGAGGGGCGAGCTTGGTCCCATAGAGATATCGTGCTATTCTGCGTGAACCTGAGGGAGCCGCTCTTCCTTCGCCTAGTGCAGAGGACGCTGGGGTGGGATCAGTCACCAGTGGCGATTCCAGCCGAGCACGAGTCAGATCGAGACGTCGCCAGACTTCGGCGAGCGATCAGGACTGGGCCTCTCGCTACCGCCGAGAGGCAGAGGCACTGCAGGAAGGCCCCTCACTGGGGCATGATCGAACCATGAGGAGTAGCGAGATTTACCTGGCGGATTATCAGGACCGGTATGCTAGACGGCTTCGTCTCGACACCCGAGAGGTGAGTAGCTCTTTTAGCTCTCAATTGTGATGTTCTTGTTTAAACAAAGTGAGCTAAGTGAGCTTGAAGATGTGGTGTACAGATGTCAGAGACTGAGGCTGTGAAGATACTCAAGGATCGGATAGGTGTCCTTAACCAGACGATCGTGAACTTACGACACGAGATCCGAGAGATGGTAAGTCAAAACAAATTGATTGATTTGGAACTTGGAATTGATTGAATTTGACTAACTGCTTGCCACTTGCCTTGCCAGCGAGGGGAATTGGCCTACGTGCGGATGAGAGTAGGTGGAGAGGCTGGCCCTTCGTCTCGAGCCGGTGCTCTAGAGGAGTTGGAGGATCGCCTAGCTGGGGCTATTGAGGGAGTCGAGGAGCGAGAGGCCGAGCTGGCCGAGGCGGTAAGAACCTAGCACTCAAGTTGAAATCAGTTCTCTTCTTTATCATCTTTGCCTATTTCACATGACTTGTTCATTTTCTATAAGGGAAGGAGCTGGCGGCCAGCCTGGCCGTCCGGCGAGAGCAAGATGCACGGATAGAGGAGTTGACGCGCCGTCCTAGAGAGCTGAGCTCCATTGAGAGGATCGAAGGTCGCCTTACCGAGGCGAAGGAAAGAGAAGCCGAGGTGCGCGCTCGAGAGATGGCGATGGCGGTTCGGGAGAAACGGGCCCTCGATCAGCTAGAGACCTTGTGACGACGGGTGCTGCGGAGGTACCAGGGCAGAGGTGCCCCAGGAGAGGGAGCTAGGCCTACGACTCCTTCTGAGTCACTCCGGTCCCTAGGAGATGTTCATTTCACTATAGAGGAGTTTATGGGTATGATGCCATCTCCTGCGGAGCGAGGAGTGGTTCAGCCAGCCGCATCAGGTTCGAGAGCTTTGCGATCATCACGGCTACGAAACACAGGAGGCGGAGACGAGGCTGACAGCCGGCGGAGTCGACCTCGCACCGGTGCAGATTAGGAGGAGATAGAGAGAGAGAGAGAAACGCAGTTGGGTAGCAGCTGCCCCTTTTGTACACTGGAGGTATGCCCCTGGTATGTTGTATCGCTAGAATGCAATGGACATATTTGGCAGTGAAATGAGCTTTCTTCAGTGTACTTGTCTCGATTTGGCTTGACGTTGTCTTCCCTTTTTACCTGTTTCAACCACACTAAAGGGAAAAGGTTAGTGTAGTATGTTTTTAGCCCCCTGCCAAAAGCAGATAGTATCTTTCTCGATGCAGGGTCAGAGGGCTAAATCTTATTAACAAGATTTCGAAAAAAAGGAAACGTGATATGTGCATGCAAGCAAGCGAAAATGTAAGGAGAAAGGGAAACATGATCATGCAATGCTCATGCGGATGCAAAACATATTTTTGAATTTTTGCACATTTTTTTGGTGTTTTATGTTTTTACGTTGTTTTTCTTGGAGTTATGAATTTTCAATTTTTTTTGGGATTTGAATGTATTGATTTTTTTTGGTTTTGGTTTTGATTAATTGATGATTTTTTGTTTTGAACACCTGGTGACCACCCATATGGCACCTGACCTATATGGAGACAAGGGCTTTCTCGATTACCTCCCAGATATCCTGAGTGCACATCTAGGTTGATTTGGGTCTCTAGACTCCTCGAATGATAGTCCCGCCGGTTAAGCCTTATCCTGATGACAATGTCGTCATGCCAAGCTTTGGCTCCCAGTTGCTTCCGACCATAGGGATACACCCAAAAAGCGTTCGAGCTAAATGATTTGCCTGACCCGGGTCTATTTCCTCACAACTCTAGATGGTATATGATGGAACACCTTGGAACCCTAACGGTCAACCGCGCGACGCTGACCCGGAATCAGACGCCGTCGCACCTATTGGTGACGCGCTTGCATTGACCTAATCCCGAGGTAACGTGAGAAAGCGTTAAGGGTGGTAAATATAGGTCTTAACCAGCCAGAAACACAGAGACCCCTTCGCAGCAATAGCTCTTATTATTTCGAAGTGGACAACTATAAATGTATTTTGTTAAATAAGGTTGCAACCTAGAAAGGGTTCATCCTTCAGGACCTCCATCAAGCTTTAAATCTTTTGAGGGGAGAAGGAAGAGTGTAGGGGGTAAACCTCCTGAGAGGACCTGGCAAAGCCATTAACCCGGCGAGCTAGTTACGGGCCTACTCGACTTTCTCCTTTTGGGCAATTTCGGACCATCCCCTGAGCGTTATGACGTTCGATGCCCCTGCTGTAGAAAACTTTGATTTGATTCTTTGGATAGGAGGGGTTTCATCTGCTAAGGTCAGGCACGGTCACGACCAAGCTCTTTTCATGTGACTTTGTCACATATCATAATTTTTCTTTCTTTTTTCTTTTGGGGAGAAGAATATTGTCATTTTGTTTTGAAATTCCCCTTTTCATGCCTGCGGGGACACTGCCCTCTTCTCGTGCTCTGACCCAGGCTCGAGGGGATGAATCCTACTCTCGTCTTAAGGATCATGTACTTCGGCTTTCACATGCTCAGCGTTTTAAGGGCGTCGGCTGTCTCATTTGGTCGAAGAGAAGAAGAGCAAAAGAGTGTTGCTTATCTGGAGACCTTCGGGTGAGGCCTTTGTTGAGTCTTTACATGTTTTGAGGATGACAACACTATAAGCCTTAGTGGAGAACAAAAAATATTTCTCTGTGAAAAATAAACTTTCGAGTCACTTCAGTTATTTTCAGGGGTTGTCTTCGTGTCGTTATTTGTTCCATCGTGTGCTGAAATCTGCAGCACCTCGTGCTGCTTTCTGTGAACCTCGTGTCGTTTCTTCAGTATTTAGTTGCTCATCTCGAGTCATCCTTTTTATTTTTGCTCTTGTGTTTTCGTGTCATTTACTGTAGTTACTCGAGTCGTTTTCCTGCTTTCACTGTTTTATCACGTGTCGTTGTAGCCGTTCCTGTTTTCTATCTTCGTGTTGTTTTTTCTAGATCCCGTGTCCTTTTTGCTTTGTGACCACACTTCGTGTCGGTTTCTGTTTTCATCTTCGAGTTGTTGTCAGCCCGTGTCGTCCTCGTGTTCGAGTCGTTTTCCTGTGTCTTCAAGTTATGTTAGTGTAAAGTGTCGTTTCACTTTGTGCCGTTCCCTTTGCTGTTTGATATTTCGTGTTGATTCTCGTATTGATTCACCGATGACCTCGAGTCAACTTAGTCGTTTTGATTGGTCGTTCTTCGTGTTGTTTCTGTGTTTGTGTCTTCGTGTTATCTTTTGTTCTTGTGTCTTCGTGTTATTTTTTGCGTTTGAGTATTCATGTTATTTCTGTGTTTGTGTCTCAGTGTTGTTTTTATGTCTTCGTGTTGCTTCTTTCTATCTTCGTCCAGGTTTCCTCTGATCGCATGTTTTACTACCGTTTTACTTCGTGTTATTTCCTTCTCACCCCGTGCTGTTCTCATCTGACTTCGTGTCGTTCTCTTTGTAGTGTTAGCCGTGTTGCTGTAGTCATCTTATGTACCTCGTGTCGTTCTCTTTTTATTTCGTGCTGTAGTCATCTTGTGTATCTCGTGTCGTTCTCAGCATAGTGCATCTCGTATTGCTATCACTTACCTCATGCAGTTTTAGTTTTTGTGGCCCTGAGTTTTTAATGGTTTTAATCTCTTTGCAGGAGAAGAAGAAGAACAAAAAGAAGAAGGTGGTCCGAGGAAGAATATTCCTCAGTGTCTGGGCTACACGTGATCCAATACTAAAGGAACCAATGCTATAAGGGCACGTGGAAAGAAGGTTCTGGATCGGGTGTGGGAGGCACACGCATTCTATACCTTATCCACCTGCTGCTGCTATATATTGAAGCATTCGTCCACAGATGAAGGTTGATCGAAAGGGAAAAAGAAAAAGCAGAAGTGCAGAGAGTTCGATCCAGCAAAAGAAGAGAAGAAAATAGAGGGCAGAAACTGAAGAAGAGGAAGAAGAGAGAATAGCAGAGAGAGTGAGAGAGAGAGAGAGAGCTCGAAGCTGAGAGTTCAGAAAGAAGAAGAAGAAGGATTCTGGTTTCAGGATCAAATCCGAACCAGTTTGCTCTATTGTGAGCTACATTCCGTGTTTTATCGTTCCAGCATTCAGTCTGCTGTATCTTTTTAGTTTCTTGTTTTTGATCTTTCTTTACTGTTCTAGTTTTGTCTCCGATTCTCAGGTTGAGATCGGTGGTCCTCCTGTTCTGTTGGTTCAGGAGAAGGGAGACGCTATCTCCAGTTGCAAGTGGTCGTGTGCTGCTTGTGGGTTCCCTCTGGGCTTCAGAGGAAGAGAGACCTTGGTCTCTGGTTCTAGTGACTGCAGATCACTAGTGTTCCCTCCGGTTGGAGGAAGAGGAACTTGTTTCCTAGTTTCTAGGGACTTGGCGTCCTTAGGGTTCCCTCCAGGTGTAGAGGAAGAGGGGAGGTTATTCCCCTGGTGAAGCTGTGAATCAGCCGTTGTCGCAGACTGAGTCTGCTTGGCTAGCCGGTGCTAGTGGAAGCCTCACTTCGGTTTGAAGTGAGGGGTGGATGTAGGCAGACTGGAGGTCTGACCGAACCACCTTAAAAATCCCTAGCGCAGTGTGTTTGGTTTCTATTCTGGCTTTGGATCTATTCGGTAGATGCTTGTCTAGTCCGATCCATCTTTATCTTCCTAGCTGATCGTTCTGCGCGGTTAGTGTTTGACCGTTAAGATCTTTTTCGGAAACTCCTAATTGAGAACTTATTTTTTAATCCTCAATGTTTTATTGGTAAAGGTCCATTCACCCCCCTCTGGACCTATCAATTGGTATCAGAGCGGTCTCTGGTTCAAAATCCAACGATTCTCAGAGTATCCTCTACGTGTTTCCTGTGTGCATTGTTTTGCTTGTGAGTTAGTGTTTGATATCTGTTCGTTTGAACTGATGGCAATGGCTAATCCACCGATTTTTAAGGGATCTGATTTTGACGATTGGTTCAGTGTTTTTCGCATGTTTGTTAAACAAGCTGATAAGGACTTGTGGAAGTTGATTTCACAAGATCCGTATGAACTGCCCAAGAAAAGGTCCAAGTGGCCGGACAGTGAGAATCAGATGTTCCGAGAGAATCAAAAGGCCTTAAACCTAATGCTAACAGCGACTGATAAAGCCTTGCATTCTTGTTTCCATGATTGCAGATCCGCCAAGGATATTATGGACCAGCTGAAGCTAGCCCACAGGAGAAATGAAAGCACATGCATGATGGTTAGCAGAAGTGACTACAGTACCAGCCAAGAGGTGGAGGAGAATGAAGAAAAGGAAAACATCTTCGAGAACTTTTCTATAGAAGATTGGGAAAATGCTTACAGCGATTTATCTGAGTCATATGAAAAATTGCAAAAACGATATAAAAAATTGAAAAGGAATAAGGGATTAGATAATTCAAGGTCTGACTGTAAAAAATGTGCTGAATTGAAGAGTTCTCATGATGCCTGTGTGTCTAATCTACAAATGTTGAAAAAATAAAATGATGTGCTAATCAATGGAAATAAGAATCATGTGAGTGAGATTGATTCCCTGAGAAAATCATCAGCTGAAAGCAAGGAAAGTTTAGAGAAGCTCAGGATTGAAAATAAAGTACTTGCTGAAAAATCTGAAGCCATTAAGTCTGTCAACTTTGAATTACAGAAAAACATTGAGAAATTGCAAAAAGACTTGAAAACTTTTAAGGATGGAAGAAAATCTGAAACTGACTCTGATGATCAGATTTTGATAAACGAATTAATTCAGAATGATAGACTAAAGGAAGAAATTGAGAAACTAAAACAGTTGAACACCATCTTGTCAGAGAGATTGCTGACATTTGAAAAGGGTAAACATGTGGTATCCAATAATTCAGAAGAAATTGATGAGTTGAGAAAGGAAGTTGAGAAATACATAATTGCCAACAAAGTCTTGAATGAGGCTGTCAATTGCAGTGAACAAGAGATTGCAAGTTATGAGTTACACATTACCTCTTTAGAAGAAGAAATCCAAGACTTAAGGAAATCTTTGTCTAATTTGTTGATGGGCAAGAAAATCTGAACAAACTGCTGGGAGTAAAAGTCAATTTTCAGAATGAGGGGTTAGGTTATAACCCTGTGAATAAAAAAGACCTTTGAAAATAAAATTTAGACATATTCTGTTTCTAGCTCTACTTTTAAGAAAAAGGGACTGGGCTACAGTCCAGTCATGAGTAAGGTCTATGGATCAAATTTGGAAATTGTTTTTGTTAAATTATCTGAACAGGAAAAACCTTCTACTTCTTCTCCACCTCACTATAAGGCTAAGAAAACACAAGAACAGGATAAAAAATAGAAAATGAATAAAAAGGGCTCATCTGTGCATGTTGATCACAGTCCGCACACACACTCATCTAAAAGGAAAATGTCATGCCACTACTGTCATAGACTTGGACATTTAATGCATGAGTGTAAATTGATGGAGAAAGATGATATGAGGGCCGGGATAATGAATGCTAAGAAACTTCATGATAAAAATTCTTCATTCCAGAAAAAGAAAATTGAATGTCTGCACTGTGGCAAACTAGGACACAGCATCGCACAATGCTGGTTTGCAAATGGTAAGAAAATATATTCTTCACATCATGCTAAATTTCCTGCAAACCATAATGATGTTGATAGGAATAAAGTTGCTGCAAATAGAAAATACTCTGCATGTGTCAACTGTGGAAAGACAGGCCACAGGGCCATTGAATGCTGGCATGGTCAGGGTAGAAAAGAGAATTTTAAGAGAATGAACTCTTCTCATTGTTTTAACTGTGGAAAACCAGGTCACAGGGCTGCAACCTGTTGGCTGGCAGGATACCAAAGCAATGCTGATTTTGGTAAACAGAATTTCAATTCTGTTAACAAAAATTTTCATACATATGTGCATAAAAATCATGTTTATAAGAATGTGCATAAATCCAATCTGAAACCTGCTGCATCTTGCTATTATTGTGGTACAATTGGTCATTCAATGAATAATTACTATCTGATGAAATCTGATGACCATGCTGCTAGGAGATTGGTTAAAAAACCTGCTAAGAATGTCACTGCTAATTCAGGACCCAAGACTTCTTGGGTGCCTATTCGTGCAAAATAGTTTGCTAACCTGCAGGTGCGCCTTGGAAGCTGAAGAATAAAGAGGAGTAATAAGCCAAGGCACTCGAAAAAAAAAGGATCTTAATATTCAGGTCAGTTCCCAATACCTGCCTTAATTCTGTTTTATTGAGATTTAAATTTGGTTCTGTGATGAAGTCTGTGTGCAACTAAGTATTCCATGATCACGAGTGTCCTCCTCTGACTGCTTTGCTAAAATCTCTCTTGGATGGATACTTGGTATCATGCTGTAATTCATGCTCATAGTCAGGGGGAGGCATACAATTATTGTGTCAACTTACTGATTCGTGCTCATTGCATCACATTCCTTTTATTTGAAAAACCATAAGTTTGCTTCAACGTATTGCATTTCAGCTGATAGCATGTATGTTATTCAATAATTAATTAATATTTCCAAGAGTTGTGTGTGAGATGTCCTAGCGTGGGCTGAAAAGTAGCTTGTCAGGTCATCTGGTATCTGAAGAATCTTTGTCTGCCGATGTGGTTAGTTGGTGTTGAGTTCAGACATCTCATGAGGTTGCAAATTTTTGCCCAAGAGCATTCTCTGGTTACGAGATTGTATTTCCTCAGGAAGATTTCATTTGTGAGCTCCTTGGTCTTTACTTTCTAGAGTAATCTCTCACTTGCTGCTTTGCTGTAAGGAGTGCTTCTCATCTCATCTCATCTCTCTCCATTCTGTTTGTCACCTTCTTATCCTTTTCTTATCCCCTTTGGTTCAGGAATATTCTTGAAGAAAAATTCCTTCTTATAGCTTTGTTACTCTTATCAGATTTGATCAGAATACCTTAAACCACCCAAAATCTATTGTAACAAGTTACACCTGTTAATAAAGAACTTTAATGTATGGGGGTTATATCTTGTCCTTTAATCCTTCTAAGTTATCCTCTCTATTGTTGGTCAACATATTGTAAAACTTTCTGTTAAATGGAAAAACCTTGCGGAGGATTTCGTTTTAACTGAAACTTATGCAAAGAGGGCTATGAAAAAAAAATTGTGTTAAGTAAGGGCTCTGACTTTTGTCCAAGATCATGAGAGGTGTTACCAGGGAATACGCCATACTTTGTGGCAGAGCAATGGCAATTGTGGAGAAATAGATATTCTAGATCAAAGAAGTCTAGAGTTTCTATCATGATACAATTAGCTATCTCTGTTTCTTATAGAAAAGTTAAAATAAAAAAAAAGGTGAAGGGGAAAGAAAAGTCAACAAAAATTCATTGGTTTTCATTGGCATAAAGGTAGCCTGTCCTGAGTAACCAGGGATTCTGGTGTCTTATAAACATGTCTCCTTGTGTAAAAAGGGACAATTCTACCTAAGTGCTCAACAAATTGGTTGACTCTGTATGCCCTCTCTTGTCCTTTAAATGAAGTAATGAACACTGCTTGACTATCTTTTTGTTATTTCTTTGCCTGACAAACATAAGGAGTATTTTAATCGTGACCTTCTGTAGGCTAAGTACCTTTAACAGCTAGTTTTGTGATCTTGTTGATTTAATGTCTTGAGGTAACTGACCAAGGTTTTCGGAAGAATATAATAAAGCCATATATTGAAGAGCGAACTTTAACGGGCAATAGCTGTGTTACATATTGAATGAGGGTAGTCTGGGTATTTCCTGAAAAGTTCGATAAGAGTGAAAAGTGACCCCCCAAAACCCTTCTTGTTCCTCAAGGTTGCATCCAAAAACCCTCGTGTGCCCTTGCCGCTTCCTGTTCCTCCTCGTGCCGATACGTCTCGCTGCTCCTTCAAACCCTTCTCTCCCGCTCATTTTCCTCCACGAAAATCTCACCTCCCCCACAGGGTTCTCTTCCGTTCTTGGTTCTAGCTTCATCTCCAGCAGCAACCAGCAAGAAAGAGTTGATACTCTGGGAGTTACGGTAAATGGATCAGCTAGAATCCGTCGCTCCTGCTGAAAGGAAGAGGAAGGGAAAAGAAACAGTTGAGGAGCCTTCGTCCAAGCAGCAAAGATGTCTAGAACCAGAAATAGCTGTGGAAATTTCTTCTACACAAGGTACCAGGCCCTCTCAGTCTATCGTGTTTTTAGAGAGTGGGAAAATTATTCCTCCAAGGATAATAGATTTCGGAGATGAATCCATAGTTTTGAAGTTTCCAGAACTTTTGGAGATTTTTGAGTTTCAGGATTGGAGGAAATTCCTAGAAAATCACTGTGTCTACTACCCTAGCCTGGTAATGGAATTTTATAATAATTTATCTTTGAGCCGAGATAAGTCTGCTCTGATCTCGTCTGTTAAGGGGATTGAGATAGCAGTAACGTGTGACTCTCTCCACAAAGCTCTCAGTATTCCAGAAAAAGGAGAGGTGGAAAGAGGGTTTAGATATAGTCTGCATGAAGCATTTTCGGTCATTACTGGTAAACCCAGTAATATTCATGACAAGGGGCAATTGAAGCTGAAAGCTTACCAAACCTCATCATTTCCCCCTCTTCACAAGCTTCTTCAGAACATCATTGCATCTATAGTCACCCCACAGACTGGAGCTAGAGGAAGAATCACAGACACTCAGAGATTTCTTTTGTTCTGTCTGATTCAGCATGTAAAGATCTGTCTGCCTGAAATTATTTTTCCTGTCATGAAGGGGTGTATTGGGTCCAAAAGACACCTGCCCTACGCCGCCCATCTGACAGACATCTTCAAGTATTCAAAGATTTCCTTGGATGGAGAGGCCATGTCTGAAGTTAGGGGTCGAAACATTTTTAACATGAATTTTGTTTCAGTATTTTTGGGTTTGGAGGGTTCTTCTCTCATGGGGCAGGTTAAGGCCCAGAAAGTCAAAGAATCACAAGCTCAGAGAGAACTTCTGGAACACCCTAAAGAATCTGCCCAAACAATTTTAGAATTAGCTTCTGAGGTTGCTTTACAGGAGACACCATCTGAACAACCACTGTCTGCTACTTCTGCTGCACCTACTGAAGCATCTCTATCTTTTCAGAGGCTTGTTGAGATTGCATCTGAAGAAGTTAGGATGTCTGAAGACAGCATTCAAACTGAACTAGATACAAACATTGATGGTTTGTTTGATTCCTTTGGGAAGACATCAGAAGAAGTGAGGCTACCCATGGAACAGCCTGCTCAAGAGCGAGAAAGTAATGAGCAAGACCTTGCTGAGTTTGTTAATTTCATTCTTAGAGAGACTGTGGAGAAAAGCTTGGAAGAGGCTGACAACGTGGTTACAGCTGAAATTATAGAACATGCACCTGTTGAAAACTCTGCAGATGATGATCTCATGGAAGAAAGAGTGGATGAGTGTCAGGAGAAAGTTACTGACATAGAACAAGAAGCAGAATCATCAAGTGAAGAAGAAGCACCTGAAAATGTATGTCCTGAAAAAGAAATCCAAGCTAAAGATGAAGATCGGGTTCCAGCAGGAGACAGCCAAACGCCAGTATAAGAAGAAGCAGATGAGAGAACAGCACCTGGCTGTGAATCTTATGGAACACCCCTAGGTCAACCTCGACTTCTATCTGCTCGGGCGCCCAACATTGAAGAACTCCTCATAAATTTGACTCAGCAGATGTAGAGACAGGATAAGAAAATGGATGATATGCTCAAGTATGTCACTCTAAATATTAATCAAGTTCATTCCAGGCTACTGAAGCTTGAAATTTCTCTCCTGATTGAATGGAAAAAAGTTTCTGCTAAACAAGAAAGCTTCAGATGATGCCACCAGGTCCTCGATGGAAAGCTTGCAGGTGGTATGTTCAAAGATAGCAACAGCACTTTGTGAATTACAAGATGCTCATATTTCCTCCTTTAAGTCATCTGCCAGCATTATAGATCATTGTTTTGAGATCAGGACATCCTTAGAAGTTTTGAAGGGGTCATCTAGTGCCCTAGGTCCAGATGTCCAGAAGATCTATGACAGATTGATCGCCTTCTTAGCAGAAGTGAGAACTCTGACTGACAGATATGAATCTGTTAATATTCGCCAGGAAGACATCATTTCAGAAGTGGCACATGTCAGAAGCTCCGTTGTGTATTGGCTAGCTGAATTGTCCAATGACTTGAAGGATCTTCACTCTGCCTTGGGTTCAGCCCCTGGTCAGGCATCCTCCAGCAGAGGTCCAACTCAAGATTTCTCCTCTGCTGCTCCAAGGGGTAGACCACCACAAGACAGGCCGCGTGGCCCTTCCAGCAGACATGCCAGATTCTTTTCTCCTTAAAAAAATAGTGTTCTATATTTTTTTTGGGCTCTCTCACACTCTTGGACTTGTTAATTACATCTCATATCATTTGCATTTCTGCCTCCTTTTGTTTCTTTCTTTTTGATGTTGACAAAGGGGGAGAACTCAAGTCTTTGCTACTACTACGATTGAGAATGATTTTTTGTTGTTAATGATTCTTTAATGATGATTAATGATGGTGCTGATGATGTTTAGCTTTGAACAGGTTGAAAATTATTTCTGCAAAGACTCAAGACTCATAGTGTTGCCATCCATCAAAAAGGGGGAGATTGTTGAGTCTTTACATGTTTTGAGGATGACAACACTATAAGCCTTAGTGGAGAACAAAAAATATTTCTCTGTGAAAAATAAACTTTCGAGTCACTTCAGTTATTTTCAGGGGTTGTCTTCGTGTCGTTATTTGTTCCATCGTGTGCTGAACACTGCAGCACCTCGTGCTGCTTTCTGTGAACCTCGTGTCGTTTCTTCAGTATTTAGTTACTCATCTCGAGTCATCCTTTTTATTTTTGCTCTTGTGTTTTCGTGTCATTTACTATAGTTACTCGAGTCGTTTTCCTACTCTCACTGTTTTATCACGTGTCGTTGTAGCCGTTCCTGTTTTCTGTCTTCGTGTTGTTTTTCCTAGACCCCGTGTCCTTTTTGCTTTGTGACCACACTTCGTGTCGGTTTCTGTTTTCGTCTTCGAGTTGTTTTCAGCCCGTGTTGTCCTCGTGTTCGAGTCGTTTTCCTGTGTCTTCAAGTTATGTTAGTGTAAAGTGTCGTTTCACTTTGTGCCGTTCCCTTTGCTGTTTGATATTTCGTGTTGATTCTCGTATTGATTCACCGATGACCTCGAGTCAACTTAGTCATTTTGATTGGTCGTTCTTCGTGTTGTTTCTGTGTTTGTGTCTTCGTGTTATCTTTTGTGCTTGTGTCTTCGTGTTATTTTTTACGTTTGAGTCTTCATGTTATTTCTGTGTTTGTGTCTCAGTGCTATTTTTATGTCTTCGTGTTGCTTCTTTCTATCTTCGTCCAGGTTTCCTCTGATCGCATGTTTTACTACCGTTTTACTTCGTGTTATTTCCTTCTCACCCCGTGTTGTTCTCATCTGACTTCGTGTCGTTCTCTTTGTAGTGTTAGCCGTGTTGCTGTAGTCATCTTATGTACCTCGTGTCGTTCTCTTTTTATTTCGTACTGTAGTCATCTTGTGTATCTCGTGTCGTTCTCAGCATAGTGCATCTCGTATTGCTATCACTTACCTCATGCAGTTTTAGTTTTTGTGGCCCTGAGTTTTTAATGGTTTTAATCTCTTTGCAGGAGAAGAAGAAGAACAAAAAGAAGAAGGTGGTCCGAGGAAGAATATTCCTCAGTGTCTGGGCTGCACGTGATCCAATACTAAAGGAACCAATGCTATAAGGGCACGTGGAAAGAAGGTTCTGGATCGGGTGTGGGAGGCACACGCATTCTATACCTTATCCACCTGCTGCTGCTATATATTGAAGCATTCGTCCACAGATGAAGGTTGATCGAAAGGGAAAAAGAAAAAGCAGAAGTGCAGAGAGTTCGATCCAGCAAAAGAAGAGAAGAAAATAGAGGGCAGAAACTGAAGAAGAGGAAGAAGAGAGAATAGCAGAGAGAGTGAGAGAGAGAGAGAGAGCTCGAAGCTGAGAGTTCAGAAAGAAGAAGAAGAAGGATTCTGGTTTCAGGATCAAATCCGAACCAGTTTGCTCTATTGTGAGCTACATTCCGTGTTTTATCGTTCCAGCATTCAGTCTGCTGTATCTTTTTAGTTTCTTGTTTTTGATCTTTCTTTACTGTTCTAGTTTTGTCTCCGATTCTCAGGTTGAGATCGGTGGTCCTCCTGTTCTGTTGGTTCAGGAGAAGGGAGACACTGTCTCCAGTTGCAAGTGGCCGTGTGCTGCTTGTGGGTTCCCTCTGGGCTTCAGAGGAAGAGAGACCTTGGTCTCTGGTTCTAGTGACTGCAGATCACTAGTGTTCCCTCCGGTTGGAGGAAGAGGAACGTGTTTCCTAGTTTCTAGGGACTTGGCGTCCTTAGGGTTCCCTCCAGGTGTAGAGGAAGAGGGGAGGTTGTTCCCCTGGTGAAGCTGTGAATCAGCCGTTGTCGCAGACTGAGTCTGCTTGGCTAGCCGGTGCTAGTGGAAGCCTCACTTCGGTTTGAAGTGAGGGGTGGATGTAGGCAGACTGGAGGTCTGACCGAACCACCTTAAAAATCCCTGGCGTAGTGTGTTTGGTTTCTATTCTGGCTTTGGATCTATTCGGTAGATGCTTGTCTAGGCCGATCCATCTTTATCTTCCTAGCTGATCGTTCTGCGCAGTTAGTGTTTGACCGTTAAGATCTTTTTCGGAAACTCCTAATTGAGAACTTATTTTTTAATCCTCAATGTTTTATTGGTAAAGGTCCATTCACCCCCCTCTGGACCTATCAGCCTTATCGTAGGCGATGCTACCCATTTTGGATAAAACACGTGAGTGTGTGCAAGTTGTTTTTTCCTTCTTATAAACATAGGCTGACGTGGCCGGACAGGGATCTCCACGGTTCTGGCGGACCAAGACCCGATACTTACCACATCTTGACGGTCCCTATCTAGCATGAAGGGTTGACGCAATGAGTTTGGAATGCGTGGCGATCACCAGGCGTTGATTTTGATTTTCTTCTTTTTTTTTGTTTTGAAAATTTTCAAATTTTTGTTTGTTTTTGAATAGTTATGTACAATGTCTCATGAATAGATTTTCTTGAGATACACCACATTCCATGGATATGTGAGCTCTACTCCTTCGGAGTCTACCAATTTGTAAGCATTACCTGAGTAGACTTCTTTGATAACAAAAGGGCCTTCCGAATTTTCTTGAAATTTTGCTTTTAAACCGGTGCTTTTAGTGATTTTCCTTTTTAAAACCAATTCACCTACCCTGAATTTTCTCTCCAGAACTTTCTTGGCATAATAACGTGCAATTCTCTTGCGATATACTTGAGCGTGATCGGCCGCGATCATCCGTTTCTCATCTAATAGTTCCAGCTGTGCCAATAGGTTTTCTCGACGTTGCTCAAGATCGAGCTCAGGATCCAGTTGCACTTTTAGTGGGGGAATGAATATTTCATATGGGAGTACCGCATCTGTCCCAAAAGTAAGTGCGTACGGGGTTTGGCCCATGGGAGTACGAACGGAAGTGCGGTAAGCCCAGAGGGCCTCAACGAGGCGATCTGGCCAGTCTAAATAATGGTGAGATTTGCAAGTTCTCTTGATGATTCTAATGAGAGTTTTATTTGTAGCTTCAGCTTGTCCGTTTCCTTGTGGGTAGTATGGAGATGAATGATGCAAATTGATGCCATATTTAGCACACATATCGCGGAGTTCCTGGGATGTGAACTGCGGTCCGTTGTCGGTGACGATGTCACGGGGAACGTCGAACCTTGCAAGGATGTTGCGCTTGATAAACTTAACCACCGTTGCTGCTTTGACTTCCGTGAATGCCTCAGCTTCTGCCCATTTCGTGAAGTATTCCGTAGCGGTGAGGGTGAAGGATTTTCTTCGGATTTCTCCTATTCTATCCTCCAGGGGACCAACTACGTCAAATGCCCACATGGCAAAAGGCCAGGGAGCTATAAGAGGATGAAGTGAGGTCGAAGGAGCGTGGACCTTGTCCGCATGGAGTTGACATTTAGCGCAATGTCAGACAAAATAGACATAATCCTCGTTCATTGTAGGCCAATAATATTGATGAAGGAGTTTCTGAGCAAGCATGCGACCATTTACATGGCCACCGCATTCGCTGGAATGTGCGGCTTCGACAACAGCTCGAGATTCGATCTCATCGAGGCTGCGGAGTTAAACTCCACTGAGAGATTTGCGATACAAAAGACCACCTATAATGGCAAAATACCCCGCGGCTCGGTGAATGGCACGTCGATTGGGAGCGGTAGCATAATCAAGAAAGGAGCGATCCCTGAGATAGTTCTCGATGTTGAAGAACCAGGGATTCCCATCTTCAAGGTCGATCTCAGGCTCATGGGAGATGACGTGGACTTGAGAAGAGGGCTCAAAGAATTACTGGAACTAGGGATCAGAATATGAGGGGGTGTACATTCTTTGCACGATGACAGTGGATGATGGCTTTTCGCCGGGGATTGGAAGAGAAGATGCCAAAGATGCGAGGGCATCGGCTAGAATGTTTTGAGCCCTAGGGGTGTGCACCAAGGTGAGCTTCCTAAACTGTCGGACTACCCTGCCAACCAGGTCTTGGTAGGGTTTCAATTTCGGGTCCCGGGTTTGGTACTTGCTGAGGGATTGCCGGAGTATGAGTTGAGAATCTCCGATGATCCGGAGCTCCTTAACTCCGAGTGACAGTGCCACCTTTAAGCCCATGAGGAGTGCCTCATATTCAACCACATTGTTGGTAGCAGGGAAGGTTAGCTGACAAGCACAGGGAATAATGACACCTTCCGGGGACTGGAAAACGGCTCCGACTCCACAGCCCTTGGAATTGAATGCGCCGTCGAAGTAGAGAATCCACGAAGGCTCACCATCTATAATGGCTCCTAACTCTTTGTCCGGGAAACTCTCATCGACAGGGGAGAATGTAGGGAGTGGGTGATGGGCAAGGTGCTCGGAAATGGCGTGCCCCTTGACCGCCTTCTGATTGACGTAGATGATATCGAATTGATTGAGAAAACTCTGTCATCTTACCAAACGATCAGTAAGGGCAGGCTTTTCCAGCAAGTACTTGATAGGGTCCATTCGCGCCAAGAGCTTAACTTCATGTGCAAGAAAATAATGTTTTAGCTTTTGGGAGACCCAGACGGCGGTCGCGCAAGTCCTCTCCATAGGAGTGTACCTCTGCTCGGCTTCATTGAAATAGTTTAGACAAATAGTAGAGTGTGCGCTCTCTTTTGGCCTCGTCATATTGGGCCAATACTGCTCCAACAGATTCATTAGTGGTAGAAACATAGAGCAATAAAGGCTGACCCGGGATCGGGTGCCAGAACGGGAGGATTTAAAAGATAGCTCTTCAGATCATCGAAGGCCTTCTGACACTTGTCATTCCAATCGAATTTAGCCTCTCCTTTTAACATGTCGTAGAAGGGCTTGCATCGCTGAGAATGATGAGATATAAATCTTCTGATGAATTGCAAACACCCGATCAAACCACGGACCTCTTTGATATTCTTGGGAGGAGGCATCTCGGCAATGGCCTTAGCTTTGTTAGGGTCGATCTCAATTCCTCTCTTGCTGACAATGAACCCTAGAAGCTTGCCTAAAGAGACCCCAAAAACACATTTCTTGGGGTTCATTTTAAGTTGGTGCTCCCGCGACCGTTGGAGAACTGCACGGAGGACTTCTGCGTGGCCACTCCTGGTTCTGGATTTAACTAGAATGTCGTCCACATAAACTTCCATATAAATATGCATCATGTCATGGAAGATATCCATCATTGCCCTTTGATAGGTTGCCCCTGCGTTCTTAAGACCGAAGGGCATGACGACATAGCAGTAGGTCCCCCACTGAGTGGTGAAAGATGTTTTCTCCTGGTCTTCTTCCGCTAGGCGGATCTGGTTATACCCCGAGAAACCATCCATGAAGGAGAGCATCTCATAGCCGGTGGTGTTGTCCACCAGGACATATATGTGTGGAAGAGAAAAAATCATCCTTTGGACAAGCACGATTAAGGTCACGGAAATCTATACAAATGCGGACCCTACCGTCCTTCTTCATAACATGGATGATGTTAGCTACCCATTGCAGATACAAAACTACCCTGATGAACTTAGCCTTATGGAGCTTTTCCACTTCTTATTTGACTTTGAGTGCGAGCTTCGGGTGAAGTCGCCTTAGCTTCTGTTTGACAGCTCGAGCGTCGGGCTTCAGGACTAGACGGTGTTCAACAAAGGACGGGTCCAAACCCGGCATGTCCTCGTAGGACCAAGCGAAAGCATCGGAAAATTCCCTGAGAACCGCCGCAAGAGCATCTTCTCCTCATCAATTAAATTGGCACTTATCAATATAGTTTTTGGATCATCCTTGGTGCCAAGATTGATTTCCTTGGTAGATTCATCAATGGAAACATTAGGTTCATCAAATTTCTTGGTTCTTGTCGATGAAGGAAGCTGGAGATCCGTCTAGTTCGACTGCCCCTAGGGAAATGGGAGTGGAAGTGAATTCAGAGACCTGACAGAGCTGTGCACTTTTATCGGCCAGCTGGCCGATATAACGCGCGGGAACCTGACGGACACTAGACTTTTTGGAAGGGAAAGATGATATGTACAAACTTGGACTTAACCTAGACTCTACTCTACTATGTACAAAGGAAACTTGCGGAAGGGATTTCAAGGTGGAAAGAGTCGGCCCTTGGCCAAGGGAATCATCTTCCAAGGAGGCTGTTTCCTCAATAGCGAACTCGCAGGCCCATGTTTGAGAATTGGCATTTTTTTTTATGGTCATGAGTGAAGGTACACACCTGATGGGTGGGTTGCCCTACAACCGGATAAGTGAGGAGTGGAGGAAAGGGTGGATGGAATAGGAAGGGGATAAAGAGAACAGGGGCGGGCCTGTTCGAAGTTAGGAAGATACCCGATGAGAAAACCTTGTCGGGAGGTTTATCCAGATGGAAGAGGGAGAGGAGACCGAAGTCTTCCTCGAAAAAAGAATCGGGTGGGATTTCTTTTCTTTGGACAACTTTAAAATTTTCACTCGGCTCCTGCCGAGTTCTTGGCTGAATTGGTCCTATGACGAAGCGACCATACACCAAATCTCTGCCCTGTGGCCTTAGATGGCTATTCTGGAGAGTAACCCAAACCTGTGCGACCTTTAGCAACCCGGAGTTTTCTTCTGTGTGTGGGCCCTTGTTCAAGTTGACCTAGACCTTTACCCATGGTGAAGCCCATCCTGGCCATGATCTCCCATCCTTTACCAGGAGGGATGTTGTAATGTGTAATTGGCCGAGGAAGGAAAGGGGAATCGAGTGGACCTAAAGTGGAAGGTCCCACCGCGCCCTCTATGGAGAGGACGGGCTTTTTGCCCTTATCTGGAATAGTCATGAAGGGGATCTGTTCGAAGTGATGGCATTGAGAGTTTCCACTAGCGGGATACTCCTGATCTTGATTACCCTACCATTGTAAGGAAATTTAAAGCACTGGTGGGTCGTTCATGGAATCCCAAGGGTTTGCTCAATTCAAGGCCATCCTAGAATGGCCTTGTATGCAGGGTCGACATCGAGGACAAAGAAGTCCGACGTCATAACCATTGGTCCTAAACCAAGTTGTAGGGTCACCTTCCCTTTTGCGCACCTTTTTGAATTATCGTAAGCTGAGATGGTGGTGCACACCTCTTCTAGATTTTCTTCCTGGAGGCCAATCTTCTTGATGGTCTTCATGGGACACACATTAATGGAAGCTCCCGTGTCGATGAGGGCGGAGTCCACCTTGACTCCGTTGAGAGAGACAGTGAGGCATAACGAGAGTGACCTGCTTCCTGGCAAAGCAAGGTCTTTATCAGAGAAGGAGATGGATGGTCCGCATGTAAGGGCCATGATAGCCTCGGTCACGCCACTTGCTGGGAGGTCTTCATTGACCATGATTTTCTAGAGGAATTGAAGTAAAGTGGCTTGGTGTGACGGGGATTTCCTAAGGAGCTCTAGGATAGAAACCTTAGCAGGGGTCCTGTCCAGATGCTGGAGAATGTCATACTCCACGGGAAGGCTTTGAGAATTAACCCCTTCCTCCGGCTGAGACTGCCTTTGGGATGGGGGAATGATGCAGTTCCGGAGAGTGACATTGACCGAAGCTTCCTTTCGGTCATTCTGTTCCAAAGGTTTTGGGTGAATGAGCTGTAAGGGAGCAGGAGATCCAAATATGCATGAGAGAGAGGCTGAATCGTCTTAAGTTTAGGAGCTAAGGAATGCTACATGCAATGCTACGTACTTACCTGGAAGCCGTGATGCAAGTAGGGAGTAGGGACTATGGAATTCAAATCGAAGCAAAGGAAGAAGGAGGAAGATGACCGGCGCGGCTCTTCTCCAATGCCTCAACTCCTCCGGGTTCCTTTTCCTCGATTCTCTTTTCGATCCCCCTCCGAATGGCCTCCGTCCTCTCACCTAACACTGGAGAGTGATGGTTTTGTGTATCCAACACCGAGTTTTCGAATCGTGGGGGAGAATCGTGTAGAACGAGGGAAAAGAACGTGCCCACGGGCTGGGCCACGTTCTCTGACCTGGTAAACAGAGGAAGGCGGCCAGACTTGTGGCCACCTTGAGGAGGAGGGCAACCAGAAGGCTGGCCACCCACTTGGGGAGGGCGACCATCGCCCTGGTCGCCCAGGATTGGGGGCGGCCAGGCCTTTGGTTGCCCAGACCAACGGTTCTTGGGCCCCTAAGTGGACAAGGCCCAATAGCTAAAAGGCTAAGGGCTGGGCTTAAAAACTCAAACACCGGTAAAACAAGTACAATAATTAAGCGTCATTCACACGAAGGTCCATTGGGGATCCACGGGATGTCCGAAATTAGGCGTTTATAGGTAGCACATGCAGTCTAAGGGGAGCATCCACTGCCTCAGAAGAGTATCCTTGGTGCCAGGGGAGCATGCAGTCCGAGTTCAAGGTAATTTGATGTCAACCATTTGGGGGACCACATGCAGTCTCCGGGGACCATCCATAGCCCCAGGAAAGCATTTGATGTCTTAGGGGAGCATGCATGACTAGAGTTCAGGACAAAGCATATGTCAACCCTTTAGGTTAAATTTAATCTCCACCGTTAAATTTAGATCTAAGGGATAATATTAATAATTTATATTTTATAATATTTAATGATAACGGACGGATACGGGTTCGGAATGAGGTGTATCTATTTCCGTATCCGAGATGAAATCGGATATATCCGTATCCGTATCCGTTAAGTTATCGGGAAAAAATATATCTTTATTTATTTATTTTTTTGGGAAAAAAATATATCAACTTGTTGTTCGTTAAGTTAACGAAATGGACGGTTAGCGGGTTATTGGTTACCATTGATATCCCTAGTGCGGGAGAAGGAAGACCTGGTGCAGTGTGCTCAACAGGCATTTGACATTGAGCCCTCTCCTGAGCACCGTAGTGCTCTGCACGAAGCTAATGCGAAATTACGCCAGGCTTTGAAGGCGGAGGAGACTTTCTGGCATCAGAAGAGACGGTTTGAATGGATCAACAGTGGCGACAGAAACACTGCTTTCTACCATGCTTGGGCTAAACACCATAGGAGGAGAAGTTGTATCCAACGGCTCAAGGTGGGGGCAGATGGCGATTGGTGTTCGGACCGGGATGTGCTTCGTGAGCTTGCACAAAGGCATTTTCAAGGCATTCTCACCTCTGAAGCACACACCTTGAACGAGGACCTTCTGGAGTGTATGAATTTGGTGTCCGAGGAGCAGAACCACACTCTGTGTGGCATGCCAAGTGCTCAGGAGATTAAGGAGGCAGTCTGGTCGCTGGATGACGGGAGTGCGCCTGGGCCGGATGGGTACACTAGGGTTTTTTTTACTACCTGTTGGGACTCTGTTGGCCATGATGTGGTGGCTGCGGTGCAGGATTTCTTTGCAGGTTTTCCTTTGCCTCGAGGTATCTCCTCTTCTATTATCACGCTGGTTCCAAAAGTGCCTGAACCTCACTCTTTTAATGACTATCGACCAATCAGTTTGTGCAATTTTGTTTACAAGATTATTTCTAGACTTCTCTGTATGAGATTGGTCCCTCTTTTGTCTTCGATTGTCTCCAAGGAGCAAGGAGCTTTTGTCAAGGGCAGATACATTATAGATAATATAGCCCTCTCCTCTCAATTGATGAAGGATATTAATAGGAAAGTGTATGGGCACAATATTATCTTGAAGCTGGATATGGCCAAATCCTATGACAGAATGGAGTGGGATTTTATTCTGGCGGTCCTTCATCGGTTTGGCTTCTCCAACAGATTCATAGCCTATATTGGCATGCTCTTGTCCAATTCCTGGTTTTCCATCAATTTTAATGGTGAACTTACGGGGTTCTTTAAGTCCTCCAGAGGCATTCGTCAAGGAGATCCGTTAGCTCCTTACATGTTTATCCTCGCATCGGAGTTATTGAGCAGGGGTCTGCGTAATCTTTTTGATTTGGGTCGCATCCAATGTTTCAAAGGGCCAAGGGGATGTCCGTAGATATCCCATTTGCTTTATGCGGATGACACCATGATTTTTATGAATGGGGCTAGACGGAATATTCAGGCCTTGCAGTATTTTATGAAGCAATATGAAGATTA
Organism: Amorphophallus konjac; assembly: GCA_022559845.1. Taxonomy (NCBI): domain Eukaryota; kingdom Viridiplantae; phylum Streptophyta; class Magnoliopsida; order Alismatales; family Araceae; genus Amorphophallus; species Amorphophallus konjac. The sequence goes on from CM040121.1 coordinate 313,203,705, forward strand.
CTCGGGACAACTCATCAATGCTGGGAAGAGTTGTTTTATGCTCTCAGCTAAGGCCCCTAAGACTCTCTCTTGCACAATTCAGTGGCTTACAGGATACAGGTCTCAATCTGGCGTCATGAAATACTTGGGAGTTCCGCTTAAACAGGGCCGGTTGTTAGTGACAGATTATAAGTTTCTCATTGACAAGGTGACTGCAAGGCTCTTGGGCTGGCAGACCAAATTCCTATCTCAAGTTGGGCGTGCAGTTCTCATCCGCTCTGTCATTCGCAGGCACCCGGTTTACCTGGCGTCCTCACTTTGTATTCCCAAGGCTATTATGGGTTTTCTTGATAGGCTCTGCGCTAAGTTCTTCTGGGGTGGCAACCAGGAACTCAGGAAACGGCAATGGATCTCCTGGAATAATATTCAAAAATCACTGCTTGACGGAGGTCTTGGAGTCCGTTGGTTTGATGATATGCAAGTGGCGCTGGCTGCTAAATAATTATGGCACATTATGCATGGCGCGTCACTTTGGTCTGAGTATGCTCGGCATCGCTTCTTGAAGAAGCATCTATCGGATATTATCACCCCCTTTCCCGCAGGCATGACTAAGAACATTTTCTATAAGGCTAAACATATGATTATCTCAAACCCAAGGTGGATTATAGGGGACGGCAAGATTGTGGATTTCTTGCGGGATTTGTGGATTGGTGATCGTCCGCTGGCTATTTTTTTTCCATCTGTTGAACTGCTTCCCTTCTGCTCTGTTCAGGAGGTTTTATTAAATCACTCCCACTGGATATGGGACAGATTACCTATCTGTCGCAGCTACATTCATGCGGACCTCACAGATACGGCGAATACCTGTATCTGGATGCCTTGCTCCTCTGGTTCCTTTTCTGTTAAATCTATATACCTCTTCATGCGGCATAATGGGAATGGCAGAAAACCTTTTAGCAACCTTTGGCACTCTTCCTTTTCCCCTCGGGCTACTATTTTTGTTTGGCGCCTGCTGCATCGGGCCGTCCCTGTTGATAGCCGAATTGGCGATTGTGGCATCCCCATGCCCTCTAAATGTGTCTGCTGCCTTCACCCGGCTCAAGAGGATTTATATCACCTATTCATTGCCAGTGACATGGGTAAGGCTATGTGGGATTGGCTGTGTCCGCTGCTCATCAATAACATTTACCTATCTAGCCATATTACCAGTAGATGCTGGAATGTTCTATCTGCTACCAACATGAGATCGGCATTCCAATACATTGGCCTTTATGCAATGCTCCTGGGGGCTTGGGAACTCTGGAAGGGCTTATGTGCTGCTCGGTTTGAAGGAAAGAGATGGAACATGTCCCTGAGTCAAAAGCATATATGCTATATGATTCAGGCGGCCCTTACTAAGCTCACCTTTCCTAAGGCCCTCTCTCGGGAGGAGGAGGTTATTCTTCGAGACTTTCACTTCGCACCGGCAACCTTGCAAAAGCGGCCTGTCATGGTCTTTAGATCCCTAGCTCTGAATGGTTTTAGTCTTCACACTGATGGTGCTTCAAAAGGAAACCCGGGCCTTTGTAGTGGCGGTGGGTGCATCCGCGATAGCACTGGGTTTTTCTTTCTTGGTTTTGCCCACTTTTATGGGATGGGTAACAGCCTCATTGTTGAAACTAGAGCTCTCCATGACGGGCTGAAATTAGAAGCTACTAATGGTATCCTCGTCTCAACGATTTTCTCTGATTCTACAGTGATGGTTCATGCTATTACGAGTAAAGTCTGTCCATCCTGGCAGATCCTTTTATGGTGGCGCAGGATTATGAATATGCTGCATGTTAGGTCTCTCAATATCTTCCATATCTTCAGAGAGGGCAACCGGGTGGCGGATGCCCTTGCTAATTATGCCGATCTTGTAGGTAGGAATTTGATTTTTCATTCACGGGGTGCCCTTCCCTAGGAGCCTAGGGGGGCAGCTTTCATGGACAGTTTCGGCCTGCCATCCTTTAGATTTAGCTGTCTAAGGGGTGGGTATTCTTTACGTCCTTTTTTATTCTTATTCATTCATTGTATCTCAGGGTCGGGTATGCCCCACAGACATTATAGTTGTTACTTCCAATATTAATAAAATCCTTGGATGCAGGTATTGCCTGGGGGAGTGGGTCCACTTACCTCCTCTGGAGATAGGTGCACTCGACCAGTTGCAATACCTGTCTCCCTTTTATTGAAAAAAAAAATCAAGGTACACTTACATTTGACTCCTTTTTAACATCGTGCCTAACTAAACTTAATAAAAACGAAAATTACATAAACACGACTCTTCATTAACATGAAAAGACTCATGAGTCTCTAAGTCTTCTCTCGATCATCAATCACTCTCGGATCCGCCACTCGAATAGTCCGAATCTGACCCACTAGAATTTCTTGAAAAAGATTGAAAAGTAGGGAATGAGCGCACTCGTCCAGTAGGTATCTTCGTATCAACACAATGTCATTGTCAAAGTAATTAACACTTTTGCTCTAAAAGGTAAGAGAAAAGAAATACGATTAAAACAAGCGACATAAAACCAAAGTAACCAGACGTAACAAGACATAGACTAGAGATATGAGAGTTCAAGTGAGGAGGAAAGCATGATCAAGCAAGAATATAATATGAATATAAGTTTGGCCTTTCAATAACGAGAATGTACTATCATGTAACGAAAAAGTCATGTAACCAGAATGTACTTTAGCAAGCATGTAAATATCATGAGATTGCCTCGTGGATTTCACCCGTCTATAAAAAAAGTACTCCCGGCACAATGCAACGCCAGTGTTCATCATACCACATGGTTTACAGTATGTTTCTGGCCATCGGCTGAGGGGGGTAGCGTGGAGCCCTTGGACACTGTCCGTGCCCGCTCTTGCATCTTCAAGTTATAAATCAAGTTACTTCCACGAGAAATAATAACGTGGGCCAATAATATCAGGTTCAAACAATAGTTTCATGATAACAAATGTAATCAAGGTAAGAATGCACCAAAATGGAATCATGAGATCAAGGATGAATTAATTGGATATTATACTGCAGAGGAATTCCGGCAGCATAACGGTACATTCATAGATTTCTATAATTTATTAATAGCTTACCAATAAGGTGTTAGGTTCCAGATAATCAGAAGACCATCTGAGAATGGAGTAGTGTTAACCCTTTGGTCAAACCATGGGTTAGACAACATTTAGACATAACCCGGTCATGCTAGGATCGCTATCAGGCAGTAGCGGTCATGTGGGAACCGCTATTTAGACGAGTCGACGTAGAAGGAAGAACGGGTCGACGTAATGAACAAACTGGTAGAACGCAGTCGCACTAGGACCGCCTTCATGAAGTAGCGATCGCCTGAAGGCCGCGTTCAGGTCAGTTCACAGAAAATGCGAATTTCACAAAGTGCTTTCTAGACCATTGGGCTTTTAGGGTACAACCAGCTCGACGTCCTAGTGGGAATCCCAGGCCCGCGGAGACTTACGGAGGCTTTGAAACAAGATCATCTAGTCCGGCAGAAGGAATATCCGGCGGAGAGGATCTCAAGTCCAAGAGAGTGTGCCTAGCAAGTGCGTGTGTAACTAATAGCATCGTACCAGCATACGTGCTATGTACTTAAGAAAGACATGGAGATGAGCATGATACATGTAAAAATAGCGATCAAACATCAATGTAACGAGTTCCACAAATCATATGAAAATAACTTTAATACATGACTATATGGTTTTGGCATAAAATTAACATAAGATTAAAATAATTTCCCCAAACATGAGATGGCATGAAAACAGAACCATCATATCCGCAATATAAGCAGTAACATAAGTTCAAGGAGAGACAGGAGAATATATCATAAGGCAATAGAACTACAAACTATAGAGAGGGGTTAATCCGATTACTGTTCCTCAGAATAGCAAGTAAAACGCGGTCTAGAGGTGACCGTCGTCTGTATAAAACGGTCTATCGGGAACTGCCTTATAATGGGTGCGATCTCTCGTGGACCGCCTTCTGTCTGCAACAGACAGAAGGTCCAACTAATGTGCAAGGCCTGTCTAAGGGTAATTAACACATGAAAACTTTGGAGAATAGGATGATAATGTATGATAGAATAGAACTAATGCATGGAGATGCGTGAATTTGGCTAAATTACTATCTTTTCCATTAATTTGCAGGGACATTCATGTAGGGAGGGCCTAGATGCGCAGTCTGGGGAAAACATATAATACGACGTGTATAGAGCATGAAAGCAAGAGGAAACATGGGGCTTTTACTCCTAACACGTTGTTAAAGCCATCATGAAATAACCTACCTCTGGGATGGGCTCTAAACTTCAAATTCCTTGCTGGAAGAACACCCCAGTTCCTGCGTAGAACCAGGGACTTCTAGGCGTTCTAACTCCTCAACGGCTTGATTTCCTAGCACTAGATTTGGAGAGAAGTTATACAATACTAAAAGAAATAAAAAGGTCTAAAGACTTAACCTGAGATGACGACGTCTTACCTTCAAACCACGTGCTCTAAAACTAGGGTTCGCGTAGAATGAAATTAGGGTCTATTTATATGGAATGAACTAGGGCTGAGGGATTTGATCAAATTAGGAGTCCCAGAAGGGGTCAATTCGATCCCTTAAGAGTCCTAGACAATCTCTCGTGCCAGATCACTTCGAACCATGGCATTTGGAGATGAAATTATCTAAGTTTCTCGAAGATTTCTGGGTTTCGTTTACGGAAGCTAAACACGGTCATGGCCGAACCGCCTTCATCAGAACGCGGTCTCGCGATAGACCGCCTTCTGGTGTTTGATCCAAAAAATTCAAATTTTCCTATTTATCTGTTATTTAACCCCTAATTAGTCTATTTATCCTTTTTAAATCTGAAAATAGCCCTAATTACGTCTCTAGAAGTTGGCTTGGGCCTAAAAGTCTTAGAATTTGGTCTATAGGCCTATTTAAAGTAAGTCTATTTATTAGGTTAATTATTAGACTTTTTAATTTAATTAATTAACCTAGATTTCATTAAATAACCCATTAAGCCTTTTTGAATGCTTAATAATTATATTTAATTCTCAAAAAATCCTAGAAAATTCTAGGGGTTCTATACCCTCCCCCACTTAAAGAGAATTTGATCCCCAAATTTATTGCATGAGTTTGTGGAGGGCGTATTACTTACAATTGAATAGTTCTAGAAACCGCTTGCGCATAGTTTCTTCTGTTTCCCATGTTGCCTCGGGCTCTAGGCATTTACTCCATTGTATCTTTACCATGCGAATAGTTTTATTCCGAAGTTGACGTACTTCCCGATCAATTATTTTGAGTGGCCTTTGCTCGTACGTCAAATCCTTCTGAATCACCAGGTCGTCATGACTTATAACATGGAATGGGTCATAGACATACCTTTTAAGCATGGAGATGTGAAATACATCGTGAACTCCAGATAATTATGGAGGTAGAGCAATCCGATATGCGACCTCGCCAACCCTTTGACAATTTCAAAAGGGCCAACTTATCTCGGAGTAAGCTTGCCTTTGATATCGAATCTTCGAATACCTCGACCTGGAGAAACTTTGAGAAACACATGGTCTCTCACTTGAAATTCCAGGTCTCGCCTTCTATTATCAACATATGCCTTTTGTCTATCTTGAGCGATCTGGAGTCTTTCTCGAATAAGTTTTATTTTCTTGGTGGTATCCCTGATAAGTTCAGGGCTTAGAAACTATTTTTCTCCAACCTCATTCCAACAGATAGGTGATCGGCAACTCCTTCCATATAATGCCTCGAAGGGTGCCATTTGGATAGTAGCTTGATAGCTGTTGTTGTAGATAAACTCCACTAGAGACAAGTGATCGTGCCAATTCTCACCGAAATCAATAGCACAAGCCCTGAGCATATCTTCCAAAATCATCTTTTTAGTGTCGGCATGATCTGGTACACAAATTCGTCCCTTAAATAATAACCTTCCATCGGTTGAGATGGAGAAATCTGGCCGTTGATCTATGTTGGTTTTGATTTCCACCATCATGGGATCATTCTCGTGCAATTTAGCTAGATCTTCTATCAAGGTGGGTTGTGATCAAATATCGGCAATAATACACCCTTCGTTCTATGCATCAATATCTATATTCAAGTGTGCAGAATCTTCTACAAGATTGGTCATACCTTTCCTGAGGCTCGATAGAGTTGCCATTGGCTTCCTGCTGAGAGCATCAACTACAACATTTACTTTGCCGGGATGGTATTGAATAGAAAAGTCAAAATCTTTTAAATATTCCTGCCATCTTCTTTGCCGCATGTTTAACTCCTTTTAGGTGAAGAGAAAATTCAGACTTTTGTGGTCCGAAAATATAGTGAATTTCTCACCATAAAGATAATGCCGCCATATCTTTAAAGCAAAAATGACAGCAGCTAGTTCCAGATCATGTATGTGATAATTCTCTTCATGACGCTTCAGTTGTCTTGAAGCATAGCAAATCGCCTTTCCATGTTGCATAAGGACGCAACCGAGGCCAATACCTGATACATCCGTGTAGACTTCAAAACCACCACCTTTAACAGGTAGCGCCAGTATGGGGGCAATAGTAAGGTGTTCTTTAAGAGTTAGAAAACTCTCTTCACAGCCCTTTGACCATATAAAAGGATTTTCTTTCCTTGTAAGCCTAGTCAGTGGAACATCGATCTTAGAGAAATCTTTTATGAATCGCCGGTAGTAGCCAGCCAACCTAAGAAAACTCCTGACTTCAGACACCGTACTTGGTTGGTTCCAATCCTCGACAGCTTCGACTTTCGAAGGATCTACAGCGATACCTTCTTTTGATATGATGTGGCCAAGGAATGAGACCTCCTTTAGCCAGAATTCACATTTGTTGAGCTTCGCATACAGTTGGTGTTCTTTTAAGATTTGCAAAGCTATTTTTAAATGCTCTTCATATTCCTCCTTGGTCTTGGAGTATATGAGAATAACATTAATGAAGACGACCACTAATCGGTCGAGATAAGGCCTGAAGACATTGTTCATGAGTTGCATGAAAGTTGCAGGGGCATTGGTTAACCCAAACGGCATAACCATGAATTCATAGTGCCCATATCTGCTACGGAATGCGGTCTTGTAAATGTCCTCATCTTTGATTCTGAGCTGATGGTAATCACACTTGAGGTCTATCTTAGAGAAATATTATGCTCCCGAGATTTGATCAAATAGCTCATCGATACACAGCAGTGGATATTTGTTCTTGATTGTGAGTTGATTTAACTGACGATAGTCGATATAGAGCCGGAGGGATCCGTCCTTCTTTCTAACAAATAAGACCAGCACACCCCAAGGGGATGTGCTTGGTCGAATAAAACCTTTCTCCAATAGTTCTTAAAGTTGCTTCTTCAACTCCTTGAGTTCCGAGGGGGACATCCTGTAGGGAGCTTTCGAAACAGGTGCTGCTCCAGGAATGAGTTCAATGGAGAAGTTACTTCCCTTTCGGGCGTTAAACTGGGTAATTCAGATGGAAAGACATCGAGAAACTCTCTTACTATAGGGATTTCTTCTAGGATAATTTCCTTAGACTCGGTGACTATTACGGAAGTAAGAAAAGCTTCACACCCTTGCGAGATAAGTATGCAGGCGTGAAGAGAAGAAATGAGAGTATGATGCTTCCTATATTTGATGCCAAGGAAAGAAAATTGTGGAAGATCCGATTTATGAAAGGAAATTCTCCTATTGTGACAATTGATATCGACGTAATGGTCACACAACCAATCTACACCTAGAATGACATCGTAGCCTTCCATATCAAGGCATACGTGGTTTGCGGGGAGATTATGGCCTTCTATGGTCACTTCACTATCCGGGTAGTGGGTTATAAGTTTGGTTTCAAGACCTAAGGGTGTTGTGATAACTAGGTCCGAAGGTAGAGGAACAGGTGAAACTAGCAATATTTTTACAAAAGCAGTAGATATAAAGGAATGAGAAGCACCAATATCAAATAACACAAAGGCAGGGTGTGATTAAATTTGAACGGTACCTTTCATTAACCCATCATCCTTGGGTGCTTCCTCATCTAGCACGGCATTTAAGCGAGCTTGTCGTCTTCACCCGTCATTAGAAGGTTGATCTTTCATGAGGGAGCAATCCGGCACGCGGTGCTCTTGGCTTCCACACCGTAAACAAGCGCTAAGACGCTTCCAACATTCCTCAGCCGAATGACTGAACTTGTCACAAAATGTGCAAGCCGCCGTGATTTGTTTCTCTTCCTCTTTAACCTTCTTGTTCTTGCCGTTGTTACCATTCCCGTTGCCATTACGGGACCTCTTCTTATTGGCACGGGATTTGTAAGACCCCGTGATGCTAAAACTTTCTTCTTTTCGTCCTTTCTTGTCATACTTGCGGCTAGACTCCTCGCCCTTACTTTTGAATTTCTCGACCTTCTCCAAGGTCCTCTCACATAAATGACCCATGTGGACCATCTCCATATATGTAGGGATATTTTAAGGTCCAAGTTGATTTATGAAGACGGGCCTCAATCCGTCCATGAATCGGTTAGCCTTTAATAGGTCTGTGCTAACCAGGTGAGGAGCATATGGTGTCAGCCTTGAGAATTACAGTTCATACTCGACTACGGTCATCATACCTTGCCGAAGGGATGCAAATTCTGCCGCCTTTCTTTTGCGGACATGCTCCGAGAAGTATTTCTCCCGGAAGAGTTCGAGGAACTCCTCCCAAGTAATCTACGCATTATGAAGATGGGCCGAAGTGGCCTTCCACCATGTGCGCGCATCTTTATTGAGTTGAAACATGGCCAATAGGACCTTCTCCTAGTCTGTGCATTGCATAACATTGAAAATGCGGTCCATTTCATCTATCCAATTTTTCGCTTCGTACGGATTTGACGATCCCGAGAAGCAAGGAGGATTCATGCTTCAAAATTTTTTGTGTAGATCTTCGACGCCAGCCCGCGCGCCTACCTGAGCCACTGTCTGAAGGGCCAGGGTAAGACCTGCAACAGTTTGTTGCATCGTTTCCCAATTTGCGCGGTTGCCAGCCATTGTGAGAATGAGGTTCCTGAGAAAATAAACAACTAGTTATTTTCTTGGAATGAAGGTTAACCTAAAGGTTAGTTTTCTCTAGATAACTATCTCATCCCGGACTCTACCCACTCTCACATGGGTTTGAAATTTCTTCCCTAGTTCATAGGTATGGGTCCTTAAACCTTTGACTTAACCTATGACTTGACTTTTTCTTAGGACTTACTTAAGCCTAGGCTCTGATACCAACTTAACTGTCACGCCCTGAGATATGCAGCGAAATTAAGTCAGGAACGTGAACAGCCGGCAAGACGCCTCAAGCTAACAATGTAATCAGAGCGCTAAACATTCACACATAAGAAGAGTAAACACAAGGTCATATACTCAAAATTTCTAACTTTATTGAATAATAATCAAGGTACACTTACATTTGATTCCTTTTTAACATCGTGCCTAACTGGACTCAATAAAAATGAAAATTACATAAACACGACTCTTCATTGACATGAAAAGACTCATGACTCTCTATGTCTTCTCTCGATCTTCAATCACTCTCGGATCTGCTAGTCGAATAGTCCGAATCCGACCCGCTAGAATTTCCTGAAAAAGATTAGAAAGTAGGGAATGAGTGCACTCGCCCAGTAGGTATCTTCGTATCAACACAATGGCATTGTTAAAGTAATTAACACTTTTGCTCTAAAAGATAAGAGAAAGTAAATAAGATTAAAACAAGCGACATAAAACCAAAGTAACCAGACGTAACAAGACATGGACTATAGAGATATAAGAATTCAAGTGAGTAGGAAAGCATGATCAAGCAAGAATATAATGTGAATATAAGTTTGGCCTTTCAATAACGAGAATGTACTATCATGTAACGAGAAAGTCATGTAACCAGAATGTACTTTAGCAAGCATGTAAATATCATGAGATTGTCTCGTGAATTTCACCCATCTATAAAAAAAAGTACTCCCGACGTAATGCGACGCCAGTGTTCATCATACCCCATGGTTTACAGTATGTTTCCGACCATTCGCTGAGGGGGCTAGCGTGGAGCCCTTGGACACTGTCCGTGCCCGCTCTTACATCTTCAAGTTATAAATCAAGCTACTTCCATGATAAATAATAATGTGGGCCAATAATATCAGGTTCAAACAATAGTTTCATGACAACAAATGTAATCAAGGTAAGAATGCACCAAAACAGAATCATGAGATCAAGGATGAATTAATTGGATATTATACTACGGAGGAATTCCGGCAGCATAACGGTACATTCATAGATTTCTATAATTTATTAATAGCTTATGAATAAGGTGTTAGGTTCCAAATAATCAGAAGACCATCTAAGAACGGAGTAGAGTTAACCCTTTGGTCAAACCATGGGTTAGACAACATTTAGACATAACGCGGTCATGCCAGGACCACTATCAGGCAGTAGCGGTCATGTGGGAACCACTATCTGGACGAGTGGACGCAGAAGAAAGAACGGGTCGACGTAATGAACAAACTGGCAAAATGCGGTCGCGCTAGGACCACCTTCATGAAGTAGCGGTCGCCTGAAGGCAGCATTTAGGTCAGTTCACAGAAAATGCAAATTTCACAAAGTGATTTCTAGACCATTGGGCTTCTAAGGTACAACCAGCTCGTCGTCCTAATGAGAATCTCAGGCTCACGGAGACTTACGGAGGCCTTGAAACAAGATCACCTAGTCCGACGGAAAAAATATCCGACAGAGAAAATCTCAAGTCCAAGAGAGTGTGCCTAGCAAGTGCGTGTGCAACTAATAGCATCGTATTGGGATACGTGCTATGTACTTAAGAAAGACATGGAGATGAGAATGATACGTGTAAAAATAGCGATCAAACATCAATGTAACGAGTTCCACAAATCATATGAAAATAACTTTAATACAAGACTATATGGTTTTGGTAAGAAATTAGCATAAGATTAAAATAAGTTCCCCAAACATGATATGGCATGAAAACAGAACCATCATATCCGCAATATAAGCCGTAGCATAACTTCAAGGAGAGACGGGAGAATATAGCATAAGGCAATAGAACTACAAACTACGGAGAGGGGTTAATCCGGTTATTGTTCCTCAGAACAGCAAGTAAAATGCAATCTAGAGGTGACCGCCGTCTGTATAAAACGGTCTATCGGGAACTGCCTTCTAATGGGCGCAGTCTCTGGTGGACCGCCTTCTATCTGCAATAGACAGAAGGTCCAACTAATGTGCAAGGCCTGTCTAAGGGTAATTAACACATGAAAACTTTGGAGAATAGGATGATAATGCATGATAGAACAGAACTAATGCATGGAGATGCGTGAATTTGGCCAAATTATTATCATTTCCATTAATTTCCAGGGACATTCATGCAGGGAGGGCCTAGATGCGCAGTCCGGGGAAAACATATAATACGACGTGTATAGAGCATGAAATCAAAAGGAAACATGGGGCTTTTACTCCTAACACGTTGTTAAAGTCATCGTGAGATAACCTACCTCTGGGATGGGCTCTAAACTTCGAATTTCTTGCTGGAAGAACACCCCAGTTCCTGCGTTGAACCAGCAACTTCCAGGCATTCTAACTCCTCAACGGCTTGATTTCCTAGCACTAGATTTGGAGAGAAGTTAGACAATACTAAAGGAAATAAAAAGTTCTAAAGACTTGACCTGAGATGACGACGTCTTACCTTCGAACCACGTGCTCCAAAACTAGGGTTCGCGCAGAACGAAATTAGGGTCTATTTATAGGAAATGAACTAGGGCTGAGGGATTTGATCAAATTAGGAGTCCTAGAAGGGGTCAATTCGATCCCTTAAGAGTCCTAGACAATCTCTCGTGCCAGATCACTTCGAACCATGGCATTTGGAGATGTAATTATCCACATTTCTCGAAGATTTCTGGGTTCCGTTTACGGAAGCTAAACACGGTCATGGCGGAACCGCCTTCATCAGAACGCAGTCTCGCGATGGACCGCCTTCCGGTGTTTTATCTGAGAAATTCAGATTTTCCTATTTATCCGCTATTTAACCCCTAATTTGCATATTTATCCATTTTAAATCTGAAAATAGCCCTAATTACGTCTCTAGAAGTGGACTTGGGCCTAAAAGCCTTAGAATTTGGTTTATGAGCCTATTTAAAGTAACTCTATTTATTATGTTAATTATTGTGCTTTTTAATTTAATTAATTAACCTAGATTTCGTTAAATAGTCCATTAAACCTTTTTAAATACTTAATAATTATATTTAATTCTAAAAAACCCTAGAAAATTCTAGGGGTGCTACATACAACATGTAGGACCGACTATGGTCAGGGCCGAACCAATATAAAAACCTCTGTGTTCATATGTGTGATTGCTTATTTTGTCCATATTTTATTTTGCATCTGTTTTAGGCGCTACTCTATCTGTATTTAACGTCACATCTATTTTAAAGCGCTAGTTTATCACGATCAAAATTTTAATAACCCATTCACCCCCTCTGGCTTAAAGCCATTTACTGGACAACACGCCTCTCCCCCTCCTGCCTCCTCTACCCCTCCAGCTCGCACGCAGGCACACCTCTCTCTCAGATCTACACTCCCCGATTCTCCCTGCTCCCTCTCCTTATTCGGCTCCGTTGAACACCCCCTCGGACCCTCCCTGTCCCCTCTCTCCCTTTGGCTTTGACGAGTAGGTCGTCCCCTCCCTGCACCCTCCCCCTAGCACGCAGGCATCCTCCCCACAAGCTACAGGGCCTCCGATGAGCACGTTGGCCCCCCCCTCCGACTCGTACGTTGGTGCCCCCCCCTCCTTGCCCCCTCTCCCCCTTTGGCTCGCACATAGGCACCCCTGCAGGCCCTCCAGCGAGCTCGTAGCCCACCCCACCCCCTCCCAGAGAGAGAGAGAGAGAGAGGGGGGGGGTCACATCGAAGAATGACATTTTCATCTTTTCCAACATCTAAGATAGACTATTTTACGAGATATTCTCTTTTTTTGACGGCTAGAGATCATAGGGATTTTTTAATAAGAGTTATAAGATTATAGGGATGTATATGCACATCTCAAGAACTTAGAGACTAATAAGTAATTAACTATAGTTATAGGGGTTTATATGTAAAAATCTCAACAAAAACAATTGGTTAGGAGATAGGTTAAGTTAAAGAAAAAGGTTACGCCTCTTCCTTTGGCCGGTGGAGGTATGCGAACTGGGGTAGGTGATCGCTTACGATGTCACGCGGGCACGGGTTCAAATCGAAGGAATGCACACTGCTGGCACGGGCCAATGCAGATGCCATCGATGAACATCGAGAGGAGCGGAGAGGGGATCAATCGAGTGTTCCTGCAGATCACGGGAACGAAATTTGCTGTCCTTCCCAGTTCCCCCACCTTCCTGTTCCCAGCTACAAATTCCTCCCTCCGCTTCGCGTGGCAGTGGTCTTCTCCATTTATGTAGAGAGAGAGAGAGAGAGAGAGAGAGAGAGAGATGGCGAGCGTGAAGGCGAAGATCGCGCCGTCGATGCTGTCTTCAGACTTTGCGAACCTGGCATTGGAGGCGGAACGGATGCTCCGGTGCGGGGCGGATTGGCTTCATATGGATATCATGGTACGTCGGTTGTGTAATTCCTCTCCCTTTTTCGCCACTCTCTGTGTTTGTCTTTGTGTTCTACGTTTGATTGCTGTGGTTGGAAATGCTCGTTTTTTATGCTGTCAAAATTTTTACTGTGGAGTCTTGTGGAAACCGGGCTTCTTCGTGAATTGTGAATTGAGCGTCGTTCTTGAACTCTTAGACGGCAGTCTGATGGGGAATATAGGCCACGAGGATTGGTTGGCGTCTGCTCTTATGATATTTACGGTTATCTCTTCTCGTTTGCTTTTTATGATCTGCTCCTTTTTGAAAGTGGGTAGTACCGCGATTGTATTAAATCAAAAGAAAGGGATGTACAAGTATGATCAAGAATCTCCCCACCAACAAAAAAGTATAGGTTTATATGATCTGCTCTTATCAGTGGGAAACGTATGAAATTGACATGTAAAGGGATTCTTCATGGGAAAATGGAGGCTGATCACTGAGCAATCAGGCATCATTCCCTAACCAACGGAGGCTCATGAACCAGGCCAAAGTTTTCAAGATAGAGCCTTCACTGTGTGCTCTGAAACTATGAACTATTTGCTGACGCATATTGCTGGAAGCATGCATCAGAATTTGGAGTCTTCAGTAAAGAAATGTGGGTTCTGTTGTTACATGTTGCTTCCTCACCATTGGCATCAGTGCCATGACGTGCAAATCAATTCTAGTATGGGAATTTTGCCCAATTTGCTTGTAGGGTATCTTAATCAATATGAAGGTTTAAAAGGGGATGTTTGGGCTGGCTTGCTATATTTGATATGTTGACTGCTGTGTGGTCTAAGGCGCGCCTAGGCACTGACGCGAGGCGAGGCAACTGCCTTGCCTCGCTCTGACCACAGTTGGTCTCACTCTCTCTGTCTCACATAGACACACATATAACTTGGTTTTTGACGGTGGTCTGTCTCACTCTCTCTTTGCCTATGGGATTTATAGTTTTTTTTGAATTTCTTCTCTATCAAAATGTGAGAGATTATCTTTTGACTGACCAGAATTTGTTTTACGTCAGTTTTCTAAATTTATTATTTTCTTCATTATTGGTATTTTCATAGTTGTAATTTGGTTTGTTAAATTCTATGAGAATTTAGTGAGTCATAATAATTTGAATTATAGGATTGAATGAATTTAGGAAATTTATTGACTTTATATAGACAATTTTGTAATGTTTAGACATATAGTTTATTTTTTGAATTATATATATATATTTAATAAAATCTCGCCTCAAACATCTCAAACGCCTAGGCCATCGCCTAGACATTTGAGGCATGAGGCGACCCCCTGGTCGTCTCGGTCGCCTCACGCCTCAAATTACATAGGAGAGTAGCCTCGGCTTCCAACCTTCTATTCTGCACTTATACTTCTGCACCACTAGCTGCCACGCACTACAGTGTAGGCCCCTTGGGGACAACAGAAGTCCCAAATAGGAGAGGGGGAAGGCTCCTATTTGACAACCTATAATAAAGGCCGCCCTCCCAAGGGCCCTATCCTCCATGTTTGCGCCCATTAAAAGACTCTTGTTGGAGTTGGCCTTGGGACCACTAACTTCCTTAAGCAATTCATGCATCAGCCTAGCCACATAGAATTGAGGCTCCTCTCCTGCTAGGAACAAGATGAGCATACTATAAATGGGTAATGGTATGCCCACCTTTGTCGGCTTGGAAGCCTCTAATCAGCATTGCCGCTCCCGCTGTCAGCCACATCTTGCTCAGTATGTGGGCCACCAGTACAAAGAGGAAGGGGGACATGTGATTTTTCTGGCATAGCCCTCTACCACTATGGAAAGGCGAGGAAGGCTTCCCATTCACTAGGATTCTAAATGTGGCTGATAAAATGTAGGTACGTATCTAATCAATCCATTTATCTCTGAAGCCCATCTTCTCCAGTACATCAAACAAACAGTCAATTGACTCTGTCATATGTTTTCTCAAAGTCCAACTTCAGCACCACACCTTTCTTTCTTTGAGTTTTCATGGCAAAGAGACATTCATGGGCCACCATTTTTTTTTTTTTTTTGGATATGCCTCTGTTGCGCGGGTTTTTATGCCGAATGACCGGGGTGAAGGAAGGGATACAGCGGGGAAGGAAGACACGGGAGTTTGATATATCTCGGGGTGTCCTCACGGTTGCATGCCTCTCACGGCGGTTTCGGGCACTCTCCTTTTACGGAAAGTCGAAAAGGGTCGAGTGGCACGGGAATGTAAGAGTACGGATTAGCCGGACAGGGTGCGGGCGTGCCAGTCGATTTCTCGACAATCACCCATGGAACCAAGGGTTGACCGGGGAAGCGTCACCAGGACGCGGCACGTGGGCTCGGGCGATCGGGCGACACATGGAGAGAAGGGGTTCTACGGGTGCGAGTGCGTAGGCGATTGTTGGAATCGTGTACTGGATGTCTTTCCCCACCGGCCGCAAGCAACCGGTGTTTATTTACATCGGATTGAATCCGAACACCTTCGTTCCATGCTGAAGAAAAGCCTGTATATATACCTGAAGTCGTGGGTAGAGGGCCGGGAGCATTCCGCAGCGGTGGGTGCGCTTTCGACCGAGGGGTGTTTACTGGGGTTAGGATGTTGGGCGCGTATGCCGAACGGTGTAGGTAGGGAGCTGGGGCCCGAATGCGGGCGCTTGTATTTTACTGGCTTTATGATGGGCTACAAGGGCTTTACAAATGGGCCTTGGCGGCCAAAGTACAACTGGCGCAAGCCGCGGGACAATTCCGACACGTGGGTCGGTCCCCGGGTCATTGCGTAATAAAGCGGATATCCGCGTGTCTTACATGAACTCTTTACAAAGGGATTGGTGTGAGTCCGACTGCCTAGGTGGCCAGAGCGGACATAGACTGGCGCCTGGTGGAGGTCGGACACGGCTCGAGGTGAGCGGTCGGGTTCGGGTCTCGGACGGCGAGTGTCGTCATGCTGGGGAGTCGAGGTCGGCCCCGAGACTATGATTCCCGGGCCAGAGGTCCGACTAGACTCGAGTTGTTAATCTGAGTGGCCAACGGCCGGCGGGGGGGTGAGCGGTAGGCACGCGATTCCGTGTCGGGGTCAGGCGTGGCATCGTGGAGTGCACTTCGTCACCGTCGTAAGTTGGCGTATACGGGCGGACCCGGGATGCGGGTGTGTTTGCCGTTGGCCTAGTCACCTTACGTGCGACGAGGATGGTCTTGGTATGAGACGGCTAAACACCGCGTGAGGGAAGTACGCATGACATACCCTCGGCGTGTGTGAGCCGACTAGCAAGCCAACTGCGCGCGCACTTGTCTTCTCGCGTTCCCGATCCTTGCCGAAAGTCTCGGAAGTCTGAGGGTGCTGCAATTAGGTCGGGGGTGTCCGTCCGGGAGTCTTCCTTGTGTTGTTCTTTTCTTGGTCCTTCCTCTTCTTACTTCTAAGGGGGGGAATTTATAGGAATTTGAAGGGGTGGGGGGGTGGGGTTTAGGCGGACCAAGTTGAGGGTTCAACTTGGTCCGAGTAAACCCCTCAAACAGTGTTATTTTTATTTTATTTTGTATATTTTTTGTGTGTTTTTTGTGTGTGTAATGGAGTGGGGGAGATGGGGTTTAGGCGGACCAGCCCAAGGGGCTGGTCTGGTCCCCCTAAACCCCTCTTCGGAGGGAAAAAATATATTTTTTTAAATTTGGTGGGGTTTAGGAGGACCAGCCTGGGGGTCCAGGCTGGTCCGCCTAAACCCCCCCCCCTTGGGGGGTTTAGGAGGACCAAATGGGTCCATTTTTTTATTTTTTAAAAAACCTTTTTTTTAATACCCAAGGGGTTTAGGCGGACTGGGGTTTAGGCGGACAGTACAGAGACCGGGATACACACTTGCTAGCTGCGGCGTGGTGGGATTTCTACTGTCGTCGGGAGCCGGAGCGACTGCCGACGCCTGTGCCGGGACGCAGGGGACGGTTCGACGTCCACTATGCCAGGTGGTGGTTCGAGCACAGTCACCAGTACCGGCAGAAGGCCTCGGCGATCCGAAAAGATGAGGAGGCCCGTCTCTTGAGGGAGGATCTGCCCCTCATCGCGTTAGACGACGGGTACCTGCGGACTCGCTTCTCTCGGATCCGCTGGGAGGTAGAGCGGCTGGCACAGCAGGCGCCCCGGGGCAGCCGCGGCTCACTGTCTGCAGGACGGAGCGCCAACGGGGCACTGAAGCCCCTCAGGCCGGCGCGGCTGGCGCCTGGAGGTACTGGAGCTGGGGCGCCCCGACCGGGGGCGTCGAGGACGTGGTGGACCCAGTTCCTATTTGACTGCGGGTTCGAGCAGAGGGGCTCACTGGACCGAGTGCTCGCCGAGGGGAGTTTTGCAGACACGGCGATCGACGACTGGAGGCGTCATATCGCCCATGCGATTGGGTCGGCTGGGCCCGTAGAGTTCGTGTCCCTCATCGAGTGAGCCTACACCCTGAGGGACGTGATGGAGGTGGTCTCGAAGGCTGCACGGGTCGTGGGCTTGAAGTCAGAGCAGTTGGTTCCTCTGCCGCTGACCCCCTTTGTGGCTTCAGGTAAGACCTCTCCGTTAGTCTGTTGCCCCCGCTTTGTTGTTTTCTAGGGTACATGGCTGAGGCATCTTATGTGGTTGTGTCTATTGGCAGGCTCTGCGGCAGACATGGATCACCCCTCCACGGGGACGTCTTCCGGGGACGGTGACGGGGCCCTCTAGCCCCGACGGAAACGCTCCCGGGTAGAGACCGGAGTCAGGGAGGCCGGCGAGTCCTCTCGGGGACCTGCTGCCAGGGAACACATTGAGGCGGAACCGGCTCTGAGTAAGTGTTATATCCGCCTGCTTGCTTCATATTGATTCAGCCTTTATGATCGGCTAACCTTGTGCAATTGGATTTGCTTTTCACAGCGCCACTAGAGGCCGGGGCTGACGCGGCCTTCTCGCCACCTCAGGAGATCGACCGACTACCTGACGACGGGGTCGATTGCGAGATAGATATGGAGGGACTCTTTCGTCTGATGGACGAAACTGCCCCCAATGTTGAGACCTTTCCCGATTTTGAGTCATGGAAGGTTTCAAAGGATGCCCAACCAGGTAAATAATTCTGAGACTGAGCATGTTGTGTTTTTGGTTGTATTTGATTCTGGGAGTTGACATAGTTGCTGGTGTCGTGCAGAGGTGGCCGGGGCATCGGAGGCCGCAGCTCCCTCTGAGATGCAGGGCGAGTTGCCCCCATCTGTTGACGGGCAGGAGCCCGCAGTGACCCAGGGTGGCTCGGGTAAGTATTGAACCGCTACGGAGGGGATTGCCCTCACGTTGTACAATTGCTGTGCCGCAAACACTGACTGGTTTTATGCTGTTACTTGCCAGGTGAGGATCCAGCTGTCACTCTGGAGATGATTCAGGAGCTGGTTCGTACTGGCCCATCAGTGTCCCTTCCCTCCTTTGAGGGGGAGCCTGAAGGGAGGAGTGCTCCAATGCCGTCTGCTGCTGAAGAAGCGTCTAGCCTGTTACCACAGCTGTTGGCAAGGGTGGAGCATGTTTCCCTGCCAGCCGTAGTGTCGGCCTGCACTGTGGGACTGGTCGGGTCTTCGAGCATGGGACCCTCAGGTATGTAATTGGGGACTTAGTCATTTCTGTTAAGCCCTTTGTGTCGATTGTCTCCTAGTGCTAATGTCACGCCCCGAGCCTTTATTACAGCAGAAGACTCGCTCGGGGAGCGCGAACAGCCGGCATGGTAAGCCTCTTGCAAGCAAGAATCAATCAGAGCGCGAGACAATCACACAAGTAAATGCAATTGCACAGGATTTAATCAACTTCAACTTCATATCATAATGCTCAATATTCAAAGATACAATCACAAATTTGATTTTCATTCTACTAGACTCAAGAAATAGGAAAATTACATTGACTCAATCTAGACATTATAAACTTCCTATGTCTTCACTCTTGTAATAACAACATTCAATCGCTCTCGGACCCGCTACTTGAATCACCCGAATCCGAATTCGAACTATTTCCATCTCCTGAAAAACATTGGAAATAGATAATGAGCACACTTGTCCAGTAGGTAGCTTCGCATCAACATGAAGGGACTATTAAAGTAATTAACAATTTAGTTCTAAAGGATAAGGTAAAATCATGCGAATGCGAATCGATCACGCGTTTAAACCAAAGTAACGAGATAATCATGTAAGATAGAATGATCAAGAATGAAATAGCA
This sequence comes from Amorphophallus konjac, assembly GCA_022559845.1. Taxonomy (NCBI): domain Eukaryota; kingdom Viridiplantae; phylum Streptophyta; class Magnoliopsida; order Alismatales; family Araceae; genus Amorphophallus; species Amorphophallus konjac. Next base: position 313,223,466 of record CM040121.1, read on the forward strand.
AGAATATAACAAGAACATGATATTGGCCTTCCATGAACAAGAATGTAACGAGATTGTATTAGCAAGTCACATATTCATCACACTAGTCTCTTTTGAGTACATAGTTCGTGAATTCCTGTGTAATATCAAGCAAGAAAGTCATGTCGTGCCGTGAATCTTCACTTATTTATAGAAATAGTACTCCCAGCGCAATGCGACGTCAGTAGCATCATACCCCATGGTTTATAAAATAGTATGTTTCCGGCAATCAGCGGAGGGGACTAGCATAGAGCCCTTGAACACAATCAGTGCTCGATCACATCTTCAGTTATAAATTAAGCTACTTCCACGCATGTAACAGTAAAGTATGGCCAAGAATGTAATAAGTTCAATAATTCCATGATAACAATAATCAATGAATGAATGCTTTAATTTGAATGTATGAGATCAAAAATGACATTTAAACTATGTTATGCTTATAGAATAAATCGGCAGCATAACGGTATATTTCCTTAACTTTCATCCATTACATTAAGTCTATTAAGCAATATGATAAGTTCTAGATCATCAAGGTTTGTCTAGAATCATTGAAATATCAACCCTTGGTCAAACCTTGGGTTAACATATACAAGCTATGTAACGGTCGTTTACTGGGCCGTTACACTATGTAACGCGTCCATAATGGGCCGTTACAATGACCAGAGTCCAGCCTACTAGTTTAGACTCAGTGAAATGTGACGGTCGGGCATTGGGCCGTTACGTGAGCCTGACGGTCCAGTGCAAGGCCGTTACATTACAAGATCTAGAAAACAACGATAGTGTATTCTAGTTATTGGGCTTTGATGATACAACCAACTCGGCGTCCTAGTGGGAATCCTAGGCTCGCGGAGAATTACGGAGGCCTTGAAACAATGATTTCCTAGTCCATTGGAAGGAATATCCAATAGAGAGGTCCTCATGTCCAAGATGGTGTTCCTAAAGTGCAAAGTGTGAACTAATGGCAACATATCGGAATATGTGCCATGTACTTATAGAAATGACTCTTGACAGAGAGAGATATGTATAATCAGTGTGAAATCATGATGAAAAACTTCTGTCAATACAACGTTAAAAAGTCATGCTTTATAATACAAAACTATATAATTCGGGTTCATGAAATTAACATAACCCAAGTAAAAGTGAGATACCAAAACAGGCAATAACTAATATGAATAATCAAATAACCTTAAAATCACATGATCAGGTTAAAACTTAAGTAACTAGGCTTAACAATAAATAATATTGGCAAGTTATATTCTGTCTTAGGGTTGGCAGAACACAGACTCTGACGGTCTGGAGGTGGGGCGTCACAGTGAACGTGACGGTCATGAATCCAGCCGTTACATGAACGTAACGCGTCTGTCCCAGTGCGTTAGAGACAACAGTGAAAATCCAAAACAGCTGGGTGTGTGACGGTCTATCGTAGGGCCGTTATATGAGTGTGACGGTCCTATGCTGATGCGTTACAGTATCTGCTGACAGAAAACTAGATAAAACATAAAGAGATCGATTCATATCATGTCCATAATTAAAATACCATGAATCCCTAGACATGATAACGTAGTGTAGGCCAACTACATGCTTAGGTATTAATGAATTAGACAAGATACATCTTTGGCATGTCCAATTAAGGCTAAGGGATGCATGCAATGCATAGAAGTAGAAAAATCATGAAATCAATGATCTATAATGCATGGAAATCACTTGAACCAGAGGGCTTTTAGTCCTATCAGGTTGTTTTTGCCGTTCATGAGATAACCTACCTCTTAACTTAGGCTGTTGCTTCTGATTTGGATTGAGAATCCTGCCCTAGATTTCCTTCTTCTGTGACTTTTTCAACAACTTTCTTGGGCTCTAACTCCACGACCTCTTGACCTAAAGATGTTAAATTTGGAGGGGAGTTAGTCTAAAGTATTGTAAATAAATACTTCTAAAGAGTTTACCTGAGATAATGACTCCTTACCTTGATTCTTTACGTCCAAAAAGTAAGGGTCGCACAGTTCAGAACTATGCCCTATTTATAGAGTTTAGGCTAGGATTTGAGGATTAGATCGATTCTAGAGTCCTTGTTTGGTCATAATCTAATCTCTAAGAGTCCTCAGTATTATTATAACTCTTCCCAAGTCGATCCTTAGTGGATAAGAGTCCAAAGTTTTAATCTTTGTACTTGTTCTTTCTTTTACGGAACTAACAGGATGTAACGGTCTACGGCCAGTGCGTTAGAGGCATGTGGCGGTCTCGCGATAGACCGTTACATTACTTGTTCCTAGAGTTCAAAGGAAATCAAACTCTTCAGTGTTTTGGGGTTCATAGAGTGTGACGGTCGCCGACATATGCGTTACATGACTGTGACGGTCGTCCGATGGACCGTTATAGTCAACGTGGATAGAGTTCTAAATTGATCAAACTCTTCTATTCATTATCCGCCTAATTATCTGTATTAAGTGGTATTTATCCTTATAATTCCGAGGATAAGCTTAATAACCTTCTAGAATATGGGCCAAACAAAATGGGCCTGATCTTAAAACCCTTTAGACTTTAATTAAGTGAGTTGGGTTAATTGATTAACACCATTTGGCCTTATATTGATTAATAACTCCAAATTAGTCCATTAATTGCTAATAATGCCAGAAAATTATCAAATAAATTCTGGGGCACTACAGCTAAGATCCTGTTGGCATTGTTTACAGGTGCTCCTTCGCCTTTAGAAGAGGGTGAGCTACCCCATGACAGGGCTGAGGTGGTGGAGGAGGGGCCCACGGGAGTGGCTCCAGTTGAGGGCGACGAGGAGATCGTCGACATTGAGAAGGTTTCGGAGGGGAGTGCTCCGGCCGGTGAGTTTCCTGTTTGCAACTCCTAGCTAGAGGGCCGCCCTTGTATGAAGCTGGGTCGTGTAGTGACCTCGTTTGCTTTGTTGACTCGTAGGAGCTTCTGGTTCAGCCACCTCCGGGAGTTCGTCAGAGACTTCATCGAGCTCTCCAGATGACGGTAGCTTGGAGATGGAGACAGAGGAGAGTTCGAGCTCGAGCTCTTCGTCCTTCGGGGTCTCCGCTAGTAGGGAGGTTCTGACGGGGACCACTTTTGGAGGTATATGGTAGTTCTTTCCGTCCTCATTTGGTGTTTATTATCTCCATATGCCAGAGTGCTGACGTTCTTGGGTTGCCCGCAGCGTAAGAGTCTGGAGAGGGACACGCATCGGCTCGTGACGAGGGCGGGCAGGAGGAGCCCCCTGTCCCATCCGTGCTTGCTGGGGATGATCGGACGGTGGGGGAGTCACTGCCCTTCCCGACCCCGGCAGGTGATGCTGTTGAGGCAGGGGAGCGGTTGCCCTCCCCGACCCCGGCAGATGACGCCACAGGGATTGCTGGACTTGCTCCAGGTAAGGAGTTGTTGCACCCGTAATTTATCATGTTAAATTTTCGGGATTTTGATCTCGCATGTGACAAGGTTTCGGTACGGTGTATCACCATCCGATAGGACATTCCTACACGGGGTCCTCTACTCGGCGTATCGCCGTCCCGTCGGATATTCTTAAGTTTAAGGCTTTATAGCCCACATGTGGTTACAATCTAAACCCCTCGGGGGATGGCCACAAGCCAAGCTCAAGCCACAATGATTGTCAGGATCGTGTGGTTGTATTAAAATCCCTACGGGATTAAGTCTCCGTCCTTTGAACGTGTAACTACGAGCAAGGAGGATCTACAAGCTACAACCTACGGAAGACACTTGGAGCGTTTTGTTCGTTTGTCTTGGCCCGCGAGGGGTAAGTCCCCGGGTCTTGTGTATGTGCCCCTATGAGGGTATATTTGTAATTTTGCCCCTCAGTGGGCCGTGTTGTTGTTTCTAAGTCCTAGAGAGAGGACGGATGATTTTTGCATGAAGCAACTACGTACAAGCACACTTGGAGCATTTTGTTCGTTTGTTCGTCTGTTCTGACCCGCGAGGGGTAAGTCCCCGGGTCTTGTGTATATGCCCTTATGAGGGTATTTTTGTAATTTCGCCTCTCAGTGGGCCGTGTTGTAAGTTTCTAAATCCCGGGGCGACTATGTCATATAATTCTGCCCCAATAATGGGAGAATTGATTAAAAGCCCTCCCCGGGATCTAAGAAACACAAATGTCCTGTAAATTGCAGTTTTACCCTGCAACTTTTGTAATTAGGGCTACGCCCCTATCTCCCGCTTTAACGCGGATCTTTGTACAGTCGACAACCCGCCGACAACCCTTGTACTCATTCTGATTATAAAAGTACTCAGCATGTTTTATGTATGTCCTCGGGGAAAAATTATAAGAAAACCCCCGACTTTTACAAAATTGTGTATTATACCCCTTCTTTGGCAAACTTGACATACATGAGTCTTCTATGAAGCCATTGTCATTGCTCGGGCCCGGGGACGATGTCAGCTCAGTCCGACACTCAAAGGCCACCCAACCCTAGGTCTGTGTAGGATATGGTAAAATTACCAGAATACCCCTGCAACCTAAAAATGGCCCAATAGACTCTGAAACCCTTCAGAAAGAGCCTCAGAGCCTCAAGGAGTCTGTAATTCGATCCCACTTCCGTTCCAGCCCAGAAAATTTCAGAAATGCCCCTGGCCTGGGAATATTACCAAAATACCCCTGGGGTGGTATAAATTACCGCAATACCCTCGGGGTTCATAACATCTCTCTTTACTTCAAAAATGCCTATGGCTTCCGCATATTTGCGTTTCCATTCTTAAATCCTAGGGTTTTGCTCAGACTTAGCCCTAATTCAATTGTTTCTGTTGGTCGGTGGTGAGTGAGTGGACATCATGAGCTCTTCAAGAGAGTTTGCCCTCAACCTCAGAACCCTGTAAAAGAATTTGGGGATTTCTTTGACAGTCAAATAAAGGTGTTCGGACGTTAGACCGATGTAAATCAACACTGACTCCGGTCAGTGGGGAGAGGTCCAGCACTCGAACTCAAATCGTCTGATACTATGCGCACACACTGAATCACCCTCTATACTTAGAGGGGGATGTTTCTTTTCAAAAAGAACAAAATCTATATCTTTATCTACGATAAAAAACCGATTTGATTTTTCCGTGTCTCACAGACTGGCACGCTCGGTGGGACCTTTCCCGTCTTTCTTCTTTCTGTCAAAGAAAGCCTCCAAACCTTCTTCAAGGTTCTAATTGCCCCTCTTCCTCTTACAGGACGGGAAGAGGAGGGCACATCTCACTGTTCATTTGAGAGTTCTTTGTGCATCTGCACGCCATTCCTTTTGTGCTACGCACCACCACCACCAACACCAGCAACAGCGACGGCTGCCGTCACCTACGGCCCCGAGATCGTCGCCAACCATGCCAGGGTCGGCTACCTGGCAACGCCACTTGTTTTCGGCGACTTCCCAGCGGTCGTCGGCTCGCCCTTCTTCCTGGGTGTTGTGCCCGTGGTTGAGGTCAGCTCAGCCGCGGCTGTGACGACCATCACTGAGGGTGTCAGGCCCTCTATTTCATCAATTGGCCGGGTCCGCCCGGTCAAGAAGACAACTGTCAGAGGCGTCAGGCCTTCGGCTCCAGCAACTGGCCGGGTCAGTCCGGTTAACAAGACCATCACTGGGGGTGTTAGGCCCTCTACCGCAACAGCCGGCCGAGTTCGCTCGGCCAACAACGCGACTGTCGGGGGCGTCAAGCCCTCGGCTCCATCAACTGGTCGGGTCTACCCGGCCGAGAAGACAACAGCCGGGGGTGTCAGACCCTCTGTTCCATCAACTGGCCGGGTCCATCCGGTCAAGTCTCCAACTGTTAAGGGTTTCAATCCCTTCATCCCGACAACCAGCCGAGCCCGCTTGGCTGCTATGTCAATGGCCGAAGGTGTCAGGCCTTCTATCCCAGTTATTGGCCGAGTTTTCTCAGTCAATCAAATCACTGTCGGCGCCGCCCCTGCTCAACGGGGGCAACGCCGTCGCCGTAACGGCCCCAACTCCAATGCGGCCACCCTCAGAGGTGCTGCCCCTGCTCAACGGGGGCAACGCCATGCCTATGACGGGCGCCACCACCGTCGCCCCTACCCAATGGGGGCAACGCCGTAGCCGCAAGGGTGCAAGGCCCGAAGCGGCTGTCTCGCGCTCCGGCAAGACTGTAATCGTCAGAGATATTCGCATCCGGCTCGATGGAGGCGAGCCGATCATACCACAGGATCGTCATGTCCCGACTATCTCTACCTCCAACCGCTTCGAGCTCCTCCGGCAAGTTCGGGGGGACGGAGCGAAGAAGAAGAAGTCTGCCGTACCGGCGGCAACCCAGGGCCCTCTGCAACGGCCCAAGCTACGAGCTCCCCGTCCGAGGACAGGGGGCAACCAAGTGGAGGAGCGCCAGCTCCATCTAAAGAAGATCTGGGTCACCAAGGAGGAGGCCCGGATTATAAGACGTGCCAGGGCGGAGGAGCCTTTCCGCATGTCGGATCTGCGACGAATGCGGAGTCCGACAAGTACTGAGGCCTCAGTCTCTCCGAGATCTACAAATCAGCCCCTACGGGGGCAGAAGCGCCGTGGACCTGGCAAGAAGGTGCGGCCGACTTCCCCGTGGGCCAGTTCCACGCACACGGAAGAGGATCGCTCCCCTCAAGCATCCACATCCCGAGTGTTGGTCTTTGACAGACTTGGGAGGCCGCCCAAGCCGGAGCGGCAACCGCCCAAGAAAAAGCGGGTGGTCCAGGTGATCGATGACACCGTCAAAGTGTTCACCTGTTACGCCACCTCCGGTGACAAACAGCTCGAGAATACCTCGGGAGAGCTTGACCAACCCATCCAATATTTAAGGAGGTCAAGGCCGGTCTCCCGGATTCTGGCACAAACGCAGCAGGCGCCGGCCGCCAGTACATCTCAGCCTGAGCTGGTACGGCAAGAAGAGCGCCAAGAAGATGTCCACAGTGTTGATGGGGACAGTCACTCCCGGCACGAAGAAGAGTTGGGGGAAGAGCCACGGGCCCCCACATTGGACGAGCTTCGACGGGAAAACCAAGAGCTCAAGAACCTGCTACAGTCGCTTTTGCGCGAAAAGGAGGTTCCTTCCCCGCCTCAGGCGACGCCGGCTGGAGTGGATCAGCAGTCTCCTCCCGTTCCAGCACCAGCCAACGCTCCCGCCACTGCTGTAAGACTCCCACTGGCAGTGGACTTCGAAGTCCCGCCGCATGCAGCCAATGTGCGGTCGTCTGCTACTCCTGTCGCAGAAAGCCTCATGGCGCAGAAGCAGATGATCGAGCGCATCGTGGAAGCGAAGTTCGCTCAACATGGCGAAGGTGTGGCTACCGTTGATTTGTACAGCGTGCCATATCCCCTCCATCATCAATTCAAGAAGCTTCCGCCTGATTGTCCGAAAGTCCCGAAACTCCAGAAGTTCAACGGGCAGGGTTCTCCGCATGAACACCTGGCCTATTACATGACGGCCATGGGTGAATTAGCCCTGGAAGAGGCATATTTGCTGCGGTATTTCGCCACGTCCTTGACTGGCACCGCCTTCCAGTGGTATTTAAGGTTGAAGCCCAATTCAGTATCTGATTGGGCTGATATGCAGAAGAAGTTTGTCGACTGCTTCCAGATGGTCGAACGCAAAGTCTCCTTAGCAGAGCTTTGTTCCCTTCGACAGAAGAAGGGTGAAACAGCATTAGACTTCATCAAGCGATGGAGGGACGTCAGCATGCGCTGCGATAATCCTCCGACGCCTGAAGATGCGATCACCATCTACTGCAGGGGTCTCTTGGCAGAAGTCAGTGAAAAGCTTCTGGGCTCCAATATCAGAAGCTTTGACCAGTTGAACATGGTGGTGGCGGAAATTGAGATGTTCTTTGCCGACCACCCTACACAAGCTTCTGCCAAAGGCAAATCCTCCAAAGACCGTCTGGTTAGCGGCAAGGAAGTAAATGCCGTTGACTTCTCCCCGACGAATGGAGATAAAGGGGAAGGAAAGTCTAAAGGCAATGGTAAGAAGCCTGATGCCAAGGCAAGCGCGTCTCGGTTGGCGGAGAACATGAAGACGCCGTATTCCTTCAGGAAAGAGCATACTAAAATACTCTTTGATCTATGCATGAAGGAGCAGCTCATCACCCTGCCAGATCTGCGGAAGCCCTCAGAGGTGGACAAGATAGAGGATCCTACCTATTGTGTGTATCACCGAAGGTTGGGTCATACCATCGGCGACTGCTATATTTTCAAGAACATAGCGGAAGAGCTCATTCAAAAGGGCTTGGTAAATATGTTGGGCCATGCAGTCGACCCACCTCAACCGCATGCTTGGAGTCGATCAAATCGGTTGGCTAATGTAGTCCACATGGTGGCAATGGTCTCGAGTTCTAACGCCCCCGAGGCCGGACCTTCAAATCAGCAGTCCCACACTGGTCCCAGAGCCACTCCTCCCTCATTCCCTGAATGTTTAGCACTGCAGAGAACAATTCGGAAAATCCGAGGGGAAATTCGGCAATTGCAATTGGAACAGAGGCGCCTGCTGCAGTTCCTAGAGAGCATTGATCAGCAGTTGGCCACCTTCCCCTTTGGCCCATTTGCCAGGGGGTTAGCTCCAGCCTACATACGGGAGGCGGGTGTATCACCCACGGGTCGGGCCCTGCTCAGGGGTTGGCTCTTTGAAGAGTCCTCGGATTCATCTGAAGACGAGGAGGACTCACCGGAAGACGTGGAGGCTCCACTTCAAGTCGAGCTCCCAGAGAAGTTATACTCCTTCCCTTTGGAGAAGACTCCCAATATCTTCTTCGCATGTCAGCGGGCGGGATTGATTAGCCCGTCACCCGTGGAGCAGACGCCAGGTGCTGCTTTTCATCAGGGCTATTGCCCATATCATGAAGTTGTTGGCCATATTATCCACAACTGTGAGCCGTTCAAGGATCTCGCCGAAGACTTAATCAGGCGAGGGAAGGTCAGTATGGGCGAATTCCTAGTTGACCCACCGCAGCCGCATGCACGGGAGAGCCTTCACTTCTCCGTCAACGTCATACATGCCTCAGCAGCTTTCCAACTCCCCGAGCCGCAGGAGGAGGGAGTTAGTTCCCAGGGAGCCAGTTCCCAATCGCCCAAGTCCACACTATGGTATCCAGGGTGGCGACCATCTCATCAGTGTTCTTTTCCTAAGGAAGACACTGAGAAGATTTTTGAGAAACTTCTGGAGGATGGCTGGGTGCTGACACATGACCCGCCGTCTTATTACAATGAGACGGCCAAGAGGCACCCCCGCTATTGCAAGTATCATGCAAGGGTGTCTCACCCCACTCGGCAATGCCCAGAGGTTCAAGACTTCATTGAAGCCCTCATCCAGAGAGGGGTTGTCGATACTCAGGGGAACTCCAAGACGAGGTTGCGTCTTGCAGAGGCCGTCAGGGAAACTCTTCAGCAGGTTCGGCGAGAAGCTGAGGCTTTCTCCCGGTTAACCCGACCAAGTAAGCCTGCGGAAAATGATGAATTCCCATTACTCACTAAAGGCAAGGCCACCTATAAAGGGGCTAAGGTCCAGAACCCAGGAAGTCAAGCCGTGGGAGAGAGTTCCAAGGCCAGGTCGAGTCAACCTGGCATCGTCATAAGAGAGAACTCTCGGCCAGATAACAAAGGCAAAGTCAAGGCGTCAGAGCCTTCAGCCAAAGCTCCTGCCAAGTCAGCAAGGCCATTAGTCGTGGAGAGGACTCGACTTCTTGAGCCCGCGAAGACCCCAATTAAGGCCTCTGTCAGCCCAGCGAGGCCGCCAATTGTAGAAAGGCCTCAGCAGCTCAAGCAAGCCAACCCACCAGCCCAAGCAAAGTCGGTGGAACCACAAAGCTCCCAGAGGCCCTACTGTGGACTGGCAGAGTTCCAAGAGTTGCCTCCTGAAATAATTGCTCAGGCAATCAATGCCACCTTCCAGCCTCAGTCGGAGGAGGCTAATTGGACCAAGGTTGTCCCCAGGAAAAGCCGCGGCAGTAAGGCCCCTAAGGAGCCAGCCCGGAGCAAAAAGCTAAATTCTGGGAGCAAGCGAGTCCCACCTCCAAAGCAAACTCCCCTTTCTTCTCAAGAGGCAGCACGCCAAAAGAAGCAAGAGAAGAACCGCAGGAAGAATTTGAAGAGGAGATTGAAGAAGCAAGCCGAGCAAGCAGCTGTTATGGAGGCTCCTAAGGAGCCAACTCCTCTACAAAGACTTCAAAAGCTCATAGATGAGCTGGAGGAGTACACTCCCCCTCATCCCACCAGGGTCGTCATTCTAGACGAATATATTCCCTGGGACAAGCTTGGGCGCAAAGCCCGTCTTCTGCAATGGCTCCGGGAAATGGCCCACCGTCTTGAAGAAGGTGAAGGCTTCCCAATCCCAGAGGAGTTCTCATTATTCTATAACGATGAGGAGCTCATTGTCGAGATGCTCGAGGAAATGCTGCAAGAGCTCTCCTGCAACATGGTGGCGATCCCGCCACCTGACAACATTTACTGTCCCACGACTGATAGCACTGGAGGCAAGGCTCCTATGGCAACATATCAGCGTCGCTCGGCAAGAAATGACCGGGGACGTGGGCGAGGTCGTGGCCGAGGACGTGGACGTGAAGGCCCCCTGGCCCTCGACCGGGTCATAATATTCAGAGGGGAGAAGCTGGGTCCTGTCCCGGAAACTCAAGTTCGGGGGATCCCTTTCATCCTCAGCCCCTCAGAGTGTTCAAGCCCCATCTCAACGGCTAAGCCGGGTGGCGTCTTTTTTACAATCACCTCCTCCGACGAAGAAGAGGAGCCAGCCAAATCGCCAAAGTGCGAGGAGGCGTCAGAGCAGGCCGGCCCCTCTAACAGGGCCGAGCCTGTCAGCCAGGCCGGTCGTTCTAATGAAGACCAGCATGATGGGCCTTTGCCACCTCCAGAGGAATCCTTGGCTCCGCTATTCCAAGAAGATGCGGAAGGCCAGAATGCGGAGGAGCGCCCTTCTAAGCGAGAGAAGCCTCGCCAAGCGCCGAAGACCCTGGCGGAGATCATCCCGCCATTTGACAAGACCCGTGCTCGGGCGGACCGCAAAATCATATCATTCATCATATGAAGCTGTTCCCAACAAATGTCACTATTTGGGAAGCCATTGCCTGGAGCAAAGACCTCAGAGAGGCTCTTGTCAAGATACTTCAAGATCCAGAGGCATATGAAGCCCGTGTGGCAGAGTTGCAAGCCCAGGCATATGAAGCACTCACAGCCAACATCTCCTTCACGGACAAAGACATGTTGCTGTCCTCTCCGTGTCATAATCGCCCCTTATATATGAAGGGGACGATTAATGGGCATGACGTGAATCGCATCCTGGTTGACGCTGGAGCGGCTGTTAACATCATGCCTTTGAAGACTTTCAAGTCTTTATACTTGGCACCCTATCTACAAAAGGTGACTGATGTCAAGATCTCGGGATTCAATCAGGGTTCCGAAGGAGGCGCTTGGTCGGGTTGTAGTCAAGCTTGCCTTGGGTGATTTTGTCACCCAAGCGACATTTTATATCATCAACTCTGACACATCTTACAAGATGCTGTTTGGAAGACCCTGGCTTCATGAGAATTGGGTTGTTCCTTCAACTCTTCATCAGTGCATTAAATATGCCAAGAAAGGGGAGCAACATACGGTCTTCGCAGACCAGGCCCCGTTCCACCCCAATGAGTGCCATCTGGCCGATGCTTCACTATATTTTGGGAAGCCCACTTTATCAATCCCCGAGTCTTTAAAAGACAAAGGGAAGCAAAAGGTGGACCCTGAAGTTGAGGAAGGGCAGCTCTTCACTGTCAACCAAGACATGGTAAAGCTGCACAGGCTGAGCCTCAGTGCCGCCTCCAAGCCGACTCAACCAGAAAGGCGGGATGTTGACTTTGAAGCCAACCTCATCAGCCGGGTCATTAATGGGAGTATCTCCTTACCGCCGAAGTGCCTCCAGCTCTCGTCCCAACGGGAAGAATACGAGGTGGAGCCGTTCAAGACCTTTACAGTCTCCTATCAACGGAGAAGGAGACGCAACAAGAGCAAGAGGGACAAGTCGATCATCTTTTACAAAGGTGATTTAGTCCCACCATGTCCTCTTGAAGATGACTTCGGCTGGGATACTCCCACCGATGTGGCGCCAGAGCCAGTCCAGGAGATGGATGATATGCCCAACTACATCAAGGAAATGTGTAAAAAGCAGCACATCCCGCAAACTCTGGACCCCGCGCGAGCGGCGTACTTCCATCAGTTGTGGAATCCTCCGCAAGTCCGTGGGCAACCTCCCTTCTGCCGCAAAGATACAAGGGGCCTTGGCTATGACCAGGAGACGGACTTCGAGGTCCACTTTGCAGTCAACACCATAGGACTGCTACCTCTCCATCACGGGCAAGCAGAAGCTGAGCCCAAGGTTGATGACTCTATAAGGGAGTCCGGTGATGTGTCCTTGACACCCTCACCTTCATCAGGAGCTGACAATGGTCACCCTTCAGAGGAAAGAGCAGCGCAGCCTGCTAACCATCCGCAAAACAAAGCAAGTCCTTCGAATTCAAGTCACGAGCAAGGGTGCTTCGAAGAATTTGAAGTCTACGAAGCCAACACTGATGATGAGGGAGACTTCGTCGACCTCCAACCAGCTCCACCGGAGCTTGAAGACGGTGGTCAAGCAACTGTGGACGAATTGATTGAAATCAATCTCGGAAGCAAAAGCGACCATCGTCCCACCTTCATAAGTGCTCTACTCAGCGAGGAAGAAAGGCAGTCGTATCGACAGCTTTTAGAAGAGTTCAGGGATTGTTTCGCCTGGACTTATAAAGAAATGCCCGGGCTCGATCCTTCTGTGGCTGAACATGAGTTGGCAATACTTTCAACAGTCAAGTTAGTCAAGCAAGCTCAAAGGCGTATGCGCCACAAGCTGGAGCTGAAGGTCAACGCTGAGGTTGACAAAATGCTCAACGTGGACTTTATAGAGCCTTGCATGTATCCTGTGTGGCTCGCCAATATCGTCCCCGTTAAGAAGAAGAATGGCCAAGTCCGAGTCTGCATCGACTTCAGGGATTTAAATAAGGCATGCCCAAAGGACGACTTTCCTGTCCCGATCACCGAGACAATGGTTGATATGACCACCGGTCACGAAGCCTTGTCTTTTATGGACGGGTCGTCGGGTTATAATCAAATCCGCATGTCCGTCAAAGACAAAGACCATACGGCTTTCCGGTCTCCTAAGGGGATCTTCAACTACAAAAGGATGCCGTTCGGTCTGAAGAATGCCGGCGCAACCTATCAAAGGGCAATGACCAAGATCTTCGACGAGAAGCTACATGACCTTGTCGAATGCTATGTCGATGATCTGGTCGTCAAGACAAAGAAGCGGGAGGACCACTTAGCTGACCTGCGTCGAGTCTTTGAAAGGCTTCGACAATTTCAACTCAAGATGAACCCGATGAAATGCGCCTTCGGCGTCTCCAACGGCAAGTTCCTCGGCTTCATTGTCAGGTACCGGGGCATAGAAATCGACCCTGACAAAATAAAGGCTATAAGAGGACTACCTCCGCCCAAGAACTTGACAGAGCTCAGATCTCTTCAGGGGAGACTCGCCTATATTAGGCGGTTTATTTCTAACCTCTCAGGAAGATGCCTACCTTTCGACAGACTGATGAAGAAAGGGGCACCCTTCATATGGGACGAAGACTGTCAGAAGGCCTTCGAGCAAATCAAGGAGTATTTGCTGACTCCTCCTGTCTTAGGGGCACTTGTCAGAGGGAAGCCCCTTATCTTATATATTGCTGCTATGGATGCCTCTTTGGGGGCTCTCCTAGCCCAGATTAATGAAGAGGGCAAGGAGCAGCCGCTGTACTACCTCAGCCGAAAGCTGATTGGGCCTGAGCATCGGTACGCTCCCATGGAAAAGGTGTGCCTAGCTCTGGTGTTTGCTGTCAAGAAGCTAAGGCACTATCTCCTAGCCCATCGGGTGGAGCTCATCTCAAAATGTGACCCACTCAAGTTTCTGCTCAGCCAGCCTGTCCTCTCTGATAGGCTTGGTAAATGAGCACTTATCCTCATAGAGTTCGACATCACCTTCGTCCCACGCAAGGCGATCAAAGGACAAGGAATGGCGGAGTTCTTAGCAGCGCACCCTATGCCGGAAGATTCGCCACTCAACTTCGAGCTCCCCGATGAAGAGGTGTTAGTGCCTTCTCAAGCTACTGGGGAACATTATGAAAAAGTCCCACCACAGATGGAGCCAGGTGTCCTCACTCTTGACCTCCCATACTGGGAGTTATATTTTGATGGTGCCTCTCGGACAATCAAAAGGGCCGGTGGCCTTACAGACTATGTCTCAGGCACGGGGGTAGTGGCTCGTGGGTTGGTGTAGAAGGGTTGGAACATACGCGCCCACAAGGTGTTCGGAAAAATGCCGAACACATGTGTGTGAGCCGTATACACGTGCTGCGGGCCTCCAAAGCCTGTGGTTGACTTACTTGGGTCTCCCTTTGACCTTGGAGGGTTGAAGGAAGGCGTCCCGGGGTAAGTCCCTGGCCTTTTCACTGGGTGCCACGTGGCGTGGCTTGTAGCTGGGACGCCCCCGGGTTGGCCCGGGTGGTTGTGTAGAATGCTAGCAAAGTCCGCAACTTAGGGGTCGGGAGTGGTCCCGATTGATTGCTAATGCCGCCGTATACCTCGGCTGGCGGACTGGGGCCGTTGGTTGGGCCCACTGGGTCGTCGGAGGGGCCGAGTAACCCATGCCTTGAAGGTGTTCGAGGAAATTCCCGAACTCTTATTTCTGGGTATTTTGCTGAGGAAATTGTCCGGGTACAACAGCCTCCCCCTCATAAAGGCCCATTGAAAGCCACTAACCCGCCTATCAATAAAGGTAAATCTCTTCCTTTATGAGTACTTTCTAGAACTCCAACTTGAGAGTGTCCCTGAGCCTTCTATCTGCCTCATGCAGTAGCCCTGCCTTCTCCAAGTAGTCCTATCCCTTAATCTGATGCAAAATCCTATGTTTAACGGCCCTGCCAAGTAGGGTTTTTTGTGCACCCCATACCTTGAGAGACTCTTGATGAGAATGGCAATGCGGATCTAGAGGGGGGGGGGTGAATAGATCAGCCCCTTTAAAAATGACTAGCTTAATGAAACTTGCGCCAAGCTCAGTTTGGATAAAGGCAAACTAGAAGAATGTATAACGAGCCTAGTTCATGCTATCAAACAAGCACACTCACAGGCACTTTAGGCGCACCCACATCAAAAACAAAATGCTAGGACTGATACGAGGCAGAGGACTAGTCCAAGGACTTCCTCACGCAAGGTGAAATTGTTGGGTATAGTTTGTTTTGATGATGTCACACAAGCATGGAGTCATTTAGTTCAAAGTTTGAAATCACATAAATGCAACTTTGCATATTTCGTTCTTTATGTTCCCCACAGTTTACAATGATTTTCAGACTGTAATTGTTTAACAGATTTAGTTTCAGGTTGTCCACATTTAACGATCTTGATAGAAGAAGAAAAGGAGTCGAGTTTTGGAGCCGACTCCATCAAAGGCAGAGTCAAGAAGAGCACGAGAAAGAAGAATGGCTTATACGGCAGATAAATGAAGGTTAATGGTGAAAAATAGCTTGATAGGGCTGACAAAAGGTAAGACAAAGGTGAAAAAGAGCTGAAAAGAAGGTTTCATGAAGGTGGAGTCGACTCCAGACGTCCTTCGAGTCGACTCGAGCTCAGCCATAGCCACCCGCCAGCTGAAGCAATTAAGGGTGACAAATAGCTTCATATGGGCGACAAATAAGCCTTAAGGGTGACAAATAACTTCATAGAGGTGACAAATAGCTTGGACGGGAGAAAAAACGTTGAGAAGAAGAAAAACTAGAAGTCGAGTCGACTCCAACTGAAACTAGAGTCGACTCCACTCAAGCCAAACTTCAACTCCAGGCAAGCTCAAGACATACAAGCGAACAAGGGTGACAAATGAACACTTAAGGGTGACAAATGGGCTTCAAGGGTGAAAAATACCCGATACGGGTGACATAGGTCGCAAGGCTGAAAAAAGAGCTGCTAGTGGTGACAAATAGCTAAGGCGACGGCTCAAGGCTAACGCAATCGGATTTAAGGCGACGGCTCTCAGCGGTAAGGGTGACAAATAGCTGATACGGCTTACAAATAGCCGTTAAGGGTGTAAAATACACTGCCAAGGGTGAAAAATGGCTCTGCACGTGGAAAACTCAAGGGATTCATGTGGAATCGATCCCCAATCATTTGCACATGATCCAAGACACTTGGCAGTACTCTGATCGAAGCTGAACAATTAGAACATTCTCCAGTACACCTGGACAAATGAAATTTTGCCGGGAAGATAATCTTAGCTTTGAAATTTCAAATTCGCCGGTTCTATAAGTATCAGCGTTCCTTTTCGAAAAGAATACAACAAAAAGAAGTGGGAAAAGCTGCAACAAGAGAAAGAAGCAAAAGGAGAGCCTGAAGTGAGAGCATCTGTGAGAACTGAGAGAAGAGCTACCCTTTCGAAGAGCAATTCCAGAGAAAGAGAAAAACAGAGAGAGAAAGAAGAGGAAGGTGTTCAAGGTCTAGCTCGAGAGAAGAAGTATTCAGAGAAAGCTCTTGAATCACATTCAGAGCTACAATTATTTTTCCCCGATTCTAAATTGTGTTCCGGATTATTGTCATTTGTTTCTTTCCTTTGACTTTTCAATTTAGTTCACATTGTATTTCTCCGGTGGTACATTGCAGTACTGTTCGGAGGTGTGATCAGAGTTTAGCTGGTCACGTTCTGGTTTGTAAACCAGGGTGCGAGGGAGTTCCTCGTGTGTTGCCATAGTGCAGTGGTTCTAACTCTACTGGGTAGAGTTAGGGGTGTGTTCAACAGGGCGTTGAACACGGTTTTCCCTCTGGGTTGTCAGAGGAAGGGAGGAGGCTGTTCCTCCGGAGTCAAGCTGTGTGATCAGCTGGTGTAACGGACTTGTTCCGTGCTTGCTTGTGCAAGGAAGTCTCATCCTGATCAGGTGAGGGGTGGACGTAGATTACTGGAAGCAATCGAACCACCTAAAAAATCTCCGTGCAGTGTGTTTGATTTCCATATCTTCTACCTCACTGTTAATCCGGACTAGGTATATCAAAAGGTGTTTCACCTTGCGTGAGGAAGTCCTTGGACTAGTCCTCTGCCTCGTGTCAGTCCTGGCATTTTATTTTCGCTGTGGGTGTGCCTAAAGTGCTTGTGAGTGTGCTTGTTTGATAGCATGAACTAGGCTCGTTATACATTCTTCTAGTTTGCCTTTATCGAAACCGAGCTTGGCGCGAGTGTCATTAAGCTAGTCATTTTTAAAGGGGCTGATCTATTCATCCCCCCTCTAGATCTGCATTGCCATTCTCATCAGTTGGTATCAGAGCTAGGCTTCCCACAATGTGGTCCAACGACCAGGGAAGAGTAGAAAATGGCAATGGTCAAAGTTTTATAGCTGAGGGTCACTCCATTAATAGACCACCATTTTTTGTCGGATCTAACTATCTCTATTGGAAAAACAAGATGGAGGTGTTCCTGCGAGCACAGAGCCATGAAGTCTTGAGGGTAGTCAGCCATGGTCCATTCCAACTTCCGGAAGATGAAAATGTATGGACCAGAGAACAAATTCGACTGTCAACTGTCAACTGTCAACTGGAGTGCTATGAACGTGATGCAGTGTGCTATTCATCCAAACCAGTATTCCAGAGTATCTGCATGTAAATCAGCTAAGCAAATGTGGGACAAGCTAGAATTGATATACGAGGGAACGTCCTAGGTAAGAGCCACTAAGGTAAACATACTGATCACTAAATACGAAATGTTCAAGATGAAGCATGATGAGACTATCAGTGGAATGTTTTCTAGACTGTCAGAACTTACTAACAATCTTAGGGCATTAGGCAAGGATTATACTGACAGTGAAATTGTTAGGAAAATACTCAGGTCCCTTCCCCAGCGTGGCACACTAAGGTCATTGTCATTGAAGATTCCATGGATCTGTCGACCATGTCAGTAGATGACTTGATTGGCTCCTTGATGACATATGAGATCAACTTCAAACCAAATGTAGAGGAGCACAAGAAGAAGCCAATAGCTCTCAAGGGATGTGAGAGCAATGAAGAAGGTAGTGAGTATTCTGAAAACTTCTCAGACTTAGATGACTACCAACAGGCCTTTCTGACCAGACAGTTTCAAGAGCTCCTGAAATCCAGAGGTAAATTTTTTAGGAAAAAGAGGCCACAACAGAAAGGTAAGGCTTCGAACTTCAAGTCTGATAAGAATAAAAATTCTGACAAGATCACTTGTTATCATTGTAAGAAAGCATGTCACATAAAAGGAGATTGTCTTGAATTGTTGAGGAAGAACCCCAAGGGCAAGAAGAAGAAGTCTCAAGCTATGCTGTGTACCTGGAGCCAAGTTGGCAGTATCGACCGAAACCGATACGTTTCGGCCGAAACGTATCGGTTTCGGCCTATACCGACACCGAAACGGGCCTTTGCACTGTAGCAGGTCCGATACTAAAAAATAATAATTTTTTAATGGTTTCGGACCGAAACCGTCTGATTTCGGACCGAAACCGTCCGATTTCGGACCGAAACCGATCGAAACCTAACCTGCTGGCCCCAATTTTGACCTTTTCTAATTGTTTTGAACCGATTTCGGCCGAAATCGAAACCGAAACCGATACCGAGTCGTATCGGTTTCGGACCCGGCCGAAACCGAGTCCGAAATCGACACTGCCATCCTTGACCTGGAGCGATGAGGAGGAAATCACTGAAGGGGAATCTTCTGAAGGAGAAGAAAAAGGACTATGTCTTATGGCTCAAAGTGATGAGGAGGTAAGCAACTTATTCGAAAACTTTTCTATTGATGATTGGGAAGATGTTTATGGTGAACTCCTTGATAAGTTTAATTCCTTGAGGAATGAATATAGAGTTCTAAAAAGGAAATTGAATGCTGCTGTTAAGAATAAAGATAATCTTCAAAAGGAGAAAGAAAAACTCAAAACAGAATTGGAAGAACTAAGCTCACTTAGAAAAGAAAATGAAAATATGAAAGAAGAAAATGAAAGAATTCAGAAAGAATTTGATGAGTTTAGGTTGAAGTTTCAGGAAACAAAAATTGAGAACAGATTGATTTCTGAGAACAATGAAGCAATAAATGGTGTTAACTCTGAAATTCAGAAAACCTGTGAAAAACTCAAAAAAGACTTATAAGATAAACAGATCACACTGGAAAAGTTTGTCCAAGGGAAGTCAAATCTAGACACCATGCTAGGAGTAAAGGTTAACTTCAATAAAGAAGGTCTAGGTTTTGATCCATCAAATAAAAACCTTTTGAATTCAAGACAATCACGTTTTGTTCTAGCAAAGGTAAAGAGAAGCTGGACACTCCATCCAGCTCAACCAACAACACTCACAGTTCAGAAGTTAAAAATTCTGCTAACCCAATGAGGGCTGTCAACAGGAACAGCCAAAGCACCAAAGTTCAAATTCCACAAAAGAAAAATAGCCCAACACTCCACCATGCAAATAATAGAAATCTCAATGTGCCTAAACAAATGAGGACCTACTCCTCTCACCACCAAAATGTTGTCAATGCACATATCTTCTACAGGGCAATAAAATTTGTTAACCAGCAGAAGTTAAAAATTCTGCTAACCCAATGAGGGCTGTCAACAGGAACAGCCAAAACACCAAAGTTCAAATTCCACAAAAAAAAAGCCCAACACTCCACCATGCAAATAATAGAAATCTTAATGTGCCTAAACAAATGAGGACCTACTCCTCTCACCACCAAAATGTTGTCAATGCACATATCTCCTACAGGGCAAGAAAATTTGTTAACCAGCACAGAAATAATTTTGGGTAGTGGAATAACAAACACATCAAAAATAACCAAGCCAAATCAAACCCAAGGGTTGCTGCCAGAAGGAATGACAGTGATAAAAAATTGAACCATCATGCTAATCAAAAGAAAACTGTCAAACAAATTTGGATTCCAAAATGTTTGCTGAAGATTCTTAATGATGTATGTGAACCCAACTTGTCTTGGGTTCCAAAAGCTTTTGCATAATGTGTTTTGTAGGAAAGCCTGGCAGCCATGCACAACCGGTTGTATACTGGTATCTTGACAGTGGCTGCTCGAGGCACATGACTGGAGACGACCAAATTCAGCAAGCTGGAAATGAAGGTTGGTAGAACAGTTAAGTTTGGAGGGAAAAACAGAGGTAAGATCATTGGCTCCGGCACTATTGGTAAGTGTCCCTCCAACACAATTGAGAAGGTATTACTTGTAGATGGTCTTGAATATAACCTGCTGAGCATTAGTCAGCTCTGTGACAAGGGTCACAGGGTCACATTTGATGATCATGTATGTAAGATTTTTGAAGTCAATTCTGATTCAATAAAATTTGTAGGCCATAGAGTCAACAATGTTTACATAGTGGACTTAGATGAAAATTCTGAATCCAATCTTTGTTTGACTGCCAACTCTGTCAATAATGCTTTTCATTGGCATAGGAAAGTAGGCCATGCTAGCTATAATATCTTGAATAAGTTAGTTAAGCATGAGTTAGTGAGAGGCTTGCCTAAAATCAATTTCTGCACAAACCCAAAAATCTGTGATGCATGTGTCTTAGGGAAGCAAACTAGGAAATCCTTCAAAAGAAGGCATGTACTCTTATCTTCTAGACCATTAGAACTTCTGCATATGGACTTGTTTGGTTCTATTAGGACTCAAAGTCTAAATGACAAAAGATTTGGGTATGTCATTGTAGATGATTACACTAGGTTTGCGTGGATATTCTTTTTAGCTCACAAGAATGAAGCCTTTCATGAATTTCAGATTCTCTTCAACCAAATAAAACAGGAAGGCATGCACAAAATTTGCATTATTCAATCTGACCATGGGGGGGAATTTGAAAATACATTATTTTCAGATTTCTGTAATAAAGAAGGACTAACTCATAAATTTTCATCTCCCAGGACCCCAGAACAGAATGGAGTTGTATAGAGAAGGAATAGAACAATTGTGGAGATGGCAAGAACTATGTTGATTGAGAGCCAACTCCCACAGAAATTTTGGACAGAAGCTGCAAACATAGCCTGCTATATACTTAACAGGGCCATGGTAAGACCTGTCCACAACAAGACTCCATATGAATTATTGAAAGGTAAAAGACCTAACCTGGCTTATTTCAAAATCTTTGGTTTCAAGTGCTTTATTCATAACAATGATAAAAAGGACCTAGATAAGTTTGAAGTCAAGAGTAGTCTAGGAATTTTCTTGGGATATTCTGAATTGTCTAGAGCTTATAGAGTCTTCAATATTCATGATCAGCTAGTAGAGGAGTCCCCTCATGCGATGTTTGATGAAACTTTCAACCCTGCTGATTTTAACAATGATGACAGGAAGGATAAAGAAGACGGAGAATTCATGGAAGAAAAGCAAATGGAAGAAGACTTTGATCAGCCAGAACAATCCTTTCCAGAAGGTAGGCCGACCGAACCAATCTTTCAGTCGACCGAACAAGGTGAGTCTTCAAATAACATCAGTTTTCTTAAGGATCATCCTGCTCATAATATTATAGGAAATCTGCATGATCTCCCTAGGACTAGATCTTTTCATAGAGAAGTCAATAATCAGGACCTACTAGTATTGGTCTCACAAATTGAACCCAAATCTATAGAAGAAGCTTTTAAAGATGAATCATGGATTAATGCAATACATGAAGAATTGGGTGAACTTGAAAGAAATAAAGTCTGGACCTTGGTTCCCAGACCTGAATATTATTCTATCATTGGAACCAAGTTGGTGTTTAGAAATAAAGTGAATGAAGATGGAATAATCTGTAGGAATAAAGCTAGGTTGGTAGCTAAGGGTTACACTCAAGAATTTGGGGTAGATTTTGATGAATCCTATGCACCAGTTGCTAGGATGGAAGCCATTAGAATTCTAATAGCTTTTGCATGCTCGCATAACATAAAACTTCAACAAATGGATGTAAAGAGTGCCTTTTTAAATGGTAACATAAAAGAGGAAGTTTATGTTGAGCAACCCCCAGGTTTTGAATCATCTGAGCTACCTAACCATGTTTTCAGATTGAATAAGGCTTTATATGGATTGAAACAAGCCCCTCGGGCTTGGTATGACAGGCTGACTGAGTTTCTAATCAGCAAAGGGTATTGCAGAGGTAAGGTTGATCAGACTCTTTTTACTAAGAATGTGGATCAGAAAATAATCATTGTTCAGGTATATGTTGATGACATTGTTTTTGGTTCTACATGTCCTGAACTTTCAGAAGAATTTGTGAGTTTAATGTCAAAAGAATTTGAGATGAGCCTAGTTGGTGACTTGCAATTTTTCCTTGGTCTGCAGGTTAAACAAACGAAGGATGGATGCTTTATCAGTCAGACTAAGTATGTGTTGGAAATTTTGAAGAGATTCGGCTTGGATAAGTTGAAGCACATGTCTACACCAATGGGAGCAAACACATCATTGGATGCTGATGAGTCAGGTAAATCAGTGGATTCAAAACTCTATAGAGGTATGATTGGCTCATTACTCTATCTTACTGCTTCCAGACTTGATATTCAATTTAGTGTGTGTTTGTGTGCTAGGTTTCAAGCTCATCCAAAAGAATCACATATTTCAGCTGTCAAATTTTTTTTAGATATATTGCTGGCACACACAACTTAGGCTTATGGTTTCCTGCATCATGCAATTTAAATTTGATTTCATATATTGATGCAGATTATGCTGGGTACAAACTAGATAGGAAAAGCACTAGTGGATACTGTCAATTCCTAGGTGGGTGTCTGGTTTCTTGGGCTTCCAAGAAACAACACTCAATAGCTCTGTTAACTATAGAGGCTGAGTATATAGCTGCTGGCAGCTGTGGCACACAAGTCATATGGATTAAACACCAGCTACAAGACTACAATGTAGATCTTGGCTGCACACCCATTTACTGTGATAACACAAGTGCTATAAACCTGTCTAAGAATCCAATTCAGCACTCACGCTCTTAAGGCCATGTTTGATTGCGGAATAGGTTAAGCTGATAAGCTAAACCGTAGGTAGGGTATTCTATAAAATATATCAAAATGCTTTGATTGAGAGATAAGATAACCCGGAATATCTTCTCGAGAATTGTGAAAAAGCTTAACCCTCCTTGTTCCACCTTTTTGGTAGAACAACTTATCCCGGGATAAACCAGGATAAGAGCCTATATATCCTAACTTAAATGGAATACCTTGTATGAGCAACCAAAGTGAATAGGAGAACTTTCAGTGGGGTATTCCGGTTTATCCCCCAAACAAACAGGGCTTAAGCACATAGACATTAGACACCATTTTTTATGGGATGAGGTTTCAAAGAAAACTTTTGAATTGATTCATGTAGGCACAGCTGCGGACCACATAATTTATTTTTATCGTAGATAAAAATAAACAAACATAATGTTCTTTTTGAAAAGAGACATCCCCCTATATGTGGGGAGTTATTCCGTGGTTGCGCATAATATCAAACGATTTAGGTTCGGGTGCTGGACCTCTCCCCACTGACCGCAGTCAGTGTTGATTTACATCGGCCTAACGTCTGAACACCTTTGTTTAACTGTCAAAGAAATCCCAAAGTCTTCTATGGGGGTCCTGATGTTGAGGGCAAACTCATTAGGAGGGCTCACAGCGTCCACTCACTTACCACCAACCAACAGAATGACTGAATTAGGGTTTCAACTGAGACCCCTCGTATTGAGGCAAAACTCTGGAATTTGAGAGTAGGGGCATGATTTAGTGGAAGCCGTAGGCATATTTGAAGTTACGGGAGGTTTCCTGGACCCTAGGGGTATTTTGGTAATTTAACACTTCTAGGGGCCAGGGGTACTCCCAAAATTTCTAGGCTGGAAGGAAAGTAGGATAAGGTTCCTGGCTTCTCAAGGCATTGCGGCCGTTTTTGGAAGGTTTCAGGGGCTGCTAGGCCTCTTCTAAGTCACAGGGGTATTTTGGTAATTTTATCAGACCCTACGTGGACCTAAGTTGAGGTGGCAATTAAGCGTCGGACTGCGCTGACAATGTCCTCGGACCAAAGGAATGACGAGGGGCTTCGTAGAAGGCTTGCACATGTCAACTTGGCCGCAAGAGGGGTATATATGCAATTCTCACAAATCGAGGGGTTTTCTTATAATTTTCCCTTATTGGTGTACAGAAGAGATTTGTGGAGTACACTAGATTCATTTATGGTCCAATTGAGTACACGGGTTGTCGGCGAGCTGTCGACTGTACAAAGATCCACACTAGCGCGGGAGATAGGGGTGTAGCCCTAATTACAAGAAGTTGCAGGGTATAACTACAAATAACAGGACGTTTTTGTTTCTCGGGCCTCGGAGAGGACATTTTTTGTAATTCCCCCGTCATACGGGCGGAACTACATAATTTAGTCGTCCCGGGATGTAGAAACTTACAAACATGGCCCACTGAGTGGCATAATTACAACAATACCCCGTATGGGCATAAATACAAGACCCGGGGACTTACCCCTCACGGGTCAAAACAACGAACATAATCCCAAGTGCTGGATGCTCCAACTGTGTAGGAGATGCTCCGTACGTTGCAGATGCTGAATGCCTCCAATCTGGACCCGTGGGGGTCTATTTATAGAACTGGGAGGCTACCCGGGGGTGTTTGAACCCGTATGGGTTAAACGGGAGGAAAATGACCCCCGGGAGATCCTCTTTTCCCCTTTTTTTCTTTTTTTTTTTGGTTCCGTGCGCGGGAAGGAGGGGGCGGCCCGGGGTGGATGACCCCGGGCAAATGACCCTGGGCAGGTCCCTCGGGGACCTGCCCAGGGTGGATGACCCCTGGCAGGTCCCCCCCCGGGGTCAGCCGACCCTGGGTAGGCCTGCCCGGGGTCAATTGACCCCGGGCAGGTCCCCTAGGGTCGGTTGACCCCGGGCGGGTCCCGCCCGGGTCCGCGCCGCCCTGTCCGCACGAGTTGCTACCTAGCACGCCTACGTCCACCCCTCACCAATCCGGTGAGGGTTCCTGCTGACACACAGCTTGACTGCTGATCCACAGCTTCGAGGGAACCAATCCCTTACAACAGCTGAGCCTCACAGCTTGCTACTGCTGAGCCTTACAGCTTGCTACTGCTGATTCACAGCTTCACGACGGGGACGACGCCCCACACACAAAAGGATAGAGGTAAAAAGAGAAACTCAAAACGAAAACACAAATGCATGGAGGAACAATACACTACTGCAGGATGAAAGAACTCAACGTGAACATAAATGGGAAACACTCTTCCAGAGGCATCTTGGCTTGCTGGCTGGCTGGACACACTCATCATCTTCTTCTTCTTCTCTCAGGACTGCACTTCTTCTCTTTTCTTTCTTTGCTCTCTTGGACTCTCACGTTCAGGCCTTCTCCAGGTTTTTCAGAAGCTCCAGCAGCTACTATATGCAAGAAGGGGCGATCAATTTATAGGCACAAGAGGCAGGGATATTTCCCTCCAAAGCTTTGCAATCTGATTAGCTGGAATTCTTAAGAATTCTTTGAATGAGAAGACCTGTAGCATCTACTGCCTCATTGGCTGGCAGCACCAAGGACGTCCTTCTGTCCTGGAAGATCTCTTGGGTAGCATTTCTGATTGGTCAGATGCAAAAAGGCAGATAGCCTTGAAAGGGACCTTTCCCCCATTTGTAAACTGTCAGCACCATTGACCAAAAGGGCTGATATGGTAACCCAATGATGACAAGGACAGTGGCTTGTCCTAGGAACCTTTTCCAAGCCTCAAAAATCGTGTTTCTAGAGATTTACGTCGGACTTTTTTAGTCTCTGTACGGTTTACGAAAAAGACAGGTTTATTTGAATTAATTCAGTTGAGCCTTGGGTGCGTCGACGCGACTTCACCAATGCGTCGACGTAGCTGTTGACGGTGGCCTTATAGACAGCTTCTGGAAGACCCTGGCGTCGACGCCTTGATAGAAGTGCGTCGACGCATCTGCTTGAAGATGCGTTTACAACGCTCTCTAGGAGAGCCTTGCGTCGAAGCATCCTGGCGTGGCAGAACGCCAGTTGAATGGGGTCGACTCCTTTGCTTCCTTTGCTGGTTGCGTTGACGCAGCATTGGCGATGCGTTGACGCAGCCTGTGTTGATTTTGCTCATTTGAACTCAACATGTCATTTTACACCCTTGTAAGCTATTTGTTACTACTAAAGGCTATTTATCACCAATCATCAACTATTTGTCACCACTAGCCGCTAGGAGCCGTCGCCTTTGCTCTTTTTCCAGCCTTGCGTATACTTGAGCTGTTTACACTTGACTGCGTTGACGCAGGGTGGGCTTTGCGTAGACGCATCTACCATTTGTCTTCCTTCATTCCTTGCTTGTGGCTGAGAGGTAATTGAAACTCATGTGAATGCGTGAGCTGCTAGAACTGATGGCGTTGACGCAGCTTCACTCTGGGGTCGACGCAGCCAGCTGAGCCGCTTCCAACCAGAACCTGGTAAAATAGGAGTCGACTCCTGGGGTTGACTCTTCTTGACGATGGGCGTGTTGTGCGTCGACGCATCAGACAATGGGGTCGACGCAGCCTAGACTCGTTTGGACTTTTTCCTCTTCTTGCGAACAGATGCGCTGACGCATGCTATGGCGGGGTTGACGCAGCCTTTAAGCTCTGTTAGTCTTCTTCATACCTAGCCAATTAGAAGATGTTACATGAGATTCTAAATTAATTGGCCAATGACTTATAGTGTGACATCATCAAAACATCATTTATACAACAACTGCTCGCCGTCGACGTCGATGACGATGAACACCGGCACTCCCTTTGGGCTGCTGACGTGAACCACTGTCTCCATGACATTCAGATCTCATACTGGCAGCACCCGGACGGAGCCTTATTCCACTGCACCAAAACAGCTGATGAACAGCAAGATGCTGAGCTCTTCGCACAACATCAAGGGGACTCTGGCCAGGCGGATGGTGAGCCGACAACCCCTGGGATGGATCTGGATGTGTTACCCTCTGCGCACTCCATTTCGCCAGCCGTAGAAGGACTTCATCGGCCAATAGAAAGTCGGCCTTCGCTGCTTCCTCCACCGCCACCCTGTTGGGCCGACCGCCAAGAAGCCCCCACGTTGCATCCTTAAGACCACCCACCCCTCAGTCAGACCTCCTCCCCCATCTAGCCTCTATTTGACAGCCTCCTCCGTAACCCTCCCCTCTACCGAAGTCACCCACGCACACCTCTTCAGCCACTCCAGCCGGCTCTGCAGGAGGCCTGCCGACAAGGGTGCCGCTTCAACACAGCCCCTTCCTGTCTGCCCCACGTCACCGCTTGTTGGGGAGCCTCTGAGGGCGTTCGCATACGACTACCGGATTGCCTTAGCCCCTCCTGCCCCTTCTGACCACCTCCTGACTACCTGGTGCTTGCAGTTCCACCATAGATGCCCTGGACATCCACACCTGAAGCACGCTAGACATCTGGGGTCTCTTCTCGAGACAATCCCTCCCAGAGGTGTCTAGTTCGCACCAGAGAACACCTTCAAGACCCCTCCCCTTCGCATCGCCCTACCCCCGCCCCTCATAGTTTTCCTCAGAGCCTCTCTCTCTAGAAAAGTCTAGAGAGTGAGTCAATTCTTTTTCAGATTTTAGTTGCATTTTTTTTAAATCATTTATGACATAGTAAACTTT
Organism: Amorphophallus konjac; assembly: GCA_022559845.1. Taxonomy (NCBI): domain Eukaryota; kingdom Viridiplantae; phylum Streptophyta; class Magnoliopsida; order Alismatales; family Araceae; genus Amorphophallus; species Amorphophallus konjac. The sequence continues at coordinate 313,251,120 of CM040121.1, forward strand.
CTAAGAATTATGGATACATATAGCATGTCTTCCATAATCATATTGATTGTAACTTTTAAATCAATAATAAAAAAATGACATGTTGTAAAGTCATATTTTTCACATCCTAATGCCATAAATAATCTAAGATTTCAATTTGCAAAAGAATATAACTTTTTTTACTCTATTTACTATTTCATAGACTTGCGGATGTACAAATGGAGTAAATAGTCTCAAGATTTAACTAAAATGCTATAGGAAATTTAAACATATGATGACTGATTTTAGGATCATATTCTGACATAGTTTATCATAAATTCATAATTAAACTACAATTGAGGCTAGAATGGTACTATGTTTCAGATTTAAAAATAACATAATTCTCATCCTAAAGCTAATAAATTTTTATATGCTTGGTAACATTAATTCTCAATATTAATGATCTTATTTTTCAGAAATTAAAGAATTTTAGATTATTATCCATTATTTTTCAAAGGTTAAAACTTTTAAGAACCAATTTTTAGGTTAAATATTTTCGCTGGTGAGAACAAGAAAAATGTAAAAAATCTTTCATTAAAAGGTCAGTTATAGGCTTATGGCACCAGTTGCTTGTTGTCCACTTCCACATTAATATTTTTTGGCTTCTTTTTCAGAATAACAGGGACCAGGTACGGTATGTGAGAGTGAATAAAATGTGAGGATGCTTCAGCCTTCAATTATTATTTAGTAAGGATTTTATTGTCATGTCCATTTTGTACATTTTTTGAATAAACAATATTCTATTTTCATGTTCTCTTCAATGTTTTCGAATTTTCTCTTGGGTGGGGCAAGGTTCAGGCTAGGATTGATCCTGGCCTACATCGGGTTAGCCAGCATTATCTTGTATTGGGGCTGATCAAGTTACAACTGGCTGCTTAAATCGGTTTTGGGTCAGCCAATCTAGTGCCTGATCTCAACCTTTTGAACCTTGGCATAAACTGACCAAACAGCTTAGATGGTCAAGAACCAGATTTACTAGCTTGCATCTTGGCATAATTTGTTAAGGCCATGACCCAAAAAGGGATTAGGAGAGAGATGTTATGGGGATTTTGATGCGGGTAAGCTTCTAAAGCAACTGGCTACATCAGAGAGAAAAGAATCATATAAATCCCTTAGAGAAAGAGATCTTTAGAGATGGCAATCTATGTGAACAGTCAATATATCCAGCTTTTGACCAGTGAAGTGGTAAAATAAAGGGAGTTTGTACGAAGCTGTATAAGCTTAGTCAATCTTATGATGGGAATCAAGTTTGTCTAAGCACTGACATTTCACAGAAGTTGACTAACTGTTGCCTTCCGTAGTTTGAATGCACTTCCTGTCTCTAAGGGCTCCCTCTCATTTTCATATTAAGCAAAGCTTTGACTGAATAAAGTTGGTAGTTATTCTGGCTCCTATTAGATATAATTTATGACCTTGTATATTTTATTGGATTATGACCGTAAACGTGATGGCAGTTGAGAACTTTTGTCTCCATGGGACAAATTTGTGCTCCTTTTGTTTACTGTTATGAATGAATAGCAATGTTTTATGAAGAAAACTGCAAATATATTCTAGGTTTATAAGTTTGAGTGTCAAGTTGCTTACTTGTCTGCTAGCCAATACATTCTCCACATGTTGCAGATCTATCACAAATTTTGTCATGTTTGGTGCTCTAAAAGTTTGGATTACTTATAAAAGTCACCAGACATTTTGGATATATTTTTGTTATATTTCTTTTGGGGGCTTCACTTTTGCTCCTGCTGACTTGCATAGGATATTTTTTCTCTCTCCTCAATTGCTTTCCATTTTTCATTTCAAGAAAAGGAATTGTTTTCTTCCTCTTTGAAAAAATAATATCAAAATTCTTCCAGTTAGTTTTACATTATATTTTGTCTAATACAGTGATGCAAAATGTCTATCGATTATCATGTATGCTGCTGTTGGGCATTCTTTTTCCTTTCAAATGTGCAATTTTGATTTGGGTTTCATAGGCTAATATTTAATCAAATAAAACTGGATGATAACTCCTATATACCAAAAATAATTAAGTTTTAAATGCCCAGCTGGGCTCATGAATTTATTTTGTCATGTTGTTTTCTTGGACATAAGCTTTTTAGTAATGTCTTATTGACTGTGTTGTGTTTTGTGTCATTTGTTTTTCCTCACCGTGCAGTCTGAAAGCCTTTTTCTTTTCTTCTTTTGTCTTTTGCAGGATGGGTAAGTGATGGTGCTGGCTTTATCACTTGTAATGCCTTAGCCTTATCTACTGATTTTCTATTATGCATTACCATTTGTGTTTTATGTTTCTGAATGCAGAGCATCCCTATACTCCGAGTGGTTTTTTATTGACCCTGGCACTAGGCAAGGACAACATTTTTAAGTTATGTAGTGCTCTAGAGCCTTGTGTCTTTCCAGTCCACATAATTCATGGTGAATGCCATGCACATGATTTGGCATATGGAAGCCTATGGTCTACTGCTTTGAGGAGACATTCAGAAAAACATCACAAAACGTTACAATAAGATATTATCAATTTGGGAAGTGGCGTGTCATCAAGTTTGGCTGAGACACAACTTACAAGAAAAAAACTTCATAATTCAAGGAATCAGAATTTTTTGACAGATGTTGGAAAGAATTTCTGTAATTTAAAGAATTAAATAAGCTTTATTACCATGTATGACAATTCTTACAAAAATGACAACTCATTCTTAACTGGCGCAGATGATAACAATTTGTTATTAGATGATGATTATGGAGGCTTGGGATTTCAATTCACACTCCCATTGATGGTTAGACCAGAGAATAAGACATTCACATATCAATTTTGGCTCTTCCCTTCTCCATGTATAATCTTTCCAAAGGTTAATGCAACCTTGAGGGTTGCTCCATGGTTACATGATTTTATACTATGCCAGCAAGGACGATGTTTTCTTCCTGGCAGCTGGTCTAATGGGATTTCTCACAGTTTCCATTGGCCAAATATCTTACCCAAGTATTTTAACAGTTAGCACCAACTTGCTGAAGGTTGGTGTCATCTTGGCACCAAGTTAGTTAGCTCAGCTACATCTTTAGATTCTTTATTGGATGTAACTATTGTAGAACTGATGGGATAAGGGTTATGATGATGGATGATGATGAAATCACTACAGTGCAATTAAGTGATGATTTTATGATCTCATCATAAAAACAGTCACTTTCAGAAAGAAAAAAAGAAAAAGAAAAAGAAAAAGGAAAAGAAAAAGAGAAGAATCATTGTTGATTGGGGCATTTATGGCAACTACAACCAGGGTTTGCCGTGCTGCCGGTCCCGGGTGTATCGGTTTCCCAGCAACATGATCCGGCATGGCCCGTGTTGCAACCATGCCGCAGCAGAGGGGTGGGGTGGGATCCCGGCGGGCTCGGGCAGCAGCGGCAATGGCCCTCTCCTCCGGTGTCCCCTGCACCTTGCCGCCCTCCCCTGCACTGCCGGACGACGCCAGCCCTCCCTCTTTCTTCTTTCCCCACCTAGTAGCATCCCGATCCGACATGGCCGGCACGATCCGACATGGCCGGCACGCGTCGGCACACACCGGCATGGCAAACCCTTACTACAACCACAACTGATTCCAATAAATGGTATATGACCTACAAATAAAGTCCTTTTACATTATATATTGAGGATAAATTTAAACACTTAAATTTTGTGCATTAGTAATTTTGTCTTTTATTTTATTTATTTACTTATGTATTTATTTTATTTCTTTAGGTATGTGGGCTGCCCTCCTCCAAAATCACCACACCCGCGCCCGCCCCCCACCAACAATGTTTGTGCTCTCCTAAGAATGTGGAAACCTTGTTGTTCTGGATTGACCACATACTGTTCAGCCTGGCTTAGTTTGTATTGATTAAATTTTTTTCATATTTGCCTCCCCATGTGCGGGGTTTGCACTAACCCTATAAGCATGAATAAGAATACCCTAGTCTTACTGGACTGACACCATACTAATTCAACCTGGGTCAATTCCCACATGTAATTGAGTGGATTCCCTTCTTTCCTGCTGATTAAAAAGTTTGTAGATCCAGCTGTGTTAAATGAGATATAGGACATTACTAAATTATATGGGTCCTTTTGTTTTGAGATATAGGTCCTTTTTTTGTTATTAAACCTTGACTTTGGTGTCAAACCATAATTTGGTATTAAACCATCTTTAGGTATCAAATCTTGATCATGGTATTGAACCATCATTCGGTATTACACCCTCATTTGGGAGGAAACCCCATCTTGTGTCAAACCCTCATTTGGTGTTAAACCTTTATGGTAATGTTAAATGTTCTACTTTTGGTACCAAACAATTCGGTGTTAGAGCTCGCCTTTTGGTATTGAACCTTGATCATAAAATTCCCTAATCCTCAATAGGGCTGTGTCCATTTCAATATCGAGGTACCTTTAAATCCTCTTAAGGAAGTCTTAAATTCCCTACTGAACTCCGCGATCATAGTCTCTTAAAAAGCCTTGCTTTTCTCACTATATTACTTCAAAGTGTTCCCTTAAAAGTAAAAAAAAAGTAGGGGCTTGAAAATGAGTTGCTCTGATAAACTTAGTTAATTCACTTGGGTGCGTCAGTTAAGAGTAAAAAGGTCATAAACCTGGCTGAGGTGCAAACTTGAAAGAGCACCTCTGGCATCAAAAATGAAGTCCCGCGATCAATGACACCCAAGAGGGGGGTGAATTGGGTGTTTACCAATTTTACAAAAACTTTTGACCTTTTTGAAACAGTTCACGCGATCAATGATCCACGAATTTACTGTTCACGGAGCTACAGTAGTTCTTTCTTCTCCCTTGGGCAGCCTTCCCTTGAATCCTTGATTGCTTGCTTGCTTCTACTCTTGATTGGAGCTTTGTTGGCTTCAGATTGAGCTTGAATGGCTTCAGATGGATGAAGGGATTGCTGGACGGAGTACTGTTCACGCAACTCCTCTTGCTCTTGCAACAGCTCACTTTCCCCCTTTGATAGCCTCTTCTTTGCTCTCCCTTGAAGCCCTCTTGGATTGTTAGGGTTATGGCTCCAAATGAGATGTTTTATAGCCCTTGAATGGTCCATGGACATCCCCCAGACCAGATCCACATTTTGTGGGTGATTTGATGTCATTAGGATTAAAGAATTACAAGGAGAAAGGCTCTTCTCGAAGTGGAAAATAAAGTCAACATATGTTGGCTCGGGGCTGGCGATCGACCTGTGAAAGCTAGCGGTCGACCGCTACTGAGAAACCTGTAGAAATTTGATCCCTGGAATTTTAGGTCGACCTGGGACGGTCGACCGCTGCTGTCGGTCGACCGCTGCTGTCGGTCGACCTGGGGCGGTCGACCTATAGTTCTGCAGGATGAGACTTTTTAGGTTTCACCCCCGAACTCCATTGCAACCCATTTAAGTCTGAGGCTTCAAACTCCTTTTATCTTGGGGAATATATGTTGAGTGTTTTGACCTACAAAATCATAGAAAAAGGATTAAGACTTTGATCAATAATTCATGTGGTAATTGCATGAAGTACATGTATGAAACCCCTTTGGCCATTTGGCAATTTCAATCAATCAACAAGAGCTTATTGTAAACCGTTTGAGCAAGATATAAGTACCATGATTCCAATTTTCAAGCAAGTTTCTCATGAGTTGTTTCAATATAATGCAAGCTCAAAATGATATGTGAAATATGTATTAGAGTTCAAAAAGTGATTTACATTGAGACCCAATTTCACATATAAGATTGGAACAATTGTTGCTTTCACAAATGCATGTATGTAGCCAAGCTCCATGAAGAGTATGCATGGGAAGCATTCAAAGCACATGTTCAAGTCAATCATATTCAACCAATCGACAGGAACAATCAACCATTTAGTTTAGTTATCACCATTCACTTAATCGCACATGAACATCAAAACCATGACTTCAACAACCATCAAAGCCAAGGCATCACACAAGAAGTTTAGTTTTCATCAAAACCATAGTTCAACAATTTCCCCCTTTTTGATGATGACAACCGAAGTGATGATGACAAACTAAATGAGGATACAACATGTTCTTCTCCCCCTAACACAATCATCAATTTTTCTCCCCCTTTGACATAATCAAAAAGCGGGATAATGTAAATCTTTCTCCCCCTGGGACATGATCAACAATATCAACAAGCTTATCTCCCTTGGAAACAACAAAAGCCCATCTTATCAAATCAGACGAAGCAAGGGCAAATCATGGACGAACAAAGCAATGTGATTCCAATCAGAGGAAACCAATTGGTGATTATGCTCACAAATCAATTTGATACCATCCAAGGCAAATGCAGTCAAGCAAGTATTGATACCAAATGAAGGTAATGATTGACCTCAAGGGTATAAGCCCGTGGAGACGTTCACAAGATGAGGTGTTCAGTAGGATAACATTCAAAAGCTAGATCCTATGTCAGACTTTTACAACATGCAAGAGCAGGAGGACAAAACAAGAGAGTTTATTTTGATTTTCAAAATTTCTGATTTTTATATTTATTTTGTGGAAATGCATAACAGCTCAATGCAAACATGTGACACTATGAATGCATGCAATGCAACTGAATATACATGATGACAATATGAATGCAATCACATGAAACTCAATGCAAGCATACAATGAAATGAAAAACAACTAGGCCAATTTTTTGAACTCAAAAACCATTTTGGGAGTGTGATGGATTTTCAGATTTTTAATTTTTGATTTGTGGTTTTAAATGCATGAGATGCAGCACATGCAAGTGATGCCATATGAGATGTACAATCAAACAAATACGTATATGTACATGTAACACAGTTCCCCCGTACTTATATAAGAGAGGATAGGTATAGGAAGGGTGCATGAGGGTCATGACAATTGGAATGTACATGTGTAGCACATGGGGGGTTGTGTAATCGTATAGGAGATTCATGCAATTGCTAAAGCAGTCAATCAATTTTCTGAATACATATTAAATCAAATTTCTAGATGTGTAAGTGAGAAACATGAAAAATGATAGTTGCAATATGGATATTCAGATTTTCAGATTAACACAAGGAGACATTTTACAGACTGCACTTCAATTTTGAGAACAACATATTGGAGGTTACACTCTACCACAATGTGTTTTCACCAATATTTTTCAACCTAACCAATATCACATGATAGAATTTTTCAAGAGTGATCAGGTTCAAATAATTCCTTTTTACGCGAGTAGACGCATGGAGCTCATGCCAGAATCCCCGGTTACTCAGAATACTGAACCATTTCACCTCATTTTGAACAGAGATACTAGTCAACACTTTTCAGATATGAACCACATCACGTCTCAGGTGACATGTGCCCAGTTTACTCAGTGAGACCGAGCATTGCTCTATCTTTCATTATCATTTCAGATTTTACAACAAGGATGGGTAGGCAACTTTTTCCTCAACTGTCTCTTCAACATACATGCAACAAGTTTAACATCTCGAGAGTGTTGAAAAGAAATTCATATATCCTTATCTTTAACACTCATTTTCACATTTTGTGCATGAAGTGTGCGAATTTGATTCATCATGTATACCGAAAATATCATGAATACATAACAGTGCAACTCCCCCTAAATAGATGCACTTATGAAATAAGAACTCCCCCAGAGTGTACGACATGAAACACTCCAATAATGACTCAAATGCAGCATTATTTAGCAAGGAGATATACGGCCATAGAAATGCCAAAGGATGGGGGTGAATAGCATATAGTATCAAGCAAGCATACAGAGGGAATGTATGCAACATGCACTATGACATGCATGCGAGCAATGTGATGTCAATTTGATACCAATGGAATGGACAATTTGATACCAATTGAATGGATGCCAACTGAATGAACTAAGTGCGACTAATACTTGAGTTCCAATGCAATACAACGTATGAGCATATAAGAATGCGATGCAATGTGCAAAGTGATTCAGAATTTTGATTTTTATTTGAATGAGTGCAGCTAATGCATGAGTACTGATGCAATGCAACCTTTGATCATATAGTAGTGGAATGAAAATGCAATATGCCAAGACAACATGCAATGTGGTGTAAAGCTTCTGATATCAAATGAATGAGCTAACTGCAGTTAATGCATGAACTCTAATGCATGCAACCTATGCCTGGAAGAGAGTGATGAAATATGCAATTGCAGCAAGGGAGGGCTTTGATTTACACACCATGAGACAAGTTCGACATTAGAGCATTCACATTTTATCAATGTGTCAACAAGCTTTTGCATGACATGACCTTTATGAGATAAGGGTGCTTAAAAGATCAAAATTAAGCAATGCAACCCAATTTTCAGAATTTTTCAAAAATAGATTTTCAAAGGTCATTCACAAGTATTGAAATGAGAATTTATCCAAGAGTCAAATGTATGAATCATTTAATCATAGACATGTTTTCAATTTACATAGTTCAGCTCAAGAATTCATTCACGCATCAACCATTCACAAGCCAGTCACAATCGTCAAGATCTGGTACGAGGCGGAGATTTTAGTCCGAAGACCCAGCTCACGCATAGGGAATGCTTCCAAGTGGACACGATCCACTCTTCCATAGACGCCATTTGATATACCAGATATGTAATTCAATTCAAGTGTGATCATGTAATTCATATTGAGAATATACAGTATGCAACCACTTCATACACATCTTTCAAGATTTTCAATTTGATTCAGTCAATTAGGCACATTCATCACAACATGTTAGTAAATGACAATTCAAGTTTTTAGAATCAATACCTGTCACTTGAGAGTGTCACTAAGTGACAAAGACGGCCATTGCATGAATTGACAAGGTTGAATTATCTTAGTTCAGGAGACAAGATTGGAAGCCTTCAATCACTAAAATCGCCAACCTCACGAAGGTTGATATTTCAGCTTTTGCTTTCTTACCTTTGCCTTGAGAATCTATTTTCTTCCAAGTCTTCCACCTGCAATCTAAAAGAAGAATAAAATTCAATTTACTCATTGAGTGTATTTTAAAATCTTCTTGCACAATCCCTGCAAAATGTTCACAAAAGGCATTATTAGTAGCTCAGAAATGATATCATCCACGTATGCTTGAACCACTAAAATGTCTTTTACCTGATTTACCTTGTGAGAGGTGTTTGATTAACCTTACCTATTGAACCTGTTCTCAATCAAAATATGCGGGCTTTTCATACCGTGCCTTGGGTACTTGCTTTAGCACGTACAAGGACTTTCACCACCTTATACTTGAGTTGATCCTGGAGGTTGTTCTACATAAAGTATCCCATCTTCTTGTAACAACTTGAGAGGGTTCTCATCATTTTCATCCTTGCAAGGTATTCCTTTCATTTACTCAAGCTTTGGCCATGACTAGCCCATCATCATTTGGATTTGGGAGTATAATCTGCATCCAAGGACAAGAGGACTTGAGTTGTCAATTTTGATTCAAATTTATTGACAATGGTATGATAAATTATTTTAACAACCAACATCCCCTAGACAGCTCTAGATGCAATGTATGACTCGTGTGAACCTAAACATTAAGTTCATATGACGAATGTGGTTGCTCCCCCTTAGTGTGTGCATGAATGCAAGATGTTCATTAACGTCCTGATACCATGTGCAGCCTGTAACTAATTGACTCATAGTATTAGGCGGAGAACTTAGATCCGAAGATCACCTCACGCGTAGTGATAGTTTTCAGACAGGCTTAACATGCCCTTCCACATGTCACAATTTGATATACTATGTAATCATGGATGACGAAGGCAGGAGGATTGCAATGCATTATGGCATGAATACACGATGTTCAATATTTGCAAGACATCACGTGAAGGTATATGCATACTCAGTGTATGTGGTGAAATCATGCTTTGATGAATCTTCAAGCTCTTCTTTACACGAAGATGCTATATGACAATTGATATGCGCACAAATATGCAAACAACTATGAATGAAATGCATGTACAGACATATGCAAGATTACATGACTATATGACACAAAGTAAGTTAAAACATGACACAATCACTACAGAAAGTAGGAGGGATATTACCTGATCTTCAAATTCAGTTTTTGATTTTTCTTCGAACCTGACTTATGCCACTTGACTCGTGTGCCTTACCTTCTTGACGAAGACAGATTTCATATTTTACATTCACATGGCACACCTGCAAAACAGATTTCTCATTTGGCATTCTTAGGTACCCAAACCATCTTGGATCCTTGTGGGTTAGCAGCAACATGGGCATGTGGTTTCCAATTTTTGACAACATTTAAATCATCATTTTTCTTTAGAAAATAATTGTGCTTAACATTCCCAGATTTGCCAAAGTGATGGTAGAAGGCACGTGGCATCATATTCTTTCTTCTCATGGGTTCTACTGATTTGTGTGTGTGAGCATGATGTGCTGAGTAGGAGTTCTTTCTCTTCAACAATAACCAGCAATGTGAAGTTGTATGACCCCTTTTACCACAGTGATTGCAATGTATGGAAGATTTTGTGGTGAAATCTCTCTTTGCATTTTTCAAAACAGCTTGGTTTCTACATACTCTCAAGTCATCATTCTTCATAGTGAAACAATCATGCATCAGGTGTCCAAGTTTTCCACAGTAAAGAAAAGACATGTTTCTTTTGTTGGATGCATGGGATTTCGCATGAAAGTTTTTAGCATGCACATTTTGAACATTCACACTGTTTTTCAGATTGGCTTGAGTTCTTGGCACAATGGGTTGCTGGGAGTTAGATTTAGAGGTGCTGGGTGTACATGTGCTATGAACAAATGAAGTGTATAACTTGCTTTCAATTTTTTTCTTGTTCACAAGATTAAACCCCAGTCCTTCTCTTTGAAAGTTCACTTTCATCCCCAACAATTTGTCCAAATTTCCTTGACCATCTACAAATCTAGACAATGAAGCATTCAAGTCCGAGATTTCTTTTTCAAATGATGAAATGTGCAGTTCATAGGAAACAATCTTATTTTCACACGAATTGACTTGTTCATGTAAAGTAGCATTGATGGTTTTATGACTTTCAATTTCTTGCAATAAAACATGCACTTTTTCAGATTCATCATTATTCACAGATTTTCCTTTTTCAAAAACAAGCAATCTTTTAGAAATGGTCCTATTCAATTCCTTCAGTTTCTCATTTTCTTTTTCAAGTTTCTTATCATGAACAAATTCAGTCTGACCATTGTCCATTGAACTTATTCTCTCTCTCAGCTCTTTATTTTCATTTCTCAAGGAAGAGATTTGATCTTTATGGAATTCAAGATCGAAAACAGAAGACTCAATCATTTCCTCTAAATGTGAGCATTTTTTACAAGAGGAACTACAATTATTTTGTTCGACATTCTTTTTCAATTTTTTATTTTCGGATTTTACCTTCTTGTATTTATCAGCAAGATCATCATATGCAATCAACAAATCTTAATAGCTAAATTCATCTTCATTATCAGAATCAGAATTTACCTTTGAGCTTGATCTACTTGGCTGATCACTCCCTTGTTCACTCGTGCCTGCCACAAGACATTGGTCTCCATACTCTTCCCGGATTTTGGTTAATCCATCCAAGATGTCATTCGCAGATCTACAATGGGAGACAAAGGGGAAATAATTAGAATCAACTGCAGCAGTTAGCAACTTTAACATCAAACAATTTTGATCATGTTTAGCTTTTGATTTTCAATCCAGACATTTTTATCTTTAGGCAACTCATAAGGACCATATGAAACAAGCTTCCATAGCTTAGGGTCATATGAGTTGACAAGACTGCACATTCTACCTAACCACAAATCGAAATTGTAACCATCAAACACCGGTGGAGAATTCAAAGTATACATAATGGTAGTCATTGATCTGGATCACTCTAGATCGTTAGATCTATAAACAATCGAGCCCTTGCTCTGATACCAATTGAAGTCCCGCGATCAATGACACCCAAGAGGGGGGTGAATTGGGTGTTTACCAATTTTACGAAAACTTTTGACCTTTTTGAAACATGTGATATAATGCTAGTTAAGAGATTCAAAACTATATGATCACAAATCGGATTTATCAAACTATGTATGATAATGATATAGATTATGCAACATACACGAGGATAAATCGGAACAAACAGTTTACACTAATACTCACGGAGAATGGAGGTAGAAGAAATGGACCAAAACACACAATGCAAATTACACTGCACAACGATTTTTAAGGTGGTTCGGATGCAACGACGGCAGTCCTACATCCCCCCTCACCAAACCCGGTGAGGCTTCACTCGGGGATAAATCCCCAAACGGAGACGACGCTCCAACCACACACGCAGGATGACGTCTGCACACACACACGGGAACGCACCCCAACACACACACACACACGGAGACGAGGTCTCCAACACGATCCGACAGAAGGATCAACAACACACACACACGCTGCAATAGATGCAGCACTCCACACACTAAAAAGACCGGATCTAAATAGATCCACACACACACGTAGATCTAGGAAGCTCTACGTACACACACACGAATAGATTACAATGACCACACACGACCACGGATCCACAACGATCCACACACACACAAATGTTTCCAGATTATAAAGAACACAAACATAAAGCCCAAAACACAAAAACAATGAAGCACGGTTTAGAAGACTCCTGATTTGGCTTCCATTGAGTGTATGATGTAGATTTTGAATGATGCTTCCTTCTTCACTTGAATGGAGCTTGAATGGCTTCACATAAAGCTTGAAGAACTTGGAGATGTTTGAATAAACCTTCCACGAATTTACTGTTCACGGAGCTACAGTAGTTCTTTCTTCTCCCTTGGGCAGCCTTCCCTTGAATCCTTGATTGCTTGCTTGCTTCTACTCTTGATTGGAGCTTTGTTGGCTTCAGATTGAGCTTGAATGGCTTCAGATGGATGAAGGGATTGCTGGACGGAGTACTGTTCACGCAGCTCCTCTTGCTCTTGCAACAGCTCACTTTCCCCCTTTGATAGCCTCTTCTTTGATCTCCCTTGAAGCCCTCTTGGATTGTTAGGGTTATGGCTCCAAATGAGATGTTTTATAGCCCTTGAATGGTCCATGGACATCCCCCAGACCAGATCCATATTTTGTGGGTGATTTGGTGTCATTAGGATTAAAGAATTACAAGGAGAAAGGCTCTTCTCGAAGTGGAAAATAAAGTCAACATATGTTGGCTCGGGGCTGGCGGTCGACCTGTGGAAGCTGGCGGTCGACCGCTACTGAGAAACCTGTAGAAATTTGATCCCTGGAATTTTAGGTCGACCTGGGGCGGTCGACCTATAGTTCTGCAGGACGAGACTTTTTAGGTTTCACCCCCGAACTCCATTGCAACCCATTTAAGTCTGAGGCTTCAAACTCCTTTGATCTTGGGGAATATATGTTGAGTGTTTTGACCTACAAAATCATAGAAAAAAGGATTAGGACTTTGATCAATAATTCATGTGGTAATTGCATGAAGTACATGTATGAAACCCCTTTGGCCATTTGGCAATTTCAATCAATCAACAAGAGCTTATTGTAAACCGTTTGAGCAAGATATAAGTACCATGATTCCAATTTTCAAGCAAGTTTCTCATGAGTTGTTTCAACATAATGTAAGCTTAAAATGATATGTGAAATATGTATTAGAGTTCAAAAAGTGATTTATATTGAGACCCAATTTCACATATAAGATTGGAACAATTGTTGCTTTCACAAATGTATGTATGTAGCCAAGCTCCATGAAGAGTATGCATGAGAAGCATTCAAAGCACATGTTCAAGTCAATCATATTCAACCAATCGACAGGAACAATCAACCATTTAGTTTAGTTATCACCATTCACTTAATCGCACATGAACATCAAAATCATGACTTCAACAACCATCAAAGCCAAGGCATCACACAAGAAGTTTAGTTATCATCAAAACCATAGTTCAACAAAAAATAGGTATCCCACTATGTGAAAACCAGTAAGGGCATATAGTTAAATGCAAGAGCGAGTTAGACCGGGCCAAGGATTGCCCAAGCTCAGCCCAGATCAGCTGATCTGGTCGGATTTCGGCTTAGCCAATCCGACCCTAATCTCTGATTCTATGTCGGGATGAGCTAGATCAGCCTCAAATCCAGCCTGATCCCAGACGAGCCATTGGAGTTCAATGGCTGGCTTGACTAGCTGTTGGAAAACAAGGCCTGCTGTTGCACCTTGGTTTTCGATGGCTAGTTGGGGTTTGAGGAATGCTTAGGACTGATGCTTCTTCAGTAACATCGTAGCAGCAGCCTTATAGCCCCTAAACATTCCTCAAACCCAACTAGCCATCGAAAACCAAGGTGCATCAGCTTTTAATAGATCCTTAATGCATGCAACATAATTGTGAGTTCCATTGATATGTCCATAGGTCCTCTATGGGTCTAAGGCCCTTAATGGATCTCTATTGAGTCCAGTTTGGGTACAATAAAGGCTATAGATCTTAATGGATCTTTATTGTGTTTTCTTAGCTGAAGATTATTTTGCGACTTAAGTTAATATCCATTGAGAACATATCCTTTAGTGGACTTGGCTATCTTGCAATAAAGCATACAATTTAGTTGGCCCATTCAAGAGTTGTATATATTCTAACATAGCCCAAAAGCTATATCATGGTCTATGGGTCATCTATGGAAATATGTTCTAATGACCAAACTCCTCTTGGCCATTCCAAAAGTCAAAAGAAAATCATAAAAAATATATAAAAAAATCAGAAATGGTTATAAAAAATCACTAAAAATCTTTTAGAAGAAAAACTTTGCTGAAATGGCCACAAACTTGCTTAAAATGTCCAAAATGTCCTCCAAATTTAGAATTACATAAAAATCATTAAAGATTACTAAAAATTACAAAAAATCTTTAAAATTCTGAAATTTAGCACACAAGGCACACCCTTAACCCTTGAAAGGTTGTTTCCAAGAATAGCAACAATGCTCATAATTCATTAAAAATGACTAAAAATTACAGAAAATCTAAGAAATATGAAGACCCTTAAAATGTGTAAGATATCCCCTAAAAATCTGAAGGTTTCTAAAAATGGGAAGAATACCCTTCACTCATAAAAAATGTGAAAAATTGCAAAAGATACTAAAAATTGGAAGAATCCTTTAAAACATGCATGATGCACCTAAAACCTTAGAACTTTCTGAAAATGGTAGGAACATCACAAACTCATTAAAGATCATAAAGAAATTCCTAAAAATGTGAAGCCGCCTGAAACATGTAATACACCCTTGGAACTTCTAACTTTTTAAAAATGTCAAGTCTATTTCTAAATGGTCAGAATGATATGAAAACACATTCTAGATTTTCAAAACGTCCTCTATCCACTGAAATGGATCTTTTATCCCAAAATGGCTGTGGTACCCTTTGTGCTCTAAAAATGTTCAAATTTAGCAAAGTTGTCCTTTTGTCCTTTAACCCTCCCATACCATCCCAATTGTCTTGCTATCCTTCGAAACTCTCCTTGGGCCATGTTAAAGCATATCGGCTTATTCCTAATTCTACTTTTATGTTTAAACTTCATAGTTATGTTGCTTATTTCATTTAAGGCATCATTGTAGATAGTTAACCAAGGATTTTTTGCCTTGTCAACTTGATGTTGCTAACAGCTACAGAGGTTAGTAGGGATGGCCTACTCTTGAAGCACTAGGTGCTAATTGTCTAGCTGGGCAAATCTAAACCAAAATTTCAAACACTAATCTGAATCTTTCAAATCTGGGGACTCCCTCTAAAAACTCTCCAATTGGATAAATCTAGGTATGCCCTAATGTGTCATACAACTCGAATGTCTTAAAATGCCTAGACTCTAAATGCCATACTTGAATAATGAGTTTGTGAAAAAATAGAAGAATAAAAATAAGCATGAAAATAAGATGAAATGATGATGAAATGATTTTTTTAGTTTTGAACCACTATAATTCATTATATTTAGGAATTACTTCTTCAAATCTTGATATTTATCTTTAAATCCTTATATTCTCAAGTTATTTAGTGAAATATTGCAGAAAATGAGGAATAAGTTCAAGTGTTTAGGGAAAAGTCCCTGAAAAGGATGTTTATCAAATAAATGCACGATTGTGATGGTTCTAAAAAAATATCAGGATTGGGGGGTGGGGGGGCGAGACCCTAAATCAAGACTGATTGACTTGTATACCAATACAAGTTGACCGACTCTTATTGTAATACGGAGATCTTGGGTCAGTCCGAATGTTGAGTCCATCATTTTTTTCAAATTAATTGAGATGATAAACAAAATTAGAAATGGCACTGTTGGCTACGGAATTTTTCGTAGAAAAATAAATATTAAAATATTTTTTTTGAAAAGAGACATTTCCTCTATATATAGAGGGTTATTCTGTGGGTGCGCATAGTATCAGACGATTTGGGTTCGAGTGCTGGACCTCTCCCCACTGACCGTAGTCAGTGTTGATTTACATCGACTTAACGTCCGAACACCTTTATATGACTGTCAAAGAAAGTCCCAAAATCCTCTCCTTAGGTTCTAATGTGGAGGGCAGGCTCACTCGAGAGACTCTTGATGACCACTCATTTACCACCAACATTTGATAGGGTTAGGGCTTCATCAAAGGCCTTAAGTTCAGGTAAAGCCCTAAGATTTAGGAGTATGAACGCAAATGTGCGAAAATCGTAGGTATTTTTGAAGTAGAGGGAGGTTTTCTTGACCCCGATGGGTATTTTAGTAATTTTACCAACCCAGGGATATTTTGGTAATTTTACCATACCCTACATAGACCTAGGGTTGGGGTGACATCTGAGTGTCGGATTGAGCTGACAACGTCCCCGAGCTGAAGGAGTGACAAGGGCTTCATAGAAGGCTCACATGTGTCAATCTTGCCCAAGGAGGGGTATATATGCAATTCCCACAAGTCGAGGGTTTTCTTGTAATTTTCCCGATTGTTGTACATGAGAGATTTGTGGAATACACAACTTCATTTATGGCCCAATTGGATGCAAGGGTTGTCGGCGAGTTGTCGACTTTACAATGATCCACACTAACGCGGGAAATAGGGGCGTAGCCCCAATTACAAGAAACTGTAGGGTATAACTGCAAAGAAAATGACATTTTTGTTTCTCGGGCCCCGGGAAGGACGTTTTTGTAATTCCCCTGTTATATGGGTGGAACTACATATTTTAGTCATCCCGGGACGTAGAAACTTACAACATGGCCCACTGAGGGGCATAATTACAAAAATACCCCTTAGGGGTATATACACAAGACCCGGGGACTTACTCCTCGCGGGCCAAAACAACGAACAAATTCCTTGCGCCGAGTAGTGGATGCTTCAAGTGCTAGGTTGTCCATCCTTCTAGACCCTTGGGGGTCTATTTATAGAAGTGGGAGGCTCCCCGGGGTCGTTTGGACCCGTACGGGTTAAACGGGAGGTTGTTTGAACCCGTACGGGTTAAACGGGGTGAAAATGACCACGGGGAAGTCATTTACCTCCATTTTCTTTTTCTTTTTGGTTTCCGTGCACGGGAGAAAGGACCGGCCCGGGGTGGGAGGTCCCCGGACCCGTCCGGGGTCAAATGACCCCGGGCAGGTCCTGCCCGGCTGCACACAGACCTCCCCGGGGTCGGGCGACCCCGGACGGGTCCCCTCGACCCTGGACGGGTTCTCCCGTCCTCGGACGGGTCCTCCATCTCCCTGCTGGCCCATTTTCTGCTGCATATAGATAGGCAAAAATTGTTGCCAACAGGCACAAAGCCAAGATTGTCATGATTACGGACTAATTACGCGTTCGGGGACTCCCGATGGATACCCGACATGAAGGGAAAAACCCTCACAGCAAAGGAAAAACTAAAAAGAAAATTTTCATGTCACCTGTAGAATGTCCGGCACGTGTCGGCAAGTCGTCACGGCAAGACGGAACCTCCCTCCCTCATAAACGGCGCGGAAGGAGCAACAAAATCAAGCACAAAGCATAAAGGAGAAGTCGTTTACTCCCTCCATGTGGCAAGACACCAAACCCAAGGAAAATAAAAAAGTGGGGGGGCTCTTTTATAGGGCCACCCCCTCCCCCCTTCTCTCCACCTCTCGGTCGAGACCGGACCAAGTAGGTCCCTCGTGTAGGTCCCTCGTGGGACCTATCTGGTCCGGATAGGTCCCCTAAGTACCTATCCGGTCCCACTTGACTCCTTTTGTCTATAAAAACTCCCCGTGGGCCCCATTTTGGGTAGGGTTCCGAGAGAAGACACTCTGAGGAGCAACGCAAAGAGCGCTTGGAGACTTGTGTTTGTTTTTGTGTTTTGACCCATACAGATGTCGTATAAATATCCTTGGGCTTACAGTTATATCCCGAGAGGTCTTGTTATGCAATTTTCTTTGTGATTTTGTTGAAAAAATCACGTAATTTCTTGAATTAATTAAAAATCATGAAAATACCCCCGAAATTACAAGAAACCCCTTCAATGTCTTGCAATGGTAGAAATGCTCAACGAGTTTCAGAAATTGTAGATGCATCCCGCATTTTTGCGGAAAAGTCCCGTAAAGTCTACAATTTGTCGACAAAATTTGTACTTACAGAAAAGTTCTGTAAAGTCCTATACTTGCATAGATGCCCTGTATTCTCCTAGAAATTATAGAAATGTCCAGGGTTTACAAAAATACCCTAAATTTCTGAAAATTGTGTAAGTGCCCCTGTTGTGTATGGGTGTTTTGTATACACGCTCCCGCCTCAAGGAGAGAGATCCAATATGCTCACGCAGTGGTCTGACTAAAATCATCTTGGCCATCCGACAGGTTCAATTGGGATGAAGCCGGGACCGACTCTCCAATGGCGATCCGGTGGTTCGACGAAGATAAGTTTCAAATCAGTCTATCGACCCAAACCCCACTCAGTACCAAATTGCAAGCATACCCCTGCACCTACTCAAATCGCAATTGAACCCCTAGGCAATACCAACTGTGGAACGACCCTTAGACAAGGGCCAAGTCCTTAAATTATAAACCTACCCCAATCTCCATATGATTTTCTCAATTCATATCAAAGTTAAAACCTTATTCCCATTATGGAATGAGTGTTCTTATCCCTTCAAAGGCGTTTACTGGTATAATTGCAAATACGCCCCCAATACCACAATTGACATTGTGAATGTTGATGACTTCTTTGGCGGTTAAACAAAAGTGTTCGGACTTTATGCCAATGTAAACTAACACTGATTCCGATCAGTGGGGAAAGGTCTAGCACACGAACCCTAATCGTCTGATAAATCTAACTTGTAGGATTAACATTGCACATACTATATAAATGGTCAAACAAATGTGAGTAAATGTCCAATCAATGGACACCAAATTATCAATTTTATTAATATTTTGTCAATTTATTTTTAATTTATTTTTCAAGTTAATTTCCGTGTGTTAAACATCGAATTAGCTGAGTCAGCTTGAGTCGGCTCAAGTCATCAAAAGAGAAGCTACGCGACTCGGCCCGATTCCCGCCTGAGTCGGCCTAAGTCAGTCCGAGCTGGGTCGACTCATACAGTACTAGGCCGAGTCCAGGTCGGTCCGACCCACTGAGTTGGCAAATGTTGCTGGCCTAAATATGTCAAATAATAGGGCTTATAAATTAAAAATCCAAAAAATAGTGAAAATGTCTAATATCTCATGGGATGTTTTGTTAGATGCTTCAGAGAACTAGCATGATGAAAATGGTGTACATGCACCTGGGTTACATGTAGGCTCCACTAAATTTTTGATAAGAATTGACGGATTACAAATACTACATATGTACCATTCATAAAACTTGTGGTGTTTTCTTTAGACCTCCGGAAGAGTGTAGTAAACTGAAATTAAAAGAAAGGCCTTAAATTCGGCATTTTGCCAAGTGCCCTCATTCAAATGGGCCTAACCAAAGTTACGGAAAATTTTGTGAAAAAATGGATGACGAAGAAAGAATATGGAATCTCTATTTTCCTTAAGAGAGAAATTCTGAACAAATCTGAATCTGAAAAGAAAATCTGAAAGAAAAATCCTTTTTTTTTCTGAAAAAGAAATTAAGAAAAAAAAATTTGGCAGGAAAGAAGGGAGAAGAAAAGAAAATGGAAAATGTAAACTGAAATGAAATTGAGTTGCTTATATGAGGAGAAAGATGTTCCTTGTGCTACTTTTGAGGGAAAAAAGAAGAAAAGAAAAAGGAAGTTTCATTCTTAAAAAGAAAAAAAAAGAGCTGTGATCTTTGTTTCCAAAAAAAGAAGGAAAACAAAAAGGAGGGAGTGCATGTGTTTTACATATGAAAAAAAACTTCCAAGAAACTGCTAAAACATTATAAAAGTGGGGTGGGTGGGTTGGACATCCTGAGGCATCCCCTCTTTTCTCCCTGCCTTGTGTGATGGCAGAGAAGAGTCATAAGGGGCCTTACACATCCCTTAAGAATTCCTGCTCTAGTTGAACTGGGGAAAAGTGGGGGTGTGAGCCCCCCTGCACCTCTTCTTGCTCCCCCAGACTATAAAAGAAGGGGGAGGCTTCCAACTCCCCTTTGAGGGGAACTCAAAGGGGGTGGCGGAAGCCTCCCCCTCTAGCTCCCCTATTTTAGAAACAAGTTGGAGGAATGGCCAGAGTGCACCCTTCTTATCTCCCCTGCCTTGGCTGACAATGGGTAAGAGGAGGGGACTTCTGGCACTTCCCATCTCCTCTGAGTCTGCCTGATAACATGAAGTGGCATGGAGGCCTTCAGAGCCTCCTTTTCCCTTTCTGGTGACAAGAGGAATCTCCCTTGCTCCTTAAGATGGCAGTGAGCACAAAGAACACCTAAACATGTTTGCTGGTGGTCCCTCTCCTCACCTCCTCCTAGCAGCGAAGGAAACAGGGAGAGGGAGCACTAGTGGCTGCTCATCTCCTCCTGACAATGGAGAAGGGTTGAGGGGCCTACCGTTAGACTCCTCATCTCGACCCAACTAAGAGAAAGGCAGAGGAGGTTATTGACTCCCCATGTCCTATCTATTATAGTTTAAGTGAGCAAAAAGCCTAATGAGGTCAAATTTTCGGATTGAAAAAAGTTTAACCTCTCCCCATAGTTGTCAAGGCGATAAGGCGACCGCTTGGTGTTCATGGAGAGCCTAAGCGGTATGGCGATAAGGCGTCCGTCTTGATGACATCTTGGCACCTTTATAAAAACCCCCAAAATACATATCCTCAATATACAAATTAAAAATAAGATGCATGAAAAAATTATAGATTTTAATATTAAAAATTGAGAAAGTGAGGGAGGAGAGGGGGGCAGAGAGAGAGAGAGATAGAGAGATAGAGAGAAGGGAGTTGGAGGAGTGTGTGGAGCTTGATTTACCTATGACCCGACCTCACATCGTAGATTGACTTGCACGGTCAAGTCGCGGGGGGCCCACCCTTGCCAATTTTTGGGTGGTATTATAGTTTATGCCCAGGCTAGGCAGCCCAAGACACCCAGCCAGGGTGCCTTGGCTCGCCTGGCTTGCCTAGACGGGTGTCTTGCTCGTCTTTCTGGGGGATAGAAAGGGGGGTTGGCACCTAGTCGCCTAGGTGACCGCCTTGGCAACTATGCCCCTCTCTCACCTATAGGCTATTTATACATAGATAAAAAGACTTGGGGATGTTTTAGTCTTTATTTGTACACAAGTTATCCCTTGTCCGCAAGTCATCTTATGGATGACCCATGGGTGAAACTAAAATTAATTATTGGTCATGAATGTAAATTTTAAAAATTAAAGGAAGGATGTACATGCAATTTCAAAAAAATGAAGGATGTAAATATCATCGAGGGCATAATCAAATGATACAGAAGTAATTTTCCAAAATAGGAACATGAGAACATACATGAAATATGGAGAAATTGAGAGGGGTACAAAGGCAATTTTCAAATGTTAAGGGCTGAAAATGTACTCTCTCCATTGAATAAATCAAGGTTCGCTGTATTGCCGGGTTGGGCCGACCTGGTTCAATGGTGGTATTGTATAGGCGGTACCGTACGGCCCATGTCAGTCCGACTCACCCCTTGCGGCCTCTTTCCTTTTTCTTGGCCTCCTAACTTGGCCATCACCGTCATGGCCTCCCCCTTATCCGTTAGCGTCCTCCCTCACTGTCGTGGCCCGTACCATACTGGCGACCTGCCGACTCGGGTTTCTATAGGTAAGACACGGGTCGGCCAACTCGCACCGGTACGGTACTGTTGCACCCATTATTTTTCTCGAATTAATCAGGACAAATAAAAAATAAATTAGTTAAATGATGGCTAAGAAATGGCACAAAGCCGATGCCGTCATGATAAAGGGTGGACAAGTCCCGAAAGCACCCCGCCGCGTGTACGGCTAGAAAAATATGACTTTGCATCAAGCAAATGGCCAAAAAGGCGTTCTGCTGCACTTACGGAGTGGCCGAGTTAGGAGCGGAAGCAATCCCGGAAGAGCGGAACCTCCCTCGACACAAGCATCGTGGAAGAAATGGAGGAACAAAACATGAAGAAGCCTCGGAGATGTCACCTTCTCTCCTCCACGTGGCCAAGGCAAGAAACAACCCAAAAGTAAAAAAATGGGGGGGGGGGCTTTTATAGGGTCGCCCCTCTCTCCACCTCACCCGGCCACCTTGGACCGGGCTACCCAGACCGAGTGGGCCCCACAGGGAGCCTACCCGGTCTGGGTAGGTCCTTCTCCATCCTTTGCCTATAAATACTTTGAAGGGGGTCCTAAGCAACACACACGAACATACACGAAGGCCCACAGAGTCTGGCTCAACACTCGGAAGCAATCCCTAGAGCACTCGGAGACCTTTGTTTCGTTTTGTGCTCAAAAACACCCTTGTGATGGCACTCATGTAACTTCGTCTTCCTTTATGTAATTTCTCTGTAATTTCGTGGGGAAAAATTACATTAATCAGAAATTATGAAAATACCCCTAAATTTATGAGGAAATCCCTGTGAAGTCATGTAATGGCAGAAGTCTCCTACAACTTATGTAAATTGTAGATACGCCCTACTTTTTGTAGGAAAGTCTTGTAAAGTCTTCAATTTGTCGAAAGGAGCTTCAAAGTCTTGTAAAGTCCTGTAAAATTTGTAGCCTTGTAATTCTCAGAAAGTTTTTTTTCTTATAGAAATGTCCAGGGTTTACAAAAATACCCTGAATTTTTTATAAATCGTGCAAATGTCCTGTATACATGTGGGAGCCTTACATGTGCATCCTCGCCTCATGAAGACGTGTCTAAAGTGTTTATCTAATCTTCCGGTAGTGATCATCTTGGCGATCCAACAGTCCGGCAGTAATGAAGCTCGGAACAGGTCTTTGGCGATAATCCGGCAGATTGCTGAAGATGAGCTCAAGGCCGGTAAACCGGGACTAAATGTCAGTGCCAAACTGCCAACAAACCCTAGCTAGTGCCACACTGCAAATAAACCCAAGTCAGTACCAAACTGCGAATATTCCCTAGTCAGTATCAAACTGCGACCAATTCCCACCAGTGCAAAACCGCAAGTTAACCCTTTAGCCAGTATAAAACTGCAAATACATCCCTACTCCAGCCAAATTACAATTGAACCCTCGAACAATACCAAATTGTGAGATGGCCCTCAACCCATATCCAAACCACCAAAGTACCTCAGTCCTTGAAAGCTAGCCCGGGTCCAAACCAGATTTCATCCGCACCCTCTCCACGACATAAGTGCCCTTATCCCTTCAAAGGGTGTTTGCTGTGATGTTTGCAAACGCGCTCTCAATATCATGACCGATATCGTGAAGGTCTATGGTTCCTTTGGCAATTAATCAAGGATATTCGAACTTTATGCCGATGTAAATAAACATCGACTGCAGTCGGTGGGGAAATGTTCAGTACCCGAACCCTAAATCGTTTGATAAACTCAAATCCACGGAAGTAATAATGTGCATGCTATTTAATTAGCTAATTAATGCTCATTTACGTTCAACAAATGAACATCTTAAAATTTTCCGCATCCAATAGGTAACAAGTAGGCGAACCATGGTATAAATAACTCCCAACCTTCAATCCCCAAGCATTCTAGAATAAGAAAGATCCTCCAACTCCCAAGTGTTCTAGAATCAACGACCGTCTTTCAATTAACAAGAGCTGTTTGACAACTGACTTCAAGTTCTTTAATCAAAGCAAAGGAAGATGAAGGTCACTCCCTCCCTTACTAGAGTACGGCACCCTACCAAGGTGCGCACCCTCCTTAGTGTTTGCCTCCTAATAAGACATGCCACCCTACCGAGTGCACATCACTCTATTGGCTTACCGGAGAGGGGGATTTCTGTAGCCCGCCCAAAGAGCAGCCCAACTAGACCCAACCGGGTCCAACGAGGCAAGCCCACCCGGGTGACAGCCCACAGGGCCCACTCAGGGAAGAAAAGCCCAATAAATAAACACTCGAGGAACCAACTCTCCCCGGCGGCCTCTAGGCTCGGAGGGCCCGAGTGATGGTCAGGTCATAAGGAAGGTCCGGCCCAAGCCGTTTCCCTACCCGGGAGAGACAGGCATTAGCCGACCTATCCGACCCCTCTTCCACCGAGCTATGCTCATCGCCCGGACAGGGCTGGCGTTTCAGGAGCTCGGCCAGACCAAATATCATCCGTTCAAGAGTCCCCAATGGATAGGGGAGTCAAGAAACCGCCGGACTTCAAGGCGATAACGTCCCCACGATAAGGCCATGAAAGCCCACGTCGAGGACGTAACTCCCGCCGGAGACCCCTCAGCTTGCAGGACTCCTGAAGGCGGCACACTATTTAAACCAGGGCTACCCTCCGACGGAAAGAGAGAGCCATCCAGGTACTCATATACCCAAACTCCTGAGCAATCCACTTCACCCTCTGGTGGAGAGGAATCTCGCGCGCTAGCTTTTCTCCTCCCCATTATTGCTTCCACCATAGCTCTACTGACTTAGCCATCGGAGGGGTTTACCCCAGGGAAGCCCCCTGGGCCCTCTGATACGTTTCCCTGTCTTGCAGTTCATCTTCAGGTGATCTACAGCCCGCTCAGGATACAAGCGCGAGATTTCGCCTCTTCATCTGGCGCCGTCTGTGGGAAACGCACGAAGAGCCGAGATGGTGAGAAGAAGCTCAGGGAGGAGATCCGCCGTCGAGAAGGGCAAGGCCGTGGTGGCGGCAGGAGATGGCCCCTCTAGGGCCTCACAGAACCCTCCCTCCAACGCCAGCGTCCCCACCAACGGACCGCCGCCCCCTCCGACGGCGACGGGGGTACCCCCCAACGGTGGCGACGAGGTCTTCCAGGCCCTCAATAAGAAGCTTGGCGTCCTCGTGGAGCTCATGAGGGCCCAGGCGGCAAGGGATGCCAGGTCCCGCGCCCCGTCCGGGAGCCCCCCCCGAAGTGCGTCCCAGCATACCGCTGGGGGCCGCTTCACCCTCCGCGGTCAGCAGCTCATCCGCAACAACGTGGGAGGACCCTCGCAAGCTCCGCCCCCGGAGCAAGAGGCTTCCTCCACGCCCAGAAAAGGGAAACAGGGGGCGAGGCCTCCACGCCTGAGCGCCGGCGGTCCTGAGGATCGCCACGACGCTCCCCCCAGTCCCACGGCACGACCGCAGCCGGAACTTTCCCTCCGGCTGAGGGATTTCGAAAGACGTTTTGCAGAGCAAGAGCGCGCCCTCCGCGCCTTGCAGAAAACCTCTTTCCCGGAGGATGAGGAGAAATCCCCTTTCTCCGAATACATTTTGAAGGCAGAGGTGTCTCCCAGAACCTCCATTCCGACCTTCAAGCTCTATGATGGCCAGGGCGACCCAGCCGACCACTACGACAGCTTCGACGCCCTGGTGACTCTGCATGGAACACCGGATCCTATTAAATGCCGAGCCTTTGCGGCCACCCTGGTCCAAGGCGCTCAGGCATGGTTCCGGGCCCTCGCCCCTGGGTCCATCCGGGACTTCAGGCAATTCGGGCGAGTCTTGAAGGAGAGCTTCGCCGGAAGCGCCCCCCCAAGGTCAGTAGCGGGGCTCCTGGCCCTCAAACAGGCGCAAGGGGAAAGGCTCCGGGCTTATGTCCACCGATTTAAATCGGAAGCCCTCAGAATTCCCCGCCTGGATGTGGCCTCGGCCACGACCGCTCTGACCGGGGGCACCAGGGACGAGAACCTCCGCCGCGAACTTGTCCTCCACCCTCCCTCGACCCTTGCCGAGCTAGTGACTCTGGCACTGCGCCACGCCGAGTGCGAAGAAGTACTCAACGCCTGCCGAGACACAACCGGCTCGGGTCGGGAGGGGGACAAGAAGCGAGCCTCCGAGCCAAACCCTGGCTCGGGCAAGAAGCGCGATCGGGAAGGAGAGCGCAAGAGGAAGTATGAGCGGTACACCCCGCTGACCGCACCAGTCTACGAGATCTATGAAGACATCAAAGACTCGGGACTCCTCCGCCGGCCCGAACCGATGAGATCGAAGAACCGCAAGCGCGACAGGCATTGCCTGTTCCACGGCGACCACGGGCACCATACCGGCGACTGCCACCAGCTCCAGGACGAGATCGAACGTCTCATCCGTCAGGGGCACCTGGCCCGGTTTGCAGCCGGGCGCAAAGAAGACCGGGACGCCGCCGAGGAGATCGACAACGCCCCCCGAGGGGTCCACATCAACGTCATCTCCGGAGGAACGGCGTCGGGCGGCGACACCAGCCGAGGAAGGAAGCGTCATGCCGAGCGGGCCAGCCAGGTCTTAGAACCCTCCAGCGGCCCTCCGAGGGAGCCCCAGGTCATGTCTTCTCCGACCAAGACCTGGAAGGGCTGAAGACCCCGCATGATGATGCCCTCGTTATCTCGGCCACAATAAACCATTGTAACGTAGATAGAATTCTGGTTGACAATAGGAGCGCCCCCGATGTATTATCTTACGACTGTTTCCTTAAGATGGGGGAAGACCCATCCAAGCTCCGCCCGATCCGAACACCCCTTTGCGGGTTTAACGGCCTAGCCACCTACCCCGAGGGAGCCCTAAGCCTGCCGGTCACCATCGGCACCCCACCCAAAACCGTTACGGTCATGATGGACTTCATAGTGATTAAGGGTATGATAGCGTACAACGCCATTTTCGGCCGGAAAATCCTCAGCCGGATAAAGGCCGTACCATCTACCTATCACCAGAAAATGAAGTTTCCCACCAAAAACGGGTTGGGGGAAGTCCGAGATAACCAGGCCACGGCTAGAAGGTGCTACAACATCTCGGTGGAAGCCTCAAGGCCAGACGGGGGAGATAAGGGCCCCAAGGGAATCGAAGGGAAGACCGTAACCGCCGAGCCCGGTGGCGAATTGCTAACGGTATTCCTAAACGATGACCCGGCCCTCGGAGTAAGGATCAGAGCCGACCTACCACCCATGGAACAGCAGCAATACAAAAAATTCCTTTCTGAGTACGTTCAGGTCTTTGCTTGGTCCGATGATCAACTCCCTGGCATACCAGAGAAGATAGTGATGCACAAGCTCAGCCTCGACCCCACCGTGAGGCCCGTACAGCAACGGAGAAAGAAGCATGCGCCCGAGAAACAGGCGATCATCAAGGCGCAGGTCACCAAGGGACAAGAGACAGGCCTCTTCAGACCAGTCCTGTACCCTACGTGGCTAGCCAATGTCGTCCTGGTGCCAAAAACTACAGGCAAATGGCGAATGTGCGTGGACTTCACCGATCTGAATAAGGCTACCCCCAAGGACTGCTATCCGCTACCGAGCATCGACCAACTGGTTGATTCAACCTCGGGCAACGAGATACTCAGTTTCCTGGATGCCTATTCAGGTTATCACCAGATCAGAATGAATCCAGAAGATGTCGAGAAGACCGCCTTCATCACTGACTGCGGCGTGTACTGCTACACCCGGATGCCTTTCGGGTTGAAGAACGCCGGAGCCACATATCAGCGACTGGTAAATCACATGTTCGAGGGACAGCTGGGTCGGAACGTCGAGGCTTACATTGACGACATGCTCGTTAAGACCCCCAAGGCCCAAGACCACTTCACCGACCTTGCCGAAACCTTCGGCACCCTCCTGAAGTACAACATGAAGCTCAACCCCGCCAAGTGCGCCTTTGGAGTAAAATCCGGGAAGTTCCTGGGTTTCCTGGTCACTCAGCGCGGGATCGAAGCCAACCCCGACAAAGTCCAGGCCATCCTGGACATGCGCCCGCCCACATGCATTAAAGACGTTCAGCGCCTGGCAGGGCGTGTGGCCGCTCTCAACCGCTTCCTGTCCCGTGCGGCCGAACGATGCTTGCCCTTCTTCAAACTGATGAGGGGACCCAAGCTAGCATCTGCTACGTTCGCATGGGATGAGGAGTGCCAGACAACGTTCGCCGAGCTTAAAAAGTTCCTGGCTTCGCCACCGGTGCTCTCCAAGCCCGCCCCAGGCGAAGTCTTGCTGCTCTACCTCTCGGCGATGCCATCCACGGTCAGCTCGGTCCTAGTCAGAAATGACTCGGGAATCGAAAGACCAGTCTACTACACCAGCAAGGTGCTCAATGAGGCCGAACGGAGGTACCCCGCAACCGAGAAGCTCGTGCTAGCGTTGGTTACCTCCGCAAGGCGCCTCCGCCCCTACTTCCAGGGGCACCCCATCACCGTGCTAACCGGCGAGCCGTTGAAGAAGATTCTGGCCCACCCCGAGGCCTCAGGGCGACTCGTCAAATGGGCCATTATGATCGGGACCTACGACATCTCGTACCGGCCGCGATCAGCAATCAAAGGCCAAGCGCTCGCCGACTTCATTGCCGAAAGCACCATCCCCGCCGAGGACAGGCCTCCGACCACGACCGGGCCAACCTGGGAACTGTTCGTCGATGGATCGTCCAATTCGGCAGGCAGCGGTGCGGGGATACTCCTGAGGTCCCCCGAAGGGATAGAGCTACAGTACGCCTTGAAATTCAACTTTCAGGCATCCAACAACGCTTCTGAGTACGAGGCCCTTATCTCGGGAGCGCGCATGGCCCGACGGCTGGGGGTCGAGCGAGTCAGGATCCACACCGACTCTCAACTAGTCGCAGGTCAGGTCAACGGCGAGTA
The DNA here is from genome assembly GCA_022559845.1 of Amorphophallus konjac. Lineage (NCBI taxonomy): Eukaryota > Viridiplantae > Streptophyta > Magnoliopsida > Alismatales > Araceae > Amorphophallus > Amorphophallus konjac. The sequence continues at coordinate 313,280,120 of CM040121.1, forward strand.
TGAAGCTCGGGAGGCACCCATGATCAAATACCTTCAGTTGGTCCGGAGCCTGGCCCAATAGTTCGAGGAATTTGGGGTAGTCCGGATAGCTCGGGAGCAAAACTCTCGGGCGGACGCCCTCTCTCGATTGGCCTCCTCCCTAGACCCGGAAGGTACACGGTCGGTCCTCCTAGAAGAGCTAGAGCGCCCGAGCATTGACACGGAGCTCCTCGCTGTTGACTCGGCCACTCCAAGTGACTGGCGCTCCCCCTACCTGTCCTGGCTACAAGACTCCCAAGGGCCCTCCGACCCTCAAGAAGCCCGCCGAATGAAGCATCAAGCTCGGCGCTTCGTCGTCTTCGACAACACTCTCTACCGAAGATCGTTCTCCGGTCCCCTCCTGAAGTGCCTCGGTCCCGACGAGGCAAGCCGAGCCATCCAAGAGATTCATGAAGGTTTGTGCGGAGCGCACTCAGGGGCAAGGTCGCTGGCCAGAATCCTGTTACGACAGGGGTACTGGTGGCCCACCCTGCAGCGCGACTGCTCGGCCTATGTTCAACAGTGCGACCGATGCCAGCGGTTCGACCACTTGGTCCATCAGCCGGCTACGGAACTTGTCACCCTAGCCGAGCCTTACCCTTTCGCTCGGTGGGGAATCGATATCCTTGGGCCCTTCCCAACGGCCCAGTCCTAGAAGAAGTTCATCATCGTCGCCATCGACTACTTCACCAAGTGGATCGGGGCCGAAGCTACGGCGAGGATCACCGAGACAGTCGTTTGGGGCTTTGTTTGGAAATCGATCATTTGTCGCTTTGGCATCCCCCGAGTGATAGTAAGCGATGACGGTCGGCAATTCGACTCTCGGTACTTCCGAGATAGATGCGCCGACCTAAATATCCGCAACCACTTCACTTCGGTCGCCCACCCTCAGGCCAACGGGCTGGTTGAAAATGCCAACAAGACTATCTTGAAAGGCATAAAAACCAGACTCGGCAAGGCTAAGGGTAGCTGGCTCGAGGAACTGCCTAGCGTATTATGGTCGCACCGAACAACCCCCAGGACGGCAACCGGTGAAAGCCCTTTTCAGTTGGTATATGGCACCGAAGCCGTCGTTCCATTGGAGATCGCCAATCCGTCTCTCCGAGTGATCAGCTTCTCACTCGAGGCAAACGGGCAAAAATTGCTCGAGAACCTCGACCTAGCAGACGAACTCCGAGAGATCGCGAACGTCCGGGCAACGGAGTACCAGCGCCGCCTCACTCGATACTACAACGCCAAGGTCCGAGACAGACGTTTCCAACCAGGGGACTTCGTCCTCAGGAAGGCCGAAGCCTCTCGACCACTAGAGGCGGCGGGCAAGCTATCCCCCAACTGGGAAGGCCCCTACCGAGTGGTCGAGACGCTTGGAAAAGGTGCGTACAGGTTAGCGACAATGGAAGGGGAACCTATTCCTCGGACATGGAACGCAGCCGCACTACGCAAATTCTATTTTTGAAATTGTACAGCAAGATGGACGGAATAAATCCCTTTTCTTTTCATTCCAAACCATTGGTACATCAGATAGGCAAATGCCAGTACATCACATAGCAAAAAGCAAAATCCGTCTAACACCGCCTCAAGGGGTCATCGCTCGGCAGACTCGGTCTTGATCTCCTCGCATCCAGCCACTGACTCTGCCTCGTGCGGAAATTGGCTCGGACAAGAGGTGGTCAAGCCAGTTGCCTCGGGTGGCCCGTGACAAAGGTGACAGAGGGATTGCAGGAGGGAGGCCACCTTTAAACGTTGAGGAAGGCTACCTCCCAAGTTGGCAACAACCAGGAAAAAGGAGCGCCGTGAAGGCCTCCCCTCTTCCAAACTGCCAACTCCTTGGAAGGAAGGAGAGAGCAAGCAGCCCCCGAAGAGTGAAAGAAATGAAGAGCAGAAGAGGGAGAAAGAGGCTGCAGACGGAGGAAGGCTTCGGTGAGGAGGGAGCTTGATACGCCTCCTCCCCTCACACGGAGGGAAGTAACGGCGGGCTCCCCTGATGCCCCCATCCGTCCTCCGCCTCGACGTCCACCCGGAAGCCACGCTGGAACTGAGAAAGGGCAAGAACCGTGCCTTCACACGTCGAAGCCCTCTCCAGATCTGCGCGGCGACCGTCGGACTCGTCTCGAGCACGCGCGGCGACCGTGGGATCCGTTCAACATGACAGGGCAGCGGGAGCTCGCCGCTCCCCGTCGTCGGCGGCGTCACCCTCCGAAGGATCCTCCATGCTCCGAATACAAGGGCACAACGCACAGTGAAGAGGAAGGAGCGAGGAAAGACTGTTAGGGAAAATCCCAAGCAGTGAAGAGGAAAGGGCACCTTTCGGTCCTGGCTACACGCCTTAAATGACCCCCCCCCCTCCTCGGAAACACGCCAAAGGATTTCTCCCCTGAACAGTCACCTCCAACTCCTCGTCCCCCGCCCTAGCGGGATTCACGAAGCGGCCTGACATTCAAAGCATGAGGAAACGGAAAGACGCCCCGTCAAAAGCCTACCAAAACTGCATGCGAAAATCACGCAGGACATATCGGCACCTCCCAACCACTCAAGATCCGCCAACCAAATCACGGCAAGGATGGTACTCAAATAGAGCAAGTCATTTATTATCACGCCGAAAGGAAACCCTCTAAAAAGAGGGAAGAAAGACAAGAAGGGAAGGAGGCAAAAGTACATTAGGCCTCGGGCCCACTTTGACATTCGGGAACGGCGGAAGGAGACGCGTCACCCCCGGCGCCTTCGGTGACGGCCGGCTCGGACACTGACCTCGCCTGTGCGAGAACTGTCTCGGTCGTGAGCCCTCCCGAAACACCCGGAGCCGGTGACCCCGATGGAGGCGACCCCTCCGAATCTCCCCCGACCGACGAGGAAGAGCTGGAAACCGACTCATCCGAGTCATAACACTGGCCGAAGGGGAACTCGATCGCGGAGTTTTGCTCATCGGCGTAGTCCACCGCCCGGCGATAGCCTTACTTGAACCCCTTTCGAGCACCCTGGCGTAGTGCTACCTCGTAGTAGGGTAGGGCGGCTTTCATCAGGTCGGCCGAGTAAGCATCCGAGCTCCTGTAATGCTCGATTGCCTCCGCCTCGACCTGCCCCGCCCTTCCGACGAGCTCGACCCGAGCCCGCTCCGCCTCGGCCGAGCGCTCCTCTGCCCGGGCCCGGTCCGCCTCAGCCTCAGCTCGGAGACGCTCCGCCACCTCCGCCCGATCTAGCAGCTCGGCGCGTTCGAGCTCCCAGCGGTTGTCCAGCTCGAGGCGACGCAGACGCTCCTCCTCAAGGAATCGGCTTGTCCTCTTGGCGAGCTGTTCGGCCAGCACCCCGGCTTCCAGTCGGCTCGCCCGCGCCACCTCCCGGAACGCGGAGAACTCCTGCCGGAGCCCCTCATGCTCCCCCTCGGGCCAGTTTCCTCTCGCAGCCCCCAAGGGTCCAGGCAAGTTCCGACCGCTCCGCCTCCGTCCGGGCGTGCGCCTCCGCCATCAAAGCCGCCGAACGAGCTATGACCAGGCCGCCCTCCATCAAGACATCAAGGATCCCGGGGGGGGGGGGGGTATTGCACCTTTCTCCCCCCTTCGTCCTTGCGGCAATCGACCGGCAGACCCGATACAGGTCGCCTGTAATGCCGAGCCTTTCCAAGGGCTCCGACAGAGGGGACCGCCCCGCCCGGGGCATCCCGCCAGAAGACTCCGCTCGAGTGACGGAGCCAACCGCCTCGCGCGCCACGGTCGGTTGGGGTTGCGACGCCTCCCCGGGCGAACCCCCAACCTCGACCGGCGCCGCGGGACCGACCGCACCAGGAGCTCCAAGCACCTGGGGCTGCAACGCCCTAGCGGGCGAACCCCCAGCCCTGCCTGTCTCGGCCCGCACCTCGCCGACCGAGACATCCCCGCCTTCGGCCAATCTCCCGGCCTCGGCGCCAGCTACTTCGACATCGGCCCCCTCTGCCTCCGTGGGGGGGAGAGCCGACGCATCGCCGCCCTCTGATGGGCCCCCGGTCTCCTCGCCCCCCTCTCGCCTGGCAGGTGGGGGAGCTGGCCCCAAGGGGTCGGCCCCATCTTGCCCCCGAGAGGGGAGCGCCGCCGAGCCGGAGTCGCCCCCGGCGGTAGGAGGAAGACCGGCCTTCTTGGCCCGTTTCTTGGCCTTCACGGCCTCCCGCAACTTTCCCGCCATGGGATCATTGCGCTTTGTACCAGTTGGCCGTGAAGACCCCGCGGGAGCCACCCCCTTGCCCCTATCTCGGGCTTGGGCGCAACTCGCAGAAGCATCTGGTTCATCGGCCGCCGAGTCATCTCCCAGATCAATGACCTCAGCAGCTTCCTCCAGAGGTTCCCGCCTAACGTCTGCCACAAAGGGAGAAGACCCGGTCAGGAAAAAGAAAGTAACTACCGTCCCAGGAGAAGAGCCTCGAGAGCGGTACCTGTCGACGTCAACCGCGTAAGCAGGCACCGTTCGATGTTCTCCGGCGTCACCAGCTCCTCGGTAGACTGGCGGTTACCCAGCAGACGAGCGGCCTGCCGCTCCACGTGGGGAGGGAACTCCTCCGGGCAAGGGGGGAGATTCGGATGAAAATTGGGCGAGATCGGACATCTCCAAAACTCGTCCGTCGCCTCCGCCTTCACACAAAAGAATTGGGTCTTCCACCCCTTGTGCGAGGAGTCCTTCGCAGCGAGGGAGATGCAACTCCTGTTCCTCCTTGCCTGGATGAAGTAAAAGCCCTTCCCCGCCGACGGGTGCGCTTTCAACTCGAAAAAATAATGAAAGAGGTCCAAGGAAGGAAAAATGTCGTGCTGACGACAGAGAATCCGAAAGGCGGATAGAAGGAGATATGAGTTGGCCACCAACTGAATAGGCGCCAACTGGAAAAACTTGAGAAGCTGGAGTACAAGAGGCTCGAAGGGAAGGCGGAACCCACTCTTCCAAGCCAGAAGGAAAGTGCAAATGTGCCCCGTACGGCTGTCCAGACTCGTCTCATACGGGGCGGCGGCAGCAAAGCTGTACCTGAGAGGCAAGCGAAAGTGATGCTCCAGTTTTCTCACCTCGGCCTCCCCCAACTCACTACAGTTGGAGACGGGCTCCCGCCTCACCTGCCCGATTTCCAGAGGCAGACCAGCCATCGAGCCGGAAGATGATCCCTCGCGCGAGCTCGAAGACTCCGGAGGGGAAGGAAGTTGCCGGACCGCCTCCGCGGTTATCCTCGCCAACTCCTCAAACTCCGCCGCAAGGCTCTGCGCCTCCACTGTGCCCTCACGGCGCATCAAGGAGCCCCAGAAACAAAGAAACTAAGGAAAGCCCAAAACCCTGAGAAGCCTAGAACGACGAACAGCGCCCAACGCCTATAAAACCCTGAAGGGAGGCGGCGCGTCGTTCCGTGCTCCGAGAAAAGGGGGGCCCCTTCAGTTCAAATCCGTCAGGATCATCATTACGGGCCCAGGCGACCACTATACGTGGCTCCATCACGCCAACAGAATTCCACCCACCTGAGCCACGCCGGTCCAAAGCCTCAAAAACTACTCGACCGAGCCTCCATGGCTCGGGAGTAGGAGGGGGACAAGTGGAGAGGGGGATTTCTGTAGCCCACCCAAAGAGCAGCCCAACTAGACCCAACCGGGTCCAACGAGGCAAGCCCACCCGGGTGACAGCCCACAGGGCCCACTCAGGGAAGAAAAGTCCAATAAACAAACACTCGAGGAACCAACTCTCCCCGGCGGCCTCTAGGCTCGGAGGGCCCGAGTGATGGTCAGGTCATAAGGAAGGTCCGGCCCAAGCCGTTTCCCCACCCGGGAGAGACAGGCATTAGCCGACCTATCCGACCCCTCTTCCACCGAGCTATGCTCATCGCCCGGACAGGGCTGGCGTTTCAGGAGCTCGGCCAGACCAAATATCATCCGTTCAAGAGTCCCCAACGGATAGGGGAGTCAAAAAACCGCCGGACTTTAAGGCGATAACGTCCCCACGATAAGGCCATGAAAGCCCACGTCGAGGACGTAACTCCCGCCGGAGACCCCTCAGCTTGCAGGACTCCTGAAGGCGGCACACTATTTAAACCAGGGCTACCCTCCGACGGAAAGAGAGAGCCATCCAGGTACTCATATACCCAAACTCCTGAGCAATCCACTTCACCCTCTGGTGGAGAGGAATCTCGCGCGCTAGCTTTTCTCCTCCCCATTATTGCTTCCACCATAGCTCTACTGACTTAGCCATCGGAGGGGTTTACCCCAGGGAAGCCCCCTGGGCCCTCTGATACGTTTCCCTGTCTTGCAGTTCATCTTCAGGTGATCTACAGCCCGCTCAGGATACAAGCGCGAGATTTCGCCTCTTCACACCCTATTGGGCATGCTTCGCCCTACTAGAGTATGCCGTCCTATAGGGCACGCATTACCCTATTAAGTGTGCTACTCTACTAGGGCACAATGCCCTACTACATGTGCATTACCGTAACAGATTACTAGCCTAGGCTACTATGTGCCACCCTATTGGGGCATGCTACCAGGTACCACATCGAAGCATGTGCTACCTTATTGGGATATGCACCACCCTACTGGCATATATGCCACATTACTAAGACATCTGCCACTCTATTGGAGTAGACACCATTGCATTAAAGTGTACCTCATCAAGATGTATGCTACTTCACCGGAACACATCCCACATTACCAAGACATGCCAAGAAGTTGCTAAGATATGCTATCAAAGCTTCAATATACTAAATGGTATGATTTTTACTTGGAAGTCATTTGTGCCCTATTGATGCATGGTCTTTGTTTTTGAAAGTGGGTGGTACCACTATTGTATTAAAATAAAAGAGAGATGTACACGTGTAATCAATGTGTTCTGATGCATGGTCTTTTGATATTTATATTTCAAATCATGATTATGCAGTTAATGATTTATGACCTATTGTCATAATTATAGGCCTTCAATTAAAGCTTCCATACTTCACCAAAGATACTAGATAATTGTTGTTTATTTCTACTTCATTCTATTTTTTGTTTGCTTTTTTCTTTACCTAGCATTATTTAAAGACATTAATCAAGGGTTTTCCTTCATTAGAAGGATGTCATTACACTGATTTGAGGATCATAGGGAGGATCCAAATTTCAAACGGAACCCAATATTGGCCTTTAATTTGGGCACCACTAAACACAACTAAAATGTTGTCTATGTTAATTGAATATAAAAAAATAAACAATTAAATAATGGTTAAAAATTTGTCAGAAGAGTCCCTTAAACAATTGTTCTCATGTGCTTCCTCATGGACAAGCTGATTTAGGCTTTCTCAGACAGACAATTACAAATATGGGTTACATGGCCTAGAAATGCAATTGTGAGCTTACACTATTAAGTTATTGATCTATCCACCTCAAAATCCCCAAGGCATTGAGTGGAATAGTTCCACTCTTTTAGGCATTTCTCCTTCTTAAGTAATGTGGAACTGTTCTATGAAAAACTAAAGATTTGAAACTTAGGTGAGATGAAACTCTGCTATATATTCCACTTTGCAGTTTTGTTCTTCCTTCATAGTGAGCTTGCAAGCTGGTATTTTGGGTCTTTCCAGTGAAACCTTCACCTGATAAAGAAAATTGGCAAAGTCCCATAAGAAACAAAGTAGTTAATACTCAACTAAAAGCCTCACCATACTAACAAAATCTCTGAGACTCAAATAAAGGACTTTAACATCAATGTTGTTAAAAGTGTTCAACTCATCTGACGAAAACCTTGGTCTGTCTTGAAGCCTCCCTAGCTTGGATAGGGAGATGGAGGGAGGGAGAGAGTTCTTTTTACATAGCATGAAAGTAAATGGGGGGAAACATCTTCCACTTCTTCCCTTCCCCTTCCTCTCCTCCTTTTCCTTCTCTTCTCCTTGTTATTACACTTAGGTTCGTAGCAACCCCTGTGTGATACATTCTGGCGGTACTGACCATTCTGAAAATTAATTGCAGCCCAAAACAAGTTAGATCGAGGAATGCCATATCAGATGTTGCTTTCATCTTGAAAGGGGGGGGGGGGTGTTAGGAAAACGCGACCCTCTCTCTTGCTCACGACCCACTAATCAAGATCAGAACAGAGAAACGAAGAAAAGTAGAATTGACAATCACACAGGAACACAGAGATTTTACGTGGTTCGGAGGCGATGTGCCTTCCTACATCCACGGCTGCAGCAGAATTTCACTAGAATAATCACTCGCCGATCTAGTACAAAGAGAGAGTTCACACCCTATTATACAAGGAGATTAGGGCGCCATTAGTCAGGGTACCAAAGACAACAATGCCCCTGTTAAACATAAATTCTCTTCCGGGGTTAACATATACATTGCTCTGAACCTTGGTCATGCATGCTCCCCTGTCACCAAGGATGCTCTCCTGAGCAAGGATGGCAAACTCGGTTTCGGACTCGGTTTCGCCCGGGTCCAAAACCGATACGACTCGGTATCGGTTTCGGTTTTGGCCGAAATCGGCCGAAACCCAGATAAAAGGTTAAAAAAATTTAAATTAATTCTAAAAAATCTGATAAAAAATCATAAAAAATATAAATAATCACTTAAAATCACAAAAATCATTACACATGCATTTGACTGTATAAGTTAGTGCAATAACCTTGAAGTAGACAACTACAAAAATAGAACTTCAAACATTGAACATGTGAAAGTTAAAGTAATATTCCATTATACATTAATACAATCAGTATAATAAACCAAATTAGACAAAATAAATGTTACAAAAATTCATTGATTTTTACCTAATATGGATAATAATTACTAGAAGAACCTTCTCCCTCATCGTCTGGCCCTTGATGTTGATACCCATAACCAGGTTGCATGTATGGTCTATATTCACTATAACCAAACAATGAGGTAGCCAAGTCCTGCATCCCTCTTTGGATCCCTCTTGGAGTGTTTGGTTGGCTTGAGCCGAATCCAGTATCAGCACAAGAATCTTGAGGAAGAGAAGAGGAACTGGCCGGATGGAAGTTGAATGATGGTTCATAACCCCACGACCCATAAATCGCTGCCTCCTGTTGGCCACCTCCATAACCTGATGGATGCCCATATTGACTCTGTGACTCATGTCCTCCCTCACCCTGACTGTGTCCTCTGCCTATGTCTGCGTGGAAGGAGGAAGGACCACCAGCATCTCCACCGCCAGTAGTAGCACCTGTAGCACCTGACACATACGAAAATATATATTTTATCTCCTACCGAAACCTTTTCTGATTCGAACTGATAATAAGAATTTAAGTTACTTTCAAAAATAAAAAATCAAAGGATCACGAAACCTGCAGTCTCCAGTCGCCTTTTGGCCTTTGGGGATGCTTTTTCCTGTGCCGGTGTGCTTTCTTCTTGCACCCTTGACATGAATCCTGTTCCCCTTGGCGTGTGCCTCAAATAAATATGCTTCAACTGCTCAATTGCCGGGTCCTCTCGAGCAGCAACATTTGTTCTCTCAGTTTGCCCATGCACTGATGTACTTCTTCTTAAGGATGTAGGTGCCTTGCCCATTCTAGGAGTGACTGGCCTGCTATCTGAGTCGGAGTGTCTAGCTGGCTGAAAATCATGTTGCTCCTCAGTGTCCTCAACAACCCTAGACATGTGGGCATGAGTATCTCTGGCCCTCTTTGATTTTCTTCTTAATTCGGGATCTCTTTGCTCATCTTCATCTAGTATGCCCTCTGCCCATCTTCTATCATCATCATCAAAAACGGGCTCATCAACCTGCTCTCGTGTCTCCACCCAAGACTGCAACGGATTCTCATCATCAAATAAGGCATCCACATCAATTTCTGCGGCGGCATCCCCGGCGGCGCGTTTGTCTCGCAGCTGTTGTCTCAACCTCATATTCTTTATTCTCAACCTCATATTGTAGTGGCAGTACACTAATTTCTCTAACCGTTCAGCCTTTAGCCGATTGCGAACCTTCGAGTGTATAAGGCTGAACGTGCTCCAATTTCTTTCACATTGGCTTGCCGATGTTGTTTGACTGCGCACCCTAACTGCAATGAAAGCCAATGCATTGCTGCCCACATCTCGGTTGTTCACCATTATCCACCAGTCAGCTGTTCCACCAACCATAAACAAATGCATTTTAGTTGTAGAAATATATATTCATCAGGTTAAGAAATCCAAAAAATAAAATATACCTGGGCTCATTCTTCCCACAGCGTATTGCAATTGGGAGTCAGCATATGTCCCAGTCCTCATTCTGTAATGGTTCATCTACAAACATAAAGTAATACATTAACATAACTATTTAAATAAATTCTATACATGTTATTGAAAGTATCAAATAAAGGCGAACCTCTACTTCGGCCTCTAGTCTCTTTTCTGGATTCCTCGATAAACGACTAATGACTTTTAAAGTCCCTTGAAGCACCTCGCCATCAACATGTGCAACGGCACCGTACATAAATCGAGGGTTGAGGAAATAACCTACATTTGTGTATAATTAACTAAATGAAAATTATAAAATAACATAAAGGCATTACCTCAATTTCAGTACAATTAATCACTCACCAGCTGCATGCAAGTCGTGGTGTAATGTGTTGTCCCATCTCTGGTCAATAATTTTCCACCATTTTGCATAATGTCTGGGAAGGGAATGCTGCAACTCCAATTTGACACGGTCCATGGCCTAGATAGCCCATATCATTCTTCTCATCACCATCCACCATTCTTAGGACCTTCATGAGGGGTGTGACTACTTTCAAGTAACGTGACACCCTGTCCCAGAATTTGTTGTCGTCCACGACGTGGCAGACATCCAGATAATCCATCTGTGCATCAACTGTGCCCTTGTCGATGTAGTCCCGCAGGGCATTGTGGTACATGAAAGCTTTCAGCTCATTCTTGTACCTGTGCAGATAAATGAAATTTGAAGCTGCATCAACTGTTTCATATCAATAAGGATAAAGTATCAAGAATTGAGATCAATCTTATACCTGTGCAAAGACTCCAAAGAAATAAAATTGGAAGCAAATCTGGTTGGGCCTGCACGGATGATATCTCGCCCTCCACTGGCATGCGCCCTGAACATATTTAGTATTCTAGGATGGCCATAGATATACTGTGTGACTTTTTGTGCCTTGTCAATTGTCTTCTTCACATGCTTTTCCTTCCCTATGTCTTCAAGCATCAGATCCAGACAATGTGCTGCACATGGGAGCCAATATAAATGATTGCGCTTCTGCATCAATTTCTTCCTTGCAGCCTTGTAACTGGCTTCATTATCAGTCACCACCTGCACAACATTCTCCTCTCCAATTTGTTCTACCATGCCATCTATCAAATGAAACAAATAATTTGCATTCTTTTCATAATCTGATGCATCAACTGATTTCACAAACACCGTACCTTCGATGCAGTAGACAAAAAGTTTATCATGGACTTTTTCGTGGTACCAGTCCAACCATCACACATGATGGTGCATCCTCTCTCCACCCATATATGCTTGAAGCTTTCAACACAATCATGGAGCTCCTCAACCTCTCCCTCAAGGCCACGCCCGTATATGTCTCGACGTGAGGGGGCCTGCAAGCCAGGGCCAGCATCTGCTATGGCATCTATCATAGGTTGGAAATATTCACTTGAAGCTGCATGTGCAGGGACACCTGCATGAAAAAATAATTTGCAGATAGATTTAAATGCATGCCCTGCAACTTCTGCTGATTTTTTGACCCCTCTCAATGCTTGCTTGATTTTAGGTTGTGTAGCTTGGGACTTTCTGTGCAGATAGCTGTCCATGGGACCTGTTCCCTGCGTATGTGGGGCAGCACCAACGTCAGGACGTCGTGCAGCTGTACTCTCATACGTCCCTTAACCCATGGCTCCCTTCCCTTTCTTTCGAGCGGCTTGTTCACGCTCCCTTGCTTCAGTCAGCTCTGGATCAGAATCCTCAGTGTCTTCCTCATCATCATCCCTCCTAACCCTTCTGCCAGAAATCTCCTCAGCAATTTCAGCCTCATCCTCAGCCCTTTGTTGCACCCTCTCCCTTTTCCCCAGAAAGCACTGGCGCATCTCTTCTCGCACCTCTCGGGGACAGTTGTCACATTGTCTCACTTCTCCTCTTACCCCTGCCAAATGTTACTTTCCTCTGGTAATTCCGCCATACATCTCCTTACCACAGTAATTGCATTTCACCTTTCTTCTCTTAGCATCAATTAAGGACATGTGGGCCCACCCCGGATCCTCCTGCCCTTGCTGCTCCTGTGTTTGCTGACGTCTAGGCATGATACTGCATTAAGACAGTCAAAGAAAAATAGTATAGTTGTAAGTACATTGGAAAAATTACGGCTTAATTATCAATCACTCTTGGGAAAAAATAATTACCTGCATGCTCTCACCCCAAAATGTTCAATGAAGCTTATTTTAACTTCAATTGAGCCTAAGCAAATCAAAATAGACAAAACCCCCAATTTCTATGACCCAATTAGGGCTTAATTAGCAATTAACCCTTAATCACCCTTGGGAAAAAATAATTAACCGCATGCTCCCACCCCAAAATGTTCAATGAAGCTTATTTTAACTTCAATTGAGCCTAAGCAAATCAAAATAGACAAAAGCCCCAATTTCTATGACCTAATTAGGGCTTAATTAGTAATTAACCCTTAATCACCCTTGGGAAAAAATAATTACCCGCATGCTCCCACCCCAAAATGTTCAATGAAACTTATTTTAACTTCAATTGAGCCTAAGCAAATCAAAATAGACAAAAGCCCTAATTTCTATGACCTAATTAGGGCTTAATTAGCAATAAACCCTTAATCACCCTTGTAAAAAATCTATGACCCACATGATCCCACCCCAAAATCCTCAATGAAGCTTAATTTAAGTTCAATTGAGCTTTAAGCAAATCAAAATAGACAAAAGTCCCAATTTTTATAAACCGATTAGGGTTTAATTAGCAATTAACCCTTAAGGCTTTAATCACCATTGGAAGAAATTTAATAAGCAAGGCTTGCTCACCCCAAATTTTTAACCCAACCAAAATAACACAACAAAATAATCATACCCTAAATTAACCCAATGAAATTAACCTCAAACAAAATCTATCAAACCCTTGATGTTGTGTTGGCCCCCGGTGTGCGCAGCAAGGCTCCCTCTCGGCCTCTCCCTGTCCACCTCCAGCAGGCGCAGCAGCTACTTCCAGCAGGGCAGCAGGCAGCAGCCGGCCCTTGGCCCTTGGTCGCGCGGCAGCAGCAGCAGCTCGCAGCAGGCAGCAGCAGCACGTCGCAGCTCGCAGCCGATGGTCGCAGCAGCTCGCAGCAGCAACCAGCAGGTGGCAGCAGCAGCAGCAGGTGGCAGCAGCAGCAGGCGTTCGTAGCAGCCGTAGGGTTTCGGCCGTTTCGGCCGTGGGATGGGGTTTCGGGGGGGAGAAAAATGGGTTTCGGCCGAAATAGGGGGGGTTCACGTGAGTTTTTGCCGAAACCGTCCGGTTTCGGACCGAAACCGATATCTGTTTTAAGTTTCGGACCTGCACAGTAAACCTGTTGGTTTTCGTATCGGGTATTCGGCCGAAACTGCCAACTATGCTCCTGAGGCCGTGGATGATCCCTAGAGACTACATATGCTTCCTCAAAGGGTTGACATCAAATTTCCTTGAACCCGGACTGCATTCTCCCCTGACACCAAGGATGCTCTCCTGAGACAGTGGATGCTCCCCAGAGACAGCATGTGCTCGCGTGCGAGAGCTCACGATAGCGAGTTCGGGCTCCACACTCTAACAATCTCCCACTTGGAGTCTGAACTCCAAAAAAAAGGCAAACATCTCAATGTGTTGATCCCCCTTAATGTAGCAACGGAAATACTTGCTGCGGCATCCCTCCATCAATCATCCATGGAGGCCAACTGAGGCTTTGCATAGCCTCAGTTTCTCTGTGGTCACCACCTTGGTCAACATATCTGCTGGATTCTCTGCCCCAAGTATCTTCTCTAGCAATAAAACACCATCTTCAAGCAAACCACGAATGAAGCGATACTTCAGTTGTATGTGCTTTGTCCTTGCATGAAAGACAGGAATCTTGGCAAGGTGAATTGCACTTTGACTGTCACAAAACAGCACACTATTGCTTTGTTTCTTGCCTAACTCCTTCAGAAAATTTTTCAACCATACCATCTCTTTGCTGGTTTTAGAGATAGCAACATACTCTGCTTCTGTGGTTGAGAGAGCAACAACCTTCTGAAGTTTTGAAACCAACTCACTACAGTGCCACCCAAGGTGTAAACATAACCAGTGGTACTTCTTCTGGTGTCCAGATCACCACACCAAGATCTGAATCAACAAAGCCTTGTAAGATAACATCATTTTTTCTGAAACAAAGTGACTTACCTGAGGTGCCTTTTAGGTATCTCAGAATCCACTTCACTGCATCCCAGTGTTGCTTGCCCGGATCTGCCATACGTCTACTCACAACTCCCACTGCATGTGCTATGTCCGGTCTGGTACAAATCATGGCATACATCAGACTTCCTACAACTGATGCATAAGGAATTTTCTTCATGGACTCACGCTCTTCAGTAGACTTTGGTGACTGCTCTTTAGACAACTTGAAGTGACTCGCTAGAGAGGTGTTGACTAGTTTTGCATCCTGCATGTTAAATCTGCCCAACACCTTCTGGATGTAACTTTCTTGAGATAGCTTCACAGTGCCAGTTGTTCTATCCCTCACAATTCTCATCCCAAGAATTTACTTTGCTGCTCCTAAGTCCTTCATAGCAAATTCCTTTGATAATTATATTTTCAGATTGTTAATCTCTGTCATACTTGATCTTGCAATAAACATATCATCCACGTACAACAGCAATATGATATAACAATTATCAAACTTCTTAAGATAACAACAATGGTCCATGTTGCATCTAATGAAACCATTGTTACATATGAATCCATCAAATTTCTTGTACCACTGTCTGGGGGCTTGTTTCAGACCATATAAGCTTTTGTTTAATTTGCAAACAAGGTTTTCTTTACCATGTTCATGAAAACCTTCCGGTTGTACTATATAAATATCTTCCTCCAAATTACCATGGAGGAAAGTGGTCTGAACATCAAGTTGTTCTAGGTGCAAATTTTCAGCAGTGGCAATACTCAACACCAATCTAATGGCAGTTAACTTGACAACTGGAGAGAAAATTTCAGTATAATCGATACCTTCCTTCTGTTGGAAGCCTTTCACAACCAGCCTTGTTTTGTACCTCTTGTTGCCATCATGTTCTTCTTTTATCCGATAAACCCATTTGTTGTGCAAAGCTCTCTTGCCAGGTGGTAGTTCAGTCAACACCCAAGTTTTATTTTTGTGTAAGGAGTTCATCTCATCTTTCATTGCCAACTCCCACTTGATAGAATCTTCCACCTGCATAGCTTCATCAAAACACTCAGGTTCACCAGCATCAGTCAACAACAAATAGTACAAAGAAGGAGAAAATCGCTCAGTCAATTTAGGCAATCTGCTCGATCTTCTCGGTTGAACCTCGGGTGTGACTAACTCTTGTTGCACTATAGTGTTTTCAGGATTTCCTTGAAATCCCTTCAACACATCATCTTTTAAAATTTCCTCCAACTCAACCTGTTCAGATTTCTGAGTTTCTTGGCCTGCATCTTCAGATTCATAACAGATCTATGCTTGTAAAATAAATTTTCATTGAATATAACATTCCTTTCTCTAATGATTTTCCTATTCTCATCATCCCAGAAACGGTATCCAAAATCATTAGAACCATATCCAATGAAAAAACACCTTTTAGACTTGGGGTCTAACTTGTCTTTGCCATTGGAATCAATATGCACATATGAAACACAGCCAAATACTCTTAAGTGCGAAAGAATTACCTCCTTACCGGTCCAAGCCTCTTCTGGTATCTCACCATTTAGAGGAACACTGGGTCCTCTATTAATCAGGTAAGCCGCACAGCTGATTGCATCTGCCCAGAAGGTCTTCGGTAGGCCAGCATGTAACCTCGTGCTCCTAGCTTTCTCATTCAGGGTTCTATTCATGCGTCCACCATGGTCACTGCTTCCCTGGTGGAGACAACTGAAGGAGCTTGTTACTATTTGCAAATGCCCATTGATCCATATCTACAGGGAAGCTAATCAACTGGCAGACTCATTGGCAAAACATGCTGCAGATATGGGATACAATTCTGAGTATTTCTCAATAAGGGAGCTCCCAGTAGTGGCTAAAGGTCACGCTAAGGCTGATGCCTTAAGTATTCCGAATATCCGTATTCGGAGAGTGTAGTCCTTGTTTTTTTTGCTTTCCTTTACAGTATCTCAGGAGAATTTGCTCCCCCAGTAGAGGTGGGTGGACTGCATAGCACTACTAAGCAGCTTCAGTGTTTGTATTTCAATTTTAGTTCTGTTCGGGCATACATTATATGCCCTTTGTTTCATTTGGGGTAGGCCCCTTTTGATAGTGTACATTGCTCTCTCTATCAATAAATAAAATTAGGACCACAGGGTTTGCCAGGAGGAGTGAGAACATTCTCCCTCTCTGAGGGAGGGTGCACTCGACCTGTGCTCATCCTGACTGGTCGGTGTTGGATAAAAAAAAAAAAAGCAACCCCGTTCTGTTGTGGAGTATTTGGAATTGTTTTCTCCATTCGAATGTCATGTAGTGCATAGAAATCTTTGAATTCCTTGCTGCTGTACTCTCCAGCATTATCTGACCTCGGACACTTGATCTTTGCACCAGTTTGATTCTCCACTTCTGCCTTCCACTTCACAAAGGTAGAAAAAACATCAGATTTATTTTTAAGAAAATAAACCCATACCTTCCGAGTAGAATCATCGATGAATGTGACATAATAGAGTGAGCCTCCAAGAGATCGAACAGGGGCTGGTCCCCACACATCTGTGTGTACAAATTCTAACCTTTCTATCTTAGAACTTCTTCCAGCTTTGGAGAAGGTGACTCTTTTCTACTTTCCAAAAATACAGTCTTCGCATAGCCCAATGTCCCAATGTCTATAGACTTCAAATCACCCAACTTCCCCTTTGCTGCCAACACCTTCATTCCTTTCTCACTCATGTGTCCAAGTCTGCAGTGCCAAATCTTGGATTCAACTTCTGAATTTGCCACTGCCACTGTATCTTTGTTGTTTGTAGTCATATAAAGGGTTCCCGTCTTGTTACCTCGTGCTATAACCATGGCACCTTTGGTTATTTTCCAGCACCCACTAACAAAGGTAGTGACATATCCTTCATCATCAAGTTGACCAATAGAGATCAAGTTTCTTCTCAAACCTGGAATATGTTTGACATTCTTCAACTTCCACACAGTCCCGTTTGCTATCTTCAACTGAGCATCACCCTTCCCCACAATATCTAATAGCTCATCATCAGCAAGATAAACCTTCCCAAAATTTTCAGCAACATAATTTTGCATACTTTCTTTATGTGAGGCAGAGTGGAAAGATGCTCCGAAGTCTAGGATCCACGATTCAATGGGACTATCAACACTTAAAATAAGTGCATCATGGACCTCCTCTGTCGTAGCATTCGCAAAATCTTCTTCCTGTTTCTGACCCTGATTCTTTTTCTTCAGGCGCCTGCAGTCCCTTTTCAAATGTCCTTTTTTACCGCAATTCCAACAACCATCTCAACGGGGCTTAGACTGACTCCTTTTCTTAGACTTAGACCTGTTCCGATCTTGTCCGCGTTGATTTGTTCTTCCCCTGCTTTCAGTGTTTAAAGAAGAGCCTGAGACTTCACCTGATTCCCTTCTACGAATATCTTCGCTTAGAATCAAGTCCCGAACCTCATTGAGCTTCAATTTGCTTGAACTGTAAGAGCTACTTACAGCCGTCACAGTAGCACCCCAACTTTCAGGTAAGGAGGATAAAAGAATCAAGGTTCGAATCTCATCATCAAAATTTATTTCTACAGAACTCAACTGAGTTGTAATCACGTTGAATTCGTTGATGTGATCTGTAACAGAAGCACCTTTGGCCATAATTAAACAAACGACGCATCAAATATATCTTGTTTGAGGCCGAGGGTTTTTCATACATATTTGATAGCACCTTCATCAATCCTGCCGTGGTCTTCTCGTTCACGATGTTGAAGGCGACGTTTCTGGCCAACGTCAAGCGAACAACTCCGAGTGCTTGTCTGTCTAGTAGATCCCAATCTTCTTTCTTCATCCCTGTCGGCATCGTTCCAAGAAGCGGCTCGTGCAACTTCTTCTGATACAAGTAGTCTTCGATTTGCATCTTCCAGAAATCGAAGTCCTTGCCATCGAACTTGTCGATCCTCACTTTTCCTTCATCCGCCGCCATTGCTCCCACTGTTCTCCTCGAACGAGGCTCTGATACCAGTTGTTAATGCGACCCTCTCTCTTGCTCACGACCCTCTAATCAAGATCAGAACAGAGAAACGAAGAAAAGTAGAATTGACAATCACACAGGAACACAGAGATTTTATGTGGTTCGGAGGCGATGTGCCTTCCTACGTCCACGGCCGCAGCAGAATTTCACTAGAATAATCACTCGCCGATCTAGTACAAAGAGAGAGTTCACACCCTATTATACAAGGAGATTAGGGCGCCATTAGTCAGGGTACCAAAGACAACAATGCCTCTGTTAAAAAGAAATTCTCTTCCGGGGTTAACATATACATTGCTCTGAACCTTGGTCATGCATGCTCCCCTGTCACCAAGGATACTCTCCTGAGGCCGTGGATGATCCCCAGAGGCTACATATGCTTCCCCAAAGGGTTGACATCGAATTTCCTTGAACCCGGACTGCATTCTCCCCTGACACCAAGGATGCTCTCCTGAGGCAGTGGATGCTCCCCAGAGACAGCATGTGCTCGCGTGCGAGGGCGCACGATGGCGAGTTCGGGCTCACAGATCTCCAAGGAAATCTCGGGTGGTCAGGAATGGCAGCATGGATCATGATATTGGTATATCTTCTTTTTATGTGGGGAGTGAAAAAGGCCTGTGCCAATAATTATGATTATATATATGGACAATTCCTCATTCATTTTAGGGATAACGGGCTGATCTTCCTCAAGAGTTCACATTGATGGGAAGGCTTGGCACCTCAACGAGAGTTCTGCACCACCTGGGGCTTTCGTATGTTCCAAAGATTAGGCATTTAGCTTGTTCAATCAATGTTGGATGAAATGATAAAAGGAGTACCCCAAGAGACATCTAGAAAAGCATCGTATAAAGTTAACACTAATTATAAGAACAATGCAAGATACACTATACACACATGCAGAAAAGTGAGACATTCATGTGTAATGCATCCAAGCCTTAAGGATCAATAATCATAAAGTTTTCTTTTTTGAAAGAAATGTAGATTATACCTCCAATTTTACTCAAGATAAATAGAGATAGAACAAGCAGGAGAAAATGGAGGAGAGGTTCCTCTCAACAACAGATAACACAACATGACAATAAGCAACCTCCCTAACAATGGGCTTCTTTAAAAGCGACAATGAGGCTGACCTAACATGACTAGACGTAGCACATGATTGCTGCCATGCAGCTATGCCAGCGCTATTTACATCCTTCAGAAGTGATGCTGACTCTCGTTGGCCGCTGGCTGGCTTGGCATATCTTTGTGAAGATTCTTCAATAGTCTCCAGAACTGCCCTGCTTTACCATCTATTTGTAAGCCTAAGAATGCCGCTTTCTCTAATGACTCCTCATTACTCTGAGAAGACAGAAAATCCTCACCTTCCTATTTAATTGAACACTGTTGTGAAGCATGATCTGAGACTTGCGTTGGTACCTCGACAGTTACCACCTCCTCCCCAAGCACAACCATGGATGTTTGCCTTCTATGAGGGGAGTCCTCTGATTCCAAAGCAGTATGACCATCTTCTTGTACCAGTGGGGGGCACATGTCAAGTCTTGGGGACGACTCATCAACCCTTGATGAACGTCTGATGACTTCTCCATCGGAGGAGAACGGTTCTCCTCCAAAGAAGGATTCATGACGTCGAGGCCACAATTCACACTACCCGTCACCTTAGGCCTCAGGACATTCAATCTCGCACAATCAACAGAAACCTCATCTTGTGGAGAAGGCAAGGGATGCAAGACACCCAGATAGCAATCCACACTGCCCTCAGCCTTGGGAAGTTTGGAAGATTTCCTTCACTGATAAACTTGGAAAACTGATCGCATGTTGTGCTGTCCCTCTTCCTTTCTAAGCCACGCAATGATCTCCGATGCCAGTTACGAGATGGCCTGTCGCCATATGGAATTCCTATGCTTTGACGATTCTCCATTTTCTTTCCCACAAGCGGCGGACCGCTTCCTATCTTGTCCATTTGAAATTTGAAAATTATGTGGAATATTTTCCTTGCCCAATTTACTAGGACTGCCATCTAAATCACAGTGCACCAATAATTCTTTTCCTCATGCAATTATTTGGAGGGGTGCTGGACCAAGGGTTATTTGGTAAGTTTCCAAACATAGGGGACCCACGCTGATTCAACCCCTTGTCAACTGAGTTAGACTGGGGTGACTCGCTTGACCTGGGCATCTTCAACCTAGGGACAAATCTGTCAAGACCATTGGTAGCCCTAAAGTGTGACTGCGCCACCACTGCATCCTTATACGAACCTTGCAAACTTCGATCTGTTTTGAACATGGTTCGCTGACTTGGACCGACTCAGTCCAAGTCGGGCGACTCGTACCGGATCATGGTGACCCTGAGCCATGATCTGGGGTGGATCGCTCTGATCCACCATTAATTATTTAAATAAGTATAATATTCAAATATTTGTTTAATTTTTTTAAATTAAAAATTTATAATAGTGATATAATGATATAATATTAACCATGGATCTTACATTTCATGGATGAAAAACATGAAACTCTATTTTCTACTTTATTGATTATCTAATGATGATATAATGCTCAAAAATTTGTTAAAAATAAAAAAATAGACTAAATAATTTATACATACCTTAGATTGATTTCAATATAGTTCTACAAGTTAAAATATAGGATAAATGATCCAAACATAAATGATCCAAACATTGCAAGAAGTTTTAATTTTGCAAACAAAATAAAAGAAAGCCTCAAACATGTGACTCAGGGGGGCTGGCCCGAGTCGGGCCGACTCGTACGGGATCGGGCCGGTTCTGAGTTGATGCATATCACCGAGTCGGCGAACCCAAGTTTATGAACCTGCTATGGTAGATTCAACATGCACCAACACCCAGAAATATTTATTTCTCCACCTGAGCTTCAAGCATCGTGGAATTGTAGCCATGGTATTGATTCTAACCTGCAATCTTGCAACTAAACATCTTGCCATAGTCGAGTACTTACATGAATGCCCACTAAATTGCCAAAAGAAGATGCCAGATTTGAAAAAACCCCCACACTCCAAAGTGGCAAAGGAATCCCGGCCAAACAACATCACCTCACTGGACCTTTGGAGGCCACTGTCCTACCTCGGCCCTGTGTCCACTCAGACCACATTAAATAAAAAATGTTAATTTGTAGAGAAGCAGATTTGAGGATCTGCTCTTTTAACTCCATCTTGGAAAAGAAAACTAAGAAGTTGATGACAAAGAGCTCATTGACCAGACCCTCAACATTCCATCTCTGCAGCATAGCCTTAATCACATTATTGCTTTCAATGAGCCCTTCTAAAACCTCACCGATCAATGCACTCCCCAAGACCTTCATGTTGCAATCGTACAAAGAAGACCATGATGCCTCCACAAGCAAAAGCTGCTCAGGCTCTTCAACACACTGCAAGATCCCACCTTCACAAACTGCATCCTTCGCAGCCACAGGCGTTGTAGGAGGACTATCTGACTTGCAACGGAAACTTCGATGTCCCTGTTTCTTGCATTGTAAACACACTGCTTCCCTATTGCAGACAGACACATGATGCAGTACCACAAATTTATTATGAAAATCATGGTCCATCTGTCAAAAATTGTTTTTTTTTTCTGGGGTGGACCACGGGGGTGGTGGAGAGGTGCACCTTACCCCTCAAAGAAAGAGGAGAAACTTAACTGCAGCCTAAGGCAACTCAAGCCCCTGGTTGCTACAGTAAACTAAACTGTGGTCTTCTCTGACATGGGCATTTTGAACTCAACCTTGGTTTCCTTTCATAAGTAGACCAAACTCAACTGAGGTCTTCTCCAACCTGCATATTTTGAAATCAACCTTGGCCAAGGTCAAGGTCAGTTAGGGTTTATGTCTCTGTTGAACCCTACATTGTTCTCATAGTCAAACTATGCCATGTTCAGAAATTTCAGAAATAAAAACCCTTTTTGTGATGGCCGAAAAACGAGGTGGATCGTCGTCATCACACGTGGGTCTTTAAGGGACCCACCTTAAGGGATACCCATAAATTTCTACGTGCTTTTATGCACACAATTTTTTTTTTTTACATTTGATGAGCGCAGTGGAGTAACCCACTTACACGTGAAATCAAGTGTTTAAATCGTTAATGGGGTGTTGTTCCCCACGTTACCACGCGTCCTCGTGACAAAAGTGGCCAAAAGCAGACAAAAGGTGGGATTCCCCACTGCTGCAGCCAAATTCCAACAGTAAAAATGGTGAAAAAGGGGATGGGAGGCCCTTTTATACCCAAGAGACCATGGGAGAAGGGCCAGCCCCCCTCCCCCCTCTCCTCTTCTCTCTGCCGCGGCACCAAGGCGGGAGGGGAACCCCCTCCGGTCAGTCAAACCGGAGCGGACCCCCCCTCCGGTCAGTCAAACTGGAGGGGCGGGCACCGAGGGCCCCCCCTCCGGCAGCCACACGCAGGGGCCCCCCCTCCGGCAGGTCAAACAGGGGGGGGGGACCCCCTCCGCTGTTCCCTGATCGGAGGGGCCACCCCCTCCGGTCACCCTGCACCGGAGGGGGTGGCCTCCGGCCCTCCTTGTCTGCGTGAAGGCCCAAGAAAAAAAAAACAGAAAAAGGAAAAGAGAAGGAAGAAGAAGAAGAGAAGGAGGGGTTCCTCACCTTGGCCTTTCAACTTCCACCAGAGGGGGAACTTCCACCGGAGTTACCTAGCTCCTCCACCACTATAAAAGGGAGCTAGAGCAAAAACCTTCTTAGGGTCTATATTGACAAAAATGCCCTCAGTTGGACACAAAAGATATTGTAATGGGAGAATGCATTGTACAAAGTCATGAATGATCCACAAACAATGAAAATAAAAGTTTTGTTACTTCCTTTGAAAATTATGCCAAGGACCCTATGTGGCTCGAGAAAAATTATTACGTTCCTATCCTTTATTCTTTCAAAATTGCGTAAAAGCCTATCTATGCGGGAAGAAATATTGAAAATAAAGGGAATGACGCGCCCATGCAAATGGAGTACGCTTCAACTTATAAAAATTATCCCTCCCTCGAGGATAAAAATTCAAAAATTACATTTTTATCCCGCATTACTTCCAAATTGCGTAAATATCCGCAAACAAAAACCTCCAAAGATGTAAAAAGTAACAAAGGAGGGAGGGAAAGTACACGGAAACCCCGAGTCAAGGGTAAATTACGGAGGAGCCGTTGTTCACAAGGGAAATTAAACATACATCCTCGTCATGAGGCGCGCAAAGGTTCCCGGGGGCAAATCTTTGATATCGCCTTGATATCGCAAGGGTAATATAGATCTTTTGGCAGTTAATCAAAGGTGTTCGGATTTGATCCGATATAAAATAACACCGACTCTGGTCGGTGGGGAAAGATCCTAGTACACGAACTCTAAAATCGTCTGATAAATCCAAAAGCACGGAACTAACAAATCTATTCATCCATCGAAACGGATGCCCAAAAATTCCGCGTGTAAAGAGTCTCTTATTGATGTTTTTGAAAGGAAAGGTGGATGCACCACCCACCTACTATAAAAAGAGATGGTACATCTGTCAAAGACTCAAAATCTCCTCCCTGTCTAGTCCACATGCATAGAGTACAGTCAATAATAAAAACATGTCCCTAGAGGAACTGCATCTTCTTGCCTACAGTGACCTATTCTAAAAGGTGAAAAGATGAATTTAAGACTTCGTTTGATAATCTTTATTTAGTTCTGCTTGTTTAATTGATGCCTATCCCCAGAGACAAATTATACTCAAACAGATATTCTCAACATATACTTGTCACTCCTGGATCATCTGTTATTCCTCTCTTCCCAGGTACACCTGTAGACAACATGTGGAAATGGTTGAAGCATTTTCCCACACGGACACCTTGGTGTCATCTGCTTGATCATTTTTAAATATCTTCACATCTCAAGAAGTGAAGAAAAGAAAGGCCTGAAGTAGGCAATTAATCTCGTGCCCTGCCATACTTCATGACTAAGGGAACATGTGAGCATCAATTGATCTGCATCTTCATCCTTCCTTTCCCAAAGCAACAAATGATATCTGATTCAAATGACACTGAACACTAGCTAAGGCACCGAGAAACAAAGTGTTGTCTTCTTTAGAGGGAGGCTTTCAATCTTTTGCTTCCTGTTTGAGTTTATGAAGATTTTGCTGACACCGTAATGATGAGAGTGAAATATTTTGTTTAATAGCCTTCATTTTGAAATTTGTTTGTATGGGTTGAAGTGGGAGACACCTCACTCTCACTGTGATGCAAGGAGGCACCGTCTTCTTCTATATTAATAAAATTGGATAGTATGAATAGTTTATCTTCTATCTGGAGAGGAATTCTGAAGCCAACCCTTTGCTGGCAAGAGGCATTCATACTCAGATTGGTAATGGCCGGAATACTCTTTTCTGGAGGGATAGGTGTTGTGGGGATGCTTACCTCAAGGATGAATTCCCAGCGATTTACCTGCTTGCTACAAATAAATGGAGTTCTGTTAGCCAGTGCCATGTTTCTGAAAATGCTACCACCAATTGGTTCATTCAACCGCACAGGGATTTGAAGGAGGATGAGGAGGGCATATATGCAGTTATTATAAGTTCTGGACGGTGCAACTATAGTGCAGAGCAGAGAAGACTGCTTCTTATGGAGGAACAAGACAGCCCAGTTCTCAGTCAAAGACTTCCATCAATCAAGAAAGCTCTCCACCACCCACTGCACAGTCCCTTCATGCAGTGTGGAAAGTGAAGTTACCTCTTAAAGTCCGGGTGGTTTTTTGGCTGGTATTACAGAGATGCATTGTTACCAAGGTTTTCCATCTTGAATATTGATTCCGTCTCGGAAAGGCGGAAGAGATCTCAGAGAGATCTCGGAAAAATCTCGGGAGATTGGGTTCAGTGATTTCGGAAAATTTTTCATATATATAGCCTATTTCTAAGAAAATGTTATTTTTTTTCAAGTTCACACATTTTTCTAATTAGCAACTTATTTTACAAAATAAAGAGTAATGATTGCAATAACAAATCCATTCACATGCACCAACGTCAATATACATCAAAAGTTACACAAAAAAGAGATACATAAAATGGTACATGAATCACAAACTGAAGAATACATCAAAAATCATCAAAAATAAAATAGTACATGTATCTCTGTCTCCCTCTTTCTCAGACAAAGAGAAGGTGATGCGGGACGGTGTACTCAAATGAATCCGACTAGGCGACTAATGAGATCAGCAAGCGCGTTACAAATGATCGACAAATAACCCGACGTATACTCGAACGCCAAGAGATAAATTACGCTAAATAACAGTAGCTATGCGCTAAGAGGCCGTCCCTTGCAGCGAGAAACGTCGAACCGATCGGTAGATAGAACTACCAAGGCCTAGGGCATCAATCACGCACATAGAATGAACTCAGGTTGGCGCGCTCGAGATAGGAAAACACTCACAATCTCACAAGCCGACAACAATATAAAATATCGGGCTAGGCATCCTAAATCACTCACGGCGGCAAATATGACATAGATACTATATAAGCAGATTAATGAGCGGGCTTCCCACGCTAACTTACTCGCTGAAGAGCGAGGTTCGAGTTGAGGCCACGTACGTCGGGAGAGAGGGAGAAAGTAGTCGGCTGGCCGCGGGGCGTGGACTGCTGCTGGGAAGTATGGGACAGAGTGGAGCCGACGTACGGGCGCTCCCGCTGGCAGTGGGCACGGTCGGTTGCGTATGGCGACCGCGCCTCTGCTGCCACCGTGGGCCCGCGGTGGAGGGGATGACGAGACCGGCGGGGCGCAGGAGGGTAGCCTGCCCGGGTGGCAGGGACGACAACTGGGATGGTCTCCAGTGGCGGCGCGACTGTCTTCCTTGTGGAAACAGACGAGCGAGAAGGGCTGCAGGGGAGGCTACACGCGTGCGGTGCGAACGGGGCCGGCGGGGACGATGGCCACGACTGTGGCGTAGGAGGAGGGTCGTCGCTGCAGGGATCCGACCTGCGCTCTGTGGCGGTGATGGCGTCCGGGTGATCTACTGCTCGCCGCGGCTTCGTCCAGTCACGTGGGGGTTGGGCAGCCGGCTTGGGCCTACGGGGAGGGAGCCGGCGGCGGCTGGAAAGCCGCGAAGCACGTAGGCGAAGGAGGCCGGAGGACACTGCAAGCGGAGGAGGGTGGCCTCGGCGGTGGTGGCTGGGGCTGCTGCGGCTGGTGTCTTAGGAGAACGTCGAGGGAAGCAGAGGGGTAGGGGGCAGGGGCCACGTCGGACCAGTGGGTGGCGGGGCTCGCGGCAGGCTGCGGTGCCCGATGGGGGACGTCGGTGGGCCCTGCGGCGGCAGGAGGTCGCCGGCGTCGGGGCTGGACCCGGGAGGCGCCAACGGCGGCTGGGACACCCTCGACTGTCGGCTGCAGTCTCCGTTTGGGGCCATCGAACACGTAGACGGGAGGGTGGCGGAAGGAAGAAGAAAACGTGGTGTGAGGAGTCCGAGGTGGTGTGGGGTGGCCTTGGGGTTCGTGGGTCCAAGGATGGGGGGAAGAAATGATTGCTGGGTAAAAGACAGTTTCGAACAGTGGAGAATGGAGGTGGGTGGAGGAGATATGGCGTGGACCAGTGGGTTAACATGGAGATGAGAGTGAGTGGTGTGAGAGACAATAAATGCCCGTTAAAGGATGTGGGTCACAATGAGAAGAGGGGAAATAAGGCAATGGAGGCTTCGCACCTCCCTGGGGCTTCGCGCCCCCCCACAGTTCCCTTCACGGGATGAAGACGACGACGATGGCGGCCGCTTCAATCAAAATTTTTTTATCTTCCATTCTTTTCATCATGCCCAAAAATGGGGAACTACATGAGTATTTATATTGTAGGAAAACCCTAGTGGTCTCCTCACAAGACTAAAGACCAAAGTGTCCCTGAGACCTAAAATAGTGCTAAAATCGCACCCGAAAATACACAATAAATAGAAAATGCATCAAATGGGCCCCCAATGGGCCTCTCTCTCAAATAAATGCCAAATAATCAAAAGAAAAATACATCAATGTGCAATGTGTCATCATCAAGCCATAGGGATGCCGATGTCGCTGTTGGTGGTCTCCGACGGCGGTAAACGCGGGTCGAGTCGAATCAGATCCGCGCTCCGGTGTCCTCACCAATCCTCCCTGCCTGGGAGGAACTCGACCCTGTCGAGTAAGGGTCCTGGCCGCTCTGGTACCGCTCCAAGAGGTCGGAGTCGATCTGCTGTAGCTCCTCGCGCGTGATCCACATGTCCTCAGTAGGTGGCTGATCTCTCCAACGAACCAGGTAGCGCTGGAAAGCTCCGCTCCGTGAGGTAACAATCTGCTCATCCAGTATCTGGTCAATCTGCTTGCGCCGTGCTGTAACTGGGGCCGCTGGTGGGCACTCAAGGGTGGGGTCACTCACAAGGGGAGGAGAAGGCTCGAATGGATCACTGGGAATCACTGCCGGTTCCCGATAAGGCACCAGATCTGAGACATTAAACGTGTGATTGATACCATAGTCTGGTGGTAGATCTACAACATACGCATTGGGCCCGACACGTTTCAACACTTTGAATGGACCAGCTCCCCGAGCTTGTAGCTTCTTTATGATTCCCGAGGGAAACCGCTCAGATCTGACCCTGATCATCACGTAATCGCCCTCCTGGAACTCCTGTGACCGACGGTGTGCATATGCCGACTTCTTGTTGTTTGCATTGTTGACCTCAATGTGACGATGAATGCTATCATGTAGACTCCTAATATGCTCAGCTAGCGACTCGATTGACTCTGACACACGGACCTGACAGGGCATAGGGACAAGATCTGTAACGACCCAAGATCCGGATACCGGGAAGGACCCGATACCATTCGAATCTTGGCCCGCCGCCCACGAGTCGGAGGACTCGGAAGGGCTAAAAGGAGTGTGGAGGCACAAAGAGATAGGAAATAAAGCAGGATAATTTAACAATTAACAGAAATAAATAAACAACTACTACAACAACAGAGTCCTGTCCAACCGAAAGTACAGTCTAAAGCAGTAAAACGTACCACATGTCGAGTGAACACTCGGCCCGACGAGCTGGTAACTGAGAACCTCCGAACAGCACCCTCGAACCTCGAGGAAGAACCGCCACACCTGAAAAGCAGGGATGAGTCTCTAAAACAGAGACTCAGTAGGGATCCCGCGGAACCCCAACCGGAAACAACGGCGGTAGCGGAAAGGAAAGCTACAACGACAGCAGGAATAGCGAACCGGTGGCCGGTCAAAACTCGGCACTACAACTACTCCTACCGTACCAGAAAACACACCCCGATCTCACGGTCGGGGGCTACCGAACCACACTAGCACCACTTACCGAAGTAAAAACCTACGGCAACCCCGTCGTAGAGGCCTGTCTCCCAGGACACGGCCAACCTGGACACGCTGTCCAAGGTGCAACCCCGACCACCCGGTCGCGGACACCGCACCAACAAGACGCAACCTCGGTAAAGCTACTAGCACCAGTCTCACAACACGAAAATCGACACACGTCACGGCGAAACAACCTGGACTCAACGGTCAACACGACCAAAAATCCGCAGGTCGAAGTCACAGAGACTGACAGTCTGTCACTCCCGACTCGACAGGAGTACCTCCCACTAGAAGCAAGGCCGGATGCGTCCACTGACGTCTTAGTCCGCGCCTCAGGTGTCTCCCTGCGGCCCAGCGGGAACTGAGACACCGTACAAGTAACCACAAAGCAAGTGACTAACTGGGGTCACGCTCGTCAGCGTGGGTCCAACCGCCCCCAACCACGTGTGCACACACAGACCACGCGTCCCAGGTCTGGCCTCTAACTGGTTTTCCCCTCAGCCGGACTCTGACTGCAAGACGTGGGGCCCGACGGAAATCAGTTTAAAAACCGTCCTCAGGGTAACCTCTCCACCACTCCCTGGTGGGACCACTAAACGTGTAAGCAGGCTACGACTAGTGGAGGGTCACTGAAGGAGTAGACTCTCAAGTCAACGGAAAACAACGTCCGAATCCGACGAAGTACGGGGACCGTCCCACGTACCAGCACCGTCGCACGGTGACTACGGTCGGAGAAGAAACGGAACTCACAGTCCACGGGCCACGCAGAAACGCAGAAGCACGGTTCCCAAGGCAGCTCACAGGCCGCCAAATCGAATCCCACTCTCAGGGGAAAGCGAGAACCCTCTAGCCCTAGGCTGGGCAACTGGACTCGCAATCCAAGGCCTTACTCATGGCCCACTCGGAAACCTCTTCCGAAGAAACTCACGACGTGCGGGGAGCCCTCGCCGCACTCACACCGACGCACGGTGACTCCTTCAAGCGTAACACAAAAGCCCGAACACGAGGAGTCACCCGGACTCTCACACCCACGGGCACGTTAAACGAGGTAGCACGGTCCTTCCGACACCCTCAAAACATGGACACAGAACCCTCGGGGTGTCTGGGACATCCAAGAGACTGCAAGTCGACCATTGGGTCGCAACCGGGTCGACCAGGGATCCACACAACGCGAAACGATCGCGGCAAGAACGAAGAACCACTTCGGCACAACACAGTGCCTGGCAGTCCATCTTTGGGCCGTCACAGCTATAACGGTCCAAAGCTAGGCCGCCACAGCACTCTAACGGTCCAACACAGGAGTGTTACACGAAACATGCAACACTGGCTGTGGCGCACCCACCCTGGGGCGTCACACCCTCTAACGGACCAAACCTGGTGCGTTAGAAGATCGACCAAAACAGGTTGTGACGCACACCCCTCGGGACGTCACAACCCCTAACGGACCTACCCAGGTGCGTTAGAAGAAGGGATACGTCAACTCTGACGCACCCAAGTAAGGGCGTCACGAGGCTCTGACGGTCCACCCCTGGTGCGTCAGAATCTCGTGACCCCGATCGGTCAAAACCCACGATAACGGATGTAACGGTCGAACCCAGGCGTGCACACCCTCTAACGGTTTATCGTAAGACCGCCAGAGCGACCGACGTCCTGCCGACACTACAAACCACTGTGACTCACCCCTCTTGGGGCGTCACGGCATGTAACGCACCCACCCTGGGGCGTCACAGCCTGTGACGGTCACTGGAAGGACCGTCACACCGTCCTGAGAGCGGGACGGCGGGAAACGACCCAAAAATCGTCCCACGCCCCCATACTTCCACGGGAGAGGGGGAAAACAAGGGGGAAGCCCCCAAATAGCCCATAGCATGCATCTAAGGCCTCGGATCGGCCAAAAACGCGATGAAACGGTAGATCGGCTCACGAGCCCTAAAACATGGATTTTTCCCAAAAATCCCCAAATACGTCCGCTCGGCTCACCGCGGCCTACAAAACTTGCGAGAAAGGAAGCTCACGAGCTGGGGGTCCATCTCCCTACCTCCACCGAAGATTTCGCGCACCGTAGACGCCGATCCACGAAGAAAACGCCGTTGAAGCCTCGCCGGGACACGAACTCGAGGCCGATCTTTACCGCGCCTCCATCGCCTCGATCCTCACCCATCCTCGCCCGTGCCTCGCCCGCGCCGTCCCCGCCTCGCACGTGCTCCACTCCGTCGGCCGCCGGAGAGAGGGAGAGAGGAGAGAGCGTGAGAAGAGAGAGGGAGGGAAGAGAGAAATGAGAGGGGAGAGAGAGAAAGGGTTAATATATATAGAAAAATCCAAAAATTCCAGAAATTCAAAAAATTACAAAAAATTACCTCCGCGATTTTCGGGAGGAGCACAACGCGCCGGTACAGTCCCGGAGTCGGAGAACGCCACGGTTTGCCCTGCACAGAGTTCCGAAGGCGCATCAGGGAAAAACACATGTAAAGCACAAAATACACTCTGAGACCCGCGAAAAATATCCGAAAAATATCCGAAAAATCTGGGACATTACAAGATCTATGGACCTCCTAGGTCTATAGCCAGTGACTATCTCAAAGGGACTCATGCCAGTAGACCTATTGACCGAGTTGTTGTACGCAAACTCTGCTAATGGTAAGATCAGATCCCAGCCTCACTCATGCTCTCCAACTAGACATCGCAAGAGGTCACCCAGACTCCTATTAACTACCTCAGTTTGTCCATCGGTCTGGGGATGATAAGCTGTGGAGAACTTGAGCTTGTTGCCCATAAGGTGCCATAGGGTCTTCCAAAAATAGCTCGCAAATCGCACATCCCTGTCTGAAACAATAGTCTTGGGTAGCCCATGCAGACGGACAATCTCAGTTAGAAAGAGACGGGCTACCTTCGACGCATCGGAGGTCCTGGCACAGGGGATAAAGTGAGCCATCTTGGAGAACCTATCGACCACCACCATGATGGAATTGTGCCGACGGACCATACGTGACAACCCTAAGACAAAATCCATGCTAACATCATGCCACAGACGATCTGACACAGGGAGAGGAGTGTACAAACCGGTATTTTGCCTTCGCTGCTTAGCCATGGCGCAAATGCGGCACTGGGCCACGATGTGGGCCACATCGCGCTTCAGGCTGGGCCAGAAGAATCGGTACTCCACCAACTCAATGGTCTTGTTTCGGCCAAAGTGGCCGGCGAGACCTCCCGCATGAACCTCCCAAATCAAAAACTCGCAGACAGAGGTCCGCGGGACACACAACCTATCCCCGCGAAAAAGATAACCCTCCTGAAGGATGTAATCACTGTACTCTCTAGAGGGTCCTAGCTGGAGCGCAACGTGAATTGGACCAAAATCCGGGCAATCGGGGTACTCTCGGAGCCTCTCAAACCCCGTAACCTCTGTGTGGACCATGGATAAGAGCAAGGATCGACGACTCAGGACGTCTGCCACACGATTCTCCACGCCCGCCCGATGCCTGAGGACAAATGTATAGGCTTGAAGGTACTCTACCCATCGACTATGTCGGGGGTTGAGCTTCTTCTGCGCATGGAGAAATCTGAGGGCCTCATGGTCCGAATACAAGACAAACTCATGCGGCAGTAGATAGTGTCTCCAATACCTCAAAGTCTGCACTACTGCATAAAACTCCTTGTCATAAGTAGAGTACTTCAGCTTTGCATCATTCAGTTTCTTGCTGAAGTAAGCAATAGGGTGGCCCTCCTGGCTCAACACTCCACCTATGCCGACACCAGAAGCATCACATGAAACCTCAAACACCCTCGAAAAATTCGGCAGTCGAAGTACAGGTGCCTGAGTCATCCGCTCCTTGATGTCACGAAAGGTCGAAGCAGCGGCCTTCGTCCAAATAAAGGCTCCCTTCCGAATGCAATATGTAATCGGAGTCGTAACAGTGCTGAACCCGCGTATGAATCGACGGTAGAAGGTGGCTAAGCCATGGAAGCTGTGCACATCATGGATGGTCTGCGGCCCAAGCCACTCTACGATCGCCCTGATCTTCTTCGGGTCAGCGGAGACACCCTCATGTGAAACAATAAACCCCAAGAAAGTAACATGATCGGTCAAGAAGGCACATTTCTTGAGGTTGCCATATAAACTCTCATGACGAAGGGTGAGGCACACCTGGCGTAGGTGACCCACATGATCCTCCCTAGTGCGGCTGTAGATAAGAATGTCATCAAAGTATACGACCAGGAACACACCAATGAATGGTCGCAACACCTGGGTCATCAGCCGCATAAAAGTACTAGGGGCGTTAGACAACCCGAAGGGCATGACCAACCACTCATAAAGCCCGTCCTTCGTCTTGAAGGCCGTCTTCCATTCATCTTCAGGCTGGATCCTGACCTGATGATAGCCACTCTTCAGATCAATCTTTGAGAATACTGTGGCTCCCGCCATCATATCCAACATGTCATCCAAGCGGGGAATGGGAAAATGGTACTTCACCGTAATGCGATTAATCGCACGGCTATCCACGCACGTCCACCAAGTGCCATCTTTCTTTGGAGCTAACAGTGCGGGGACGACACAGGGGCTCATGCTCTCCCTCATGGAGCCCCTCCTCAGATACTCCTCCACCTGCCTCTGTAACTCGGCATGCTCAGCCAGGTTCATGCGATAGTGCGGCAGGTTGGGTAATGTAGACCCCAGAATCAAATCAATAGCGTGCTGGATATCACGCATCGGAGGTAATCCATCCGGAAGGTTCTCGGGGAAGATATCTGCAAACTCGTGGAGGAGTGAGACAATCTCAACGGGATGCTCGCTCGAAGTCTCCTCAACGATCACATCGATAACCTCTCTCCCCACCAAGATATAGATGGTATCACACCCGGGAAGCTCCTGCTCAAACTCCCGAGCGGTGATCAACTGCAGGGTCCTGGAAGATGGGGTACCTAGGATAGAGGCACGGGGTGTAGGGGTGCTACCAGACGGGGAAACTCTAGGAACTTTAGTGGGACCTTGCTGCGTAGTACCAAGTACAACAATGGTGCGTGACTGAGATGCGCTAACAATAGCCATGGCATTGGGCGTGGTGCTCCCCTGTGGGGTAGGAGGAGCTTGGGGTCGGGAGGGGTGTAAGGTGATACGCTGGCCACCATGCTCGAAGACACAAGTGTTGGGCCGACCATAGAGGGTCGCATCCACATCAAATATCCATGGCCTGCCCAAGATAATACTCCCGACCTCCATAGGCAAGACATCGCACCAAATCTGGTCCTCATATGGGTGGAAATGTATCGGTACGAGACATCTTGACGCGGACGGAGTCAGAGGATGGATTGACGGCAGCTCCGGGACGCGAACACGACGGGATAGTTGTTGTCTCGCACAGCTCGGCCTCACACCAGGTGGTCTCTCACCGGGCGACACTCTATTCTCTCAAAGGGAGAAAGGAGGAAGGGAGAACACAAGGGGCTATGGGCTCCTTACGTGATTGCAAACTTTGATTCTTTCATTCATTCATATCATACGTAACAACACCCTTAGCCCCCCTTATATATAGGGAAAGTCATAACATACATATCATTAGACTTTGCCTATTTGCATATATATCCTAGCCTAATAAAACGAAACCCAACAACCAACTATTGACTTGTGGGTTTAATAAAATAAAATACAACAACTTTTGACTATAACTAGCCTAATAAAACAAAAGTAAATATACATGTAGTAATACATGTATTTTACTCACATACACACACAAATACACAAATACGTAAATACGTACAAGTAAAATACTCAGGATGCCGAGTCTTCGAGTGAGTCTCCGAGCCACAAGCTCGGTGTCGGGGTAGTGCGGCATCGGCTCCGAGTATTGGGCCCGGTGTCCCCACCAACCCTCCCGGGGCGGTTGGAACTCGACTCCGTCGAGTAAGGGGGGACACTGCTGTGGTAGTGCTCCAGCAGATCTGGATTGAGGCGTTGGAGATATTCCCGGCTGATCCAGGAATCATCAGAAGGTGGACGGTCCCGCCAGGGGACAAGATAGCGCTGGTACACCTGGCTCCGTGTAGTTGTCACCTGCTCATCCAATATCCTCTCAATGTGCTCGCGCGGTGCTCTCGAGGCTGTGGGACGCACAGGGGTGGGCTCACTCTCAATGGGAGGAGAAGGCTCGAAAGGGTCACTAGGAATCGTTGTGGGTTCCTTGTAGGCCACTAGGTCTGCCACATTAAAGGTCGAGCTAATCCCATATTCGGGAGGTAAGTCCACAACATAAGCATTGGAGTCAATCTTCCGCAGAATTGGGAAGGGACCATCACTACGGGCTTGCAACTTTTTAACGGCTCCCGAGGGGAGTCGTTTGGGTCGAACCCGTACCATAACCATGTCACCCTCTTGAAATTCATGGTGACGCCTATGCGAATCAGCCAAGCGTTTGTAAGTCTCATTACTGAGGTTGATTTGTTTGCTAATTGACTCATGCAGATTTTTGACATGCTGTGCAAACTCCTCAGCTGACTTGGATGTTCTAGACTCGAGGGGAAGGGGAATGAGATCCACAGGTTTCCTAGGTTTGTAGCCATGCATGACCTCAAATGGACTCATACCTATGGACCTATTGACAGAGCTATTGTATGCAAATTCAGCTCTGGGCAAACGAAGATCCCAATTGCCAGAATGTTCCCCTACAAGACACCTCAACAGATTCCCTAAACTCCTATTGACGACCTCGGTTTGCCCACCAGTTTGGGGGTGATAGGCAGTGGAAAATTTCAGTTTGGTGCCAACTAGGTGCCACGGTGTCTTCCAAAAGTAACTAGTGAACCGGACATCTCGGTCAGACACTATGGTTTAGGGGAGACCATGCAGACGCACGACTTCATCAAAGAATAGATGGGCTACTCTAGATGCATCCGATGTTTTGGAACATGCAATGAAATGGGCCATCTTAGAGAACCTATCAACGACCACGAAGATGGAGTCGTGTTTGTGAGCAGTTCGAGGTAATCAAAGGATGAAATCCATACTCACATCAACCCATGGTCTATCAGGGATGGGGAGAGGAGTGTAGAGACCAGTGTTCTGTTTGACCTGTTTGGCCATTGTGCATGTCCTACACTGGGCTACAATTTTGGCCACATCTTTCTTCAGGCCAGGCCAATAAAAATGCTCCTCCACAGAATGGATGGTCTTGTTACGTCCAAAGTGACCAGCAAGACCTCCAGCATGCATTTCCCAGATCAGAAAGTCCCAAACAGAAGTCTGCGGGACACAGAGTTGCTGCCCTCGAAATAGAAAACCATCCTGGAGTAGATAGTCAGAAAAGGTTGTCGAGGGTCCAACAGATAAGGCAGAGTAGGCAGGGCCAAAATCGGGACACTCTCCATAGAGGTCCTTCATGCGGTCGAATCCAGTGACCTCTACCTGAACAGTGGAAAGAAGGGAGACCCTTCGACTCAAGGCGTCGGCCACCTTATTTTCTTTTCCAGCCTTATGTTTTAGGACAAATGTGAAGGATTGGAGGAATTCTACCCACCGACCATGCCTAGGGTTTAAGCCCTTCTGTAAGCTAAGGAATTTCAAAGCCTCGTGGTCCGAGTATAAGACAAACTCTTGTGGTAAGAGATAGTGTCTCCAGTGTTTGAGGGCTTGGACCACGTCATAAAACTCCTTATCATAGGTGGAGTAACGAAGCTTTGCATCAGAAAGCTTCTCACTGAAATAGGCCACAGGGTGGCTCTCCTGGCTAAGCACTCCTCCTATTCTTACGCCAGATGCATCACATGATATCTCGAAGACTTTGGAGAAGTCTGGCATGCGGAGTACAGGGGCTTTGGTCATGAGCTCCTTTATGACACAAAAAGCCCGGGAGGCGGCTTTGGTCCACTCGAAAGTCCCCTTACAGATACAATCCGTAATGGGTGCCATAATGGTGCTGAAGCTCTTAATGAAGCGTCTATAAAAAGTGGCTAGCCCATGGAAGCTGCGAACGTCATGGATGTTCTGGGGCTCCGGCCAATCGACTAAGGCTTGGACCTTGGATTGGTCCACAGACACTCCATGACTCGAAACCACAAACCCGAGGAAAGTGACTCGGTCTGTCATGAATTCACATTTCTTAAAGTTGGCATACAGGGTTTCTCTCCTCAAAGTTTCACAGACTTCCCTCAAATGTTGGATGTGGCCCTGAGGGTTATGGCTCTAGATGAGAATGTCGTCAAAGTAGACGACAACGAAGCGACCAATGAGAGGGTGGAGGACTTCCGTCATAAGTCTCATGAAAGTGCTGGGGGCATTGGATAGCCCAAACGGCATGACAAGTCACTCATACAGACCTTCTTTTGTTTTGAAGGCTGTTTTCCACTCATCCCCTGGTCGGATTCGGACCTGGTGGTAACCACTTTTCAAGTCAATCTTGGAAAAGATGGTGGCTCTACTCATCATGTCAAGCATATCATCAAGTCGGGGAATGGGAAACTTATACTTGACAGTGATTTTGTTGATGGCGCGCCTGTCAACACACATCCGCCAGGTGCTATCTTTCTTGGGTGTGAGCAAGGTAGGGACAGCACATGGGCTCTTGCTCACCCTGAGAAAACCTTTTTGGATAAGGTCCTCGACAATCCTTTGGAGCTCATTATGCTCTTTGGGGTTCAATCTGTAGTGGGGAAGGTTGGGTAGGGTGGACCCAGGGACAAGGTCAATAGGGTGTTGTACATCACGCATGGGAGGGAGTCTAGAGGGTAAATCCTCAGGGAAAATATTCTGGAAGTCCTGCAGGATTGCCTGGACTTCAGGTGGGACAGAGACTCGGGATTCCTCGGGGGTGACGGTGACAACAACAGCCCAGACAGGGGCACCTTCGGCAACCTCCCTATTCAGCTCACGAACACCTATGAAGTTAAGGCGCCTAACCGGGTCATAACCAACCTTAGGGGCCTTAGGAACGGGTGTGATAGGTGCAGGAGGAGAGGGAATGAGAAGTTTCCCTTCAGTGGGAGTTCGAGGACTCTCTTGAACCTTGGGGGTTCCAGTAGAGGTGGAGGTGGAACTCTTTCCCGGGGTCACCTTTGGGGGTGCCGGGTACAGTTGTATCTTCTTCCCATTGTGTGAGAAGGAACACTGATTGGACCGACCGAATGTAGTAAGGTCTACATCATAGATCCACGGTCGTCCTAGGATGATGCTACCGACCTTCATTGGCACTACATCGCATAAGATTTGTCCTTGGTAGGACTGGAATTGGATGGGAATGACACATGTAGTGGTGACTGGGATAGACGTGTCGTCAACCCAAGCCACGTTGTATGGTCTAGGATGGAGATGGGTAGGTAGACCTAGACGGGAGACAAAGTCTGAAGAGACTGCATTGATACAGCTCCCGTTGTCAAAGATCACCTTACAGGGTTGAGACTTTACCATGATGTAGGTTTGGAAGATGGAGGTTCGACGCCAGTCGTCCTCCTGGGGGTGTGTTAGGATGCAGCGAACTACACCAAGTCTTCTCTGGTTTGAACTCTCAGCAATTTCTCCCACTTGCATGTACTCGACATGCGTTCCATCATACCCTGCATCCATGTCCTCAAACTGGGCGATGAGGTCAGGATCGGCCTCATACCTCTCAATGACTTCTCCTTCTTGAGGTGGAAGCTCCACAGGCTGGGGGTCGGTGATGACTAAGGCTCGGGTGGGACAATTGGAGACAACATGCCCTAGGTTATGGCATCTAAAGCAACGAATTCCCGAGACAAGGACTGGTTGGGAGGTGCTAGGGATGACTCCCTTTCCCTTATCATCTCTCCCATCAATTGGCGGAGTGTACTCCAGCCTGGGCACAGCAGCGGGTGCAGGTAAAGGGTTCCTTGGGAAAGGAACAGTAGGGGCAACGGCCCTAAGTGGGGTAGCAGTAGGGACATAGGAAGTGGAGGGGCCAGCTCTCTCAGTATAGCGGACTATGGGGTTTCGGGGTTCAGGTTGGCGGTATGTGGGAACCCGAGGTAGGACCACCCTTTGAAACCTCTCAACATCTCGAGCAACCTAGTAGGCTTGCTTGAGGCTGTTAACCTCTCGCAAGAATAGTTCCCGCTGAATACTCTCGTGTAGGCCAGCCCTGAATCGCGAGAGGGTGACAGAGGCATCTTCCATGACTCGACTTCGAAGGAAGAAGTCATCAAATTTGGCGATGTACTCGTCTACGGATTTTCCATCTTGGGTGAGTTTCTGCCATTGGTCTAAAAGACGCTGATGGTAGGAGGGTGGCAGATACTTCTCCTTTAGTTTTTCTTTCATTTCTTCCCACGTGCTTATGGGCTCCTCTCGTCTCCTTGCTAGGAGATTTTCGACGTTGCACCAGTAGGTCTTGGCTTGACCCAGGAGTTTCATTTTGGCAAACCTCACCCTTGTAGCAGGGGTCATGCGGCGATGCCAGTCAAAATATTGATCCATCTCGGTCTCCCAATCAAGGTATGTGGCGGGGTTTAGGGACCCATCAAAGCTCGGAGCGTCAATATTGACGTTCCGTAGGATGATATCCTCATCGTCGTGGTCTCTCTCTCGGGGCGCACGGGCCTCTTGCTCTCTACCTTGGGGGGCCTGATTCTGGCGGGCTTGTTCTCTCTCTTCCCTAGGATTGGCTACGGGATTGCCGCGGCAATTCACTTTTCCTTCCTCTCCTTTCAGTCGTTCCTCTAAAGCCTGGATCCTCTCATCTAGCTCCGCTCGTAATTGGCCTATGGATTCTTCAAAGTGGGCCATAAGATTGTGCTCGAGCTGGACTAGCATAGCAGTCACACTCTTTTGATCCATGGGTAGTATTGAAGGGCGCTCTAGACGGTCTGATGAATTCCTAGACCAGCATGGCATGCACGGGCTTGGACCTAAATGATGCAATCCTGGGACCGAAAATTAGCAAGTTATAGACCCGATTTGTTGGCTGATAGGCAAATGGTCAATTTGAAGGGACCGGTCAGGGAGAGTTATTCGCCCGTAGGCGGAGTAGTTGTGGAACTACCTCCTGACAATTAGGGTGCCCTAATGCAACAGTTCTAGGGCTTAAAGGACGGGTACATACAAGCTCTCTCTCTCCGTCCACAGCGATGTACTCAGGAGACTGGCTGCATGGATCGGGCTCTCTCTCACTTCGCGCGACAATTGAAAAGATATTAAATAAGCAAGTGATTGGAGCACGTACGTAGCTAGACTGAAAAGTCTAACTCCGACCGGAGACGAGGGCGAGTGGGGACGTGCGAGTTCGCACGGCGTCGATGAAGTTTGACCGGTTACAAAAAATTCACTCCACGCAGGGAGGATTTAATTATTACAAACTATTTAAAATTTAAAATTTTCCCGCATAGGGGAACAAATTAATTCAAAACTTTCTCCGCGCAGGGAGACTCTCGGGCACTCACACTCCGTAAATTACGGACTGTATGTCAGCGACCGGGCGACTCGGGCGCCGGTCGAACCGTCGTTGAGGACTTGGGTGCCACAATTAGTGACTTGCTTCAAATGATATACATATTTATTTATACAGATACATATATAATGTTATATACATATCCATCATAATATATATATATAAATATATATATTTAGATATATATATAAGATTATATATACCCCAGATATATATTATATGTACATATTTAACACCCCCTTTTTTTCGAACCTTTCTTTTTCTCTTTTCAAACCTCTTGTTGACTTTTCAAACTCCTCTTTTGCTTTTTTTTTCAAACCACTTTCTTTTCAAACCTTCGTTGGTCCTCCTGCGCAAATCGCGGGAGTCAACACACGCGGGCGGTTTGACTAGACGGCGGGGCGGCCAAATGGCTAGGGCGGCACGCGGGCGGCCGCTGCGGGTTCACGGGCGTGGAGGCAGGCCGGGCACGTCTGGGCGCGGATGGGGCGCTCGCGGGAGGGCTGGGAGTGTGCAGTAGGCGGGGCCGGAGCGGAGAGGCGGGCGCACGGGCGCACGTGCGCGGCGAGGGGCGCACCGGCGGGCGACAAGCGGGCGGGCGTCTCGGCGGGGTGGCCGGCCGCAGGCGGTGGCGGCAGTGGCGAGTGCCGGCAGCGGCGGCCCCGGTGGTTGCTGGCCAACCGTTGCGGCCCAAGAGTTTTAAACTCTTAGGCACGGGCGATGAGGCTATTGCTTGCGAACTCCTTTTTTTGTTTTTTTTTCTCTCTCTATTTCTCTCTCTCTCCCTCTCAGCCGAACCTTCTGTTTTCTCTTTTTGTTTTGTTTCACTCTTCTCTCTCAACCGAGAGAGCTCTCTTCTACTATGCCTTTCTTTTTTTTCTCTTTGTTTTCTCTTTTCACTAACAGAAATTGGGGAGGGGAGACGATGTCGACGTCGGGGTTGATGGAGGCGCCGTTGTTGGGCTC
The DNA here is from genome assembly GCA_022559845.1 of Amorphophallus konjac. NCBI lineage: Eukaryota > Viridiplantae > Streptophyta > Magnoliopsida > Alismatales > Araceae > Amorphophallus > Amorphophallus konjac. The sequence continues at coordinate 313,321,091 of CM040121.1, forward strand.
TGATACCAAATTTGACGCGGACGGCGTCGGAGGACGGATCGACGGCAGCTCCGGGACGCGAACACGACGGGATAGTTGCTGTCTCGCACAGCTCGGCCTCACACCGGGCGGTCTCTCACCAGGCGACACTCTTTTCTCTCAAAGGGAGAAAGGAGGAAGGGAGAACACAAGGGGCTATGGGCTCCTTACGTGATTGCAAACTTTGATTCTTTCATTCATTCATATCATACGTAACAACACCCTTAGCCCCTCTTATATATAGGGAAAGCCATAACATACATACCATTAGACTTTGCCTATTTGCATATATATCCTAGTCTAATAAAACAAAACCCAACAACCAATTATTGACTTGTGGGTTTAATAAAATAAAATACAACAACTTTTGACTATAACTAGCCTAATAAAACAAAAGTAAATATACATGTAGTAATACATGTATTTTACTCACATACACACATAAATACACAAATACGTAAATACGTACAAGTAAAATACTCAGGATGCCGAGTCTTCGAGTGAGTCTCTGAGCCACAAGCTCGGTGTCGGGGCAGTGCGGCGTCGACTCCGAGTATTGGGCCCGGTAGTGGGCCTGGTGTCCCCACCACATCTCGACCGAACTGGAATAGAAGTCGCATCCACCCAGGACACCTGGTAAGGGTGATCCACAGGTGTCAATCCAAGGCGCGTAACGGTTCCGGTGGAGATTGTATTAATGCTACTCCCACTATCAATGATGACCTTGCACACCTTACCACCTAGGCGGTTGTAGGTGTGGAAGATCGCGGTACGACGCCAGTCGTCGCTCTCCTTCGGCTGGGCCAGAATGCAACGAACGACCCCAAGCCTGTCATCACTCGGCACATCCTCGGTGCCAACCTCTCGGGTGCAACCGACTGCTCCCTCATCTAGCTGAAACTCCTCGGCCATGTCAACTCCAGCCTCATAACTCACCTCAACGGCGACTGGTGGGGGCTCCTCCTGATCAGCACTTTCAATGGCTAGGGTCCTCGTAGGACAAGAGGAGGCATAGTGACCAAACCCCTGACAACGATAACAGCAGTTACGGGAACCGCCGTCCTGGGGCAAACCTCCCACGATAGGGGCCTTCCCCTTATCATCTCGCCTGACAGGTGGTGCAGTAGTATGAGGGCGAGTGGGAGGGACAGGTAAGGCCGACGCATGCTCTCTAGCGGGGAAAGGACGAGGGCGAGGGGGAAGATCCTGGCGAGGGGCCTCTGGGGGTCTGAAAGGCGAACCCCTCTGGGGTGGCACGGACACCGCACGTTGCTCGAAGGTGCGCTGATACGGGGGCCTCGCCCGAGGAGGATGATCACTCTCTAACTCGAACCGCTCCATCTCACGTACTACTTGATAGGCATGATCAATGGTCGTCACACGCTGACGGAATAGCTCTTGCTGATAAATCTGACGAAGCCCCCTCCGAAATCGGGAAAGGGTCAACGCGCCCTCCTCACGAGCTCCACACCTCAATAGAAGCTCCTCAAACTCATCGATATACTCCGAAACAGATCGGGTACCCTGAGTGATGCTCTGCCATCTGTCAATCAACCGGTGTCGGTACGTCACGGGGACGTACTTCTCCTGGAGTCTCGACTTCACCTCCTCCCATGAGTCGATAGGCTCGTCATATCGCTGCGCAAGACGATCCTCAAGGTTCGTCCAATAAGTCAGGGCCCGACCTCAGAACATCGTCTTGGCGAAGAAGGCTCGCCTAGGGTCAGACATCCCCATCCAATCAAAATAGCAGTTCATCTTGGCTTCCCAGTCAAGATAAACATGTGGCTCTAAGGAACCATCAAAGTTGGGAGCCTCGATGCGGGCGTTCCGAATATCCTGGTCCCGGTCTCGGGGCGCCCTCCGCTCGTCATCAAAGTCCAAATCACGCCTCCTATCAAACCTCCTGTACCCCCGGGCAGCGGGGGCCCTAGGAGTCTCACCCCCATCTCCTCCTCAAAAGACTCTCCATCAAAATCCTCAACTTGACCATGTCGGTCATCAACGGGGGCAACCCTAGGGGGCGGGTGCTGAGGCACTGCCTGGGGATGTGGGCGCTGCGACTGAGGGCGATCTACTGCCCGATCGCGCCTCTGATCCCGGATGGCTCCCTCTAGAGCAGTGATGCGACCAACCATCCCCTGGACAGTATGGTCAGACTCTGTGACCCTATCCTCTATGCTTGCCAGTCCCTCAACGAGGCGACGATCCATCATCTATATATCAGCCCTGAGCTGGGACACTAACTCGGTCAAGTCAAGACCTCCATGAGGGTCCGCGTGCGTGCCTGACACACTCGGGTGTGAACCTGACATCGGCGCTGACAAGTGATACTCAGCACCGCTACGTGTGGGCATAAAAAAACACAAATGTGGCTAAACTACGATGCACTGACACACTATGATGCGAAATTGATGTTTTTTTTTAAATGATGCAAACGATCTAACAATAAATGCGAGACATGGAATGACAATGTGGTGACACCCTAGACTGCTGTTGAACCCCAGAAATGTTCATAATTTCTGATAATTACATAAAAAATCAGAAATTAAGAAAACCGATGTTCATCGGCATTTCATCAAACACCTTTCGAGCGAAGGCTTACCATTGGCTTGGAAGGTGACTAGAACTCACCGTGGCCACTAGAAGGTGGTGACCACATCCCTTCTTATATATTTATGATCAAACCAGTGAGGGTGAGCATTTGCTTAGGCTTACCACCGGCTTGGAAGGTGACCTGGCCACTAGGAGGTGGTGACCACACCCCTCTATTATTTTGGCAGGTGGACTCCACCGGGGGAGCTTCCCCCACCAACACACATGCACCCATGTGGGGGAGGTTCCCCCCACCTGCTGCTGCACCCACCGGGGGGATCTCCCCTTTTTTTTTGCTGCTGCTGCCACCGGGGGAGTTCTCCCCCGGACCTCCTGCTGCTGCTGCCACCGGGGGAGGTCCCCCGGGGTCTGCTCCAACCGGGGGACTCCCCCCCTCTCTGCTGCACCGGGGGGACTCCCCCCGGACCAGCTACCACCGGGGGAGCTGCCCCCCGGTCTGCTCCAACCGGGGGGCACTCCCCCCCTCTCCACCTGCACCTGCCACCGGGGGGAGGCCCCCCCGGGCCCGCCTGCACCTGCCACTGGGGGAGAAGCCCCCCGGTCCGCCACCGGGGGGGAGGCCCCCCGGGCCCGCCTGCTGCTGCCACCGGGGGAGACCCCCCCCCCCCCCCCCGGTCCACCTGCTGCTGCCACGGGGGAGGCCCTCCGGGCCCGCCTGCACCTGCCACAGGGGGGAGAAGCCCCCGGCCTGCTGCTGCTCCCACGGGGGAGGCCCCCCCTTTCCTTCTGCTGCGCACCGGGGGAGCTTCCCCCAGTCCTCCTTGCGCTGCCTTCTTGCTGCTGCACCTCCGGGTGAGGAAGAATTGGGAGATGAAGAGACGGGGGAGATGGAAAGCCAGGGGGTTACCCTCTCCAAAGCTCCGGGGGATCTCCCCCCTGTCTCCTCCACCACCTATAAAAAGCCAAGCCCTCTCCTTTGCTCGGGGAGAGGGAAACTCTGGTGGAAGGTTGAAACTCTGCTCAAAAGAGGCCGGAAGAAGACAAGAACTCCGGGATGAAAAAGAAGAGAAGACGGTGCAAGATCATATGGAGGCTTTCAACTCCAATAAGTTTTGTTATTTCCTAAAGCTCTTGGTGGCTTGAAGATTTCAAGATGTCTTTTGATTATCAAAGTTGTTGGAATGAAGATCCATATAAATTTCATAAATAGCCAAAGTCCACGAAGAATCTTGAAAAATTGTAGAAATGCCCCCAAGGGCAGGAAAATTGCAGAAATGCCCCCCAAGGGCAGGAAAATTGTAGAAATGTCCCCAAGGGCAGGAAAATTGCAGAAATGCCCCCAAGGGCAGGAAAATTGCAGAAATACCCCGGAAGTCGGGAAAATTACAGAAATATCCCCGGTAGAGGGAAAATTGCAGAAATGTCCTCGGTAGCGGGAAAATTGCAGAAATACCCCGGAAGTCGGGAAAATTGCAGAAATACCCCCTGTCACGCCCCGAGCCTTTAATTACAGCGGAAGACTCGCTCGGGGAGCGCGAACAGCCGGCATGGTAAGCCTCTTGCAAGCAAGAATCAATCAGAGCGCAAGACAATCACACAAGTAAATGCAATTGCACAAGATTTAATCAAACTTCAACTTTATTTCATAATGCTCAATATTCAAGATACAATCACTAATTTGATTTCCATTCTACTAGACTCAAGAAATAGGAAAATTACATTGACTCAATCTAGACACTTTAACTTCCTAAGTCTTCACTCTCATCTTTATAACACTTTCACTCGCTTCCGGACCCGCTACTAGTATAGCCCGAATCCGAATCCGAACTATTTCCATCTCCTGAAAATCATTGAACAATAGGTCATGAGCACACTTGCCCAGTAGGTATCTTCGTATCAACATGAAGGCACTATTTAAGTAATTATCATTTTAGCTCTAAAGAATTAGGTAAAATCATGCAATGCGAATCACTCATGCGATCAAATCAATAGAAACAAGATAACCATGTAAGATAAAATGATCAAGAATGAACTAGCAAGAATATAACAAGAACATGATATTGGCCTTCCATGAACAAGAATGTAACGAGATTGTACTAGCAAGCCACATATTCCTCACTTTAGCATCTTATGCTTAAGAGCAAGTGCTTCGTGAATTTCTGTGGAATATCAAGCAAGAATGTCATGTTGTGCCGTTGATCTTCACTTATTTATAGAAATAGTACTCCCAGCGCAATGCGACGCTAGTAGCATCATACCCCATGGTTTATAAAATAGTATGTTTTCGGCAATCAGCCGAGGGGACTAGCATAGAGCCCTTGAACACAATCAGTGCTCGATCGCATCTTCAGTTATAAATTAAGCTACTTCCACGCATGTAACAGTAAAGTATGGCCAAGAATATAGCAAGTTCAGTAATTCCATGATAACAATAATCAATGAATGAATGCTTCAACGGATGAACAATATGAGTCAAGAAAGATTTAAACAAGGCTATGCTTTTGGAAATAAATCGGCAGCATAACGGTACTTTTCTTAACTCTCATTCGTTATCTTACGTCAATTTAAGCAATATGATAAGTTCTAGATCATCAAGGTATGTCTAGAATCATTGGAATATTAACCCTTGGTCAATCCTTGGGTTAACATATACAAGGTATGTAACGGTCAGGGTCTGGGCCGTTACATTATGTAACGCGTCCATGCTGGGCCGTTACAATGACCAGAGTCCAGAAAGATAAAGATAGACTCAGAGGAATGCGACGGTCTGGAACTGGGCCGTTACTTGGCCTGACGGTCCAGTCCAGGGCCGTTATTTTTCAAGAACCAGAAACCCGATAGTGTAATCTAATTAATGGGCTTTTATTGGTACAACCAACTCGGCGTCCTAGTGGGAATCCCAGGCTCGCGGAGATTTACGGAGGCCTTGAAACAATGATTTCCTAGTCCATTGGAAGGAATATCCAATAGAGAGGTCCTCATGTCCAAGATAGTTTCCTATAGTGCAAAGTATAAACTAATGACATCGTACCGGAGTAAGTGCCATGTACTTATAGAATTTGACTCTATTGACAGAGAGAGATATATAATCTATGTGAAATCACGATAAAAACTCCGTTTTACAAGTCATGCTTTATAGTACAAAACTATACATTTAGGCTTTATGAAACTAGCAAAACTCAAAATAAAAGTGAGATATCAACCATGCAATACCTAATATGAACGATCTGATAATCATGAAATCAGGTTGCTACTTAGATATCTAGGCATAAACATAGGTAATAGTGGCATGATATATTCTGCCTAGGGTTGCCAGTACACAGATTGTAACGGTCTAGGGTCAGGGCGTCACAGTGAATATGACGGTCTGTCGAGGAGCCGTTACATGAAAGCAACGCGTCTGTCTTGGTGCGTTATTATCAACAGAGGAAAATAAGATATACAGAGACTGTGACGGATCATGGTAGGCGCGTTACATTCAAGTGACGGTCCTACTGGGATGCGTTACAGTGTCTGCTAACAGAAAACAAATAAGAAACCTAAGAGGTCAATTCACATCATGTCTATAATCAAAATATCATGAGTTTCTTAGACATGACAACGAAGTAAAGGTCTTCTACATGCATAGGTAATTGTGAGTAGATGAACAACATGTTATAATCCTCTCTTATTAGGGCTAAGGGATGCATGATATGCATGGAACTATCAAAACATGGAATCAATGATCTATCATGCATGAAAAAAACCATAAAACCAGAGGCTCTTTGTCCTATCAAGTTCTTTTTGCGTTCATGAGATAACCTACCTCTTACTTAGGTTGAAGTTTCTGGATTTGGTTGAGAAACCAGCCCTAGTTCTTCACCTTCCTTTGTGACTTTTCCAGCTACTTCCTTGGGCTCTAACTCCACGCTCTCTTGACCTAGAGATGTGAAATTTGGAGGGGAGTTAGTCTAGAGTATAATGAACAAAAACTTCTAAACAACTTACCCGAAATAATGACTCCTTACCTTGCTTCTTTTCGTCCAAAAAGTAAGGGTCGCACAGTTCAAAACTATGCCCTATTTATAGAGTTTCGGTTAGGGTTTGGGGATTAGATCGTTTCTAGAGTCCTTATTCCACTAAATCCTTATCCCTAAGAGTCCTCAGAGTCTTTACAATCCTTCCCAAGTCGATCCAAAGTGGATAGGAACCTCAAATTACAACCTTTTCATGAGTTCCTTTCTTCGCGGAACCAGTAGGAATGTAACGGTCGAATGCCCCCGCGTCATTTGGCTGTGGCGGTCTTACGATAGATCGTTACAGTCATCGTAGCTTAGAGTTTCAATTTATGAAAACTCTCTTGTTAATTATCCAAATCATTATCTTATAGTATTAGTATTTATCCTTAATATCCGTGGATAGACTTAATTACCTTCTAGAATGTGGGCCTAACTTAATGGGCCTGAGTTAAAAACCTTTTAGACTTTAATTACGTGGGTTGGGTTAATTGATCAACACTACTTGGCCTTATAATGACTTATTAATCAAATAACCCATTTATAAATTTATTTAGGCCTTTATTATTTATGAAGTTCTGGGGCACTACACCCTCCCCCACTTAGAAAGAATTTGGTCCCCAAATTCAATATATGGATTGAGGAGAGTGTACTTACAATTAAATAATTCAGGGAATCTTTTCTTCATAGCTGATTCGATTTCCCATGTTGCTTCATAAGGCCATGCTTTCTTCCATTGAATCTTCACCATAGGAATGACCTTATTTCTGAGTTGACGTACTTCTCGTTCCAAAATCTTCATTGGCGTTTGTTCATATGTCAAGTCCTTCTGAATCTCCAGATTGTCATAAGTGATAATGTGATCTGGATCATACACATACTTCTTCAGCATCGAGACGTGAAATACGTCATGAACTCCTGCTAACTGTGGTGGCAAAGCCAATTTATAAGCCACTTCACCGATCCTTTCGAGGATTTCAAAAGGACCGATAAATCTTGGAGTCAGCTTTCCTTTAATGCTAAATCTTCGAATACCACGACCCGGAGAAACCTTTAGATATACATGTTCTCCTACTTGAAATTCCAAGTCGCGCCTTCGATTGTCAGCATAAGATTTCTGCCTATCTTGTGCCATTTTCATCCTTTCCTGAATGAGCTTGATTTTCTCTGTAGAATCCCTGATTAAATCGGGGCCTAGAAATTGCCTTTCCCCTATTTCATTCCATCATATTGGTGATCGACAACTTTTCCCATATAGAGCTTCGAAAGGTGCCATTTATATGCTTGCTTGATAGCTGTTGTTATATGCAAATTCTACCAAAGGCAAGTGATCATGCCAACTTCCTCCAAAATCAAAGACACAAGCCTTGAGCATATCTTCTACCACTTGATTTGTCCTTTCTGTTTGGCCATCAGTTTGTGGATGGAAAACGGTGTTAAAATTCAATCTAGTCCCAAGTGAATGTTGTAGGCTCTTCCAAAATTGTGATGTGAATCGGGGATCTCTATCTGATACAATATCGACAGGGACTCCATGTAACTTGACAATTTCTTTTATGTATAGTGCTGCTAGAATATCTACAGACCATCGACTTTTTATTGGTATAAAATGTGCAGATTTAGTCAATCGGTCTATAATTACCCATATTCCATCGTGTCCACCTGTTGTCTTAGGTAGTCTCATAATGAAATCCATTCCTATGCTCTCCCATTTCCATTCCGGGATGCTTAAGGGATGTAATTTACCTGCGGGTCTGAAATGTTCCGCCTTCACTTGTTGACATGTGAGACACCGAGATACGAAGTCCGCTACTTCCTTCTTCATATTGGGCCACCAAAAGTTTCTTTTGAGATCCTGATACATTTTTGTACCTCCTGGATGAATGGTATACTTTGTTTTATGTGCTTCTTCTAAGATCAATTTCTTTGTATCTTCATGATCGGGTATACACATTCGGCCCTTGAATAGCATTCTTCCATCTTCGGATATAGAAAAATCCGGTCTTTGTTCAATATTGGCTTTAATTTCCAGTAAAATTGGGTCATTCTCTTGTAACTTGGCCAAATCCTCAATCAATGTTGGTTGAGCTCGGATATTTGCCATGAAACAATTATCTTCCTTAATGTCAACATCTAAATTCAATTGAGCAAATTGAGGAACAAGGTTAGTCATACTAATCATGAGACTTGATAACATACCAATTGGTTTCCTGCTGAGTGCATCTGCTACAGCATTTGCCTTGCCAGGGTGATATTGAATAGCGAAATCGAAGTCTTTAAGATATTCCAACCATCTCCTCTGCCTCATGTTAAGCTCTTTTTGAGAAAATAAATATTTCAAACTCTTATGGTCCGAATAGACAGTGAACTTTTCTCCATAAAGATAATGACGCCAAATTTTCAAGGCGAAAATAACTGCTGCTAATTCAAATCATGTACAGGATAATTTTCTTCGTGACGTTTCAATTGTCTTGAAGAATAGCAAATCACATTTCCATCTTGCATAAGGACACACCCTAAGCCAATTCAGATGCATCCGTATATACTTCAAATCAGCACCCTCTATTGGTAGTGACAAAACAGGGGCTGTTGTAAGATGATTCTTAAGATTTTGAAAACTCTTTTCACAGTCCTTCGACCAGATGAAATGATTTTCTTTTCTGGTAAGTCTAGTTAAAGGAACCGCGATCTTTGAAAAGTCCTTTATGAATCTTCTATAATAACCTGCTAGACCCAAAAAGCTTCTAACTTCAGATATAGTCGTTGGTCGGCTCCAATCTCTGACAGCTTCTACCTTAGAAGGGTCCACATCAATTCCTTTTTTTGAAATAATGTGGCCTAGGAATGAGACTTCCTTGAGCCAGAATTCACACTTATTGAGTTTGGCATATAGCTTGTGTTCTCTAAGTGTTTGCAAGGCTATCCTTAGATGTTCTTCATGTTCTTCTTTTGTCTTGGAGTATATCAGGATATCATCGATGAAGACGACGATGAACTGATCTAAATATGGCTGGAAGACACTGTTCATAAGTTGCATGAATGATGCTGGGGCATTAGTTAACCCAAACGGCATTACCACGAATTCATAGTGGCCATAACGACTTCGAAAAGCCGATTTGTAGATGTCCTCTTCTTTGATTCTAAGCTGATGATAACCTGATCTTAGGTCAATCTTAGAAAAATATTCTGCTCCCGAAAGCTGATCGAAGAGCTCATCAATACGCGGCAATGGGTATTTGTTCTTGATTGTAAGTTGATTCAATCGCCGGTAGTCAATGCATAACCTGAGAGAACCATCCTTCTTCTTGACAAATAGAACCGGCGCACCCCAAGGGGATGTGCTAGGTCTGATAAAACCCTTGTCTAGAAGTTCCTGTAATTGCTTCTTTAATTCCTTGAGCTCTGTGGGGGACATCCTGTAAGGGGCTATAGAAACAGGTGCTGCACCTGGAATGAGTTCAATGGTAAAGTTTACTTCCCTCTCGGGCGGTAAACTAGGTAGTTCGGATGGGAATACGTCAGGGAATTCATTTGCAATAGGAATGTTTGCTAGGATAATTTCCTTAGATTCGGTGACAATGACTGAAGCAAGAAAAACTTCACATCCTTTCGAGATAAGTTTGCAGGCGTGTAGAGAAGATATAATGGTAGGATGCTTCTTGTATTTGATGCCAAGAAAGGAAAATCTTGGAAGACCGGGCTTTCGGAAAGATACAATTCTATTTCGGCAGTTGATGTAAGCCTCATGGTCTACAAGCCAATCTACCCCTAAAATGGCATCATATCCTTTCATGTCAAGGCATACTAAGTTTGCGGGGAGATTGTGTCCTTCTACCACTACCTCACAATCAGGATAATAGTTGGTAAGCTTAGTTCCAGATCCTAAAGGTGTAGTAATAGCGAGATCTGAAGGTAGGGGAACTGATGCAGTTGGTAAGGTTTTTGCAAAAGTGGTGGAGATAAAAGAATGAGAAGCACCAGTATCAAATAGCACGAATGCAGGACGAGAACAGATTTGAAGAGTACCTTCCATGAGCCCATCATTTTGATCCCTGGGCGCTTCTTCTTCATCTATAACTGCATTGAGGCGAGCCGGCCTCCTACGTCCTCCGTTATTTGGTTGGTCTTTCATAAGGGGGCAATCTGGCACACGATGCTCCCTACTTCCACAGCGCAAGCAAGCACCTAGGCGCTTCCAGCATTCTTCAGCCGAGTGGCCGAATTTCTCACAAAAGGTGCACGCTGAGGCGACTTGCTCCTTTTCTTCCTTCACCTTTTTACTACTCTTTTGAGAATTTCCACCGTTCCCGTTCCTTGATCTTTTCTTATTATCACGGCTTTTGTATGGTTCCGTGATACTGAACTTCTCCTTCTTATAATGCCGATCAGAGCGCCGGCTAGATTCTTCTCCCTTTCCTTTCAACCTTTCGACCTTCTCTAAGGTCCTCTCGCATAAATATGCCCTTTGAACCATCTCCGCATAAGTGCGGATATTCTGTGTCCCCAGTTGTTGAATGAAACCGGGCCGTAACCCGTCCATAAATCGGTTTGCTTTTAATAAGTCTGTACTAATCAAATGTGGTGCATACGGTGCTAGTCTTGAAAACTGCAACTCATATTCTGCCACGGTCATCATCCCTTGACGAAGGGAGGCAAACTCCATAGCCTTCCTTTCCTTTACATGCTCGGAGAAATATTTGGCACGGAATAAAGTGAGAAAAACATTCCATGTATGTGGCGCATCGGCTGGAGGTGCCGGAACCGATTTCCACCAAGTGCGAGCATCCTTGTTTAATTGGAACGTAGCTAGACGGACTTTCTCCTGATCAGTGCATTGAATAACATCAAATATCCTATTCATCTCGTCGATCCAATTTTCTGCTTCGTCTGGATTGGAAGATCCATAGAAACGCGGAGGATTTAGACTCCGAAAATTGCGATGAAGGTCTCCTGCCCTTGCCCCCGCACCACCTTGTGCTATAGTTTGCAGTGCCTGGGTGAGGCCGGCAACAGTTTGTTGCATACCGTCCCAATCTACGCGATGAGCCATGATAAGAATAATAAGGTACCTGAGAGAAAATAACAACTTGTTATTTCTCATGAAATTGGAATGAATCAAAATAATTCTTAAAGCTAATTAGCTATCTTATCCCGGGTTCTACCCAATCCTCACATGGGTGTGGAATTTTTCCTTAGTTCATAGGTAGGGGTCCTTAACCTTGGACTTATCCTATGACATGACTCTTTTCCTTAAGTCCTGAGATTTAGGCTCTGATACCAACTTAACTGTCACGCCCCGAGCCTTTAATTACAGCGGAAGACTCGCTCGGGGAGCGTGAACAGCCGGCATGGTAAGCCTCTTGCAAGCAAGAATCAATCAGAGCGCAAGACAATCACACAAGTAAATGCAATTGCACAAGATTTAATCAAACTTCAACTTTATTTCATAATGCTCAATATTCAAGATACAATCACTAATTTGATTTCCATTCTACTAGACTCAAGAAATAGGAAAATTACATTGACTCAATCTAGACACTTTAACTTCCTAAGTCTTCACTCTCATCTTTATAACACTTTCACTCGCTTCCGGACCCGCTACTAGTATAGCCCGAATCCGAATCCGAACTATTTCCATCTCCTGAAAATCATTGAACAATAGGTCATGAGCACACTTGCCCAGTAGGTATCTTCGTATCAACATGAAGGCACTATTTAAGTAATTATCATTTTAGCTCTAAAGAATTAGGTAAAATCATGCAATGCGAATCACTCATGCGATCAAATCAATAGAAACAAGATAACCATGTAAGATAAAATGATCAAGAATGAACTAGCAAGAATATAACAAGAACATGATATTGGCCTTCCATGAACAAGAATGTAACGAGATTGTACTAGCAAGCCACATATTCCTCACTTTAGCATCTTATGCTTAAGAGCAAGTGCTTCGTGAATTTCTGTGGAATATCAAGCAAGAATGTCATGTTGTGCCGTGGATCTTCACTTATTTATAGAAATAGTACTCCCAGCGCAATGCGACGCTAGTAGCATCATACCCCATGGTTTATAAAATAGTATGTTTCCGGCAATCAGCCGAGGGGACTAGCATAGAGCCCTTGAACACAATCAGTGCTCGATCGCATCTTCAGTTATAAATTAAGCTACTTCCACGCATGTAACAGTAAAGTATGGCCAAGAATATAACAAGTTCAGTAATTCCATGATAACAATAATCAATGAATGAATGCTTCAACGGATGAACAATATGAGTCAAGAAAGATTTAAACAAGGCTATGCTTTGGAAATAAATCGGCAGCATAACGGTACTTTTCTTAACTCTCATTCGTTATCTTACGTCAATTTAAGCAATATGATAAGTTCTAGATCATCAAGGTATGTCTAGAATCATTGGAATATTAACCCTTGGTCAATCCTTGGGTTAACATATACAAGCTATGTAACGGTCAGGGTCTGGGCCGTTACATTATGTAACGCGTCCATGCTGGGCCGTTACAATGACCAGAGTCCAGAAAGATAAAGATAGACTCAGAGGAATGCGACGGTCTGGAACTGGGCCGTTACTTGGCCTGACGGTCCAGTCCAGGGCCGTTATTTTTCAAGAACCAGAAACCCGATAGTGTAATCTAATTAATGGGCTTTTATTGGTACAACCAACTCGGCGTCCTAGTGGGAATCCCAGGCTCGCGGAGATTTACGGAGGCCTTGAAACAATGATTTCCTAGTCCATTGGAAGGAATATCCAATAGAGAGGTCCTCATGTCCAAGATAGTTTCCTATAGTGCAAAGTGTAAACTAATGACATCGTACCGGAGTAAGTGCCATGTACTTATAGAATTTGACTCTATTGACAGAGAGAGATATATAATCTATGTGAAATCACGATGAAAACTCCGTTTTACAAGTCATGCTTTATAGTACAAAACTATACATTTAGGCTTTATGAAACTAGCAAAACTCAAAATAAAAGTGAGATATCAACCATGCAATACCTAATATGAACGATCTGATAATCATGAAATCAGGTTGCTACTTAGATATCTAGGCATAAACATAGGTAATAGTGGCATGATATATTCTGCCTAGGGTTGCCAGTACACAGATTGTAACGGTCTAGGGTCAGGGCGTCACAGTGAATATGACGGTCTGTCGAGGAGCCGTTACATGAAAGCAACGCGTCTGTCTTGGCGCGTTATTATCAACAGAGGAAAATAAGATATACAGAGACTGTGACGGATCATGGTAGGCGCGTTACATTCAAGTGACGGTCCTACTGGGATGCGTTACAGTGTCTGCTAACAGAAAACAAATAAGAAACCTAAGAGGTCAATTCACATCATGTCTATAATCAAAATATCATGAGTTTCTTAGACATGACAACGAAGTAAAGGTCTTCTACATGCATAGGTAATTGTGAGTAGATGAACAACATGTTATAATCCTCTCTTATTAGGGCTAAGGGATGCATGATATGCATGGAACTATCAAAACATGGAATCAATGATCTATCATGCATGAAAAAAAACCCATAAAACCAGAGGCTCTTTGTCCTATCAAGTTCTTTTTGCCGTTCATGAGATAACCTACCTCTTACTTAGGTTGAAGTTTCTGATTTGGTTGAGAAACCAGCCCTAGTTCTTCACCTTCCTTTGTGACTTTTCCAGCTACTTCCTTGGGCTCTAACTCCACGCTCTCTTGACCTAGAGATGTGAAATTTGGAGGGGAGTTAGTCTAGAGTATAATGAACAAAAACTTCTAAACAACTTACCCGAAATAATGACTCCTTACCTTGCTTCTTTTCGTCCAAAAAGTAAGGGTCGCACAGTTCAAAACTATGCCCTATTTATAGAGTTTCGGTTAGGGTTTGGGGATTAGATCGTTTCTAGAGTCCTTATTCCACTAAATCCTTATCCCTAAGAGTCCTCAGAGTCTTTACAATCCTTCCCAAGTCGATCCAAAGTGGATAGGAACCTCAAATTACAACCTTTTCATGAGTTCCTTTCTTCACCGAACCAGCAAGAATGTAACAGTCGAATGCCCCCGCGTCATTTGGCTGTGGCGGTCTTACGATAGACCGTTACAGTCATCGTAGCTTAGAGTTTCAATTTATGAAAACTCTCTTGTTAATTATCCAAATCATTATCTTATAGTATTAGTAATATCCTTTCTTGTTAATTATCCTTAATATCCATGGATAGACTTAATTACCTTCTAGAATGTGGGCCTAACTTAATGGGCCTGAGTTAAAAACCTTTTAGACTTTAATTACGTGGGTTGGGTTAATTGATCAACACTACTTGGCCTTATAATGACTTATTAATCAAATAACCCATTTATAAATTTATTTAGGCCTTTATTATTTATGAAGTTCTGGGGCACTACACCCCCGGTGACGGGAAAATTGCAGAAATACCCCGGATGTCGGGAAAGTTGCAGAAATACCCTAGATGTCGGAAAAATTGCAGAAATACCCCCGGTGACGGGAAAAGTGCAGAAATACCCTGGAAGTCGGGAAAATTGTAGAAATGCCCCCGGTGACGGGAAATTGCAGAAATACCCCGGATGTCGAAAAAGTTGCAGAAATACCCTCGATGTCGGGAAGGCAGAAATACCCCCGATGATGGGAAAAATGTAGAAATACCCCGGATGTCTGGAAAATTACAGAAATACCCCGGATGTCAGGAAAATTGCAGAAATACCCCGAATGTCGGAAAAATTGCAGAAATACCCCGAATGTCGAAAAAATTGTAGAAATACCCCCGGTGACGAGAAAATTACTGAAATACCCCGGATGTCGGAAAAATTGCAGAAATACCCCCGGTGACGGAAAAATACAGAAATGTCCACGGTGGTGGGAAAATTGCAGAAATTCTCCCGATGGCGGGAAAATTTTAGGAATTCCCCCGATAGTGGGAAAATTACAGAAATCCCCCCGATGAAGGAAAACTTATAGAAACACCCCTGGTTGTGGGAAAATTGCAAAAATACCCTCATTTGTGGGGTCTCAAAATTACCAAAATACCCTCATTCTGGTTTACCGCACGACTCGGTGGAGCGGGACCACGCCCCTTCCTTGAAGCGGTGTGCGCTCTCCTGGGTTCGGCTTATGGCTAACCATCCAAATCCATATATCTTTTCATGAAGCCCTGATAAGCTCAGAAATTAAAACGAGGAATACCCAAGAAGTCGAATGACGAGGTTATTCCTGACAAATCAAGAAATTAAGACAAGGAATACCCAAGAAGTCGAATGACGGGGTTATTCCTGATAAATCCAGAAATGAAGACAAGGAATATCCAACAAGTCGAATGACGGGGTTATTCCTGATAAATCCAGAAATGAGGACAAGGAATACCTAAGAAGTCGAATGACAGGGTTATTCCTGATAAATCGAGAAATTAAGACGAGGAATACACTAGAAGTCAAATGACGGGATTATTTCCGAGAAGTCCATAAATTAAGACGAGGAATACCCAGGAAGCCGAATGGCGGGGCTATTTCTGAGAAGTCAAGAAATGAAGTCAAGAACGGCCAAGAAGTCAAACGACGGGGCGATCTCCGAGAAGTCAAGAAATGAAGTCAAGAACGCCCAAGAAGTCAAACGACGGGGCGATCTCCGAGAAGTCAAGAAATGAAGTAAAGAACGCCCAGGAAGTCAAATGACGGGGCGATCACCAAGAAGTCAAGAAGTGTCAAATATGTTCGGAAAGGTCAAAAGTAATGGGAATGCCCAATAAGTCAGGAAGTGACAGGGCTATTTCCGAAAAAATGGTGGAAATATCCAGAAAAAGTCAGAAATTCCAGTAACATCCCAATGTTTGGGGAAGCTCCAGAAATATCATGATGGAGGAAAATTACAAATATACCCCACCTCAGGCAGAAATATTTTTTATGGACACCAAGCCGACTTAAGGGGGCAGATCACAATCAAAAGAGTGATCATGACCATGAAGTAACTCCGATGGACCAACGGTGATCATATTGGCGATCCAACGGTCCTTGTGATGTAATTCAAATTCAACCGTCCGATCAGGGGACAAAAGTAAATTCAATGACCCGATCAAGACGAAAGCAAATTCAAATGTCCAAATGCAGACGAAAGCAAATTCAAAGGCTCTGATTGCAACAGGATGTAAATCCCGAAGACCCGATTACGCAAGCGGGACCATATGTATCTTGAAAGACCGATTGTAATTCAAATCGCATGTGTTCAAGAAATGAAGTCTCCAAATTCCTTTGCAAGAGTATGTACCCATAATGGGTGATCGTCAAGATCATCTATGTCACAACAGATAGAGGCAAAAGGTATTCTTCGACAATTAATCAAAGGTGTTCAGACTCGTCCGATGTAAATTAACACCGACTCCGGTCGGTGGGGAAAAGTCCTGTACACGAACCCTAAATCGTCTGATAAATCCCAAAAGCGTGGAATTAACAAATATGCCTAAATATACGCATATCCATCCGACGAAATCGGATGCTCCGAAAATTTCGCGTGCAAACAACTGCCAACCTAGGCTCTGATTCCAAAACTGATGCGGGACGGTGTACTCAAATGAATCCGACTAGGCGACTAATGAGATCAGCAAGCGCGTTACAAATGATCGACAAATAACCCGACGTATACTCGAATGGCAAGAGATAAATTACGCTAAATAACAGTAGCTACACGCTAAGAGGCCGTCCCTCGCAGCGAGAAACGTCGAACCGATCGGTAGATAGAACTACCAAGGCCTAGGGCATCAATCACGCACATAGAATGAACTCAGGTCGGCGCGCTCGGGATAGGAAAACACTCACAATCTCACAAGCCGACAGTAATATAAAATATCGAGCTAGGCATCCTAAATCACTCACTGTGGCAAATATGACATAGATACTAGATAAGCAGATTAATGAGCGGGCTTCCCACGCTAACCTACTCGTTGAAGAGCGAGGTTCGAGTTGAGGCCGCGTACGTCGGGAGTGAGGGAGAAAGTAGTCGGCTGGCCGCGGGGCGTGGACTGTTGCTGGGAAGTCTGGGACAGAGTGGGGCCGACGTCGGGGCGCTCCCGCTGGCAGTGGGCACGGTCGGTTGCGTATGGCGACCGCGCCTCTACTGCCACTGTGGGCCCGCGGTGGAGGGGACGACGAGACCGGCGGGGTGCAGGAGGGCAGCCCCGCCCCGGGTGGCAGGGACGGCAGCTGGGATGTGTTAGGAATGACGGAGTACCCAGACGAGGAGGACAAACAGCGGAGGAGGAAGAAGAAAGGGAAAAGAGAAATCAAACCACAAGAACACAGGGATTTTTTACGTGGTTCGGAGGCAAGGTGCCATCCTACGTCCACGGCCGCAGCAGTAATCCACTAAGATAATCACAGACCGATTACAATACAAGAGAGAGTTCACCCTTTTATACTAGGAGATTAGGGCGTCATTAGTCAGGGTATTAAGGATAATAATGCCCCTGATAAACAGAAATCCTCTTTCGGGTACATTAAACGTTCATGCTCGCCTGTCCCCCAGGATGCTCTCCTAAGACCGAGTATGCGCTCCAGCGGCTGCAAATGCGCCCCCAACATCATGATAGTTTGGTGCGATAGATAAACACAGATCCAGAGGGGGGTGAATGGATCTTCTAAAGAGTTTTGACCAATTTAGAATTCGTATGAAATGATAAGCACAAGATTAGTGGACAAATGCTCAAACAAAAAGGATGCAAACCCAATTAAACTCTAGGACATGGATAATCAATCAGATCACGGTCCTAGCATGCATCTAGCGGAAGCAAGCAATCAAACAAACCACTGCACAATAGCTCTCGCAGGAGCAAACTGGATTGGATCTGATCCAAAGTCCAGTGATGACAAACAAGCTTCTCTTCTTTCTCACGAGCTCTCCATCTCTCTTTCTCTCTTTCCTTTTCTTCTTCTGCTCTCTGCCTCTCTGCAGCACTTTCCTTTTATCTCGATCACTCTCTTGCTCTCACTTAATCTCGATCAGTCTCTTTTTCTCTTTTTATCTATCTTCTCCAGATGGAGGAGGCTTCGTATTTATAGCAGCAGCAATTAGGGCGCTGTCCTCGGATTACGTGCCAGGTGTCAACCTCGGATCACGTGCCCTTCATAGGCTTCACGAACAGTACCTGTCAAGCAATCATAAGAAGATATCAGATGGATGTACAGACTTGGTTCAGGCTGTTAACAAAGTGTGTACAGGCATGATGCAGCTTGAGTGTATAGACTTGAAGGGTTGACAACGAGTGTATAGAGTTGAAGCCTTGGAAACGAGTGTATAGACTTCGTCTTGAAGGCGATACACATGTGCACTGAAGTGTGTACATTCTTCACTGATGAAGTGTGTACAGACTCTGCTGAAGAACATTCAGCCTTGAGAGCGTGCAGACAGTGTACAAACTTGCTGTAATGACCGATGCCCAACTGGATGGTGTATGGACTTAGAATGCATGAGACAGCAGTGTATAGACTTTAGAAGACGAAGTCTGCACAGGCCAAACGATGTACAGACTTTGCCAATATGAGACACTGTACAGACTTTGTTGTATAGACTTGATGTGGTGGCTGTGTAGACTTAGCTGCAGGCTGTAGGACGAATGTCTAGACTCTGCAGACATGCGATGCAACTGGATGTATAGACTTAGTTGTGCTGTGCAACCGATGTGCAGACATGGCATGCAGGCAGCCAGACTATGTATAGACTTGGCGTGCAACGATGCAACACAATGTATAGACTTAATCGTGCAAGCTACAGTGCTAGTGTATGGACTTAGTGCAATTCAAAGGCTGTATAGACTTAGCGTGGAATGCCTGAAGCACAGTGCAATGTATAGACTTGCCACTGACCAATGTATAGACTTGAAGATGATTGTGAGAGCATGCAGTGTAGGCAGTGTACAGACTTACCACCGACCAATGTATAGACTTTGCCAAACGATGCAAGCGACAATGCATGGGACGATCGGATGTACATACTTTGAAGCTTAACTGAGACGGTGGATGTACAGACTTGATGCACGAATTGTGCACATGAATGAAGAGCACTGTGTAGACTTGTGTGCTTGCAAGTGAGCAATGTACAGACTTGGGCTGTACAGACTTGCAGTGTGCAATGCATGCGATGTATAGACTTTGCCTTAGAGACGCTGCATGAGACGGTGGATGTACAGACTTGGACTGTACAGACTTGGAAGGCTTGAAGGCCAATGTACAGACTTGGAAGATGTGAGCGAGACAATGTATGGACTTGGCCAATGCAGCGATGTATAGACTTAGTGACTCATGCAGACTAGAGGTTGTACAGACTTTGGAAGGCATGTGCAGTCTTGAACTCTTGCAATAGAAGGCTGTACAGACTTGGTCGTGTATGGCGAGACAAGGCAGACGCTGTACAGACTTGGTGAGACGATGCGTGAGACGCTGCCAGACTCTGTACAGACTTGGACGTAGGTAATGATTGTAATGTGTAGACTTAGTGTGTAGCAAAAGCAGCGAACGTAGGAATAGGTTAGAATGTATAGACTTACGTTCGATCAGTAATGTATAGACTTCAACTAAGCAAGCTACAGTGTAATGTCTAGACTTAATGGTGCAAGCGATGTATAGACTTTGGAACGCTTGAAGCACAGACACGCTGCAATGTATAGACTTGAGTTAAGCAAGCAACAGTGCCGATGAGTAGACTTGGCCAATGTGCAGACTTGAAGGCAAGGTGACGATGTGTAGACTTGGCCAACGGGATGTGCAAACTTTGTAGCATGCAGTGTATAGACTTGCTGGAGAGAGCGATGTACAGACTTGCTCTTGCGAAGGCTGTACAGACATTGAATGAAGCAGTGTATAGACTACACTTATCTGGGGAGTCGACCCATCTAGAGAGGGGGTCGACCCACACTATGCTGAGTGTCATGATGCATGGATGTTTAGCCTGTACTGACTTCCACAAGCAGAGTAAAGCAACTGATGTATATGTATATGAATGCTTTATGCAGCAGATAACCTGACTGAACATCAAATGCAATGCTTTAGATCTGATAAACTGACATATGACAGATTCATGATATGCAAAGCCAAGATTCATGATATGCAAGGCTGTAGAACTGACATGATATATGCCCATAGCAAGACAGTCAATCAGATGTTCATGATATGCTATCATCAAAATCATAGAGTTAAAAATCATGTCACTGAAGTTTAGATAACTCATAGTGTTTGCTATCATCAAAATCACAGGGGCACAACAATCTCCCCCTTTTTGATGATGGCAACATTATGAGTCACACTGACTCATGTCAAACTATTCTCCCCCTTTGACTTCATCAAAAAGAAAAATAGTTTGAGATGAGAGATACAAGCAATCATGATGTGAATAAAGTAAATACTCCCCCTTTGACTCAGTCTTTTAGACATGAAGGACACAGAGGCAGTTAAACAATGAAGCACAAATCAAGACAATGTTTCAGATGTATGCTCTCCTATACCAGCCAGATAAAATCATGCACAAATCAAGTCTATGATGTAGATGTTAATCTCCCCCTTAAAGCCAGAATAGAGTTGAGGTATGACAAGAGGAGATAAGCATCAATCAGCAAAAGCACATAGGCACTCAAAGATTACCACAATCTGTAAGCACAATGAATGAATTGAGGAAGACAGATTTTCATTAGCACACCAAATTCATAAATCTTTGTAAACGAATTTCAGATTCTTCAATTATAATAGATTATGAATGAGTTTAAACTTACCATCATGATTTAAGAGAGATGTATTCAAAGTTTATCAAGAAAATTCAATACTCATATCTGAAACACCTTTTAATAGAAATGAACCAACAACTCATCTGATATTCATGTTTAACCTCCTTCCATCTTACTCATTTAAATTCAATGACTCCTATGGAAGTTACACAAGATGATATTGAGATTAAACAGAAATAATTGTGTTTGAACTTGTCTTTAGATTTTCAGAATTTTCTATTGATCAACACTCATTTTTCCTGAGCAAGTTTGGTTCAGTCAACACCTTTTTACGTGAGGCACAACACTTCTCAGGTGAAGTGACCCAGTTACTCAGTGTGACAACTATATTGTCTCTTAAGGAGAACAGAGTTAGCAATGGAGTATCTTTTTACATGAGGAGACACCTTGATCAGAAGCCAGAATCCCCAGTTACTCAACACATCCATGCCATTGCTCTGCCAGATTTTCAAATATTTTTGAAAGGAGAGGTAACTATGGCACTTCATGACTTGGGCTTACTCCATTTCTTTGATAGAGAACCCAGTTTCTTAGTGACCAAAGTCATTGCCCTTGCTTTAAATTTTTAAGTGTTTTCAGATTTTTCAAACAATGCTAAGTACACTCAAATGTTTAAGAGCAATACCTTCTACATGTATCTTAACCAAGGATAGCCATGTCTTTTAAACTTTCAGTTTTCAGAAGGTTTTGCATGAAGTTCATGAGACAATTGGTTAAGATTTATTAAGCATGATGATTCAGATATTTTCAAGTCTTTTACATCAAAACTTAGGAAATACATTAGACTTAAATCAATTTGATTTATCAAAACATTCTTAAGCCAGTATAATAGAAGTTTCTTCTTTTCAGAATATGTCTGATTTATGTCTAGGATGCACTGACTAAAATCTTTCTTCATTCAGATGAATCAATGACATTGCCAGGAAATCAGTGGAGTCAACAAAGCATTTTTATTGAGAGATTAGCAGAGAGCAATCATGATGAGACAAGGAGTGAATCATTAGAACAGTGCAGTTTTGAAATCAATAGCTGGGTCTGGAGTTCAGACAGAACAGCTACATAAGTGTAGACAGCAGAGAATTCAAGAAAAACACACATTTTGCCAAGAATGGATCAGATTGCTAGACAGAAGGAGTTCAAGAGGTGAAGAAGTGATCAAACAGGAATGCTCCCCCTGTCTAGATGCAATGAGTCATTTCTTTTTAGATTTTTCAATGTAAGGAAATGCAATGCAACTAACTACATGTATGCATTCAGCAAATGAGATTATCATGATTATGCAAGTATCAGTCAAACTCCCCCTTACAGTGTGCATGATATGCAATTGAAGCACTGAAACATGATTTTAAAAATTATGCTCATTCATACTTGTAGACACGGCATTTTAAGCATTATGCTGAGCAGATCCCGTACTACACTAAGACGCCCCAAAGTGGCTCGTACGGTTAAGTTATTTGAATAATCTCCAATTTTTATCTGATGATCTCGTCTCACGAAAAGAAAATTGTGGTTTCTTAAATAAAAACTCTTGTTAATGGGCTTGGCCCATCCTTTTAATCCTAAAAGAAGAGGGGGGGGGGGGTCATTGTGTGCTAATGGGCCTATTCAAAAATAAATAAATAAAATTTTAATTCGCATGGCCCCATCTTTTATTGCCCAACTCATTAACTTCATCCATTTCTCACGGATCTTGCTCCCTCTCTCAACCCCACACACTTAAACCACCCACTCTCTTCCTCTGCCTCGATCTGAACCTCATCTCCCCTGACATCTCACCACCACCTCCACACACAACCCAGCCGAAGCCACCCTCCCACTTCTCTCCCCCTTCCTCTGCTAACACCATGGCAGCCCCCCACAGCTCACGGCCACTCTCCCTTCTCTCCCACTCCCCCTGGTCATTCTCTCCCGCTCCCCCCTGATCTCCTTGCGACACCACCCCCTTGCCTGCATACTACCGGAGCACCACCGCCCTCACCTCTCCCTTTGGCGAACCCCCCGGCAGACCAACCCCACTCCTCTCCACCACCACCTCACGCTAGCTCCCTCCCTCTCTTTCTCTCTTAACCGCGAGCATCTCCCCGTCGTCACCACGGGTATCTCCCCAGTCCACCACCGCCTTCCCATTCCACCTCCACCATAGGCATACGTGCATGCTCCACGGCCCACCTGCACCTACGATCACCGTGCCTGCACCGCCACGCACGACACCGGACGCCATCGTCCACGCTGTCGACACCCCCCGCCGTCACCATCTTCACCGCTAGCACCTGCAGCATCGTCGCCGTCGTCGAGCTCCCAGCCGCTGTCGCCGGACGCCCACCTCCGGGCATCTCCATGTGACCACGCCGCGAGCCACCCTCCACCGGACGCCGCTCCCGCCTCCGGCCCCGCCGCCTGCACGCCCCCACCTGCACCCCCGTCGCCTCCGGCCGCCCGCAGCGCCCCCGCCGCCTGCACGCCCCCACCTCCGGCCACGCCTCCGGCCGCCCGCAGCACCCCGTCGCCTCCGGCCGCCCGCAGCGCCCCCGCCGCCTGCGCGCCCCCGACGCCGCCTGCACGCCACCCCCCCCCTCCGGCCAGCGCTCCGACGCCGCCCCTGCCTCCGGCCACCATCCCCGTCGCCCGCCGCTCGCCCCCCCGCGGTCACCGCCTCGCCGCAGCCGCCGCCTCCGTACCGGCCGCTCACGCACACTGCCGCCGTCCACCTCCCCTTCTCTTTCTTCCTCCCTCCCGCTTCCTCTCTCTCTCTCTCTCTCTCTCTCTCCCCCTCTCACTGCTTCTCTCTCTCTCCTTCACTCTCTTCCTCTCTCTCTCTCTCCCTCGCGGTTCCCTCTCTCTCTTCTTCTCTCCACGCCTTCTCTCTCTCTCTCTCTCTCTCTCTCCCCTTCCGCAATCTCTCTCCCACTCTCTGCGTCCTTCTCACCCTTTTTTTTTCTTTTTTTATTCCCTCTCCCCACCGTCTCTCTCTCCCTCTCTCTGCTTCTCACCACCCCCCTCTCACTCCCTCTCTCATCCTCTCTCTCTCCCGATCTCCCTCTCTCTCCTACCTTTTTTTTTTCTTTTTTTTAATCCCTTCTCCCCATCGTCTATCTCTCTCCCTCACTCTCCATTTCTCCCTCTCTCACCATCCGATCTCTCTCTCTCTCTTTCATACATTTTTTTTTTTAAATCCCTCTCTCTTTCCCCGTTTTTCCTCCCTCTCTCACGTGTCTCTCTCTCACTCCCTCTTTCCCTCTCTTTTCTTCCCCACTCCCTTCCTCTCTCTCGATCTCTCATCTCTTTTCTTTTATTTTTATTTTTATCTCCTCTTTCCCTCTCTGATATTCTCTCCCTCTCTCTCTTTTATTCTTTCTCTTCTTCCCTTCCTCTCTTAGATATAACACATATATATATAAGCATACTATATATATACATCTTATATGGTTAATATATATATATCCTCTACATATATACATACTATATAATAAAACTAAAGTATAAAAATCTCAAAAAATGTTTTTTTCTCTTCTCTCTCCCTCTTCCTTTCTCCCTCTCTTTTCGACCTCCCCTTTATAGATCTATTTCCATATATGTATATAGATGTGTTCGTGTGAGTGTCTTTGCAGGTGTCTGTAAATGTTTGCGTGCGTATGTGTGAAGGGAAGGAGAAGTTAATGCCGAGCTCATCATCGACGCCCACCAATAAGCATTTCTCCCCTTTTGCATTATGTTCAGTCTGTTGATTCCTTTGCATACATCACTCGTTATCATGTTTATAATACAATCCCTGCATTGAGAATATTTCGGTACGCATTTCATCATACCATTTTCCCACCTTTAATTCCCAAGGGGTTTCAAATAACATTAAACAGGTGTGTGTTTGAATATGCTCGTGCCATTGTAATTTCAAGGGATCGGTACTACACTACTTTCCTTTTAATCCACCATCTGTTTCTTCTGTCTGCTGTGTTTTGCGAGGGTTAACAGTTCGGAAGCTCGCTTCCTCAGTCGAACGAAAGAAGAGGAGGAGGAATTCACGTGATCCCCAGTTCGGGGATAAAATGCGACCATCACTCCTATCTTGAGGTACCCAGCTATCGCCTCCCTCATCCTATTCTGATTATGTCCCCTGTTATTGTTATTTATCGTTAAAGTTCCACCCTCATCCCTCTCCATTTTGTCTAAAAGGAAGTCTATCTCCCCTCTCTTGTTGTTATCATATATCATTAAATCTTCATTTCCGTTCTCTTCTGTTTTGTCTAGAATACGTCTCTCACTCTACCTATATTTTTCTTAGTGGTTTTTTCTTATATCATATTATCTTATTCTATCATCTACCTCTCGGTTTCTTTCTTCATCTCCTCACCTCTCTCTAAAGACATAAAAAAAAACATAAAAAAACAATAAAAGCAACAAACCCCCCCCCCCAAAAAAAAATATAATAACTAAGATAAAACAAAACAAAAAAAGAATAATAAAATCAGGGTAACCAAAGAAGGCCCTCTTCGTCGGCCGGCCGACGGAAGAGGAGGAGAGGACCTGCACTGTTCCCGCTTCGGCGGCGAACGCGATCAGGATCCTGTGGGGCTCTCAGCCCCTGGCGATCACATCCCCTTCCCACTTTATTTCCTGTCAATTTTCCCTTTTGTTTAAATCCTGCGACGGAAGTCATTCCTCGCGAAGGTGTACGTGACGGAAGTCATTCCGCGCGAAGCCTTTTTCATTCTGTCATTTTATTCCCTTGATTTTTGTCTAAACCCTGCGACGGAAGTAATTCCTCGCGAAGGTGTACGTGACGGAAGTCATTCCTCGCGAAGCCTTTTTTTCATTCTGTCATTCTATTTCTTTAAATTTCTGTCTAAACCCTGCGACGGAAGTCATTCCTCGCGAAGGTGTACGTGACGGAAGTAATTCCTCGCGAAGCCTTTTTATTCTGTCATTTTATTCCTTTGATTTTTGTCTAAACCCTGCGACGGAAGTAATTCCTCGCGAAGATGTACGTGACGGAAGTTATTCCTCGCGAAACCTTTTTCATTCTGTCATTTTATTTCTTTAAATTTCTGTCTAAACCCTGCGACGGAAGTAATTCCTCGCGAAGGTGCACGTGACGGAAGTAATTCCTCGCGAAGCCTTTTATTATATATATTACAGTAAAAACCCCGCGGAGAGTAATATCTCGCGGTGGTCTTATGTATATATACTCATGTTTATTATCTATATTGCAATAAAAATCCCGTAAGGCCAATGTCTTGCGGTGGTCCTAATACGTACATATATATTCATTAGTGTTGATATTATTGCATCGCTGTTAGAACCCCATAAAGACCAATGTCTTGTGGTGGTATGTCTTGGTTCGTATTGTCTTTGTAATTTTCTGGAGAACGATATACCGCTACAGTTTCTGAGTCTTCGTGCCTCCCCATTTCTGTTACTTAGATTCTCGGATTTCCTGGTATATGGAAAACTGCTCGTGGAACGGTAAGTCACGCTTACCGGGAAGGGGTTAGTTTGCGCGAGAGGGTCTTCCGACCCCTATCTCCGCCACGTACCGGAGTTCGTTTCGCATCCTTCTTTCCTTTCTCTCCTTTATGTTCTTTCTCTTCTTGAGTTGATCTCGTCATTTCCATCTCTTAGGACAGACGAGGGTGGACGTCCCTTGCCGTCTCCACCTCTCTGGCAATCACCTTTTCATCATTACTTTGCATCATTGTTTCTTTCCCCCGAGGGTGGACGACACTCTTTTGCCGTCTACACCTTTTTGGCGATCACGGTGGGACCTCTTTTGTTTCCTCTGGTTACCCACATATTTTCGGCACCCACGTGTGCCCCTCCATTCGGCACCCACGTCTGCCCCTCCACTCGACACCCACGCGTGCCCCTCCACTCGGCACCCACGTGTGCCCCTCCATTCGGCACCCACGTGTGCCCCTCCACTCGGCACCCACGCTTGCCCCTCCACTCGGCACCCACGCGTGCCCCTCCACTCGGCACCCACGCGTGCCCCTCCACTCGGCACCCACGTGTGCCCCTCCTGATTGCGCCCGCATGCGCTATATTCGTGTTCTCGCTATCACCCTTGGCATTCCAATTACATCCCTCGTGCACTACGTGCATTAGTCTAGAGTCCCCTTGAAGTCTGAAGAGATTCGTATCATTGCAGAAAAAGGAGTGTTGTGATGTTTGTTTAATTTCTTTTATTGCATATATTTGCTGTCTGTTTATATATCTCTTGTTAAATTCAGCACTGCATTGCATATCACCTCCCTTTTATTTTTATTTCTTTTGTTCCATCTTTTTTTAGGATCACCTTTTCTTGGTGAAGGAAAGACTCTCCGTCGGGAATTCCTCTCGACGGACTAGGATCTCCTTCACTGGGACCTCCGTAAGTCCCCGACATCGAAGGATTCCCTCTTCGTTCACTGGGCTGGTTGTACCACTGAAGTTCCCTGGAGATAGTTAACCCATTCGTGGTGAGTCGAGTGTCCTTAGATCACACGGTGGAAATCAATATTGCAACTAAGGTCCCTCCTGTGGTGTGAACATTAGATTAGGAAAAAAAGGAAAAAAGGGGAAAACCAAGAGAAAACAAAAAAAAAAGGCGTTAAACATCAACTTGTTTGTTAATCTTTGCTAATGGTTTGAGTGTTTATGTTATTACATTTTAATTAGAAAGAAAAAGAAAAAAAGGGGGAAAACAAAAGAAAACACAAAAAGGCGTTAAACATCAACTTGTTTGTTAATCTTTGTTCTTGGTTTGAGTGTGTATGATATTGCGTTCCGGCAAAATCTCACGTTCCGAAAAAGATCAAGAAATGTCCGGGAACGGTCAGAATCCGACCCCGAGTCACCAGGGGACACATGTCCCTGCTGAGGACGCAGGTTCCTCCCGTGAGCCCTCACATGAGGTGCGAGCCGCCGTTGGGGAAGCATCCCCACCACAAGATATTTCCTCCTTGCTAGGTGTTCTCGCGAACACACAACTCAATTCCGATCAGATCCGAGCCTTTCAGGCCGTCTTGAAAGGGAAATCTGTTGATTCTACTCCTCAAAACCCAACACCAGTTGTTCTCTCTATTCAAGAGCCCGCACAGGCAATCCCTCCCCCATTCCCTCTTGTGCAGACAAGTTTGCAGCCTCCCTCTTTCCAATTACCTCCCCAATCTCAAGTTCCACCAATTCTTCATCCAACATTTCAATCAGTTCCATTTACTGATATGCCACATCTGCAACCTCCCCCTTTCCAATTACCTCCCCAATCTCAAGTTCCACCAATTCCTCATACGACATTTCAGTCAGTTCCATTTGCTGATATGTCACAACGTCTCTCTCATCCGGAATTCCCTTCTCAGGCTTCTGCGAGGCCTCAGTGGCCACCACAACCTGCTCCTTACAATGAGGTCACTCAATCTCTCCTTTATAGGATGAACAAGATGGATGAACAATTCCGAGATTTCAAAAAGATCGTGGATGTCAAATCCGCGCCTGAGATCTCTTTACCAATCCTTCCAGTATTCCATCTCCCTCCTTCTGAAATGCCAACGTATCGACGGTACACCGGCACAGGCAACCCCCTCATTCACCTGAAGGACTTTATGTACGAGTCCTCGTTTTGGCAGAACGATCAAAGATCCTTGGCATACCTCTTCAGGAGATCATTGGATGGTCCCGCCTTAGAATGGTTCTATTCCCTAGAACCGAGTGAGGCTGAGAACTTCGACGTAGTGCAACGGAAATTCACACAGAAATATCGGGATAGGATCGGTCCCTCCTTCTCTATTACCGACCTAGTGGCTGAAAAAATGAAGCCGGACGAAGATTTCACCCAATTTGCCGATCGATGGAGATCCTTGGCAGAGAAAGTGAGAGACCCCATTTCAGAATCGGAGCAAGTAAAGATGGTCGTGTCTAATGCCACTCACAATTTAGACACGTCTGGCAATGAACAAGCTCACCACTATGGAGGAACTGTATGAGAGAGCTCGATATATCCAAACACAGCTGAAAGATTCTCCCCTCATGCATATGTTCGAGCCACCAAAGCCAAAGGTGTTTAGGAAGCCGGGCACGGGTGCCCAAGGTGGGGTAACAGAAGGGGTTGTAACAAATGAACAAGTGGGCGCGGTTGGCTATCCCAACCAGCAAGCCAATCCTAGGCCCCCACAACCCCCACAATTCCCCTTTCATCAGGAGCAACAAGGTCAGCAACCCTATCGTCCTCCCCCACAAAACAATCTCTTCCAAAACAATATGCCTCAACCCCTCCATCTTCAACAACAACAACAGCGACCTCCTCAATATAATCAGGTTCCACCACCCGGGGATTATGGCCTCAACAACAGAGAAGGCCGATCGGCCCTAGGAGAGCTCATTACCCACCTTTGCCGGAGTCATTGCCGGATATCTTTAATGCTCTCATGGCTGCTAATTTCCTAACCTTGCCTAAGGAAAAAGCCATATGGCCCACGAACGTCGACACTTCCAGATATTGTGTCTTCCATAGACAGCCGGGTCATACAGTGGAAAACTGTTTTCATTTCAGAGATTATATCTATGATATGAACGATGAACATCAAATAGATTGGGATGAAATGAGGCGATGCATCACCATGATGAAGGCCAGGAGACCTCCTCTTAGACAACAACAACAACAACAACAACAACAGCAGCAACAACAGCCTCAGCAGGCACCACAACAACAGCCAAATATGGGCATCCTCCAGAATCCGTTACCGGCGCACCAACAACCTAACCACCAAGTCAACCCCATCTCTTCCTTCCTGGAGGTTGGAAGACGGCAGGATTGGCATACGGAAAGCGGCTCTATCCTTGTCACCAATCACGTTCCTATCCAATCCCCACGCCTTATTCGTCCCGCACCTGTCTATCCTCCACCCGGAGCACAACCCGCAGTGATACCTCACTCATTTCCACTGTATCACGTCCTCTCATCCGCGTCGCTACTGATGACCTCCCTTCGAGTCTCCAGCAAACACCCTCCACTTCCACCATAACACCGTTACCCTCAAAGCCTCTCATCATTTCTCACGCCTCCACTTCATCATCCACCTTCATTCCGCCTCCACTAAACAAACCCCTCATTGCCCAACACCCTTCCGAGGTGCCCTCCACCTCCACCATAACACCGTTACCCCCAAAACCTCTCATTATCTCTCACGCCTCCACTTCATCATCCGCCTCATTCCGCCTCCACTAAACAAACCCATTATTGTCCAACACCCTTCCGAGGCACCATCTACCTCCACCACAACCCCTTTACCCTCGAAACCCCTCATTATTCATCACCCATCCGGGACACCATCAACCTCTACTATGCCTCCACCTTTTAAACCCCTTATCATTCGCCGTCCATCTGAGGCTTCATCCACTCCCACCATGCCTCCACCTAACAAACCACTCATCAGAGCCCCTACACCTATTATTGCCCCTGCTTCATCAATTGTTCCTCCACCACTACCCCTCGAACCCTTGCTAAACCCCATATCTAACTCTATAAAGGTGCCGCCAAAACCACAAGCCATGGTGCTCCGTAGTGGAAGGATGTTCCATCGGATTTTTCCCCAAAACAGTCAGGTCCCCGAGCAATCTCAGCCGGAGAAAGACACCGAAGAACAGCCAGAGGAGTCTATCCCCGGGACACAATATGACCTGTTGAAACACTTGGATAAAACACCAGCTCGGATCTCCATTCTCGAGCTAATCAAGAGGTCGAAAACCCATCAAGACGCCTTGATGGAGTATCTTCAGAGGGTTATGGTAAATGAGGATCTCCCAGTGGAGAAAATCTCGTCAGTATTGACGCCAACTGATACACAACCGGCTATTATATTTCACCACCATGAGCTTGCCCCCAAGGAGGCTCGAAAATATGCTTTGTGTATTGCAGTCAAGATCAATGGGGTGCCTGTAGACCCATGTTTGGTGGACACTGGTGCGTCTATAAATGTGATCTCTATGATCACCCTCCAATCATGTGGAGTTGACACGGAACAGATAAGGCCTTCATCAATCACGGTTACGGCCTATGATAATAGCAAAAAGCCGCCAATGGGGATGGTCATCTTGAATGTAGAATTGGGCCCTGCATCAGTCTTCACGGAATTCCATATCCTTGATATGGATCCCACATTCAAGGCCATACTGGGCCGCCCTTACATTGAGGTTATGAATGCGGTGCCTTCCACCAATCATCAGTGCTTGAAGTTTCCGTACAAGGCTTGGATTATCAAGGTAAATAGCATGCCCATCTTTTCTACAGTGGACGCTATTAATACCTCATTGCCTTCTGTTTGGCCAACTCACCGGCCAATTCTTTCATTGCTAGATGTGTGTGACCCTCGTCGCACCCATTTTGCACAAAAGCCACTTCCAACACCAAAGTCATGTCACCCTTCCCATGCTAAGGGATGGGAGATCATGAGAAACATTGGCTACCAACAGGGCAAAGGTTTGGGGGCACAATTACAAGGGAGACTGAAGTTGCCAAAGAAGACAAAGTTAACCCTTAGAGTCGGCCTAGGCTTTGAAGGGCCACTTGAAGCATATGAGGGACCTCTTACATGGACATTGTACTCTCATTTCAGAAAGGGTCCGGTTATACAGTTGGGGGATTACCCGCGACAATCACATGGGAAATTGCAAATTGCCTACTTAGCTGAAAGTCGCTCGAGAGATGCAAAGAAGGGGAAACACGATGACCCGGATTGTGAGTGGAACAAGTGGTTTGATATACAGGATATTTCCATGGCACTACAACAGATGTTCTCGCCTCCAGACTTAGAGGTGCCACTTTTGATCTCCGAGGTACCAAAAGATGTCATTGACATTGCCGAAATTTCAAGTTTTCCTCGCCAAGAGGAAGTTGCCACTGACGGATCGCTTTCCGTCATTCTCTCTGATCATCCTCCTTAGCTGTTGCTGCTGACTCTTTCTTGGACCCGACATTTATCTGATGATATTCCCAGGTCCCCTTCTCTACTCACATTCTTGCGTGGGTCTTTCAGCCCATGCCAAATTTTCAACCATGATCTGCTCAATGAGCCATGCAACCCCCTAGCTATAGTTCCCTCCTCCCATTCTCTAATTTCTTTCAATTGTTTTGTAATTGAAAATGAAAATGAAAAAAAAAACGTCGATTTTCAAACTCCTCAACAGTGCATCTCCTTTGAGGAGACCTCCTACATCTCTCACGAGTGTGCCCCGACTTACGGGCCACTCATTCAAGGTCCCTTGAGCGACCTTCTTTACCCCTCTATCGAGGGGTCTCTTCCTGTACATTCTTCAACTTCTTCTTCGTCTGTAGAACAAGTCAGTCAGGTTAGGAATAGCGAGTCAAGGGTAGTACCTAGAAGAAAATCCAAGGGCAGGGAAATTCCTCGTCGATTCCTTCTAGATCTAGCCAATAGGTGTCAAGCCTTTCTAGCCATTCCTCAATTGCTAGAAAATCCCATCCATCTGCCGGAGTTAGAATGTGAAGAGGATTGCACAATTGATGAGGGATACGGAGTTTATGAGCTCACAGATGAAGAGTACCCTATTGAAGAAGGGGACGAAGAATATGAGGGCGCGGCTGACGCATATGCTAGCGGAATAAGGAGGTTTGACGAACCATCAGCCGCTATAGAAGAACCCACCAAAGAGATCAATCTGGGGACCGAGGAAGACCCTAGGATCATCCTCATAAGCGATAATTTGCCGACATCTGAAGAGGAGGAATTGATCAAGGTTCTAAAGGAGTACAGGGACACGTTCGCATGGAGCTACGAGGATATGCCGGGATTGGATTCACCCTGGTCGAACATCGCCTAACGTTAAAACCAGGGTCCGTCTCGATAAAGCAAAGGTTAAGACGTTTCCACCCCCAGATGGCTTTAAAGATGAAGGAGGAAGTCGATAAGCTCCACAAAGCCAGGTTTATTAGAGTCGTCCTATATCCTCAATGGGTGGCAAACATTGTCCTGGTCATGAAAAAGGATGGAAAGGTGAGAATCTGTATCGATTTTCGGGACCTTAACCGCGCGTGTCCAAAAGATGACTTCCCCTTGCCTCACATTGACGTGTTGGTTGATAATACAGCAGGCTATGAAACTCTCTCGTTTATGGATGGATTTTCGGGGTATAATCAGATCGTTTGGCGGAAGAAGATCAGGAGAAAACATCATTCACCACACCTTGGGGAACTTATTGCTATTTGGTCATGCCATTTGGTTTAAAGAATGCTGGAGCTACTTATCAAAGGGCTATGATGGCAATATTCCATGACATGATGCATGTGTATTTAGAGGTATACGTGGATGATTTATTGGTGAAATCAAGACTAGGGCAGAACACCAAGAGTTCTAGCTAAGGTGCTGCAAAGATCAAGAGAGTTCAATTTGAAAATGAATCCAAAAAAGTGCGTATTTGGTGTTTCGTCAGGCAAATTGCTTGGTTTCATTGTGAGTAAGAGGGGTATTGAAATAGATCCCAACAAAGCTAAAGCAATCAGGGAGATGCCACCTCCGAGAAATCTGAGAGAAGTTCGAGGTTTAATCGGAAGGTTGCAATTCATTCGTCGATTTGTGTCCCAGCACTCACAAAGGTGCAAACCTTTCTACGAGTTAACTAAGTCAGGAGTAGAATTCCTTTGGAATTCTAAATGCCAAAAAGCTTTTGAAGGATTGAAAGAGTATCTGGCCAATTCACCCGTTCTAATTCCACCCACGCCAGGTAGACCTTTAATCCTTTATGTCTCAGTCCTGGACGACTCCGTGGGAGCTGTCCTAGCACAAGCCGATGAAGCGGGCAAGGAAAGGGCGACCTATTACTTGTCCAAACTCCTCAACCCCTGTGAGCAGAAGTACACGGCTATGGAGAAAACTTGTGCCGCCCTTGTCTGGGTAGTGCAGAAGTTGAAACACTACTTTCTGGCTCATGAAGTTCATCTGATTGCCCGAATGAACCCTATCAAGTTCCTTCTAGAAAAATCTGTCCTTACGGATAGATTAGCACGCTGGCAAAGTTTTCTCTCTCAGTTTGACATCGTCTACGTCAACAAAAGGCGATAAAGGGTATGCTATAGCCGAGCATCTCGCTCACCATCCTCTTCCGAAATTCGACCCTGTCCAATCAGAGTTTCCAGATGAGGAACTAATGTCCATCAACCAATCAGATGATTGCATGTGGACGTTACATTTTGATGGAGCTCTGAATTCGCAAGGGAAAGGAATCGGCATTGCCCTCCTGTCGCCTAAAGGCCTTACATTCCCACTGGCATATCAGCTCAAATTCCCCGTTACCAACAATATAGCTGAATATGAAGCTCTTCTAGCTGGCCTAGAACTCGCTCATTCCTTTCGCATCACTGAATTGCGAGTCGTAGGTGATAGTCAACTCATTCTTCGCCAGGTGCTCACCAAATATCGCACTCGCGATCCCAAGCTCAAGCCATACCAAGAACTCACTGCTGCCTTTGCCAAATTGTTCGCCAAATTGGTCTTTGTCCATGTCCCTCGTCATCAGAACATTCTGGCCGATGCCCTCGCCTCATTGGCATCATCTCTAAGGTTCCCTCTAGGAAGATGGTTTGATACCATTCACGTCTACAAGCGTCACGCCCCTGCAATCGATGACGCTTCATACGTAAATATCAAGGACAGGATAGCAAGAAAGGCCCTACAGGAAGAAATCCTTGAGAAGAGGGAAATTATGTTGACAGAATTAGAAGAAGAATTGGCTGATGAGGAGAAGCCATGGTTTTACGAAATTGCCAAGTATTGCAAAGATCAATCCTACCCTGAAGAAGCCACATCGGAAGATAGAAAAGCCATAAGGAGGGTGGCACAGAGGTACGTGCTGGTCGGAGAAGTGCTATACAAGAGAAGTCTTACTGGTGTTCTTCTAAGATGTCTCGACGAAGAGGAGGTCTGGAAATGCGTCGAGGAAGCACACTCTGGTGTGTGCGGTGGCCATGTGAATAGCCAAATGCTTGCCAAGAAAATCCTTCGGCAAGGCTTTTACTGGCCCACCATGGAAGAAGATTGTGCCGTCTATGTCCGCAGGTGTGTCAAGTGTCAACTTCACGCCGATAAAATTCATTCCCCATCTTCTTCACTTCATCCAGTATCCTCCCCATGGCCTTTCTCCATGTGGGCTTTCGATGTCATTGGTCCTCTCGGTAATCCTTACTCCCTCACTAAGCAAAAATCATTCATCCTTACTGCAACGGAGTACTTTACCAAATGGGCCGAAGCCGAAGCTTACGTGGAGGTTAAAGCATCAACAGTCTGCAAATTCATCATGAAGAACATCATCGCCAGGTTCGGCATTCCAAGCACGATCATCACCGACAATGGACCGCAATTCATTTCTCAGGACCTTCAGGACCTCTGCAAAAGGTATAAAATTGCATTGCATCATTCATCACCTTATTATCCACAAGGTAATGGCCAAGCAGAGGCCACTAATAAAACACTGATTAAAATCATAAAAAAGACCTGTGAGTCAAACAAGTTCTCGGATTGGTCAGAAAAGCTGATTGAAGCTCTATGGGCCTATCGCACCTCAATCCGTACCCCCACCGGGCAAACTCCGTTCGCCCTTACTTATGGGATGGAGGCGGTAGTTCCGTACGAAATTCTGGTACCCTCTCTGAGAGTACAATTGGATAAGGATCTCCCCCTCGACGAACGTCGTGATTCACTCCTTGCCCAATTAGAACTCTTAGATGAGAAACGGCTGGCCGCTGCCGAGCATGCACGTGTATATCAAAACAGACTCACACGTTTTTATCAAAAGAAGGTCATTGAAAGGAAATTTCAAGTCGGTGAAATGGTTGTGAAAAGAATATTTGTAAAACCTGGTGGCCCGCGTTCTAAACTCCAACCCAATTGGGAAGGACCGTACGTGATTCAGGCTGTGCATCCTGGCAACGCCTATAGGCTAGTCAATGCTGAGGGGATCGAGTTATCCCACCCTTGGAATGGGCTTTATCTTAAGAAATACTACCCTTAGATAGGTGTACATAGTGTCAAAAAATGATGAAACAACAAAAAATAGAAAACAATGAAAATAACAAAAATATGTATATATACAACAACAAAAGACAAAAAAATAGAAGAAAATGAAAAGAAGAAAAAAATAGAAAATTCAAAATTGCTAATGCCCGGAGATCACCATGTAGTTAAGTCATTGCATTCAACCTCCGTGTTGGGATAGGGCCTATTAAGACTTGGTAGGTTCCGGGTCTTGGTTTGCCAGAACCGTGGGATCCTGTCCGCTAGTTCGGCTTATGCCCCCCTCAAAAGAGGCAACATACATGTACACATGTGTTCTATGAAAGATCGGTAGCATCGCTCATGGTGAGGCCTCACCTAGAAGGTCTCCAGAAGGCTTAAATCTTAGTTCTCTCTCTCTTCGACCGAATGAGACAGCCGGCGCCCTTAAAACGCTGAGCATGGAAAACACGAACACAACCCCTAGGGCAAGAGTAGGGCCCAATTCTTCGAGCATGGGTCAGAGCACGAGAAGAGGGCAGTGTCCCCGCAGGCATCCAAGAGGGATTCATAATGTCAAGATACTATGTCCCTCGCAAAAATCTGTCAAGAAAAATCAGAAAAGAAGAACAAAATCAAAGTCAAGTGAAAAGCCTGGTCGTAACCGTGCCTGATCCCACAAATGAAACCCCTTTGACTGAAAGTCAAATTCTATACAAGAGGGGCCATGAGATGTAAATGCTCGAGATTTGGTCTGAAGTTGTCCGAAAGGGAGAGTTAAGTGTGCCCCTACTGGCTCGCCGGGTTAACGGTTTTGCCGGTCCTCTCAGGAGGTTTGCCCCTAATACTCTTCCTTCTTCCCCTGAAGATAAAGGCTCAATGGAGTTCCTGAAGGGTGAAACTCACCAAAGTCTGCAACCACCTTTCGACACAAACGTATGGTTGTCCATCTTGGAAAGCAGAAGTCATTGTCAGAGTCTCCGTGTTTCTGGCCGGTCAAGACCCTTATCTACCATCTTAATGTCTTCTAAGTCTAACCTCGGGCTTAGACCAATGCAAGCGCGTCACCTATGGGTGCGACGGCGTCTGATTCCGGGTCAGCGTCGCGCGGTTGGTCATTTGGGTTCCAGGGTGTTCCATTACATATCGTCTAGAGTTGTGAGGAAATAGACCCGGGTCGGGCAAATCATTTACCTTGAACACTTTTTGGGTGAATCCCTGTGGTCGGAAGCAACTGGGAGCCTAAGCATGGCATGACGGTATTGTCATCAGGGTAAGTCTTAGCCGGCGGGATTATCATTCGAGGAGTCTAGAGGCCCAAATCAACTTAGACGTGCACTTAGGATGCCTGGGAGGTTAGCAAGAAGCCCTCGTTCTCATGCAGGTTAGATGTTATATCAAGTGGTCATCATGCATTAGCAAAAACAAAAAAATAATAAACAAACCAAAAACAAACAAAAAATAACAAATCCAAAATCCAAAAAAAAAGAAGAAGCAAAAAATGTACATGCACAAAAAAATGGAAATATAAAAGACCAAAAAAATAAACAAACAACAAAATACAAAAAAATGAATACACCTACAAAAACAAAGAAAATCACATCTTCGCATGATCGCATTTGTATGCACCATTCATTTTAAATTCTCGTTTGCATCCGTGTGCTTGTCTGTCGCATTCATCATCCTTTATTATTGCCTTTGTTAATAAAGGCTTGCCCCTTGACTCGTTATCAAGAATAACTCAAAATCACGTTTGTTATTGAGCAAGGGGCAAGTCAGAGCAGAAATGCTAACTTGTTTGCTTAGATGTGTACAGGGATTCGGGAGAACAGAAAGAAGCAGAGAACCAAGCACAAAACATTTTATTCCACTCCCACTCAACAA
Source organism: Amorphophallus konjac (assembly GCA_022559845.1). Classification (NCBI taxonomy): domain Eukaryota; kingdom Viridiplantae; phylum Streptophyta; class Magnoliopsida; order Alismatales; family Araceae; genus Amorphophallus; species Amorphophallus konjac. The sequence continues at coordinate 313,359,290 of CM040121.1, forward strand.
AAACAAACAACAAGAGAGAGCCTACATTAGCTCCCACCCTCCTTCTCTACATTACTCGTCTCGCCGCTTTCTGGACGAGAAACTCTAGAAGGTGCTATCCAACCATGAAAAGCGGTACTTCTACCGCTTTGGGGTCCTCTTTCTATCTCCACTCCCCGACGTCGATCTGCGGGAGCAGCAAAGAAGCTACTAACACGAAAGCCACGCTCTCGTGCCCTTCGGTAGCGTTCCTCGCCATCCTTCAGCCACTGCTCGGCGAGACCGAGACTGGTCCTCAATTCGAATAGTTGGGCCTCCAGGGCCCTCCTCTCCTCTTTCTCGACTGATCTTTTGGCCTTCTCTCTTTCCCTGTCCTTTTCCCTCTCAGCACGTTCTCTCTCTCTGTCATCCCTTTCCAGCTGAAGGGTGATCCTCAGCTCCATGGCGTCCCGAGAAAAATTGTCATCTGAGCGACGCTGCAATTCCTCCTCCAGCTCCGCTATCCTGGCCTTCCCTTGTGATGCATGAGCAAACATCTCTTGCATCTCTTCGGCCTGCCATATCCGTCATTTCAGGGGTGTGATGAGACATAAACAGAGAAGCTCGGATAAGAGGAACCTTCACCTGCACAGAAAGCATTCCCTCTGCCTCCGCGGCGCGCTGTGTTACACGGCAAGCTGCTCATGGAGCGAATCTAGTTCCGACGAAGGAATCCATAGACTGGAAGAAGGCACCCTCTGCCCCTACTGCTGGTAGGGTTGCGTCGAGCCGAGCGCGCTATGATAGCAAGAAGTGACAGTGAGTGGCTAAACACCAAAACCTAGGGGTATAATTAGGAATATGCATTTGCATACATACTCACCGAGACATGTAAGGCCTCACGGATGTCACCCAACTCTCCCTCCGTGTCCGCCAATCGAGCCCGCAAGTTCGCTATCATGGTATCACGGGCATCCTAAACCCATGTCATAGAGTCAGCATTACATTTAGAAAAATGATAAAAAAAATAGAAAAAAAAATGATCAAAAAGTGAGAAAGGAGATATACCTCCACAAGTCCCTCAGGATGGAGTCGCTCTGCATACATCGCCCTATAGAGACGTAGATAATCTTCACTATCCCGGGCGTGCGACTCCACGAGCGTGCCACCCCGCTGCCAATCTTCATATTGTTCGGGGAAGCGCACCCGCCAGTCGACACAGGTTACCGGCCCACGTGTTTTCCTCCCGACGCGGGGTGGTGCGGTCATATCTACCCATTCCTGGGCAAGCCCTAGAGTCCTCATGACCAATCGTAGCCGGAGTGGCTCGATTTCATTCAGGCAGTGGACCCAAAGGTCCCGACCAAATCGAGGGCGACCTGCGATGACCCACGGTTGGTCGACATCGACCAAGCCCGAGTAAGGCCTCCAGATCACCTGCGTTGGCATGCGTGTATCTCCTTAATCACTCAAAAGAACCAAAAAAAAAGAGAGACAAAAGAAAAGACAAAAAAATGGAGTCCTACCATCTCTGCGGGGAACTCTTGCAGCTCACGCCTTAATACCATCAGCTGGTAAGATAGAGAGGCTGTGCTCATAATGGGTTGCCACCGCCGAGCTAGTGGTGCCACAGCCACACGCCACTGTCGAGCTCGCCCCATTGGGATGTAGTAATAACTCCATACCTGTGTCGTCACATGTCATCAGCATTTTATGAAATAGATTAGTTGCATAAATAAATAAACAAATAATTACCTGGAGAAATGGTATGAAGCCACTCACAGTCACCTCTCGATCTGTCCCTTGGGACAGACTTGCGAACAGATGCGCCAGCACGGCGGCTCCCCAGGCATATTGCCCTACCCTCTCTAGGTCCACCAAAAATTCTAGGAAACGACAATGGATGTCGTCTCCTTTGGAACCCAGCAGTAATTTTCCCAGCAGGAAGAGGAGGAATATCCTCAAGTCCATGTTTGATCTCTCCCAGCTACTGGCATCCACGCAGTACACAGCGCGGGACCCTCTTTCCGCTCTCTCCATGAACTCCTCCAAGGACTCGTTATCACGGTGACGAGTGTCAGTGAGCCCCAGTGCCTCCATGATAGATGCCTTGGCTATTGACCTATTCTTTTGGTCCTTTAATTCCAGACCAAGAAGCTTCTGAGCCACTTCGCGATAATCGGGGTAGGTGACCCCGGTCACCGCCTCACCATCCACTCTAAGGCCGGTGATTCGGGCCACATCTTCGAGACTGGGCACCATGTGCCCCCAGGGCATCAAGAAGGCACGACTCTCTGGGTCCCATCTCTCGCGCAATGCTTGGATGAGGGCGAGGTCGAGCTTAATGGGTTCGATCCGGAGGAATGCACCAAACCCCATCGCATCTAGTCGAGCTTTCTGGAAGTCAGGCAAGCCTCGATAGGCGGCCACCACTAACTCCCATGAGATGTGTGACCTCGTCATACTCTGTGGATTACACAGAAGTGAGAAGCGAGTGCATCATTGAAATAAAATAGAAAGAGAATGAGAAAGGAAGAAAGGGATCATGAAGAAATATGGGGAAGAACTGGCTCATTTACAAGCTCCGATTGGGTCCTCTCACTGAGTGGCCTTTCAACATCGGAGAGTCTCCTGGAACTACCACTGGATCTGCTCCTCTTCGAGGAGCGGGAAGACTCGCCCTCCACCCTGAAACTGGACTCTCCCTCCATCTCAGAGAATGAGAAACTCTTACTCCCTCCTGTCGACTTTTCACTCTTCTAACCAGTCTCCACAACTCCGTGCTTTCAAGTGAAGCAGGCGGGGGGGAGTATTTATAGGATTGAAGGGATATGATCCGGATCTCTCCCACTTCCTCTTGCAATGGGCCTTGTAACAAAGCACCCATCTTTCACTCGAAGTGAACGAGGTCGGGAGCGTAGCGGGTTGATTCACACCCTACACATCTAGGTTCCCTGTGTTCATCATGACTCAAATAAATCTGAGATGAGGTCATCCACATGGAGAAAGGATAATGCAGGTCGACCTCTTCGAATTTGGGAGTGGACTCATCCACAGGAGAAAGGACAATGGAAGTTGATATCTTTGAATCCGGGAGTGGACTCATCCACAGCAGAAAGGACAATGGAAGTCGATATCTTTGAATCCGGAGCGGACTCGTCTACATGGAAAGAGGACAGGAGGGCGGTTGGCATCTTTGAATTCGGTGGTACATCATTAAAATTTGTGATGGATTCTCCCGAAAGGAATGCCCAATGAGTCTGAGACATGATCTGTTATCTCAGGGGAGTTCTGTTAAACACGTCACATGAGGACAGCATGAAAAGAAGAGGCGTAGAAGAGAAGGAACGCATGGAGGGCAAACCCGTCACAAGAGAGCATGTCGTTCCATTCATACGTCTATATAAACTGTCGTGTTCACCGCGAGAAGAGAGCGGGTGTATGAGCAACTTGCCAAATCTCGCACTACCCCCTTGGTCGTCCCTCTCCTTTCCTAAGAGGGAGGTCCCTGGGAGGTCATCTAGAGCTCTGCGACGTTGCAATTGTCACATCGTATCGCGCATTCTCACCTTCTCTGGTAGCGCTCGTCGCCCTCCTCTGGCCTCTCTCGCGACCCTGACGGCCGCGAAGCTCTTGAACCCGAGGCTGTTTGCTGAGCCGCCCCCTACTCTGCAATGGAGACTACACCAACCCCAGGAGCTCCTCTACCGTGAGCTCCAACTCTCCTCCAAACGGCAGTGACTCTGAAGGAGTGACATGTCCGAGCGATGTGTCTTCCGGAGCTTCATCACTTGGGCCTCACGTGCCCTCCTCTCCTCTCGATCCCGATGTAGCTTTATCCATGCCTCTCTTTCCATTCTCTCCCAGTTTACTTATCTCATCGCCACCTGAAGAGAAATCCTCAACTCCATGACATCTCAGGGCATCTCCGCATACTATAGTTGCCTCAGTCCCCCAGATCCTATTCGGTAACGGCCGACCATCACCCGACGTCCGCCATTCCGGTCACAAAGAAAAGGAGGGGAGAGACTGAAACAACATGTAATGGCATTAAGGCTTCGCATTTATTTCAAAACAAGATAACATACATCAGGGTTTGGGCACCTCAGGCCTCAGTTTCCTGAGCTCCATTACATAAGTCTCCCATAGCTCTCGATCCTCACTCACAGATACCGTCACCTTCCTCGGAATGCTTGCCTTCCACGAAGCTTTGATCGCCTTCACATCCTTCGCATCATCCTCCGTGCCCAGCTTTCTCTCTTTAATCAGAGGAAGGTTGGATGGCATGGGAAGAGAGTGCCGAGGAAGGCCAATTTGCAGGCAGCACCGGTGCGAGCTGTAAAGAACAAATTTGGTTGCACCGATAAGATGGAGTTCCGCATCAGGAGAAGATCGCGTGAGAAGCCTACGTGAAAGTAAACATGCTGGCACACAAGTGAACATCTCTCGCGCCAAGGAGCTGAAGTGAGTACGCCAGTCACCGCGTGTCTTCAGACAGGGCATGCGATTGGCCACCTTCCCACTAAAGCCCAACACATCGGCCATGTAATGGAGGGGGCTTTGTTCGAAAATCCTGGAGGCGGTCTGTACCCCTTCGTAGTGATGAAATTTGAAGTGAAGATCAATCCAGCAGTTGAGGAGAAGCATGCACCCGTGAGGAGGCCTACCCATGCTGGAAGCCGTGAGACCGCTGTAAAGATGCGCGAGGACAGCAGGCCCCACTCTCCTTCCCTCCCAAAGTCCACAAATCGCTCCCAATTGGTCTTCCTCTACGATGTTGTCAGTACAAGGAAAGAGGAGAGCTCCGGCCAAACAAATTGTGAACCCTTTCATAAGCCCTTCTAAATGCTCATCATCTATCAACCCTTCTAAGGCAGTCACGGTCCAGGCTGCGAGCTTTTGCAAGTTGACTCCGTTCTGAGTCTGAACGCTCTTTATGGTTCCAGATGGCATAAAGCTTCCAAGAACTTCCTCGGTAGATACCCTCTTCCGCATCCGCGAAACCTTTATCCTGTCATCCTTCATCGACCTTCTTAAGCCTAGCAGAAGTTCTGCCTCCTCGAGGAGGACCGTTGCCTCAAAAGTAGGGAAGATAAAAGTGTGGGTTTCCGGATGCCAAACCTCCGCCAATGCACTCAGGGCCGCACAATCCATGGAGATCTTGTCATAATGCTTGGCATGGATCACCAACCCTTGGAGGTGCCATTTTGAAATAACGGCCCTCATACTGATAGTGATGTTGGACGTAAGCTTCGATAGCCAGGGCAGCTTTGAGAATTTTCTCGGGCCCGGAAAAAGAGGATACGGCTGAAAGGAAGGAAAAGAAAAGAATAAAAAGCGAGGGAGAACTTATGAAGGAGACTAGGAGAAAGAACCAACTTACCGCCCGTGAGAGAATCCTCTCGCTCAGATGGCCTTCAATGTCGGTCAACCTCCTGAATTCGCGGTCGAACTTGCTCCTCTTGGCAGGGCGGGAAGGCCCACCTTCCATCTCAAAAGGGCGGGATTTCTCTCCCATCTCAAAAAGAGCTTGACTCCCCGAACCACCAATGGATGATCTTTTGCTAAGGAGCAAAGGGGTACTTATAGTGAAAAGGGGGGTAAAAAGGTAAATGTAAAGCATTTATGACAAGTTACCGTGGTGAATTTTAACCGAATAAATCTTGTCTGATTTGTGTCGTGTTTTCCCCTGCTCCTGTATTGATGTGCGGATGTCCTGTACAGTTGAATGTAATTTTACTTCTTATGAAATAAATCCTTCTTCACTGCTTGCTGTTCGGTGCAGGTTCCAAGAACAAAATAAGAAAGCAAGAGGGCGCCATTGCCCTACCATGTCCCACCATCAGTCACCCCGGTGACTGACCCCACTGTGTCATGCATCCTACTATATGATATCTACGCTATTAGAGCACGTCAAGGACCTTATGCCTTGGATGAATCTGGAGTTTGAGTTCCCCTCTAACAAAAACAGTGATAACTCCAGAGGAGTTCAGGACGTACGGATAGGCCGTTAGGTTGTGATAGCATGGGAACGATGGTTCCATTCGGTGAATCGATGCGTGGATAAACGGGCCCCGGCTCAGTATCGTCTCATCGAATCGGTATCCTGACCCGTCCTAAGCAACTTAACAATATTATCCTTGGCTATTTTCTACTTTTAGTTTGTTTTAATTTTTCCTTTAAACCCAGCATGCATTCATGTAGGACTTTGATATCACTGTGGAAGATCATTCATTTAACTCGATTGTGAGGGCCGCTGTGCTTAAATTCTTGACTAATACGGGATATTCCATTCTGAATCGAGTACTGAGTTTCTGTGAAACCATCTGGGCTGGTTGGCCGAAAGAGACCTTTGTTTGGATTTATCAGCTACCCTTTTTTATTTACTCCATTGGACCCACCTTGGTCGCAGCACTTCCACATTGGCTGGTAACCGCTCCCCAAGGTGAAACCTGCGGGTCTACGACTCAGGTACTTTTGCGCCGAGAAGTTGGTCCCTCTTTCTGTTAGTCTTTTGTTATGTCCAGCCAAACAGTCGTTGATTTCGGAGGACCCTCTTCAAGGTTGTTTTGCTGAAACTCAGGAAAGATTCCAATCACATAGTGTTAAAAACGTGTCTCATCACGCCTTGGCATCCACTTTTCAGTCCATTCTCCACTCCACTTCATTCATTACTACCTCATTCCACTCCGTGCCATTCCCCTGCAAAGCAGACGCCAAGGCGGGGCAGCTGTAGACACGGCATTTTAAGCATTATGCTGAGCAGATCCCGTACTACACTAAGACGCCCCAAAGTGACTCGTACGGTTAAGTTATTTGAATAATCTCCAATTTTTATCTGATGATCTCGTCTCACGAAAAGAAAATTGTGGTTTCTTAAATAAAAACTCTTGTTAATGGGCTTGGCCCATCCTTTTAATCCTAAAAGAAGAGGGGGGGGGTCATTGTGTGCTAATGGGCTTGGCCCATTCCTATTCAAAAATAAATAAATAAAATTTTAATTCGCATGGCCCCATCTTTTATTGCCCAACTCATTAACTTCATCCATTTCTCACGGATCTTGCTCCCTCTCTCAACCCCACACACTTAAACCACCCACTCTCTTCCTCTGCCTCGATCTGAACCTCATCTCCCCTGACATCTCACCACCTCCTCCACACACAACCCAGCCGAAGCCACCCTCCCACTTCTCTCACCCTTCCTCTGCTAACACCATGGCAGCCCCCCACAGCTCACTCCGACTCTCCATTCTCTCCCACTCCCCCTGGTCATTCTCTCCCGCTCCTCCCTGATCTCCTTGCGACACCACCCCCTTGCCTGCATACTACCGGAGCACCACCGCCCTCACCTCTCCCTTTGGCGAACCCCCCGGCAGACCTCCCCCACTCCTCTCCACCACCACCTCACGCTAGCTCCCTCCCTCTCTTTCTCTCTTAACCGCGAGCATCTCCCCGTCGTCACCACGGGTATCTCCCCAGTCCACCACCGCCTTCCCATTCCACCTCCACCATAGGCATACGTGCATGCTCCACGGCCCACCTGCACCCACGATCACCGTGCCTGCACCGCCACGCACGCCACATAACGCCATCGTCCACGCTGTCGACACCCCCCGCCGTCACCATCTTCACCGCTAGCACCTGCAGCATCGTCGCCGTCGTCGAGCTCCCAGCCGCTGTCGCCGGACGCCCACCTCCGGGCATCTCCATGTGACCACGCCGCGAGCCACCCTCCACCGGACGCCGCTCCCGCCTCCGGCCCCGCCGCCTGCACGCCCCCACCTGCACCCCCGTCGCCTCCGGCCGCCCGCAGCGCCCCCGCCGCCTGCACGCCCCCACCTCCGGCCACGCCTCCGGCCGCCCGCAGCACCCCGTCGCCTCCGGCCGCCCGCAGCGCCCCCGCCGCCTGCGCGCCCCCGACGCCGCCTGCACGCCACCCCCCCCTCCGGCCAGCGCTCCGACGCCGCCCCTGCCTCAGGCCACCATCCCCGTCGCCCGCCACTCGCCCCCCCGCGGTCACCGCCTCGCCGCAGCCGCCGCTCCGTACCGGCCGCTCACGCACACTGCCGCCGTCCGCCTCCCCTTCTCTTTCTTCCTCCCTCCCGCTTCCTCTCTCTCTCTCTCTCTCTCTCTCTCTCTCTCCCCCCTCTCACTGCTTCTCCCCTCTCTCTCCTTCACTCTCTTCCCTCTCTCTCTCCTCCCTCGCGGTTCCCTCTCTCTCTTTTCTCTCCACGCCTTCTCTCTCTCACTCTCTCCCCTTCCGCAATCTCTCTCCCACTCTCTGCGTCCTTCTCACCCTTTTTTTTTCTTTTTTTATTGCCTCTCCCCACCGTCTCTCTCTCCCTCTCTCTGCTTCTCACCACCCCCTCTCACTCCCTCTCATCCTCTCTCTCTCCCGATCTCCCTCTCTCTCCTACCTTTTTCTTCTTTTTTTTAATCCCTTCTCCCATCGTCTATCTCTCTCCCTCACTCTCCATTTCTCCCTCTCTCACCATCCGATCTCTCTCTCTCTTTCATACATTTTTTTTTAAAAATCCCTCTCTCTCTTTCCCTGTTTTTCCTCCCTCTCTCACGTGTCTCTCTCTCACTCCCTCTTTCCCTCTCTTTTCTTCCCCACTCCCTTCCTCTCTCTCGATCTCTCATCTCTTTTCTTTTATTTTTATTTTTATCTCCTCTTTCCCTCTCTGATATTCTCTCCCTCTCTCTCTTTTATTCTTTCTCTTCTTCCCTTCCTCTCTTAGATATAACACATATATATATAAGCATACTATATATATATACATCTTATATGGTTAATATATATATATCCTCTACATATATACATACTATATAATAAAACTAAAGTATAAAAATCTCAAAAAAGGTTTTTTTCTCTTCTCTCCCTCTTCCTTTCTCCCTCTCTTTTCGACCTCCCCTTTATAGATCTATTTCCATATATGTATATAGATGTGTTCGTGTGAGTGTCTTTGCAGGTGTCTGTAAATGTTTGCGTGCGTATGTGTGAAGGGAAGGAGAAGTTAATGTCGAGCTCATCATCGACGCCCACCAATAAGCATTTCTCCCCTTTTGCATTATGTTCAGTCTGTTGATTCCTTTGCATACATCACTCGTTATCATGTTTATAATACAATCCCTGCATTGAGAATATTTCGGTACGCATTTCATCATACCATTTTCCCACCTTTAATTCCCAAGGGGTTTTAAATAACATTAAACAGGTGTGTTTGAATATGCTCGTGCCATTGTAATTTCAAGGGATCGGTACTACACTACTTTCCTTTTAATCCACCATCTGTTTCTTCTGTCTGCTGTGTTTTGCGAGGGTTAACAGTCCGGAAGCCCGCTTCCTCAGTCGACCGAAAGAAGAGGAGGAGGAATTCACGTGATCCCCAGTTCGGGGATAAAATGCGACCATCACTCCTATCTTGAGGTACCCGGCTATCGCCTCCCTCATCCTATTCTGATTATGTCCCCTGTTATTGTTATTTATCGTTAAAGTTCCACCCTCATCCCTCTCCATTTTGTCTAAAAGGAAGTCTATCTCCCCTCTCTTGTTGTTATCATATATCATTAAATCTTCATTTCCGTTCTCTTCTGTTTTGTCTAGAATACGTCTCTCACTCTACCTATATTTTTCTTAGTGGTTTTTTCTTATATCATATTATCTTATTCTATCATCTACCTCTCGGTTTCTTTCTTCATCTCTCACGTCTCTCTAAAGACATAAAAAACATAAAAAAATAATAAAAGCAACAAACCCCCCCCCAAAAAAAAATATAATAACTAAGATAAAACAAAACAAAAAAGAATAATAAAATCAGGGTAACCAAAGAAGGCCCTCTTCGTCGGCCGGCCGACGGAAGAGGAGGAGAGGACCCGCACTGCTCCCGCTTCGGCGGCGAACGCGATCAGGACATTTCCTGTGGGGCTCTCAGCCCCTGGCGATCACATCCCCTTCCCACTTTCTTTCCTGTCAATTTTCCCTTTTGTTTAAATCCTGCGACGGAAGTCATTCCTCGCGAAGGTGTACGTGACGGAAGTCATTCCGCGCGAAGCCTTTTTCATTCTGTCATTTTATTCCCTTGATTTTTGTCTAAACCCTGCGACGGAAGTAATTCCTCGCGAAGGTGTACGTGACGGAAGTCATTCCTCGCGAAGCCTTTTTTCATTCTGTCATTCTATTTCTTTAAATTTCTGTCTAAACCCTGCGACGGAAGTCATTCCTCGCGAAGGTGTACGTGACGGAAGTAATTCCTCGCGAAGCCTTTTTATTCTGTCATTTTATTCCTTTGATTTTTGTCTAAACCCTGCGACGGAAGTAATTCCTCGCGAAGGTGTACGTGACGGAAGTTATTCCTCGCGAAACCTTTTTCATTCTGTCATTTTATTTCTTTAAATTTCTGTCTAAACCCTGCGACGGAAGTAATTCCTCGCGAAGGTGCACGTGACGGAAGTAATTCCTCGCGAAGCCTTTTATTATATATATTACAGTAAAAACCCCGCGGAGAGTAATATCTCGCGGTGGTCTTATGTATATATACTCATGTTTATTATCTATATTGCAATAAAAACCCCGTAAGGCCAATGTCTTGCGGTGGTCCTAATACGTACATATATATTCATTAGTGTTGATATTATTGCATCGCTGTTAGAACCCCACAAAGACCAATGTCTTGTGGTGGTATGTCTTGGTTCGTATTGTCTTTGTAATTTTCTGGAGAACGATATACCGCTGCAGTTTCTGAGTCTTCGTGCCTCCCCATTTCTGTTACTTAAATTCTCGGATTTCCTGGTATATGGAAAAACTGCTCGTGGAACGGTAAGTCACGCTTACCGGGAAGGGGTTAGTTTGCGCGAGAGGGTCTTCCGACCCCTATCTCCGCCACGTACCGGAGTTCGTTTCGCATCCTTCTTTCCTTTCTCTCCTTTATGTTCTTTCTCTTCTTGAGTTGATCTCGTCATTTCCATCTCTTAGGACAGACGAGGGTGGACGTCCCTTGCCGTCTCCACCTCTCTGGCAATCACCTTTTCATCATTACTTTGCATCATTGTTTCTTTCCCCCGAGGGTGGACGACACTCTTTTGCCGTCTACAATACTGCCCTATAAAGTGATATGACCCATGGTACTAGGCGGAGAACTTGGTCTAAAAGACCATCTCACACAGTAAGAACCTCCAGACAGAATTCATCTGCCTTTTAGTAGCTTACCATTTGATATACCATGGTGGTCATGCATGATAATGCAGTACCAACAGTCCTAATGCAATATTTTTCAATATTTTTCAATGGCTGCATATGCAAATCCAGTCTATCATTAAAAGGCAAATCATGTACGAGGAGAGTTCAAAAAATTTGATGAGTGAATATGCAAAGACAGATTTAACATGCTATGCAGTTATTCGATGAACAGAAAGTGCAGAGAATTTACTTGAAAGGGGCTTTATCAACTTGGGTGCCTTGGTTTAATTTACCCCTCTTTATTCCTCAGTCCAAGGCACACCTGCAAAGTTTTTGATCATTTTGATCCTGCAGGGACCCAAGCAGCTTTGGGTCCTGCGTTAGCCCTGACAGGTGTTCTATGCAAATTCATAGCAACATGGTCATCATGATCCATCAGGTAGCAATTGTTCATAGAGTGACCATACTTTCCACAGTATCTACATGATGTGACTGGTTTCTTGTTCTTATGATACATATTAACAGCAGGATGATGTTTATAAACATGTTCATAAGATTTTCTGTTGTATGCATGAACAGTTTGATGCTTGTTCTTACTCAGCCAACATTCAGTAGATCTATGGCCTGGCTTCCCACAGTTATAGCATGAAATTTTCACAAATGGTTTTGCAGGGAATTTGACAAAATGGGGGTTAACATGATTCTTTTGAACATACCAACAGTCCTTGACAGTATGTCCATTTTTCCCACATTCGAAGTATCTGATTTGCTTACTTTTAAAACCATTTTTACCCCAAGTGGATCCAAACTAGCACTCAGCAGCCTTGTGCCCAGGCTTATTGCAGTTAAAGCACACAATGTGTTGATTAGACTTGTGTTTAGTTCCATAAGGACCATGAAAATTAATGGAAGACCTGGCATTCAGTTTATTGTCTTCTTTCATGATAAAACATTCACTCATGAGATGACTATGCTTCCCACAATAATAACATGAAGCATCAGGCTTCCTAGCAGCATGGTTTCTATCAAAAGAATTTCTAGAATGTGATGTTCCACTATCATGCTCATCTTTTAGCATTAATCTGCAATCTTTCATTATGTGACCTACTTTCCCACAATAATAACACGACCCCTTTTTAGTATGAGTGTTTGAGAGGTCATGTGAATTGTGTGCAGCAGTCTTTGTACCAACTGGAGTAGTTTTGTCCTTTTTCTGTAGGTTTTCATCCTTTTTTAATTTTTGAGTTTGTCCTACAGTTTTGGGACTGACCGTGGGTTTTTGTGCAGTAAATTGAAAAACAGAAGAACCAGCAGTTGTGTTTTGATCAGAAGCTTTTACAAACACAGTTGAAGTTTTATTGCTATTGATCCTTTTGTTTGTTGAACTGTAACCCAGCCCCTCTCTCTGAGAGTTATCACTCTTTCCCAGAAGCTTATTCAGATTGTCCTTTCCCTTGACAAATTTTGACAAGGAGTTTTTCAAATCTTGAATTTCAGAATTTAAGCCACAAATATTAGCTTCATATTTGGACAGATCTGTTTCACAGGAAATGACTTGTTGATGCAAGGCATCATTCAGACTTTTGAGTTTTTCAACTTCCTGTTTTAACTTTGTTTCACTGTCAGCTTCAGATAGAGACTTGTTAAGATCATCAATTTCTTGTTGAAGGGATGTGATAGTGAGCTCATAATTAGCTATCTTCTCTTCACAGCAATTGACATTTCCACTCAACATTAGGTTGATGGTTTTTATACTCTCAATTTCTTGTTCAGCATTAACCAACCTATCAGAATTATCTATGCTCACACACTTGCCTTTTTCCACTGTCAATAACCTATCTGTCAGCTAGGTGTTTAGATGTTTCAGTTTGTTGATTTCCTCTTTCAACTTATTGTTTTGCTCTGTGAGTTCATCATCAAGCACCCAATCATCCGATGAAAACTGACATTCATAAAACATTTCTTGTTGTTTTTCAGATTGAAGTTTGTTGAAATTTTTCTGAAGCTCTAAGTTTATTACTCTCTCAGTCTCCAGTTTCTCAGAAACCAACCTATTTACTTTTTCAAGATAATTTGATTTGTGTTCAGATTCTTTGAGCTGGTTTTTGAGTATTTCAATTTCAGATTTCATGTTTTCCAATTCAGAGTTGACACACTCTAAATCTCTCACTAATTTTTCATTCTGAACAACATTATTGTGATGAACCTGATCATCATCAATTAAACTATGCCTCTTTTTTAGTTCAGCAATTTCGCAAACAAGCTCTTGATTCTCCTTTTTGTGTAAATCAATTTGTTTCATAAGAGTTTGTTTTTCAGATTTCAAATGATCTAAATCTGAACTAATAGAATCAAAATCTGTTAACTGTCTTCTAAATATGTCATTTTCAATTTTCAGAATTTCAGGGCTTTCACCTCGAGATTTAGCATCCTCATGTTTCTTTAACTTCTTTATCAGTTTTTTATTCTTCTTCTTTAGTTTTTCATAGGATTCTAACAGATTGGCATAGACATCTTCCCAGTCGTCTAAAGTGTAACTAGTGAAAGGATTGGTTACCTCTTCAGCATCTTCGGATTCATCTTGATCACTGCCATGGTTGCTTTTGTCAGCCATCAGGCAGCTGTCCTCATTTCTCCTCTGAGCTAGTTTCAGCTCATCCAGGATGTCCTTAGCGGACCTGCAGTCATAAAAACAAGAATGTAGAGCCTTGTCAGTAGCTGCCATCATTAGATTCATAGCTGTCTTATTCTCTTCATGTCTTGATTTGTGACTGTCAGTCCATTTGGACTCTTTCCTTGGTAATCTATGAGGACCTTGTGAAATTAACTTCCACAAATCCGGATTCATCAATTTCACATAGTTATGGAGACTGCTAACCCATGAGTTAAAATTAGAGCCATTGAAAACCGGTGGAGAACCCATTGATTAAATCGGCAAACAGATTAATGCAGCAGAGAGTAAATTCAGAAATGCACCAAAGACAACAGGATCCTCTGCAGATCGTTGGATCTGATCAGACAGAGAACCTCTCTGATACCAATTGATAGTTTGGTGCGATAGATAAACACAGATCCAGAGGGGGGGTGAATGGATCTTCTAAAGAGTTTTGACCAATTTAGAATTCGTATGAAATGATAAGCACAAGATCAGTGGACAAAAACTCAAACAAAAAGGATGCAAACCCAATTAAACTCTAGGACATGGATAATCAATCAGATCACGGTCCTAGCATGCATCTAGCGGAAGCAAGCAATCAAACAAACCACTGCACAATAGCTCTCGCAGGAGCAAACTGGATTGGATCTGATCCAAAGTCCAGTGATGACAAACAAGCTTCTCTTCTTCCTCACGAGCTCTCCATCTCTCTTTCTCTCTTTCTTTTTCTTCTTCTGCTCTCTGCCTCTCTGCAGCACTTTCCTTTTATCTCGATCACTCTCTTGCTCTCACTTAATCTCGATCAGTCTCTTTTTCTCTTTTTATCTATCTTCTCCAGATGGAGGAGGCTTCGTATTTATAGCAGCAGCAATTAGGGCGCTGTCCTCGGATTACGTGCCAGGTGCCAACCTCGGATCACGTGCCCTTCATAGGCTTCACGAACAGTACCTGTCAAGCAATCATAAGAAGATATCAGATGGATGTACAGACTTGGTTCAGGCTGTTAACAAAGTGTGTACAGGCATGATGCAGCTTGAGTGTATAGACTTGAAGGGTTGACAACGAGTGTATAGAGTTGAAGCCTTGGAAACGAGTGTATAGACTTCGTCTTGAAGGAGATACACATGTGCACTGAAGTGTGTACATTCTTCACTGATGAAGTGTGTACAGACTCTGCTGAAGAACATTCAGCCTTGAGAGCGTGCAGACAGTGTACAAACTTGCTGTAATGACTGATGCCCAACTGGATGGTGTATGGACTTAGAATGCATGAGACAGCAGTGTATAGACTTTAGAAGACGAAGCATGCACGGGCCAAACGATGTACAGACTTTGCCAATATGAGACACTGTACAGACTTTGTTGTATAGACTTGATGTGGTGGCTGTGTAGACTTAGCTGCAGGCTGTAGGACGAATGTCTAGACTCTGCAGACATGCGATGCAACTGGATGTATAGACTTAGTTGTGCTGTGCAACCGATGTGCAGACATGGCATGCAGGCAGCCAGACTATGTATAGACTTGGCGTGCAACGATGCAACACAATGTATAGACTTAATCGTGCAAGCTACAGTGCTAGTGTATGGACTTAGTGCAATTCAAAGGCTGTATAGACTTAGCGTGGAATGCCTGAAGCACAGTGCAATGTATAGACTTGCCACTGACCAATGTATAGACTTGAAGATGATTGTGAGAGCATGCAGTGTAGGCAGTGTACAGACTTACCACCGACCAATGTATAGACTTTGCCAAACGATGCAAGCGACAATGCATGGGACGATCGGATGTACATACTTTGAAGCTTAACTGAGATGGTGGATGTACAGACTTGATGCACGAACTGTGCACATGAATGAAGAGCACTGTGTAGACTTGTGTGCTTGCAAGTGAGCAATGTACAGACTTGGGCTGTACAGACTTGCAGTGTGCAATGCATGCGATGTATAGACTTTGCCTTAGAGACGCTGCATGAGACGGTGGATGTACAGACTTGGACTGTACAGACTTGGAAGGCTTGAAGGCCAATGTACAGACTTGGAAGATGTGAGCGAGACAATGTATGGACTTGGCCAATGCAGCGATGTATAGACTTAGTGACTCATGCAGACTAGAGGTTGTACAGACTTTGGAAGGCATGTGCAGTCTTGAACTCTTGCAATAGAAGGCTGTACAGACTTGGTCGTGTATGGCGAGACCAGGCAGACGCTGTACAGACTTGGTGAGACGATGCGTGAGACGCTGCCAGACTCTGTACAGACTTGGACGTAGGTAATGATTGTAATGTGTAGACTTAGTGTGTAGCAAAAGCAGCGAACGTAGGAATAGGTTGGAATGTATAGACTTACGTTCGATCAGCAATGTATAGACCTCAATTAAGCAAGTTACAGTGCAATGTCTAGACTTAATGGTGCAAGCGATGTATAGACTTTGGAACGCTTGAAGCACAGACACGCTGCAATGTATAGACTTGAGTTAAGCAAGCTACAGTGCCGATGAGTAGACTTGGCCAATGTGCAGACTTGAAGGCAAGGTGACGATGTGTAGACTTGGCCAACGGGATGTGCAGACTTTGTAGCATGCAGTGTATAGACTTGCTGGAGAGAGCGATGTATAGACTTGCTCTTGCGAAGGCTGTATAGACATTGAATGAAGCAGTGTATAGACTACACTTATCTGGGGAGTCAACCCATCTAGAGAGGGGGTCGACCCACACTATGTTGAGTGTCATGATGCATGGATGTTTAGCCTGTACTGACTTCCACAAGCAGAGTAAAGCAACTGATGTATATGTATATGAATGCTTTATGCAGCAGATAACCTGACTGAACATCAAATGCAATGCTTCAGATCTGATAAACTGACATATGACAGATTCATGATATGCAAAGCCAAGATTCATGATATGCAAGGCTGTAGAACTGACATGATATATGCCCATAGCAAGACAGTCAATCAGATGTTCATGATATGCTATCATCAAAATCATAGAGTTAAAAATCATGTCACATAAGTTCAGATAACTCATAGTGTTTGCTATCATCAAAATCACAGGGGCACAACACATCATTCAGGTTAATGCATTGCCAAGACCAGGTCGGTGCAATGCCAATACTAAGGTCGGTGCATTGCCAATACTAAGGTCGGTGCATCATGCAGGTCGACCTTCTCCAAGTGACATCGAAATGTCTTGAACCCGCAATGCATGCTCCCCTGACGCCAGTGATGCTCTCCAGAGGCAATGAATGCCCTCCAGAGACAGCATGTGCTTCCCTGCTTGAACCCAGACAGCATATGCTCCCTTGACACTGAGGGATGCTCTCCTGAAGCCATAGATGCTCCCCTGAGACTTCATATGCTCCCGTGCGAGAACGCACGAAGACGTGACTACATGCTCTCCTGACGTCGAGGATGCTCCCCTGAAGTAGCGATTGCTCCCCTGAGGCAGAGTTTGATTCCGTGCAAGGGCGCACAATGAAGAGTTCTGACTCCACACTCTAACAATCTCCCACTTGGAGTCTGAACTCCAAAGAAAGTAAACATCTCAATGTATTAATCCTGCTTAATGTAACAATGGAAATACTGCTACGGCATCCCTTCATCAATCATCCATGGAGGCCAACTGAGGCCTTGCACAGCCTCAGTTTCTCTGTGGTTACCACCTTGGTCAACATATCTGTTGGATGTTCTGCACCAAGTATTTTCTCCAGTAACAAAACACCATCTTCAAGCAAACCACGAATGAAGTGATACTTCAGTTGTATGTGCTTAGTCCTTGTATGAAAGACTGGGTTCTTGGCAAGGTGAATTGCACTTTGACTGTCACAAAACAACACACTATTGCTTTGTTCCTTGCCCAACTCCTTCAGAAAATTTTTCAGCCATACCATCCCTTTGCTAGCTTCAAAGATAGCAACATACTCTGCTTCTGTTGTTGAGAGAGCAACAACCTTCTGAAGTTTTGAAACCCAGCTCACTGCAGTGCCACCCAAGGTGTAAACATAGCCAGTGGTACTTCTTCTGGTGTCTAGATCACCACCAAGATCTGAATTAACAAAACCTTGTAGGATAACATCACTTTTCCTGAAACAAAGTGACTTGCCTGAGCTGCCTTTTAGGTATCTCAGAATCCATTTCACTGCCTCCCAGTGTTGCTTGCCCGGATCTGCCATATGTCTGCACACAACTCCCATTGCATGTGCTATATTCGGCCTGGTACAAATCATGGCATACATCAGACTTCCTACAACTGATGCATAAGGAATTTTCTTCGTGGACTCACGCTCTTCAGCAGACTTTGGTGACTGCTCTTTAGACAGCTTGAAGTGACTTGCCAAGGGAGTGCTAACTGGTTTTGCATCCTGCATGTTGAATATGCCCAACACCTTCTGGATGTAACTTTCTTGAGATAGCTTTACAGTGCCAGCTGTTCTATCCCTCACAATTCTTATCCCAAGAATTTGCTTTGCTGCTCCTAAGTCCTTCATAGCAAATTCCTTTGATAATTGCATTTTCAGATTGTTAATCTCTGTCATACTTGATCTTGCAATAAGCATATCATCCACGTACAACAACAATATGATATAACAATTATCAAACTTCTTAAGATAACAACAATGGTCCATGTTGCACCTAATGAAACAATTGTTACATATGAATCCATCAAACTTCTTGTACCACTGTCTGGGGGCTTGTTTCAGACCATACAAACTTTTCTTAAGCTTGCACACAAGGTTTTCTTTGCTTGAGACTGAAAACCCTTTTGGTTGCAACATGTAGATGTCTTCCTCCAAGTCACCATGGAGAAAAGTTGTCTTCACATCTAGTTGCTTAAAATGTAAGTTCTCAGCAGCAACAATGCTCAACACCAATCTAATAGTGGTTAGTTTCACAACTGGAGAAAAGATCTCAGTGTAGTCTATACCTTCCTGCTGGAAGCCCTTCACTACCAATCTTACTTTGTACCTCTTACTGCCATCATGTTCATCTTTGACTCTGTAAACCCACTTGTTGTGCAATGCCTTCTTGTTCTTAGGGAGTTTAGTTAGCTCCCATGTCTGGTTCTTTTGCAATGAGTTCATCTCATCTTTCATGGCTAACTCCCACTTAACAGAGTCTGTAACCTGCATTGCTTCATCATAACACTCGGGTTCACCTTCGTCAGTCAACAGTAATGCAAAGATGGAGAATACCTTTGTGTGGGCCTAGGTATTCTTGCAGATCTTCTTAGTTGTACCGGTGTACAATGTTGTGCTTCTATTTCAGATACATCCTGTATCTTGTCATTCACATCATCTTGTGAAATTTCTTCTAGCTCAACCTGTCCATCATTCTCATTTTGTTTCCCTGCACTGTCAGATTCTACAACAGCCCTGTCTTTGTACAAGACATTTTCATTGAGTATAACATTTTTCCTTTTGAGAATTTTTCGATTTTCATCATCCCAAAATCGATATCCAAACTCATCAGAACCATATTCAATGAAACATCACTTTATAGACTTAGCATCTAGCTTATCCCTGTCATTAGAATCTATATGCACATATGAAACATAGCCAAAGACTCTCAGGTGTGAAAGATTTACTCTTTCGCTGTCCAGGCCTCCTCTGGAATTTCACCATCCAAAGGGACAGATGGTCCTCGGTTTATCAAGAAAGCTACTGTGTTAATTGCATTTGCCCAAAATATTTTTGGCAGTCCGGCATGTATCCTCATGCTCCTAGCCGTTCATTCAAGGTTCTATTCATGCGCTCGGCAACTCCATTCTGCTGTGGTGTTCTTGGAACAGTTCTTTCCATCCTGATACCACTAGCTGCACAGAAGTCCTTGAATTCTTTGTTGTCATACTCTCCACCATTGTCTGATCTCAGACACTTCACCTTCAAACCTGTCTTATTCTCTACAAGGGTCTTCCAATTTTTGAAAGTAACAAATACATCAGATTTTCTTTTCAAAAAATAAACCCATACCTTGCGAGTAGAGTCATCAATGAAGGTGACATAGTAGAGTGAGCCTCCAAGAGATGATACTGGTGAAGGACCCCATACATCTGTATGTACAAGCTCTAGCTTCTGTGTCTTCAAAGTTTTTATTGTCTTTGAGAATGTAACCTTCTTTTGCTTCCCAAAAATGCAGTCTTCACAAAGACCAACTTCCACAGATTTCAAGCCAGACAACTTGCCTTTTGACAGCAGTATCTTCATCCCTTTCTCACTCATGTGACCAAGCTTGCAGTGCCATATGTTGGAGTCAACTCCTAAACGAGCCACTGCCACTGTATCTTTGTTGTGGCTAGTCATGTAGAGAGTACCCATCTTGTTGCCTCATGCTATCACCATAGCACCTTTGGTTATTTTTCAAGATGCACCCATAAAGGTTGTGACATAACTTTCATCATCAAGCTGTCCAATAGCTATCAAGTTTCTCTTCAAGCCAGGTACATGCCTTACATTCTTTAACTTCCACAAAGTGCCATTTGTGGTCCTTACATTGACATCACCCTTCCCCACAATATCTAAAGGCTCATCATCAGCAAGATAGACCTTCCCAAAGTTTCCAGCAACATAATTTTGTATACTTTCTTTATGTGAGGTAGAGTAAAACGACGCACCTGAGTCAAGAATCCATGACTCTAAAGGAGTGTCAACACAAAGAACTAAAGCATCTTGAACTTGCTCTGCTGCAGTTGCATTGGTGGACTCTTCATTATGGTTTTTCTTCTTTGGAGCCTTGCAATCTTTCTTTAAGTGCCCCTTTTTACCACAATTCCAGCAACCATCACCACCAAACTTTGATTGACCTTTCTTCTTGGACCTGGATTTGCTTCTATTTTGACCTCGCCGTTTTGTTCTTCCCCTGCTCTCTATATTCAAGGCAGAACCTGAGACTTCATTTGATTCCCTTCTGCGAATATCTTCGCTTAGAATCAAGTCTCGAACCTCATTGAGCTTCAATTTACTTGAACCGGAAGAGCTACTTACAGCCGTCACAGTTGCACCCCAACTTTCAAGTAAGGAGGATAAAAGAATCAAGGTCCGAATCTCATCATCAAAGTTTATTTCTACAGAACTCAACTGAGTTGTAATCATGTTGAATTCATTGATGTGATCTGTAACAGAAGCACCTTCGGCCATCTTCAGATTAAACAAACGACGCATCAAATATACCTTGTTTGAAGTCGAGGGCTTTCAATACATATTTGATAGCGCCTTCATCAATCCTGCCGTGGTCTTCTCGTTCACAATGTTGAAGGCGACGTTTCTGGCCAACGTTAAGCAAACAACTCCGAGTGCTTGTCTGTCAAGTAGATCCCAATCTTCTTTCTTCATCCCTGTCGGCATCATTCCAAGAAGCGGCTCATGCAGCTTCTTCTGATACAAGTAATCTTCGATCTGCATTTTCCAGAAACCGAAGTCCTTGCCATCGAACTTGTCGATCCTCACCATTCCTTCATTCGCCGCCATTACTCCCACTACTCTCCTCGAACCAGAACAAGGCTCTGATACCAGTTGTTAGGAATGACGGAGTACCCAGACGAGGAGGACAAACAGCGGAGGAGGAAAAAGATAGGGAAAAGAGATATCAAACCACAAGAAAACAGGGATTTTTTACGTGGTTCGGAGGCAAGGTGCCATCCTACGTCCACGGTCGCAGCAGTAATCCACTAAGATAATCACAGACCGATTACAATACAAGAGAGAGTTCACCCTTTTATACTAGGAGATTAGGGCGTCATTAGTCGTGGTATTAAGGACAATAATGCCCCTGATAAACAGAAATCCTCTTCCGGGTACATTAAACGTTCATGCTCGCCTGTTCCCCAGGATGCTCTCCTGAGATCGAGTATGCGCTCTAGCGGCTGCAAATGCTCCCCCAACATCAGTCAGGTTAATGCATTGCCAAGACCAGGTCGGTGCAATGCCAATACTAAGGTCGGTGCATTGCCAATACTAAGGTCGGTGCATCATGTAGGTCGACCTTCTCCAAGTGACATCGAAATGTCTTGAACCCGCAATGCATGCTCCCCTGACGCCAGTGATGCTCTCCAGAGGCAATGAATGTGTAAGACACCAGAATTTTTATAAATTATTTTTGGAATATTTAATTATTTTTTGGAATTTATCAAGGACTAAATAAATTAATAAATAGAATATTAGATCAATAAGTCACTATAAGGCCCAATTATGTTAAATAACTAACCTAACCTATTTAAATAGAATCCAAAAGGTTAATGGACCAAGCCCATTAAGTTTGGCCCATATTCTAGAAGGTTAATTGACTTATTCACATATTTTAAAGATAAATACTATTTTTATAGATAATTATAAGGATAAACGAACAAGAGAGTTTTATTTAATTGAAACTCTGTATACGTTTGGTGTAACGGTCTATCGGGCGACCGCTACAAGCATGTAACGCACCTAGGCTGATGCGTTACACTCTGACAGTTCCGTGAAAGAAAGAACGAGTAAAAAGATTAGAACTTTGAGATCTTATCTACAAGAGATCGACTTGGGAGAGCTTATAGCATTACTAAGGACTCTTAGGGATTAGGTTCTGGCAAATTAAAGACTCTAGAATCGATCTAATCTTCAAAACCCTATAAAGAGGACCTAGTTCTGAACTGAACGACCCTTACTTTTGGCTCGTGAAGAATCAAGGTAAGGAGATATAATTTCAGGTAAGTTCTTTAGAATATTTTGTTTAGTATACTTTAGACTAATAGTTCTTCAAATTTCGTGTTAGGAGATTGAAGCTTCCAAAGTTGCTGGTTCGACCATAGTAACCCAGGAATCAGAGCTAAGGGCCACTGAAGATCAGGGAATTAGGACGTCTAAACAAGGTAACTAGAGTTCAGTTATTTAGAACTTTTTATTCACCTTAGTTTCATCTTCTTACCCTCAAAATTTCACGTCCTTAGGTCAAGAGACTGAGGAGCTAGGGCAGCGTGAAGTTGCTGAAAAGTCACAAAAAGAGAGGAACTAGGGCGGTCCTTGAAAGCTCAAATTAGAAGTTTAAAGCCTAGTTAAGCGGTAGGTTATCTCATGATTGGCAAAAACAGCTTGTTAGGGATAAAAGTCCTCTGATTGTGTTTGATTTCATGCATTATAGACTATGAATTTCATGTTTTAATGGGTTCATGCATACATACATATTCTTAGCCCTAATCTAAGATCAAAGATATTATCTTGTTAATTCACTGCAACCTATGCATCTAGATGACCTTTACTTCGTTTTGTCATGATTAGGGTAGTAAATCTTTTCAAAACATAACATGGTTTCAAATCATAGTCTTTCTATTTTATTATACTGTTAGCAGGGACTCTGACACATCATACTAGGACCGTCAGACGACTGTAACGGTCTTACGATAAGCCGTCACAACCTCTGTTGTATTTAAAGTTTCTCAGTTGTCTCTGACGCACCATAACAGGAGCGTTACAATACTGTAACGGTCTTACGATAAACCGTCACACAGCCCTGTGACGCGCCCATACTAGACCGTCAGAGTGCGGTTTACTGTCAAACCGAGACAGGACTGAGGACAGTCAAACTTACTTATGAATAAGCCTAGTTATCTAAGTTTTAACCTTATTTCATGACGTTGAGTTTCTTAATTGATTCATGATAGGAAATTGTATGATTAAAGCATTTTGAGTTATTTTAGGTTATGCTAATTTCATTGGCTAAACTCTATAGTTTTATATTCTAAATCATGATTTTTCAATGTTGAATTGACGGGATTTTATCTTGGTTTCACATTGTTACACATTCTTTTCTATCTATAGAGTCATTTCTTTAAGTACATGGCATATATTCAGGTATATGTCCATTAGTTTACACTTTGCACTATAGGAACACTATTCTTGGACATGAGGACCTCTCTATTGGATATTTCTTTCAATGGACTAGGAAATCTTGTTTCAAGGCCTCCGTAATTCTCCGCGAGCCTGGGATTCCCATTAGGACGCCGAGTTGGTTGTACCATTAACACCCAAGTGATTAGATTACACTATCGATGTTTTCTGGTTATCAGTAGTGTAACGGATCTATATTGGACCGTCAGGTACATGTAACGGCCCAATATACGACCGTCATATCCAACTGAGTACGATTTCTTGGTTTGGGATTCAGACTAATGTAACGGCCCAATACTGGAGCGTCACATCATGTAACGGCCCAGTACACGACCGTCACACTTCTTGAGTATTTTAACCCAAGGTTTGACCAAGGGTTGATATTCCAAAGGTTTCTAGATGGACTCTTGATGATCTAGAACTTATCATATTGATCAAGAAACCTAATATAAGGAATGGAAGATAAAGAATGTACCGTTATGCTGCCGATTTATTCCTATAAGCATAACATAGTATAAGTCATTCTTGATTTCTCATGATTCTTATTAAAGCATTCATTCATTGAATTATTGTTATCAAGAGCTTGTTGGAATTGTACATTCTTGGCCATACCTTATTGTTACATGCGTGGAAAAAGCTTGATTTATACTTGAAGATGCGATCGAGCACTGATTGTGTTCAAGGGCTCTATGCTAGTCCCCTTGACTGATTGTCGGGAACATACTATTATAAACCATGGGGTATGATGCTACTGGCGTCGCATTGCGCTGGGAGTACTTTCTTTATAAATAAGTGAAAATCCACAACACAACACAATACAGCATGATTGATATTTGACTTTCTTGATATTCCACAGAAATTCACGAAGTACTTGCTCGTAAGCAAAAGATACTGGAGTGATGATTATGTGGCTTGCTAGTACATTCTCGTTACATTCTTGTTCATGAAAGGCCATATCATGTTCTTATAACATTTTTGCTAGTTCATACTTGCTCTCATTCTATCTTACATACGTTGGGTTAGTCGCGTGTTTGATCGCATTCGCATGATTTTACCTTATTTCTCTAGAGCTAAAATGTTAATTACTTTAATGATGCCTTCATGTTGATGCGAAGATACCTACTGGGCAAGTGTGCTCATTACCTATTTCTATTCTTTTCAGGAAATGGAAGTGAGTCGAGTTCGGATTCGGAATGTTCAAGTAGCGGATCCGAGAGTGATTAAAGAATGAGCGAAGACTTAGGAAGTTTACATTGTTTAGATCGAGTCTATGTAATTTCTTATTTCTTGAGTCTAGCATGATGGAAGTTGAATTAGTGGTTGTATTTGAATATTGGATTTGATTATTAATAAAAATCAAAGTTGAGTAAATATTGTGCGATTGGATTCTTATGTGTGATTGCCTTGCGCTCTGATCATTCTTGCTTGCAAGAGGCTTACCATGCCGGCTGTTCGCATTTCTCGAGCGAGTCTTCCGTTGTAATAAAGGCTCGGGGCGTGACAGTTAAGTTGGTATCAGAGCCTAAGTCTCAGGACTTAAGAAGAAGAGTCATGTCATAGGATAAGTCTAAGGTTTAAGGACCCCTACCTATGAACTAAGGAAGAAATTTTCACACCCATGTGAGAATTGGGTAGAACCCGGGATAAGATAGTTAATTAGTTTTAAGATTGATTTTCCTTCTAATTCCACGAGAAATACCAAATTGTTATTTTTCTCTCAGGTACCTTATTATTACCATGGCTCATCGCGTAAATTGGGATGGCATACAACAAACGGTTGCTGGCCTCACTCAGGCATTACAAACCATGGCGCAAGCTGGCGCAGGAGCAAGGGCTGGTGATTTGCATCGCAACTTTCAGAGCTTAAACCCTCCGCGTTTCTATGGTTCTTCTAATCCTGACGAGGCAGAGAACTGGATAGACGAAATGAACCGTATCTTTGATGTGATCCAATGCACCGATCAGGAGAAGGTGCGTCTCGCAACCTTTCAACTTAACAAAGATGCTCGCACATGGTGGAAGTCGGTTCCGGCACCTCCGGCCGATGCACCTCATACATGGGAAGGTTTTCTTACCCTATTCCGTGCCAAGTACTTTTCTGAGCACGTAAAGGAACGAAAGGCTATGGAGTTCGCCACTCTTCGGCAAGGAATGATGACGGTTGCCGAATATGAATTGCAATTCTCAAGGCTTGCACCTTACGCACCGCATCTTATTAGCACCGATTTATTGAAAGCTAATCGGTGCATGGACGGGTTACGACCCGATTTCATTCAGCAGCTCGGGACCCAAAACATCCGTACTTATGCGGAAATGGTTCAACGAGCGTATTTGTGTGAAAGGACCTTGGAGAAGGTCGAGAAATTAAAAGGGAAAGGAGAGGAGTCTAGCCGACGCTTAGATCGGCGTTATAAGAAAGACAAGTTCAGCATCACGGAGCCCTACAAGAGCCGTGATAGTAAGAAGAGATCCAGGAATGGGAATGGTGGAAGTTCCCATAAGCAAAAGAAAGTCAAGGAGGAGAAGGAGCAGGTCGCCACGGCTTGCACATTTTGTGAAAAATTCGGCCATTCGGCTGAGGAGTGTTGGAAGCGCCTTGGCGCTTGTTTACGTTGTGGAAGCAGGGAGCATCGCATGACAGATTGCCCTCTTATGAAAGATCAATCGTCTGGTGGAGGACGTAGGAGGCAGGCTCGCCTCAA
The DNA here is from genome assembly GCA_022559845.1 of Amorphophallus konjac. Lineage (NCBI taxonomy): Eukaryota > Viridiplantae > Streptophyta > Magnoliopsida > Alismatales > Araceae > Amorphophallus > Amorphophallus konjac. Next base: position 313,385,639 of record CM040121.1, read on the forward strand.
TGCTGTCTTAGAAGAAGAGGAAGCGCCCAGGGATGGTGGGCTTATGGAAGGTACTCTTCAAATTTGTTCTCGTCCTGCATTTTGTGCTATTTGACACTGGTGCCTCTCATTCTTTTATCTCCACTACTTTTGCAAAAACATTATCAATTACATCAGTCTTCTTACCTTCAGATCTCGCTATTTCCACACCTTAGGTTCTGGAACAAAGCTTACCGACTATTATCCTGATAGCGAAGTGATAGTAGAAGGTCATAATCTCCCCGCAAACTTAGTATGCCTTGACATGAAAGGTTATGATGTCATTTTAGGGGTAGATTGGCTTGTAGATCATGATGCTTATATCAATTGCCGAAATAGGATTATATCCTTTCGAAAGCCCGGTCTTCCAAGATTCTCTTTTCTTGGCATCAAGTACAAGAAGCATCCTACTATCATATCTTCTCTTCACGCTTGCAAACTTATCTTGCAAGGATGTGAAGCTTTTCTTGCTTTTGTCATTGTTACCGAATCCAAGGAGATTATCTTAGCGGACATTCCTATTGTAAATGAGTTCCCCGATGTGTTCCCGTCCGAATTACCCAGTTTACCACCCGAGAGGGAAGTGAACTTTACTATTGAACTCATCTCAGGAGCAGCACCTGTTTCTATAGCCCCTTACAGGATGTCCCCCACAGAACTCAAGGAATTAAAAAGGCAGTTGCAGGAATTACTAGACAAAGGCTTCATCAGACCTAGCACATCCCCTTGGGGTGCGCCGGTTCTATTTGTCAAGAAGAAGGATGGTTCTCTCAGGCTATGCATCGATTACCGGCGACTGAATCAACTCACAATTAAAAACAAGTATCCATTGCCGCGTATTGATGAGCTCTTCGATCAGCTATCCGGAGCAGAATATTTTTCTAAGATAGACCTCAGATCAGGTTATCATCAGCTTAGAATTAAAGAAGAGGACATTTATAAATATGCTTTTTCGAAGTCGTTATGGCCACTATGAATTCGTGGTCATGCCATTCGGATTAATTAATGCCCCGGCAGCATTCATGCAACTTATGAACAGTGTTTTCCAGCCATATCTGGACCAGTTTATCGTCGTCTTCATTGATGATATCTTGATATATTCCAAGACAAAGGAGGAACATGAAGAACATTTGAAAATAACTATGCAAACACTTAAAGAACATAAACTCTATGCCAAGCTAAATAAATGCGAATTTTGGCTCAAGGAAGTTTCATTCCTAGGCCATATTATTTCAAAAGAAGGTATTGCGGTGGATCCTTCTAAGGTAGAAGCTGTCAGAAATTGGAGCCGGCCAACGACTGTATCAGAAGTAAGAAGCTTTCTGGGTCTAGCTGGTTATTATAGAAGATTCATTAAGGACTTCTCAAAGATAGCAGTTCCTTTAACTAGACTCACGAGAAAAGAAAATCCTTTTGTCTGGTCAGAGGAATGTGAGAAGAGTTTCCAAACTCTTAAGAATCATCTTACCACATCTCCTATTCTATCACTACCGATGGAAGGTGGTGGATTCGAAGTATATACGGATGCATCAGGTATTGGCTTAGGGTGTGTCCTCATGCAAAATGGAAAAGTAATCTGTTATTCTTCAAGACAATTGAAACGTCACGAGGAAAATTATCCTATACATGATTTGGAATTAGCAGCTGTCATATTTGCTTTGAAAATTTGGCGTCATTATCTCTATGGAGAAAAGTTTACGGTCTACTCGGACTACAAAAGCTTGAAATACTTATTTTCTCAAAAAGAGCTAAATATGAGGCAGAGAAGATGGTTGGAATATCTCAAGGATTTTGATTTTTTTATTCAATATCATCCTGGTAAGGCTAATGCTGTTGCGGATGCACTCAGCAGAAAACCAATGGGTATGCTATCAAGTCTTATGATTAGTATGACTAATCTTATTTCTCAATTTGCTCAGTTGAACTTAGATATTGACAGGAAGGAAGAAGATTGCTTCATGGCTAATATCCGAGCTCAACCTACCTTAATAGAGGATCTAGTCAAGTTGCAAAATGATGATCCTATATTTCTAGAAATTAAGGCTAATATTGAACAACGGCCGGATTTCTCTATTACGGAGGATGGAAGATTGCTATTCAAGGGCCGAGTGTGTGTACCGGATCATGAGGATACGAAGAAATTGATCCTAGAAGAAGCACATAATTCCAAGTACACTATTCATCTAGGTGGTACAAAAATGTATCAAGATCTTAAAAGAAATTTTTGGTGGCCCAACATGAAGAGAGAAATAGCTGATTTCGTGTCTCGCTGTCTCATTTGTCAACAAGTAAAGGCAGAGCATTTTAGACCCGCAGGTAAACTGCATCCCTTGAATATTCCCGAATGGAAGTGGGAAAGTATAGGGATGGATTTCTTTATGGGGTTACCTAAGACAAGAGGTGGACACGATGGTATATGGGCAATCATAAACCGATTGACTAAATCTGCACATTTCATACCAATCAAAAGTCGATGGTCTGTGGATATCCTGGCAGCATTATACATAAGGGAAATTGTTAAATTACATGGTGTCCCAGTCACTATTATATCTGATAGAGATCCTCGATTCACATCACAATTTTGGAGGGGTCTACAACAGTCACTAGGGACTAGATTGAATTTCAGCACAGCCTTTCATCCACAAACTGATGGTCAGACAGAAAGAACAAATCAGGTGGTAGAAGACATGCTCAGGGCTTGTGTTATTGATTTTGGAGGTAGTTGGCATGATCACTTGTCTCTAGTAGAATTTGCTTATAACAACAGTTATCAGGCCAGCATACAGATGGCTCCTTTTGAAGCCCTATATGGAAAAACTTGTCGATCACCAATATGTTGGAGTGAAATAGGGGAAAGATAATTCCTAGGCCCCGATATTATCAGAGATTCTACAGAGAAGATCAAGCTCATTCGAGAGAGAATGAAGATGGCCCAAGATAGGCAAAAATCTTATGCTGATAATCGAAGACGCGACTTGGAATTTCAAATAGGAGACCATGTATATCTCAAGATTTCTCCAGGTCATGGTATTCGGAGATTTGGCATTAAGGGCAAACTAACTCCAAGATTCATTGGTCCGTTTGAAATTCTCGAAAGGGTCAGTGAAGTGGCTTATAAACTGATTTTACCTCCACAATTAGCAGGAGTTCATGACGTGTTTCACGTCTCTATGCTGAAGAAGTATGTATATGATCCTGACCATATTATCACTTATGACAATTTGGAGATTCAGAAGGATATGACGTACGAGCAAATGCCAATAAAGATTCTGGAACATGAAGTGCGTCAACTAAGAAATAAAGTTATTCCTATGGTCAAGATTCAATGGAAGAAAACATGGCCATATGAAGCAACATGGGAAACCGAAGCAGCCATGCGGAAAAGATTTCCAGAATTATTTAACTGTAAGTACATTTTCCATAATCCATGAATTGAATTTGGGGACCAAATTCTCTTAAGTGGGGGAGGGTGTAAGACCCCAGAATTTTTATAAATTATTTTTGGAATATTTAATTGTTTTTTGGAATTTATCAAGGACTAAATAAATTAGTAAATAGAATATTAGATCAATAAGTCACTATAAGGCCCAATTATGTTAAATAATTAACCTAACCTATTTAAATAGAATCCAAAAGGTTAATGGACCAAGCCCATTAAGTTTGGCCCATATTCTAGAAGGTTAATTGACTTATTCACGTATTTTAAAGATAAATACTATTTTTATAGATAATTATAAGGATAAACGAACAAGAGAGTTTTATTTAATTGAAACTCTGTATACGTTTGGTGTAACGGTCTATCGGGCGACCGCTATAAGCATGTAACGCACCTAGGCTGATGCGTTACACTCTGACAGTTCCATGAAAGAAAGAACGAGCAAAAAGATTAGAACTTTGGGATCTTATCTACAAGAGATCGACTTGGGAGAGCTTATAACATTACTAAGGACTCTTAGGGATTAGGTTCTGGCAAATTAAGGACTCTAGAATCGATCTAATCTTCAAAACCCTATAAATAGGACCTAGTTCTGAACTGAGCGACCCTTACTTTTGGCTCGTGAAGAATCAAGGTAAGGAGATGAAGAGGCGGAATCTCGCGCTGTGTCCTGAGCGGGCTGTAGATCACCAGAAGATGTTTCTGCAAGAGAAGGGAAACGTATCAGAGGGCCCAGGGGATCTCCCTGGGGCAAAACCCTCCGATGGCTAAGTCAGTAGAGCGATGGTGGAAGCGATAATGGGGGGAGGAGAGAGCTGATGCGCGAGAATCCTCTCCACCAAGGGTGAAGCGAATCGTGCTCAGGAGCTTAGGGTATGTGAATGGCTAGTTCATCTTACCATCTTCCGGAGGGTATCCCTGGCTTAAATAGTGCGTCGCCTTTTAAGAGTCCGGTGAGCTGAGGGCTTCCCGGCGGGAGTTACGTCTTCAGCGGGGGCTTTCATGGCCGGATCGTGGGGGCGTTATCCCCTTGGAGTTCGGCAGCTCCCATGACTCTCCCGCTGGCGGAGGACTCTGAACGGCCGCACCTGCAGATAATCAAGCGGTCTCACCGAGCTACGGGGATGCTGGCTCGTGTCCGAGCGATAGGCATGGCCCGGCGAAGGTGGGGTCGGATAGGTCGGCTGGAGCCTCTTTCTCTCGGTCGGAGAGTGGGCTTTAGACCGGACCTTCCATGCGACCTGACCGTTGTCTCGGGCCCTCCGAGCCTAGAAGGCCGCCGGGGAGAGTTGGTTCCTCGAGTCTTTATTTATTGGGCTTTTCTCCCGAAGTGGGCCCTGTGGGCTATCACTTGGGTGGGCTCGCCCGGTTGGACCTTGTAGGTCTTGTTGGGCTGCCTTTGTGGTGGGCTACGGAAATCCCCCTCTCCACTTGTCCCCCTCTTACTCCCGAGCCAAGGAGGCTCGGATGAGTAGTTTTTCGAGGCTTTGGACCGGCGTGGCTCGGGTGGGTGGAGTTCCGTTGGCGTTATGTAGCCGCTTATAGCGGTCGCCGAGGCCCGTAATGATGATCCTGACGGATTTGAAACGAAGGGGCCCCCCTTTTTCTCGGAGCACGGAACGGCACGCCGCCACCCTCAGGGGTTTATAGGGGGCGCTGTTCATCGTTCTAGGCTTCCAGGGTTTTAGGCTTTCCTTGCTTCTTGATGCGCCGTGAGAGCACAGCGGAGACGCGGAGCCTTGCGGCGGCGTTTTAAGAGTTGGCGAGGATAACCGCGGAGGCGGTCCGACAGCTTCCTTCTCCCCCGGAGTCTTCAAGCTCGTACGAGGGATCTTCTCCCGATCCGATGGCGGATCAGAGTCCGGAGCTTGTGCCCGTGAGGCGCGATCCCGTCCCCAACTGTAGCGAGTTGGGAGAAGCGGAGGTGCGGAGGCTGGAGCACCGTTTCCGTCTGCCTTTCCGCTATAGCTTTGCTGCCGCCACTCCATATGAGACGAGTCTGGACGACCGCGATGGGCACATTTGCACCTTCCTTTTGGCCTGGAAGAGTGGATTCCGGCTTCCTTTCGATCCTTACGTACTGCAGCTTCTCACTTTTTTCTGGTTGGCGCCTATCCAGTTGGTGGCCAACTCCTATCTTCTTCTTTCTGCCTTTGGGATCTTGTGCCATCAACGCGGCATCTTCCCGTCTCTGAACCTTTTCCACTTCTTCTTCGAGCTGAAGGCACATCCATCGGCTGGGAAAAGTTTTTACTTCATCCAGGCGCGAAGGAACAGGAGCTGCATCTCGCTCGCGGCGAAGGATTCTTCGCACAAGGGGTGGAAGACTCAATTCTTCTGGGTGAAGGCGGTGGCGACGGACGAGATCTGGAGATGCCGGACCTCGCCCAATTTTCACCCGAATCTGCCCCCTCGCCAGGAGGAGTTCCCTCCCCACGTGGAGCAGCAGGCTGCCCGTCTGCTGGAGAATCGCCAATCGACCGAGGAGCTGGTGACGCCGGAGAACATCGAACGGTGTCTTCTCTCGCGGTTGACGTCGTCAGGTACGGCTCTTGAGGCTTTTCTTCTGGGGTGGTAACTCTTTTTCCTCCTCCTGACCGGGGCTTCTTCTTGTTGCAGATGTGAGGCGGGAGCCTCTGGAGGAGGCGGCCGAGGTTATCGATCTGGGAGAAGACTCGGCAGCCGACGAACCTGATGTCTCGGCGGGTCGCGCTCATGCCCGAGATAAGGGCAAGGGGGCGGCCCCCGAGGGGACTTCTCGATCGACCGGCCTGAAGCGCAAGGATCCCCTGGTGGGGAAATTGCGGGAGGCCGCGAAGGCCAGGAAGAGGGCCAGGAAAGCCGGTCTTCCTACCGCCGTCGGGGGCGACTCTGGCTCGGCGGCGCTCCCCTCTCGGGGGCAGGATGGGGCCGACCCTTCTGGGCTGGCTCTCCCATCTGCCGAGCGAGAGGGGGCCGAGGAGACCAGGGGCCCCGCAGAGGGAGGTGATGGGTCGGCCCTCCCCTCTGTAGGGACAGAAGGGGCCGATGCCGGCGTGGCCGGCGCTGGGACCGAGGGTTCGGTTGATGCAGATGGGGGTGTGCCCGCGGGGGCGTCGCAACCCCAAGTGCCGGCAGTTTCTGGTGCCGTTAATCCCGCGGCGCCGGTCGAGGGTGGGGGTTCGCCCGGGGAGGCGTTGCAACCCCAACCGACCGTGGTGCGCGGGGCGGTTAGTTTCGCCGCCACAACAGGGCCTTCTGGCGGGGTGCCCAGAGTGGAGCGGTCCCCTTTGCCGGAAGCTCTGGTCAGGCTTGGTGTCTCGGGTGATCTGTACCGGATCTGCCGGTCGATCGCCGATAGGACGAGGGGAGGAGAAAAGCGCAGCACTCCTGCCGGGGTCCTTGACATCCTGATGGAGGGCGGCCTGGTTATAGCTCGGACAGCGGCCGTGATGGCAGAGGCGCACGCCCGGACGGAGGCGGAGCGGTCGAAGCTCGCCTGGACCCTTGGTGGATGCGAGGGGAAACTGGCCCGGCTCGAGGGGGAGCACGAGGGGCTCCGGCGGGAGTTCCTTGCATTCAGGGAGTTGGCGCGGTCGAGCCGACGGGAGGCCGAGGTACTGGCCGAGCAGCTGACAAGGGCCCAAGAATCGCTCGAGAGGAAGAGCAAACGTCTAGAAGACGAGCGTCAACGTCACATCGAGCTGGATGGCCTCTGGGAGCTTGAGCGCGGCGAGCTGCGGGATCGGGCGGAGGACGCGGAGCGCCTTCGCGCCGAGGCCGAGGCAGACCGAGCCCGGGCGGAGGGTCGGATGACCGAGGCCGAGCGGAGGATGACTGAGCTGGAGGAGCGTCTGGCGAGGGCGGAAGAGCGTGCGGCCGAGGCGGAGCGGGCTCGGGACGGGCAGGTCGAGGCGGAGGCGATCGAGCGCTATAAAGGCTCGGAAGCTTACTCGGCCGACCTGATTGCAGCCGCCCTACCCTACTACGAGGTAGCGCTCCGCCGGGGTGCTCGAAAGGGGTTCAGGCAGGGCTATCGCCGGGCGATGAACTATGCTAATGAGCACCTGGCCGGAGGTGATTTTCCTTATGGCCAGCGTTATGACTCGGACGAGTCAGATTCCAGCTCCTCATCTTCGGCCGGGGAAGCACCGGAGGAGTCGCCCCCTGCGGGGTCACCAGCTCCGGAGGCCTCGGGAGGGCTCGCGACCGGGACAGTTCTCGCACAGGCGAGGTCAGTGTCCGGGCCGGCCGTCGCCGAGGGTACCGGGGGTGACGCGTCCCCTACTGCGGTTCCCGAGCTTCAAAGTGGGCCCGAGGCCTGATGTATTTTGTTTTATTTTGCCCCTTCCTCTTTTTGTTCGTCTTCCTGGTTGTAAGAGGCTTTTATGGGGGGCAATAAATAACTTACTTTATTTGATCGCTATCTTTGCTGTGATTTGGTTGGCGTATCGGGGCAGTTGGAAAGTGCCGATATTTTTTGCGCCGTTTTCGCACGTCGATTCGGGAGACTTCTGGCGGGCGTCCTTCTGTATTACCATGCTTTGAAAGTCGAGGTGCTTCGCGAATCCCGCTAGGGCGGGGGGCAAGGATTTTGAGGTGACCTTCCCAGGGAGGTCCTGTAGCGTGTTTTTGAGGGGGGAGTCATTTAAGGCGCGTGGCCTCCCTTGGCCTATAAAAAGGACCGAAGGGTGCTCCTTCTCTCTTAACACTTAGGACTCTCGCCGGCGGTCTGCTCTTATTCCCTCGTCTTCGCTTTGCGTTGCACCGCCGCGATCGGAGCATGGAGGACCCTTCAGAAGGTGATGCTGCAGACGACGGGGAGCGGCCGGTTCCAGCTGTCCTGGAATATCGGTCGGGTCCCACGGTCGCCGCGCGTGCATGAGACGGGTCCGACGGTCGCCGCGCGGATCGGGAGAGGGCTTCGACGTGCGGGGGCACGCCGTTTGCCTCCTCTTGGCTCCGGCGAGGCTTCCGGGCGGACGCCGAGATGGAGGGTGGACGGGGGAGTTAGGGATGCCGGCCGCCATCTTAGTCCCTTCCTCACCCCCGTCCGCTGCCTCTTTCTCTCTCTTTTGTTCTTCATTTCTTTCACTCTTCGGGGGCTGCTTGCTTTCTGTTCGCCTCCAAAGAGTTGGCAGTTTGGAAGAAAGGGGACCTTCGCGGCGTGCCCTTTTTCCAGGTTGTTGCCAACTTGGAAGGTAGCCTTCCTTGCGTGAAAGGTGGCCTTCTCCTCGCCGTCCCTCTGTCACCTTTGTCACGGATCACCCGAGCCAACTGGGTCGACCATCTCTTGTCCGAGCCAGTTTCTACGCGAGGCAGAGTCAGTGGCTGGATGCGAGAAGGTCAAGACCGGGTCGATCGGGCGATGGCCGTTTGCTGCGGTGCCAGATGGATTTTCGCTTTTTGTTATGTAATGTATTGGCAGTTGCCTTTCTGATGTACCAACAGTTATCTTGAATGAATGCGAAAGATAAGGGGGTTTATTTTACCCAATTTGTTGATACAGTATTCAGAAATAAAATCTGCGTAGCGTGGTTGCGTTCCATGTCCGGGGAATGGGTTCCCCTTCCATTGTGGCTAACCTGTACGCACCTTTCCCGAGCGTCTCGATCACTCGGTAGGGGCCTTCCCAATTGGGGGATAGCTTGCCCGCCGCCTCTAGTGGTCGAGAGGCTTCCGCCTTCCTGAGGACGAAGTCCCCTGGTCGGAATTGTCTGCCTCGGACCCTGGTGTTGTAGTACCGAGTGAGGCGGCGCTGGTACTCCGTAGCTCGGACGTTCGCGATCTCTCGGAGTTCGTCTGCCAGGTCGAGGTTCTCGAGCAGCTTCTGCTCGTTTGCCTCGGGCAAAAAGCTGATCACTCGGAGAGACGGATTGGCGATTTCCAATGGAACGACGGCTTCGGTGCCATATACCAGTTGAAAAAGGGGTCTCACCGGTTGTCGTTCTGGGGGTCGTTCGGTACGACCATAGTACGCTAGGCAGTTCCTCGAGCCAGCTACCCTTAGCCTTGCCGAGTCTGGTTTTTATGCCCTTCAAGATGGTCTTGTTGGCATTTTCAACCAGCCCGTTGGCCTGAGGGTGGGCAACCGAAGTGAAGTGGTTGCGGATATTTAGGTCGGCACATCTATCTCGGAAGTATCGAGAGTCGAATTGCCGCCCGTTATCGCTCACTATCACTCGGGGGATGCCGAAGCGACAAATGATCGATTTCCATACGAAACCCCAGACGACTGTCTCGGTGATCCTCGCTGTTGCTTCAGCCTCGATCCATTTGGTGAAGTAGTCGATGGCGACGATGATGAACTTCTTCTGGGATTGAGCCGTTGGGAATGGCCCAAGGATGTCGATCCCCCACCGAGCGAAAGGGTAGGGCTCGGTAAGGGTGACAAGTTCCGTGGCCGGCTGGTGGACCAAATGGTCGAACTGCTGGCAACGGTCGCAATGTTGTACGTAAGCCGTGCAGTCGCGCTGGAGGGTCGGCCACCAGTATCCTTGCCTTAGCAGGATTCTGGCCAGCGACCGACCTCCTGAATGTGCTCCGCACAGGCCTCGATGAATCTCCTCAATAGCTTGGCTCGCTTCGTCGGGGCCGAGGCACTTCAGAAGGGGCCCGGAGAACGATCTTCGGTAGAGGGCGTTGTCGAGGATGACGAAGCGCCGAGCTTGGTACTTCATCCGGCGGGCTTCTCGAGAGTCGGAGGGTTCCTGGGAGTCTCGTAGCCAGGATAGGTAGGGGGAGCGCCAGTCGTCGGGAGTGGCCGAGTCAATGGCGAGGAGCTCCGAGTCTATGCTCGGGCGCTCTAGCTCTTCTAGGAGGACCGATCGTGTACCTTCCGGGTCTAGGGAGGAGGCCAGTCGGGAGAGGGCGTCCGCCCGAGAGTTTTGCTCCCGAGCTATTCGGACTACCTCGAACTCCTCGAACTGCTGGGCCAGGCTCCGGACCAACTGGAGGTATTTGATCATAGGTGCCTCCCGAGCTTCGTACTCGCCACTGACCTGGCTTGCGACCAGCTGGGAGTCGGTGTGGATCCTGACTCGCTCAGCCCCCAACCGTCGGGCCATGCGGGCCCCCGAGATAAGGGCCTCGTACTCGGAAGCATTGTTGGACGCCGGAAAGTTGAACTTTAGGGCGTACTGCAACTCTATTCCTTCGGGGGACCTTAGGAGGATCCCTGCGCCGCTGCCGACCGAGTTGGACGATCCATCGACGAACAGCTCCCAGGTTGGCCCGGTTGCTGTCGGAGGCCTGTCCTCGACCGGAACGGTGCTCTCGGCGATGAAGTCGGCGAGCGCTTGCCCCTTGATAGCTGATCGTGGCCGATACGAGATGTCGTATGCCCCGAGCATGATGGCCCATTTGACAAGTCGCCCCGAGGCCTCGGGGTGGGCCAGATTCTTCTTCAGTGGCTCGCCGGTTAGCACGGTGATGGGATGCCCCTGGAAGTAGGGTCGGAGGCGCTTTGCGGAGGTAACCAACGCTAGCGCGAGTTTCTCGGTTGCGGGGTACCTCCGCTCGGCCTCGCCGAGCACCTTGCTGGTGTAGTAGACCGGCCTCTCGACTCCCGAGTCATTTCTGACTAGGACCGAGCTGACCGTTGATGGCGTCGCCGAGAGATAGAGCAGCAGAACCTCGCCCGCAACGGGCTTGGAAAGCACCGGGGGTGAAGCTAGGAGCTCTTTGAGCTCGGCGAACGCTGTCTGGCATTCCCCGTCCCATGCGAACGTAGCAGACGCTATTTTAGGCCCCCTCATTAGCTTGAAGAAGGGCAAGCATCGTTCGGCCGCACGGGACAGGAAACGACTGAGAGCGGCGACACGCCCCGTCAGACGCTGGACGTCTTTAATGCACGTGGGCGGGCGCATGTCCAGGATGGCCTGGACCTTGTCAGGGTTTGCTTCGATCCCCCGCTGAGTGACCAGGAAACCCAGGAACTTCCCGGATCTTACTCCAAAGGCACACTTGGCGGGGTTGAGCTTCATGCTGTACTTCATGAGGGTGCCGAAAGTCTCGGTCAGGTCGGTGAGGTGATCGTGAGCCCTCGGGGTCTTGACGAGCATGTCGTTGATGTAGGCTTCGACGTTCCGACCTAACTGTCCCTCGAACATATGGTTGACCAGTCGCTGGTATGTGGCTCCAGCATTCTTCAATCCGAAGGCATCCGGGTGTAGCAGTACACGCCGTAGTCGGTGATGAAGGCGGTCTTATCGACATCTTCAGGGTTCATTCGGATCTGATGATAACCCGAATAGGCATCCAGGAAACTGAGTATCTCGTTGCCCGAGGTTGAGTCAACCAGTTGGTCGATGCTCGGTAGCGGATAGCAGTCCTTGGGGGTGGCCTTGTTCAGATCGGTGAAGTCTACGCACATTCGCCACTTGCCGGTGGTCTTCGGCACCAGGACGACGTTGGCTAGCCACGTTGGGTACAGGACCGGTCTGAAAAGACCAGTCTCTTGTCCCTTGGTGACCTGCGCCTTGATGATCGCCTGTTTCTCGGGCGCATGCTTCCTCCTCCGCTGCTGTACGGGTCTCACGGTGGCATCGAGGTTAAGCTTGTGCATCACAGTTTCCTCTGGTATACCAGGGAGTTGATCGTCGGACCAAGCGAAGACCCGACGTACCCAGAAAGAAACTCCTTGTATTGCTGCTGTTCCTTCGGTGGTAGGTCGGAACCGATCCTCACTCCAAGGGCCGGGTCGTCGTTCAGGAATACCGTTAATAATTCGCCACCGGGCTCGGCGGTCACGGTTTTTCCTTCGACTCCCCTGGGGCCCTTATCCTTCCCGTCCGGCCTTGAGGCTTCCACCGAGATATTGTAGCACCTTCTAGCCGTGGCCTGGTTACCTCGGACTTCCCCCAACCCGTTTTTGGTGGGAAACTTCATTTTTTGGTGATAGGTAGATGGTACGGCCTTTATTCGGCTGAGAATTTTTCGGCCGAAAATGGCGTTGTACGCTATCATACCTTTAATCACTATGAAGTCCACTATGACCGTAACGGTTTTGGGTGGGGTGCCGATAGTGACCGGCAGGCTTAGGGCTCCCTCGGGGTAGGTGGCCAGGCCATTAAACCCGCACAGGGGTGTTCGGATCGGGCGGAGCTTGGATGGGTCTTCCCCCATCTTGAGAAAACAGTCATAAGATAATACATCGGGGGCGCTCCCATTATCAACCAAAATCCTGTCTACATTGCAGTGATTTATCGTGGCCGAGATAACGAGGGCATCGTCATGCGGGGTGCTCAGCCCTTCCAGGTCTTGGTCGGAGAAGACTATGACCTGGGGCTTCATTGGCGGGCCTTTGGGGGGCTCTAAGGCTCGGCTGGCCCGCTCGGCATGACGTTTCCTTCCTCGGCTGGTGTCGCCTCCCGATGCCGCTCCTCCGAGATGACGTTGATGTGGACCCCTCGGGGGGCGTTGTCGATCTCCTCTGCGGCGTCTCGGTCTTCTTTGTGCCCGGTTGTGAACCGGGCTAGATGCCCCAGACGGATGAGGCGCTCGATCTCGTCTTGGAGCTGATGGCAATCTCCGGTGTGGTGCCCGTGGTCGCCGTGGAACAGGCAATGCCTGTCCCGCTTGCGGTTCTTCGACCTCATCGGCTCGGGCTGGCGGAGAAGTCCCGAGTCTTTGATGTCTTCATAGATCTCGTAGACTGGTGCGGTCAAGGGGGTATACCGCTCGTACTTTCTCTTGCGCTCTCCTTCTCGATCGCGCTTCTTACTCGAGCCAGGGTTTGGCTCGGAGGTCCGCTTTTTGTCCCCCTCCCGACCCGAGCCGGTTGTGTCTCGGCAGGCGCTGAGTACTTCTTCGCACTCGGCGTGGCGCAGTGCCAGAGTCACTAGCTCGGCAAGGGTCGAGGGAGGGTGGAGGACAAGCTCGCGGCGGAGATTCTCGTCCCGGGTGCCCCCGGTCAGTGCGGTTGTGGCTGAGGCCACATCCAGGCGGGGGATCCTAAGGGCTTCCGATTTAAATCGGTGGACGTAAGTCCGGAGCCTCTCCCCTTGCGCCTGTTTGAGAGCCAGGAGCCCCGCTACTGACCTTGGGGGGGCGCTACCGGCGAAGCTCTCCTTGAAAATTCGCCCGAATTGCCTGAAGTCTCGGATGGACCCCGGGGCGAGGGCTCGGAACCATGCCTGAGCGCCCTGGACCAGGGTGGCCGCGAAGGCTCGGCATTTGATGGGATCCGGCGTTCCATGCAGGGTCACCAGGGCGTCGAAGCTGTCGTAGTGGTCGGCTGGGTCGCCCTGGCCGTCGTAGAGCTTGAAGGTTGGGATGGAGGCTCTAGGAGAGACCTCTGCCTTCAAGATGTACTCGGAGAAAGGGGATTTCTCCTCGTCCTCCGGGAAAGAGGTCTTCTGCAGGGCGCGGAGAGCGCGCTCTTGCTCTGCGAACCGTCTTTCAAAATCTCGTAGCCGGAGGGACAGTTCCGGCTGTGGCCGCGCCGTGGGGCTGGGGGGGGCGTCGTGGCGATCTCCCGGAGCACTGGTGCCCGGGCGCGGCGGCCTCGCCCCCTGCTTCCCTCTCCTCGGCGTGGAGGAAGCCTCTTGCTCCGCAGGCGGAGCTTGCGAGGGTCCTCCGACGTCGTTGCGGAGGAGCTGTCGGCCGCGGAGGGTGAAGCGGCCTCCGGCGGTGTGCTGCGTTGCACTCCTTCGAGGGGGACTTCCTGACGGGGCGCGGGACCTCGCGTCCCGGGCCGCCTGGGCCCTCATGAGCTCCACGAGGACGTCCATCTTCTCGTTGAGGGCTTGGAAGGCGTTGGCGCCACCGTCGAGGGGTGCCCCTGTCTCCGCCGGGGGGGGGTGGTGGTCCGTTAGTGGGGACGCTGGCGTTGGAGGGGGGGCTCTGCGAGACCCTAGGGGGGACGCCTCCCGCCGCTGCCGCAGCCTTACCTGCCCCGCTGGCGGATCTCCTCCCTGAGCTTTTTCTCACCATCTTGACTCTTCGTGCGTTTCCCACAGACGGCGCCAGATGAAGAGGCGGAATCTCGCGCTGTGTCCTGAGCGGGCTGTAGATCACCAGAAGATGTTTCTGCAAGAGAAGGGAAACGTATCAGAGGGCCCAGGGGATCTCCCTGGGGCAAAACCCTCCGATGGCTAAGTCAGTAGAGCGATGGTGGAAGCGATAATGGGGGGAGGAGAGAGCTGATGCGCGAGAATCCTCTCCACCAAGGGTGAAGCGAATCGTGCTCAGGAGCTTAGGGTATGTGAATGGCTAGTTCATCTTACCATCTTCCGGAGGGTATCCCTGGCTTAAATAGTGCGTCGCCTTTTAAGAGTCCGGTGAGCTGAGGGCTTCCCGGCGGGAGTTACGTCTTCAGCGGGGGCTTTCATGGCCGGATCGTGGGGGCGTTATCCACTTGGAGTTCGGCAGCTCCCATGACTCTCCCGCTGGCGGAGGACTCTGAACGGCCGCACCTGCAGATAATCAAGCGGTCTCACCGAGCTACGGGGATGCTGGCTCGTGTCCGAGCGATAGGCATGGCCCGGCGAAGGTGGGGTCGGATAGGTCGGCTGGAGCCTCTTTCTCTCGGTCGGAGAGTGGGCTTTAGACCGGACCTTCCATGCGACCTGACCGTTGTCTCGGGCCCTCCGAGCCTAGAAGGCCGCCGGGGAGAGTTGGTTCCTCGAGTCTTTATTTATTGGGCTTTTCTCCCGAAGTGGGCCCTGTGGGCTATCACTTGGGTGGGCTCGCCCGGTTGGACCTTGTAGGTCTTGTTGGGCTGCCTTTGTGGTGGGCTGCGGAAATCCCCCTCTCCAGGAGATATAATTTCAGGTAAGTTCTTTAGAATATTTTGTTTAGTATACTTTAGACTAATAGTTCTCCAAATTTCGTGCTAGGAGATCAAGCAACCAAGGAGATTGAAGCTTCCAAAGTTACTGGTTCGACCATAGTAACCCAGGAATCAGAGCTAAGGGCCACTGAAGATCAAGGAATTAGGACGTCTAAACAAGGTAATTAGAGTTCAGTTATTTAGAACTTTTTGTTCACCTTAGTTTCATCTTCTTACCCTCAAAATTTCACGTCCTTAGGTCAAGAGGCTGAGGAGCTAGGGCAGCGTGAATTTGCTGAAAAGTCACAAAAAGAGAGGAACTAGGGCGGTCCTTGAAAGCTCAATTTAGAAGTTTAAAACCTAGTTAAGCGGTAGGTTATCTCATGATTGGCAAAAACATCTTGTTAGGGATAAAAGCCCTCTGATTGTGTTTGATTTCATGCATTATAGACTATGAATTTCATGTTTTAATGGGTTCATGCATACATACATTTTCTTAGCCCTAATCTAAGATCAAAGATATTATCTTGTTAATTCACTGCAACCTATGCATCTAGATGACCTTTACTTCGTTTTGTCATGATTAGGGTAGTAAATCTTTTCAAAACATAACATGGTTTCAAATCATAGTCTTTCTATTTTATTATACTGTTAGCAGGGACTCTGACGCATCATACTAGGACCGTCAGACGACTGTAACGGTCTTACGATAAGCCGTCACAACCTCTGTTGTATTTAAAGCTTCTCAGTTGTCTCTGACGCACCATAACAGGAGCGTTACAATACTGTAACGGTCTTACGATAAACCATCACATAGCCCTGTGACGCGCCCATACTAGACCGTCAGAGTGCGGTTTACTGTCAAACCGAGACAGGACTGAGGACAGCCAAACTTACTTATGAATAAGCCTAGTTATCTAAGTTTTAACCTTATTTCATGACTTTGAGTTTCTTAATTGATTCATGATAGGAAATTGTATGATTAAAGCATTTTGAGTTATTTTAGGTTATGCTAATTTCATTGGCTAAACTCTATAGTTTTATATTCTAAATCATGATTTTCCAATGTTGAATTGACGGGATTTTATCTTGGTTTCACATTGTTACACATTCTTTTCTATCTATAGAGTCATTTCTTTAAGTACATGGCATATATTCAGGTATATGTCCATTAGTTTACACTTTGCACTATAGGAACACTATTCTTGGACATGAGGACCTCTCTATTGGATATTTCTTTCAATGGACTAGGAAATCTTGTTTCAAGGCCTCCGTAATTCTCCGCGAGCCTGGGATTCCCACTAGGACGCCGAGTTGGTTGTACCATTAACACCCAAGTGATTAGATTACACTATCGATGTTTTCTGGTTATCAGTAGTGTAACGGATCTATATTGGACCGTCAGGTACATGTAACGGCCCAATATACGACCGTCATATCCAACTGAGTACGATTTCTTGGTTTGAGATTCAGACTAATGTAACGGCCCAATACTGGAGCGTCACATCATGTAACGGCCCAGTACACGACCGTCACACTTCTTGAGTATTTTAACCCAAGGTTTGACCAAGGGTTGATATTCCAAAGGTTTCTAGATGGACTCTTGATGATCTAGAACTTATCATATTGATCAAGAAACCTAATATAAGGAATGGAAGATAAAGAATGTACCGTTATGCTGCCGATTTATTCCTATAAGCATAACATAGTATAAGTCATTCTTGATTTCTCATGATTCTTATTAAAGCATTCATTCATTGAATTATTGTTATCAAGAGCTTGTTGGAATTGTACATTTTTGGCCATACCTTATTGTTACATGCGTGGAAAAAGCTTGATTTATACTTGAAGATGCGATCGAGCACTGATTGTGTTCAAGGGCTCTATGCTAGTCCCCTTGACTGATTGTCGGGAACATACTATTATAAACCATGGGGTATGATGCTACTGGCGTCGCATTGCGCTGGGAGTACTTTCTTTATAAATAAGTGAAAATCCACAACACAACACAATACAGCATGATTGATACTTGACTTTCTTGATATTCCACAGAAATTCACGAAGTACTTGCTCGTAAGCAAAAGATACTGGAGTGATGATTATGTGGCTTGCTA
Organism: Amorphophallus konjac; assembly: GCA_022559845.1. Lineage (NCBI taxonomy): Eukaryota > Viridiplantae > Streptophyta > Magnoliopsida > Alismatales > Araceae > Amorphophallus > Amorphophallus konjac. The sequence continues at coordinate 313,402,959 of CM040121.1, forward strand.
GTACATTCTCGTTACATTCTTGTTCATGAAAGGCCATATCATGTTCTTATAACATTTTTGCTAGTTCATACTTGCTCTCATTCTATCTTACATACGTTGGGTTAGTCGCGTGTTTGATCGCATTCGCATGATTTTACCTTATTTCTCTAGAGCTAAAATGTTAATTACTTTAATGATGCCTTCATGTTGATGCGAAGATACCTACTGGGCAAGTGTGCTCATTACCTATTTCTATTCTTTTCAGGAAATGGAAGTGAGTCGAGTTCGGATTCGGAATGTTCAAGTAGTGGATCCGAGAGTGATTAAAGAATGAGCGAAGACTTAGGAAGTTTACATTGTTTAGATCGAGTCTATGTAATTTCTTATTTCTTGAGTCTAGCATGATGGAAGTTGAATTAGTGGTTGTATTTGAATATTGGATTTGATTATTAATAAAAATCAAAGTTGAGTAAATATTGTGCGATTGGATTCTTATGTGTGATTGCCTTGTGCTCTGATCATTCTTGCTTGCAAGAGGCTTACCATGCCGGCTGTTCGCATTTCTCGAGCGAGTCTTCCGCTGTAATAAAGGCTCGGGACGTGACAGAATGCCCTCCAGAGGTAGCATGTGTGATGCGGGACGGATGACGACCGGGCTAAGACGTACGACGGACTCGAAGTGCGGCCAGTACTAACACGCTAAAGGCAAGCCGGGCGGCTGACCACCGAGGTATTCTGCGGGTGGAGACGTCTCTCAACATCACTCAAGCTAGCCCGACGATCGTCCCTTGCGAGGGAAACGTGGGGATCGCAGCGGTTAAGGAACCACTGTCGCCTAGGGTGGTGCAGTCCGAGCTCGGTGCTCGACTGGAGCTAAGGAACGGGCGCTCACAACTCACACTCACGGTGATTTGCAGCTAGCTAACGGCCCTAATCTCACAAACGCAGCATGATAGACAATATACTAAATCAGCAAGTGAGAAAGGAATCGAAGCGCGTACCTCCACGCCTAGGCGTGGGGAAGAACTCCTGGCCGAATCCGAACAACCCCAATACACACGATTGTTACAATTACAACTCCAGAACTTAATACTCACTCCACGCAGGAAGGTATAGGGCTACAATGGCTAAATGTGGGGTTGCTGGAACCCGGGTTGACGGGCCACACTCGCAGGAGGCGAGGGACGCGTGCCGGAGCCGCTCGGGTACGCCGATGGGAAGCCGACCCGGTTCTGTCCGGGCTGGTCACCCTGCGCAGCGAACTTGCGGAGGCTGGTACGGCCAGATCCGTTGCCCGATCGGAGCGCCGTTTGTTGGAGAACGACGGCGACTGGATGTAGTTCTTCCACTCCGAAGGGCGTGAGCAGATCCTTTCAGATCTGGGCGCAGCAGCGACTTGATTCAGCTTCTGGTTCTGTGCTCACAGAACTGCACAGAAACACGAGTAATTAATGGAAAATTAGTTGCCGATGTCGGATCGAGGCGCCGTTTGTGGGAGATCGTTGGCGACGTCCAGAGGAAGTCGTGGTTCAAAGGGCTCGCTCAGATCTCGACCGGAAGAGGCGGGACAGACTCTGAAAGTCGGCTCTGGATCTGAGCCGGGTCTGCTCAGGTCAGCTCGCACGATCCCACGAGAATCGCCGCCACGAACAGCACGGATCTCGGATCGAGACGAGACCAGCGGCAACGCGAAGAGGACTCAAAATCCTTCAAACACTCCGAAAATCAGCTTCATAAGACTTGAGAGGCGATCTGGGGAAATTAATAAGCAGGAAACTTCAGATCTGGGCAGCTGGTTGGGGCAGATCCGCGCGCCGTCACGAGAAAAATCACCACCGGCGATCCCGAACTTCGATCAACGCGAAACCACCTCTCAATTCTTCCTAACTCGTAGAGGTATCAAGGATAATTTTGGTGGAGGCAGATGGTAAGGGGATGGGGGAGATACGGGGGCGAGTCACACGCCCTACTTCTGTCCCGTCACAGGACTGAACAAGGGCTTCACACCCAAGCAAGAAAGAAGAGAATCACTCTCTTAATGCAAATCTCACTCAACAAAATTTCATTAACTTCTAACATAACATCATACAAGGCTTTATATAGAGTTTAGCAAGGGGGAGGGGCTGAATGGTTCGAAGGAACCAAGGGGAGGGGGAGAGGGGTGCGCCCCCTTGACATTGATGAGAGAGAGGGGGGGGAACAAGGTGACATAAACTCACCTAACTTTGAAATTCTAGTAAAGGGGGGGTAGGTGGCAGCCATTTCCCCTTGACCAGCAGCCATTCTAATGTCCCATGTGGTAAATGGAGAATTGAAGAAAAGAAAACAAAAATTCTAGCCTAATACAACAAAATAGGGGGCGCCCCCCTTCTTGGGCCTTGAATGGGCCAAGTTTGGCCATTTAAGGGCCTTACAAGCAGCCCAATATGAAAACACAACTATAAAGACCATTACAAGCCCAATGTTCATGCAAAAAGTATCCAAATTGAAGCCAAATTATCCCCATTTGAGATGGAAGCCGATGTAGTCCAATTAGTGCTCCGCGTGTGATACCGTCGGTTCGCCGACGCGTGCTATTCGCTTGCTCCGGTGTCCGCACCAATTCTCCCCGGGTGGGAGGAACTCGACCCCGTCGAGTATGGGTCCCGAGGCTTGAAATCTCCGCATGTGATCGAGGCGTTGTTCATCGTGGGGCATCCTCGCCAACGCATTATGACGTGTAGGTAGGCTCCGTTCCTGGTGGTGATCACCTGCTCATCCAGTATAAAATCTATATGCGTACGTTGAGGCTGGAAGAGGTGGATTCTCGGGTAGTGTGTCACTCACAATAGAAGGATAAAGCTCGAAACTCACTAGGGATCACCGCGGGTTCCAATATGCTACCAAATCAGAAACATGGAACTTCGAACTGTCACCATAGTCATCCGGTAGTTCAATAACGTACGCATTTGAACCCACTTGTTTCGTGACTCGGGAAGGGCGGGTATCGCGGGTCTAGAGTTGCTTTACGGCCCCCAAGAGGAAACCGTTCAGGTATGACCCTGATCATGACGTACTCTCCCTTTTGAACTCACGGACGTGTAGCATGCACCAGCTAATTCCTTATACGCGCATGGCTGGCCTTTGATTGGGACACGACTTATGCAAACCATATGTATAAAAGGAAACAAATTGGAGAGACAAACAAACACACACACATGAACTTAGACATACATACACACCAAACAAACAATGCAACCAAAAGCTGGAGACTCTTAGAAATCTAACATGAACCTACTGACTTCTACATGGGGGTTCAGAGGTTCGGGAGGATCACTCCCAAGTGCACATCGCCCTGGGTACTTGGGTCCGCAACAGACTCTTCCAAAAGCTGATCGAAGTACTCCTGCTCGAGTTCGGGGTCTGCCACATAGGTGACCTCCACTAGCTCCGGTGTGGGGTCGCGGACTGAGGTGTCCGAAATAGCCAAGGACTCCCGAGTGGGACACTTGGCCGCAAAGTGGCCAATCCCACCACACCTATAGCACTGGTCACGTGGCCCTGTGCTAGAAGATGTTCCACCGGTCATCGGTCCCTTTCCCTTGTCTTCTCGCCGGACCGGGGGTGATGGGAGCTGATGTCGGGTAGGGAATGTGGACTGCTGGGGTTGTGGGGTGGGGATGGGTGCCTGCGGGCGAGGGGGAGGTTCCCTTGGATGGGGAGGGTCCCTTGGAGGGGGATGCCGAGGCCTGAGAGCAAAGGGGTCCTGGCGAGCGGGTTCCGGAGGACGAACCACCGGAAATCGGCTATAGGAACTAGGTGTGGTCCGAGTGTCGGACCCACGCTGATGGAAGGACCCCGGTCGTTGGTCGGGGGCAAAATCTGACTCAAACTGCTCTAATTCAAGAGCAACTTGATAGGCGGCCTCTAGGGTGGTCACATTGCGGCGAAAGAGCTCGTACTGATAGTGGGGCCGCAGACCACGACGGAAGCGGGAAATAGGCATCGTGCTCTCTTCCGAGATGTCACATCGCAAAAAATATTCATCAAACTCGGCGATGTACTCGGACACAGACTTATCACCTTGGGTGAGAGTTTGCCACCGGTCAATGAGCCGTTGACGGTACGAGGTGGGAAGATACTTAGTTCTAAGCCTTTCCTTCATTTCATCCCAAGACTCTACCGGGGGCTCTCGACGCTGATAGAGCAAGCTCTCCACATTGCGCCAATAAGTTTGCGCCTGCCCTAACAACTTCATTTTGGCGAACCTGACTCTCCGGAGGTCCGTCATTTCGAACCACTCGAAGTACCGGTCCATGCCGGCCTCCCAATCGAGATAGACCTTTGGATCTAAAGACCCGTTGAAAGTGGGAGGGTCTGCTCGCACGGTCCTAAGCACTCGATCCTCCTCCTCCTCTCTTGGCTGATGGAAGCCGTGGAAGCCATGACGGCGTCGGTCATTTCCCCCAAATGCATTATCGGACCCATAGTCTTCTAGACCAAGGTCACGAGGTTGTGGTTCGATGGCCGGGCGACGGGCGGGTTGAGGAGCGGGTGCGGGCTGATTTTGGACCGCGGGAGCGGGCTGGACTTGGGCCATGGGAGCGGGTTGGACTTGGGCCACCGCGAGAGGAGGTGCGGGTGGGCCCTGAGCCTCTCCAGGGGGGTCCCCGTTTGACATTCTCTCTAGCCGTCCAACTAGATCTTGGACAGACCTGTCGGAGGTCTCCATGCATTCCTCCATGGCTCGTAGGCGATCATCCATGGTTTCGGTGAAGGTCCGAAAGGTGGCTTCGGACCGGTCCATCCGAGCCATAATGGCTAACATTGCCTCCTGTAAGGAGTGGAAGTCTCCCGAGGCGGCATCGCGAGGGTGAGCCATAGATGTGGGGCGATGGTTTTGGGTACCACGCCGGGTGGGCATGCAAAGACACGAAGGTTGGAATGCACTAACTAGGAACCTAGACTTAACCCACTATTCGGTACTAGGCGGAGATAATCGATCCGAAGATCACTCGCGCAAGTGTGCGGTCTTCCCGATAGGCGTAGCCTAACGTTCATGTCACACCTTTTGATATACCAAGTAGAGGAATACAAATGCAACCTTAGACTTAGATGACCCTAGGCTAGAACGTCACTCTGATACCAATTTGATGCGGGACGGATGACAACCGGGCTAAGACGTACGACGGACTCGAAGTGCGGCTAGCACTAACACGCTAAAGGCAAGCCGGGCGGCTGACCACCGTGGTATTCTCCGGGTGGAGACGTCTCTCAACATCACTCTAGCTAGCTCGACGATCGTCCCTTGCGAGGGAAACGTGGGGATCGCAGCGGTTAAGGAACCACTGTCGCCTAGGGTGGTGCAGTCCGAGCTCGGTGCTCGACTGGAGCTAAGGAACGGGCGCTCACAACTCACACTCACAGTGATTTGCAGCTAGCTAACGGCCCTAATCTCACAAACGCAGCATGATAGACAATATACTAATTCAGCAAGTGAGAAAGGAATCGAAGCGCGTACCTCCACGCCTAGGCGTGGGGAAGAACTCCCGGCCGAATCCGAACAACCCCAATACACACGATTGTTACAATTACAACTCCAGAACTTAATACTCACTCCACGCAGGAAGGTATAGGGCTACAATGGCTAAATGTGGGGTTGCTGGAACCCGGGTTGACGGGCCACACTCGCAGGAGGCGAGGGACGCGTGCCGGAGCCGCTCGGGTACGCCGATGGGAAGCCGACCCGGTTCTGTCCGGGCTGGTCACCCTGCGCAGCGAACTTGCGGAGGCCGGTACGGCCAGATCCGTTGCCCGATCGGAGCGCCGTTTGTTGGAGAACGACGGCGACTGGATGTAGTTCGTCCACTCCGAAGGGCGTGAGCAGATCCTTTCAGATCTGGGCGCAGCAGCGACTTGATTCAGCTTCTGGTTCTGTGCTCACAGAACTGCACAGAAACACGAGTAATTAATGGAAAATTAGTTGCCGATGTCGGATCGAGGCGCCGTTTGTGGGAGATCGTTGGCGACGTCCAGAGGAAGTCGTGGTTCAAAGGGCTCGCTCAGATCTCGACCGGAAGAGGCGGGACAGACTCTGAAAGTCGGCTCTGGATCTGAGCCGGGTCTGCTCAGGTCAGCTCGCACGATCCCACGAGAATCGCCGCCACGAACAGCACGGATCTCGGATCGAGACGAGACCAGCGGCAACGCGAAGAGGACTCAAAATCCTTCAAACACTCCGAAAATCAGCTCCATAAGACTTGAGAGGCGATCTGGGGAAATTAATAAGCAGGAAACTTCAGATCTGGGCAGCTGGTTGGGGCAGATCCGCGCGCCGTCACGAGAAAAATCACCACCGGTGATCCCGAACTCCGATGATGCGAAATCACCTCTCAATTCTTCCTAACTCGTAGAGGTATCAAGGATAATTTTGGTGGAGGCAGATGGTAAGGGGATGGGGGAGATACGGGGGCGAGTCACACGCCCTACTTCTGTCCCGTCACAGGACTGAACAAGGGCTTCACACCCAAGAAGGAAAGAAGAGAATCACTCTCTTAATGCAAATCTTACTCAACAAAATTTCATTAACTTCTAACATAACATCATACAAGGCTTTATATAGAGTTTAGCAAGGGGGAGGGGCTGAATGGTTCGAAGGAACCAAGGGGAGGGGGAGAGGGGTGCGCCCCCTTGACATTGATGGGAGAGAGGGGGGGGAACAAGGTGACATAAACTCACCTAACTTTGAAATTCTAGTAAAGGGGGGGTAGGTGGCAGCCATTTCCCCTTGACCAGCAGCCATTCTAATGTCCCATGTGGTAAATGGAGAATGGAAGAAAAGAAAACAAAAATTCTAGCCTAATACAACAAAATAGGGGGCGCCCCCCCTTCTTGGGCCTTGAATGGGCCAAGTTTGGCCATTTAAGGGCCTTACAAGCAGCCCAATATGAAAACACAACTATAAAGACCATTACAAGTCCAATGTTCATGCAAAAAGTATCCAAATTGAAGCCAAATTATCCCCATTTGAGATGGAAGCCGATGTAGTCCAATTGGTGCTCCGCGTGTGGTACCGTCGGTTCGCCGACGCGTGCTATTCGCTCGCTCCGGTGTCCGCACCAATTCTCCCCGGGTGGGAGGAACTCGACCCCGTCGAGTATGGGTCCCGAGGCTTGAACTCTCCGCATGTGATCGAGGCGTTGTTCATCGTGGGGCATCCTCGCCAACGCATTATGACGTGTAGGTAGGCTCCGTTCCTGGTGGTGATCACCTGCTCATCCAGTATAAAATCTATATGCGTGCGTTGAGGCTGGAAGAGGTGGACTCTCGGGTAGTGTGTCACTCACAATAGAAGGATAAAGCTCGAAACTCACTAGGGATCACCGCGGGTTCCAATATGCTACCAAATCAGAAACATGGAACTTCGAACTGTCACCATAGTCATCCGGTAGTTCAATAACGTACGCATTTGAACCCACTTGTTTCGTGACTCGGGAAGGGCGGGTATCGCGGGTCTAGAGTTGCTTTACGGCCCCCAAGAGGAAACCGTTCAGGTATGACCCTGATCATGACGTACTCTCCCTTTTGAACTCACGGACGTGTAGCATGCACCAGCTAATTCCTTATACGCGCATGGCTGGCCTTTGATTGGGACACGACTTATGCAAACCATATGTATAAAAGGAAACAAACTGGAGAGACAAACAAACACACACACATGAACTTAGACATACATACACACCAAACAAACAATGCAACCAAAAGCTGGAGACTCTTAGAAATCTAACATGAACCTACTGACTTCTACATGGGGGTTCAGAGGTTCGGGAGGATCACTCCCAAGTGCACATCGCCCTGGGTACCTGGGTCCGCAGCAGACTCTTCCAAAAGCTGATCAAAGTACTCCTGCTCGAGTTCGGGGTCTGCCACATAGGTGACCTCCACTAGCTCCGGTGTGGGGTCGCGGACTGAGGTGTTCGAAATAGCCAAGGACTCCCGAGTGGGACACTTGGCCGCAAAGTGGCCAATCCCACCACACCTATAGCACTGGTCACGTGGCCCTGTGCTAGAAGATGTTCCACCAGTCATCGGTCCCTTTCCCTTGTCTTCTCGCCGGACCGGGGGTGATGGGAGCTGAGGTCGGGTAGGGAATGTGGGCTGCTGGGGTTGTGGGGTGGGGATGGGTGCCTGCGGGCGAGGGGGAGGTTCCCTTGGATGGGGAGGGTCCCTTGGAGGGGGATGCCGAGGCCTGAGAGCAAAGGGGTCCTGGCGAGCGGGTTCCGGAGGACGAACCACCGGAAATCGGCTATAGGAACTAGGTGTGGTCCGAGTGTCGGACCCACGCTGATGGAAGGACCCCGGTCGTTGGTCGGGGGCAAAATCTGACTCAAACTGCTCTAATTCAAGAGCAACTTGATAGGCGGCCTCTAGGGTGGTCACATTGCGGCGAAAGAGCTCGTACTGATAGTGGGGCCGCAGACCACGACGGAAGCGGGAAATAGGCATCGTGCTCTCTTCCGAGATGTCACATCGCAAAAAATATTCATCAAACTCGGCGATGTACTCGGACACAGACTTATCACCTTGGGTGAGAGTTTGCCACCGGTCAATGAGCCGTTGACGGTACGAGGTGGGAAGATACTTAGTTCTAAGCCTTTCCTTCATTTCATCCCAAAACTCTACCGGGGGCTCTCGACGCTGATAGAGCAAGCTCTCCACATTACGCCAATAAGTTTGCGCCTACCCTAACAACTTCATTTTGGCGAACCTGACTCTCTGGAGGTCCGTCATTTCGAACCACTCGAAGTACCGGTCCATGCCGGCCTCCCAATCGAGATAGACCTTTGGATCTAAAGACCCGTTGAAAGTGGGAGGGTCTGCTCGCACTGTCCTAAGCACTCGATCATCCTCCTCTCTTGGCTGATGGAAGCCATGGAAGCCATGACGGCGTCGGACATTTCCCCCAAATGCATTATCGGACCCATAGTCTTCTAGACCAAGGTCACGAGGTTGTGGTTCAATTGCCGGGCGACGGGCGGGTTGAGGAGCGGGTGCGGGCTGATTTTGGGCCGCGGGAGCGGGCTGGACTTGGGCCATGGGAGCGGGTTGGACTTGGGCCACCGCGAGAGGAGGTGCGGGTGGGCCCTGAGCCTCTCCAGGGGGGTCCCCGTTTGACATTCTCTCTAGCCGTCCAACTAGATCTTGGACAGACCTGTCGGAGGTCTCCATGCGTTCCTCCATGGCTCGTAGGCGACCATCCATGGTTTCGGTGAAGGTCCGAAAGGTGGCTTCGGACCTGTCCATCCGAGCCATAATGGCCAACATTGCCTCCTGTAAGGAGTGGAAGTCTCCCGAGGCGGCATCGCGAGGGTGAGCCATAGATGTGGGGCGATGGTTTTGGGTACCACGCCGGGTGGGCATGCAAAGACACGAAGGTTGGAATGCACTAACTAGGAACTTAGACTTAACCCACTATTCGGTACTAGGCGGAGATAATCGATCCGAAGATCACTCGCGCAAGTGTGCGGTCTTCCCGATAGGCGTAGCCTAACGTTCGTGTCACACCTTTTGATATACCGAGTAGAGGAATGCAAATGCAACCTTAGACTTAGATGACCCTAGGCTAGAACGTCGCTCTGATACCAATTTGATGCAGGACGGATGACGACCGGGCTAAGACGTACGACGGACTCGAAGTGCGGCCAGTACTAACACGCTAAAGGCAAGCCGGGCGGCTGACCACCGTGGTATTCTCCGGGTGGAGACGTCTCTCAACATCACTCTAGCTAGCCCGACGATCGTCCCTTGCGAGGGAAACGTGGGGATCGCAGCGGTTAAGGAACCACTGTCGCCTAGGGTGGTGCAGTCCAAGCTCGGTGCTCGACTGGAGCTAAGGAACGGGCGCTCACAACTCACACTCACGGTGATTTGCAGCTAGCTAACGGCCCTAATCTCACAAACGCAGCATGATAGACAATATACTAAATCAGCAAGTGAGAAAGGAATCGAAGCGCGGACCTCCACGCCTAGGCGTGGGGAAGAACTCCCGGCCGAATCCGAACAACCCCAATACACACGATTGTTACAATTACAACTCCAGAACTTAATACTCACTCCACGCAGGAAGGTATAGGGCTACAATGGCTAAATGTGGGGTTGCTGGAACCTGGGTTGACGGGCCACACTCGCAGGAGGCGAGGGACGCGTGCCGGAGCCGCTCGGGTACGCCGATGGGAAGCCGACCCGATTCTGTCCGCGCTGGTCACCCTGCGCAGCGAACTTGCGGAGGCCGGTACGGCCAGATCCGTTGCCCGATCGGAGCGCCGTTTGTTGGAGAACGACGACGACTGGATGTAGTTCGTCCACTCTGAAGAGCGTGAGCAGATCCTTTCAGATCTGGGCGCAGCAGCGACTTGATTCAGCTTCTGGTTCTGTGCTCACAGAACTGCACAGAAACACGAGTAATTAATGGAAAATTAGTTGCCGATGTCGGATCGAGGCGCCGTTTGTGGGAGATCGTTGGCGACGTCCAGAGGAAGTCGTGGTTCAAAGGGCTCGCTTAGATCTCGACCGGAAGAGGCGGGACAGACTCTGAAAGTCGGCTCTGGATCTGAGCCGGGTCTGCTCAGGTCAGCTCGCGCGATCCCACGAGAATCGCCGCCACGAACAGCACGGATCTCGGATCGAGACGAGACCAGCGGCAACGCGAAGAGGACTCAAAATCCTTCAAACACTCCGAAAATCAGCTCCATAAGACTTCAGAGGCGATCTGGGGAAATTAATAAGCAGGAAACTTCAGATCTGGGCAGCTGGTTGGGGCAGATCCGCGCGCCGTCACAAGAAAAATCACCACCGGCGATCCCGAACTCCGATCGACGCGAAACCACCTCTTAATTCTTCCTAACTCGTAGAGGTATCAAGGATAATTTTGGTGGAGGCAGATGGTAAGGGGATGGGGGAGATACGGGGGCGAGTCACACGCCCTACTTCTGTCCCGTCACAGGACTGAACAAGGGCTTCACACCCAAGAAGGAAAGAAGAGAATCACTCTCTTAATGCAAATCTCACTCAACAAAATTTCATTAACTTCTAACATAACATCATACATGGCTTTATATAGAGTTTAGCAAGGGGGAGGGGCTGAATGGTTCGAAGGAACCAAGGGGAGGGGGAGAGGGGGGGGGGAACAAGGTGACATAAACTCACCTAACTTTGAATTTCTAGTAAAGGGGGGGTAGGTGGCAGCCATTTCCCCTTGACCAGCAGCCATTCTAATGTCCCATGTGGTAAATGGAGAATGGAAGAAAAGAAAATAAAAATTCTAGCCTAATACAACAAAATAGGGGGCACCCCCCTTCTTGGGCCTTGAATGGGCCAAGTTTGGCCATTTAAGGGCCTTACAAGCAGCCCAATATGAAAACACAACTATAAAGACCATTACAAGCCCAATGTTCATGCAAAAAGTATCCAAATTAAAGCCAAATTATCCCCATTTGAGATGGAAGCCGATGTAGTCCAATTGGTGCTCCGCGTGTGGTACCGTCGGTTCGCCGACGCGTGCTATTCTCTTGCTCCGGTGTCCGCACCAATGTGCTTCCCTGCTTGAACCCAGACAATATATGCTCCCCTGACACTGAGGGATGCTCTCCTGAAGTCATAGATGCTCCCCTGAGACTTCATATGCTCCCGTGCGAGAACGCACGAAGACGTGACTACATGCTCTCCTGACGCCGAGGATGCTCCCTTGAAGTAGCGATTGCTCCCCTGAGGCAGAGTGTGATCCCGTGCAAGGGCGCACAATGAAGAGTTTTGACTCCACACTCTAACAGGATGGTCTCCAGTGGCGGCGCGGCTGCCTTCCTCGTGGCAACAGACAAGCGAGAAGGGCGGCAGGGGAGGCTGCACGCGTACGGTGCGAACGGGGCCGGCGGGGACGATGGCCACGACGGTGGCGAAGGAGGAGGGTCGTAGCTGCAGGGATCCGACCTGCGCTTTGCGGCGGTGATGGCGTCCGGGTGATCTACTGCTCGCCGCGGCTTCGTCCAGTCACTTGGGGGTTGGGCAGCCGGCTTGGGCCTGCGGGTGGGAGCCGGCGGCGGCTGGAAAGCCGCGAAGCTCGCAGGCGAAGGAGGCCGGAGGACGCTGCAAGTGGAGGAGGGTGGCCTCGGCGGTGGTGGCTGGGGCTGTTGCGGCTGGTGTCTAAGGAGAACGTCGAGGGAAGCAGGGGGGGGGGGCAGGGGCCACGTCGGACCAGTGGGTGGTGGGGCTCACGGCTGGCTGCGGTGCCCGATGGGGGACGTCGGTGGGCCCTGCGGCGGCGGGAGGTCGCCGACATCGGGGCTGGACCCTGGAGGCGCCAACGGCCGCTGGGACACCCTCGGCTGTCGGGTGCAGTCTCCGTTTGGGGCCGTCGAACACGTAGACGGGAGGGTGGCGGAAGGAAGAAGAAAACGTGGTGTGAGGAGTCCGAGGTGGTGTGGGATGGCCTTGGGGTTTGTGGGTCCAAGGATGGGGGGAAGAAATGATTGCTGGGTAAAAGACAGTTTCGAACAGTGGAGAATGGAGGTGGGAGGAAAAGAGATATGGCGTGGACCGGTGGGTTAACGTGGGGATGAGAGTGAGTGGTGTGAAGAGACAATAAATGCCCGTTAAAGGACGTGGGTCACAGTGAGAAAAGGGGAAATAAGGCAATGGAGGCTTCGCACCTCCCTAGGGCTCCCCCCCCCCCCCCCCACAGTTCCCTTCACGGGAAGAAGATGGCGACGGCTTCGATCAAAATTCTTTTATCTTCCATTCTTTTCATCATGCCCAAAAATGGGGAACTACATGAGTATTTATATCGTAGGAAAACCTTAGTGGTCTCCTCACAAGACTAAAGACCAAAGTGTCCCTGAGACCTAAAATAGTGCTAAAATTGCACCCAAAAATACACAATAAATAGAAAATGCATCAAATAGGCCCCTAATGGGCCTCTCTCTCAAATAAATGCCAAATAATCAAAAGAAAAATACATCAATGTGCTATGTGTCATCATCAAGCCATAGGGATGCCGATGTCGCTGTTGGTGGTCTCCGACGGTGGTAAACGCGGGTCAAGTCGAATCGGATCCGCGCTCGGGTGTCTTCACCAGAAGAGGGAGGGGGAGACAAAGAGAGAGCGTGGGAGACAGGGAGAGACTAAAAGAGAGAGAGAGATTGGGGAGAGAGAGTGTTCAAGGGGTCCGAGGTAGAGAGAGACAAGGAGAGAGGAAGGAGTAAACCGGGGGAGGGAGAAGATCTCAATCTCGGGGACTCTGTTTCTCGCAACCTTTGGAGAGACAGAGATCTCAGAGAGATCTCGAACATCTTGTAAGAGATGGCAAATCATGATTGTTACCGAGCTGTACAGACAGAAATGGAAGCATGACTGAAACCATATGCTCTTTCTGTGGCCTGCATGATGAAAGTGTGGGTCATCTGTCTATTTCTAGCCCTGTAGGTTCTAAAGTCTGGAGAATCATTGGATACATGGCCAATTTCCAAGCCTCTTTTACTTCAGTTAATGACGTGCGATTATTTTAAACATAAAGTGGGCCCTAACTCATCTTGAATGCAATGGCATCTTTACCAAATTATACCTGCAGCAGTGTGTTAGAGCATTTGGAAGGAGCGAAATGATAATATTTTCTGGGGAATGAGGACATAGAGAACATTTGCCTAAGAGCCACACTTTTCCTTTGCGCCTGCAGTCAGCACTTGCTCAAAGCAGATGTAGATTGGCCTAAGCTGCAATTCTAGTGTATTGATGTGATTTCTCTTCTTTTGAGGCGGAGGAACCTCTCCTCCCCTCCTTGATTGTACTACCTCTATTTTTTAATAAAAATTGGTAGCATAATCTACTTTTTTTCCTGAACAAAACACCCCCCCAAAAAAAAACAATTCCTGACATCAGCCATGGAAAGAGCTTCACTTTGATTGGAGATTGTATGCTCCAAATCTCACCGTACACCATGCTTAGTTTGGATCCTCTTGTCAAGTTGTACGCGGGCTAGACTGAAAAAATCCCTCCATTGAGCCCCCAAACAATCTTATTCTTTGTCTTTGTGGTTGCATGAGACAGAAGCTGCAGCAACTCCATAATACTCCTACCTCACTTTAATTTAAATGCTCTTGTAGATATTGGTCCTTTGATAATTTCTTCATTCCTTTGGGAAAGGCATTCTGAAGTCTGTCTCTGGTCATCTGCTAGACTATGCAACATTGGAAATTCATTTCCAATGGTTAACCATCTGCCCAGCATCCTTATCACCTTTTCCTTTTTCCACCCATCCAGTTACTTTTGTAGACCCCTTTGAGATCAGAGAGCAAATAGCTAAACCATCTGACGAATGTTTGAATCTCTTCTTTCCCTCTTTGTAATAACGATGAATGATTATTTGTTTCCATGGTCCATATCAACAAACAGCTCCCAAAGTCATTTTCCTATTCAAGCCAAGTCCATCATTTCTAGAAATTTCACTCCTAGCCCTCTTTCGTTAGTGGGACGAGACGACACAATCTACCAGTTCATTAGGTCAAAATCTGAAAATGTTCTTATTATAACCTCTCAAATAAAGTGTGCTTGTTCTGTTTGCAAGTCCCTCCAGTAGTTGAACACATGTAAAACATTTACATTCAAGAAAAGAGACCCTACCACTGATGCTCAGATTCATTTTCTTCCAGGTAACTAGTTTATTCTGGAGCTTTATTACCAAAAAGGCTTCCATTTCGAGTTCTTAAGCTGCCTCTAATGTAAAGGCATCCGGTATACTTCTTAGAAAGTTGATCAATTTCACCTTCTATGGCTGACATAGCACTTGATAGAAATTTTTGGCAGAACAGGATTCATGTAGCCGACCCCTAATATTTGGGATAAGGCTCTGATGATGATGATGGCTGACATACAGTTTTCCACCTCTTAGACAGACTCATATCAATCACCTTACTTTTGCGCTTGTTTATTTTCATACCTGATATCATCTCCAAGAATCTAGCAAAAAATTTAACGTTAAGAGCATTTCACTGCCCCTTTCAGGATGAAGACATGCTATCTTGCAAATTGTATTTGTGAAACTTGAGACAGATCTGCCCATGCAAATGTCTACACATTCTATTTAATACATTTGCAGTGAAAAGGACAACATGCATGTTAGAGGCTGCTTTGTCTAAGGCCTCTTGAACCGCAAAAGAAATCTTCTCTGACCTTGCTGAATCCACATGGTTAGGATCCATCTAATGCTTTCTTCAGGAAACCCATGCATTCTCAACACATCCTAAAAGAATTCACAAGATACTATGTCATAGCTCGTTTTAAAGTATACTTTGCAGATTATGCATGGTTCTTACCTTGTCTTTATAGATTATATACTTCCATGACCTATCAGCATACCATCTTTGTACTGTTTGCCTTGGATAAATGCAGCTTGGGGTTCTTCAATCAGACTTTTCACAACTTCAGGTAACCCTCCAGACTGCTCTTCTATAATTATTCTGCATCCTATTCAATAGACTAATGGGCCTAAAATCACCGATTGCTTCGGCTCCCTCCTTTGACAGATACTCATCCTGATCTAAATTGAACAATTCTTGGAGTACAGCTTAATGTCTTTCTGAAAGTTTCGGTAGAAGAACATTGGAAAACCCCCAAGTCTTGGAGCATGGATGGCAGTTTGGCCGAAACCGATACGTTTCGGCCGAATGTATCGGTTTCGGCCCTGGACGATCCGAAACCAACCAGCCGAAACTGGGTGAAACCGGACGCCAACTGCAGGGCAAAAAAATAGTATTTTATTTTGTTTCGGGCCGAAACCGAAACCAAAACCGATACTGCCATCCTTGTCTTGGAATCTTTCACTTTGTTCTGATTTATTTATCTTCAATGCCCCTTGTTGAACTTAACCATTACTCTTCTGAAAATCCAAGGTTCACCTTTGTGAACTCATCCATGGCCTGTCCCTCGGGGGTGGGAGAGTTGGTTGAGCCTTATGGCTGTCCACAGGGCAAATCGTGAGGTCGCGAGATCAATTCCCACCTGTGGACACTTGCAGGGGGCATTTACACTGTGAATATTGATCTGGGCCAGGGGAGTACTCACTGCCTGAGAGAAGTTTGGCCTACCCTGGCTTGGGCTACAAGTGAATTGGGGTTGATCCTGGGGAGGTGGGTTTACTCTCGGAAAATGACAATCTTGCCTCCTCATTCCAGTCAAACATGCAATGAAATATATAGATAATGTAAATAATTCTTAACATTTCACAGTCGTTAAAAAATTATTCAACAATTTCCTTCATTTGAAAGGTGAAATTTGACATTGTTCTCAAGAAAACAATGAGTAGAGCATATGAATCATGAGCTATATCTTCGTCCACAAATACTTGCTTTTCTATTGATGTATTGGATTTTATAGATATCTCCCTTCAGTGGTATCTTACTTTTGTAATTGACTGCATACTTTGTCACAAGGTTCATAAGATTAGTCTGAGGCCGACAGCTGGCTGGAAAACTTGCCTTGGGTCTTGGTGTCCCGCACTAGGTTGACTTCGGACTATAGGAAAAGACTTGATAACAAAGATGCTGATTACGATGAAGAAATTTTTTTTTCTAAGCTCGACTCTAACTGGTCAACAAAGAGATGAATGTTTGGGTCTCATTTTGAATGCTCATTAGGTTGTACTTCATTCAACCAGCTTCAGTTTCTGTTTCTGAAGATGGTCTATATATTTCATTTCCCACTGTGTATTTAGGAAAAAATTAGTTTTATTTTCTCCTTATACTTGTGTTTCTTTTTCCTTTATGCAAAGCCCAAATATGGCACTTTTATTTTTTTTAACTTCTCATCTTTGATAACTGGGCTTTTAAGGTTCTTGACATCCTGGTCGATCTGGTTAATACTCATCTTTTCCTTATTTGCAGACATTTTGTTCCCAATCTAACAATAGGAGCTCCAGTGATTGAGAGTTTAAGGAAACACACAACGTAACCCTTTTTCCTTGCATGCACCTTGTTCCTGTGATGCCAATTTCTGTAGATTTTGTTAGGTAATCAAAGGACATTGATGCTGTCATTTTTTGTTCTCTCAGGGCATATCTGGATTGCCATCTTATGGTCACAAATCCTCTAGATTATGTTGAACCATTGGCGAAAGCTGGTGCTTCTGGATTTACTTTCCATGTGGAGGTGGCGAAAGGTGTATGCTAGTGTTGATCTTAATCAGTTTTGCTGGCCACACTGAATGTGTTAATTATATCAACTGTGCTACATTCCAGAAAATTGGCAAGAGCTAATCCACAGGATCAAGTCAAAGGGCATGCGTCCTGGTGTAGCGTTGAAGCCTGCAACTCCCATAGAAGAGGTTTATCCATTGGTAAGAAAAAGCTCCTAATTTCTAGTAAATCTGTTCTTACATTCTTGTTAACCTGAATAACACGCTGAGATCTAATATGCTCAGTTTGCATCTTCCGTACTTGTATAGTTTGAAACCTTCTAGTTCTAACTTTTTTTTTGAAAGTCTAGTTCTAACTTTAAATGCTGATTTCTTTTCAAAAAGCTTTAAATGGTGATTTGAAGGTCATTGACATTGTTTGCAATTTTATAAATTGTAATATGTAGGATTTTTCTGGGAAGTTATGGAACAGTAAGTTTGTGAATTAGATGATACATCAAAAATTTATTTTACAAATTTGTAATTGATTTTATGAATTCATTAGTCTTATATTGCGCAATTTCGCGAACTCTTTTCACTATCTGCAGTGGTGATTGCATAGTCAACAAACACAGGCTAAGATAGATGATTTAGAGTATAGTCTAACAGTTTCAGAGAAAGAATCAAAAGTGTCAGTTGACAATTGTAGATATGATAATGGCGTGCTTAGATAACAGGACATCATTCCATTCTTCATTCTAATCTTAGTACTGTCAATATTCCCTCTAAAAGTTATTGTTATATGATGTCTTATGCAAGAATAATCCACCCCTACCACATATTTGCAATTTTGCATATGAAGTTGCTGACTTGTGTAAGAATAATCCACGACTAACACATCGCATATGCAGTTGCTAAGCATATATGTGATAGTGGCTATATTGCCTCCAGCTTAACAAGATTTATAAGGATGGTATCCAAATTTGTTAGTGTCTTAACTTCTAATCAAGAAAGAACTTACTTTCATCCTCATTTCTGACAGAAGTACCATTGAATAAACACAAATTGATGGATAGTGAAAGAACATCATCTTAGCATCAAATAGACAGCCTCAAAAAAGAACAAGTGGGTAGAAACTGATATCTATGTAACAGCTCGCAAACATGTATACAGCATGTTACACAACCTGAAAAAATTACTGAAGCTTGATATACCATTTCACTTTTATACATTTTCCTTGCATTTTAGTATATAACCTCTATTTATTCTCATCATCTGGCACAATTCATGTTCATCTTTAGCCTTACTTTGCTCATTTTATTCGTCATATTCAGGTACAAATTCTCATTCTGTTTTGTGTTTCTATTAATTCCATCACTCTTTTTAAACTGAATTTAATCACATTGTTGTTATATTTATTCCATTTATCTGTGTTTATCTATTTGTTTCTAGCTACTCAAAAAATAGAACTATTCTCCAACAGCAACAAGGATGAGTTTTTGCACAACTGTATCGTATTTCCTTGTGGACCAGTCGATTGGCCTTGTGGGGACATACATAGTACTAGCGTAACCTTTGGGAGACAGTTGTCAGGGCCTTGTGGGGACATATAACATAGTACTAGTGTAACCTTTGGGAGACAGTTGTCAGGTTATAGGCAGTTGTAGAAATCTCTCAGATCTCTTTGGATCTGGATCATATTTACAAGCTGAAATAGATTCATAGTATAAGGCTTTGTTAAGATGATAATGCAAAAAAATGTGGACTAATCTTATGATAACTAATTGAAATAAGACAATTGTTTTACTATATTAACACAGTGAGAAAAGGCCATATGATTTTCTTCAAAGGGAAGGAGATGCTTGAGTCCAAATTCTTGCTTACTAGGAAATAGTCTGGCAGTTCCTTTGAGACCTAGTTACCAGCAGTTTGATTTATTGCTTGTATTGTTTTTTTCCATAAACTGGATTAAATTTAAGACATGGTTTTCATGATTTTAAGGTTGAACATGCAAATCCCATAGAAATGGTCCTTGTTATGACAGTGGAACCTGGTTTTGGTGGCCAAAACTTTATGCCAGAAATGATGGACAAGGTACATGGTTTTCTAAGAATGCACAGATTTATTTGTTGTGCAGTTCTTGTTCATTTGTTTTTCTCTGGATGGTAGATAGCTTACTATATTTCTTTCTTGTCTTCGGACAGGTACGCGCATTGAGGAAGAAGTACCCTAATCTTGATATAGAGGTAAAATATTGAGCAGTTGACTCACCTTCATTCTGCAACTTATTCTCCACAGCAGGAGATCTTCTATACTTGTATTCTATTACCATCATCAACTTCACTCCTACCGTCCCCATTTGGATGTCATTTTCTCAACTTAAACAATACGGTGCAAATAAGAAAACACTAGAAACTGGAATGTGGCATGTAAAGTGTGGAGAAAAAAAAGGAATTATATATAGCTCCCAAGATTCATTGGGTAACTTGCTCTTTGATGAGTCTCTTGAGGGTTTTGACTGCCAAGATGACAACTAAAATGTCAGGCATGAGAAATTTAAGTTCTTTTGGGTGTATGAATTTTAAAGTTGATTGTGATTTCCATATCTATACTTGACTTCTTGGGAATTACATTGGAATTATAGTCAACATGGTTATACTTCTTTGCTTTAATAAGAGTCTTATCGAGCATAATGGAATTTGTAGAAAGTCACTGCTTCTACTTTGTGCTCCTAATCGTAAAACAATGTCATGAATCAGACAATATGTGAGATTTCTAAAAGCTCTTTGTGTCTCCTCTTTTATACCAAACATTACACAAGCTGAAAAGCTAATTATTGGTAGGCACACTTTATTAATCAGTTGCCTTTTTTCACTTTTATCACCAAGAAAGTTTTTTTTGAACCCTGCTCAGGTATATATTTTTGCTTATCCATCCTTCTACTTTCTAAATTAGCTGTTTTCTTCATGTGGCTAAATATAGAGAGATTCTCGGATATGATAAGGGTAAAATTCATGAGTCTGGATAACAGGATTTTTTTTTAAGTATACACGACATGGAAATTCTTGTTTTTCCTCCTGTCGTCCCAATGGAATGAGATTATGCTGCAACTGTTCATGCCTTTTCAGATGCTATGCCAGATTCTCTCCCATCAAAACAGAGGAAGGGGAGTCTTGATCAAGACAGGGTATCATGCCCCTTTAAACCTTTTCCTGCCATCTTGGTGGAAAAAAGGGGGGAAGCATTGTAATGTTCCCGTGCTTTTGGTTTACTGTCATAGAGAACATTATTAGCCACTGATGCTGGTTAAATTGGTTTTCTTTTGTCATTATATAGTCCACTACACTGAAATTCTTGGTGATTTGATCTGTTTGAATGGTTAGTAGCCAATTAGATCTATTGTCTACCCACTCGTTATGTAGGATGATAGCTCCCTGAAGGAAACAGCCATTGCCGATAGAAGGGCCGTGGCTCCCACGAATCTGATCTGCCCATTTACTTATGAAGCCTGAATTTTGTTTTGTTCTTTGTCTGTAAATTTTGTTCTGCCTTTTTTTTTTTTTGTTGACGTGGTCATGACGTGCAGGTGGATGGTGGCTTGGGCCCTTCTACCATCAATGCGGCCGCTGCAGCTGGAGCAAACTGTATAGTGGCCGGGAGCTCTGTGTTTGGTGCACCCCAGCCAGCCCACGTCATATCCACCCTGAGAAAGAGTGTGGAGGAATCGCAACAGACCAGCTAACGTGGTTGAGATCCGGGAATCCCTCCCAAGTATTATTCCTTATGTATAATGGCTTTTCTTGTTTCATAATTATAAACGGAGGGGTCACCCTGTTGCTGGGTTCTAACAGTCGTAAGTGAGAAAAATGTGGAGGATATACATATTTTTCTCTCTCTTCTGATACATCTTTGTCCACTCTCCAATGTCAAGTGTGGAATGTCTGCTCATTGTGACGAGGGATGTAGACCAGTCGGAGTTGGATGAAGTTATTTTTTATTCTAATGAGTTCATTTAGCATATGCTTATGCTGATTTCAATTTTGATAAAAGGGATCTGATAATTAATCAGGAATTTATACTCTAAAATAAAATGTAGAAAGACGAGCATAATATATATATATGTATATATATATATATATATTATGCATATTATAAGAGAGGAATGTTACGGTGTCATACCTTTAAACACCTTTTGCGTCACTCTTTCCACCATTTGATTTTCAAATTAGATGGCTGGAAAAGTGGGCTTGAGTTTGGTGTTTAATTTTCTTCACTTCAACCATATAATATTCCACATTAGTGAGTCCACTACTCATTAGATTTGGCCCAATTTGAACCCTTTAGATCGGCGCAGTTAAAAGTTGCGCCCATTAGGAAGAGTTAAAATGGACAATTAAGTGATTAATCAACTTGTAAATATCATACCTTTAGTCGGAGTATCCAAATGGGGTGAGATTGGGGCCATGAGAAAGAGAATTAAAAGAGATAGAACTTTTATATTTATAATTTTGGGAAATTGAGTCATTAAGTAGGTCAAATACCTTGATTTTGGAAGACCACCCCATTTAGTTGGATTCTCCAAAAAATTCACTTTATGCCATTGTGATCTAAGCATAATTGAGTGTGGTTGAAAAGGGTGTGAGAAATTTGGGGTTTTGTCATTGCTCGAGGATGGCATAACTTTGGAAAGTTTAGTACTATATTTAAAAGGTCTCTGAGGAGGTAAAATCGGCAAGGCCCACTGTAGCCCGCCAGTGCCAGGCTCGCGGCGGCCCGGCCCAGTCAGGCTCAAAGTAGGTTGCCCGATAGCCTATGACTTAGACTAGACAGCCCAACAGAGGTGCATAAAGGACTCGGCAGACCACGGGAGGCATCGACGAGGGCATCCCGGGCGTCGAGCGACCCTCAAGCGATCGAATGTTACTCCCGTCATTACAGGCCTCTTCTTCGGTAGGGACGAGGTCATACCCATGACGCTGAGATCTTCGTCTCGAGGTCGTACTTCCCGAATAAGTAGGTGCACAACGGAAAACTTCCCCTACGATCAAAGAGGCGTTACTCCACGGCTTACGTCTTTCCCTGTTAAAGAATGTACCTCCACCACTAGAGTGACCTATATAAATAGGCCTCTGATCACATGCCAGAGGACACCGAGAAAAGAGGAAGGAAACACTCAGACACATACAACGAGGAAGAAGAGAGCCAGACAGAAAAATAGAAGCGCACATAGAGAAGCAAGTTCCGACGTCCCGGGCATCTCTGTGACTCTCCAAGCACGTCCTGGGCACAACGAGTACTCTCCAAGCAGGCCATGTACTCAGCGAGCACTCTCTGAGTGTTCACCGCACACGGCTAGCACCTCCGAGGACCCGGTTCTCACACCTAGGCTTGTCCACTCCACTCTCACTCTCTCTCTCTCTGTCTCATGCGGTTCTTCCCCTCAGTGTGATCTTGACTTAAGCATCAGAGGGTTGTCCTTTGAGATAATGCACAGGGTTCCCCTCAGTGCTATCTTTCTAGTGTTTGCAGCCTTCCACGGGTGGCTGGACGTCTTTCCCCAACAAACAAATCTTAAAAGTGTGGTACGAGGTCTAGGAACCATATTCCCACCTCTACACTTTTTGACGTCGTCTGTGAGAAGTGCAACTAAAGGCCATGGCACCCCGTGGAAGCTACCGCAACACTAGCAACCGAGGCCGAGGATCTCACTAGGCCCTGAGTTCCCGACGAAGATCCCAAGAGGCATCCTCATCTACTAGGCCACCGTGCGGCGCTGCCGGCCACAATCCTGCCACTGACGATGATGAGTCAAATGAATCTAAGATGGTATGCTCTGAGGATGCCTCTTGATACCAATAGACAAGACTCTATTGATGATCTAGAGGGGGGGTGAATAGATCGATCACCCAATAAAAATTGACTACAGTAGAAACAGTTGCGGAATAAAATCAAGCTGTTGTAGGACGAAGAAGAACACTTAAACGCAATTGAGCATAGCGGGTCTAGAAGATCATAACACAAGCGGTCTTACGCATTCATCTACTGGACAATGAAACTAAGATAAAGATGAGCACAAACCACAAGGCAATCACACAGTAGACGGTGAATTTTTAAGGTGGTTCGACCTCAAACCCGAGGTCTACGTCCACCCCACACTCCAACCAGAGTTTGGTTTCCTGCTGATACACAGCTTAACCTGCTGATCCACAGTTTCGGGGTGAAAACCCTACAAACCGCTGGGCCTTACAACTTACGCTGACCAGAGGAATCCTCCTCTGCAACCGCTGGGGAATTACACCTTCACCCGTCCAGAGGATACCACACCTCTGCCCGCTGAGGAATTACAGCTTTACCTCCGCTGACGAATAGCTTGAACAAGAGTTTATAAAAACGAAAGGAAAAACAAACGAAGAAACAGAAAAACCCACGATGGGAATATAGCTCAACAATGAGCAAACTCAGTTTCGGTTCTGAACCAGGAAACTGATAAACAAATCTCTCTCTCAGACTCTCAAATCTCTCACTCTTAGACTTTCTTCTCAGATCTACTGCTCTATCTTCTTCTCTCTGGATCGTGCTGGCTGTTGCTCTTTCTGCTCTTGTTCTCTCAATGTCACAATCACGATCAGTCTTCTCTTGAAGAAGACTCTCCTTATTTATAGGAAGCAGCAGAAGGTAGGGCGTGTGCTCGCCACAGTTCCCGCCCAGAGCCTGATCTAGATCTGGAGTAGTCAGGCCACGTGGCATCATCTTGGCACCTCCTCCATTCTTGGATCACGTACCATTCTTAAACTCCTCGAGCAGATATCCTGTCAAGGTCAGACTTAATGTCAGCTTGAAACAATGTGAAAGATAATAGAAAGATGCACAGAGTTAATTAGAGCTTTGAACTAAATATGCACAGACATGATGTGTGTACAATGCAGACGCTGTACTGACCAGCTTGTGCCATTACCAACCTTGCACAGACATTATGCATGCAAAAGATGAGAGTTGCACAGACTTTGTCACTATGCAATGCAGGATATGCACAGACTTTCATATGCAAGATGTAGAACGTGCACCGACTATGGATGCAATGCACCGATCCTGGATGTGCAAAAGACTAAGATATATACCTACGTTATCTTCCAAATAACGTGGTATGCACAAACCAAAGTATAAGATGCATGAACTTTGTGTGTGTGTGTGGCCAACCTTGCTTAGACTTAATCATGTGACGTGCAAAGGTTGCACATACTTACTTCTGCAACATACTTGACTTGCACAGACTTAATGTGCAAACACTAAATGCATGAGCTCTTATGCACCGAGTTGCCTAAGACGTATTGCATGGATTTTGTGTGCCTAGACATAAGCATGCACGGACTTAGTTGCGCGCTGAACTAATGCTTGAATGACCCTTGCACTAACTTGGTCATGTGCAGCAACAAGGGTTGCACCGACTTGATAGCGTGCAGCGTGAAGTGTTGCACCGACTTAGTGTGCCTTGAGCTAAGCCTGCACGGATTTGGTCTCGTGCAACAACTACCAATGCATCGACTTGCATAATGCATGGATGACCTTTGCAGCGACTTGGTCGTGTGCAGCAACATGGCTTGCACCGACTTTATATATGCATGCACGGACTTGATGTGCTGGAAATGCACTCTATGCAGACTGACTTGGTATTGCACCGACTTCACTCTAATGCAAAGCCTAAGTGTAAACATGCAGACAACATTTATATGATTATCTGACATATAAAAGTCATCAAAATACACACATCATAATGTCAATATAAAGTTAACAAAGTCAACTATGCAGTCAATGAAGTCAACCAATACTGTTACTAATCATCAAAACAGCTATTTGTCAATCATCAAAACATTTCAGCACAAAGCAGTACACATACTGCTTATCAAACCAGAGGAGTCCCAACAGACGAGCTAGCAGAAATGCGTCGACAGCTCCAAGTGTTGACGGAGTTGTGTCGAGGCCTCCTCAATTGACCCACGGGGTAGGACCGTGCCCCGACAGAGTTACCCCAGAGCGGGGGAGCCCCCACTATGGCAGAATCCCATCGGGCCCGTGAGCCCTCCCATGCGTCCACCACACAATCTCAGTGTCCGCACAACTTGCCCACACCACGGCCCCATAGCCCGTTTCACTCCAACCCGGAGATGGCGCAATGGCTGCGACGCTATGAAGAAGTGGAACACAAGCTGCAGGGGAAGGTCCGATATTTGGACGACGTCCTCCACACCGCAAGGACTTGGGGGCTTATCGATGATGACACCGACTTTCATGGTCCTTTCTCCAAGGAGATCACGGAGGCCCACATTCCTCTAAAGTTCCAGCTGCCGTCATTTACCCCATATGACGGCACCATTGATCCAGCCGACCATATCCACAACTTCGAGTCGAACCTGGTGTTCCACCGAGCCTCAGACACTGTGAAATGCTTGGTGTTCGTCACCACCCTTCGGGAGAATGCTCGAACCTGGTTCGAATCCTTGCCCACCGGGTCGATCACCTCCTTCCAGTAGCTGAAGAAGCTATTCAAAGAGAACTTCATCGGCTGTCGAAAGGAAGCCAAGTTGGCAGTGACTCTGCTCGCCATCAGGCAGGAACCCAAAGAAACCCTGTGTGTCACGCCCTGACGTGGAATATCGAGGGCGCGACGAGTCGTAAACAAGCGTGTCGATCAGAGCATGTACAATTTTATTTCTAAAGTCAGAAATGAACAGGAAAATAATACTTTTATTTCATCAAAATGAAGTATTACAACACTAATTCATAAGCCATAAAGGTAAATTACAACTTCCAATCCCAAAGTACAACATTCTTGTAAAATCACTAGTGATCTACATAAACTTAGGTAAAAAGGAAAACACTCTCTCACTCTTGTCCATTCCCATGTTCAATGTCATTTCCTGCAACAATTAACCAAAACGTAGGGTGAGCTAAAAGCTCAGTAGGATTTTATATCTCTATGAACCAGGTAATCTTTAAGTGTTAGCAATTTTAACAATTTTCTAACTTGTATCGGGAAGTGTATAAACATGAATGGAATTTCAAGTAATTTAGATGATATGATATCAAGATGAATTTCCAAGTAATGACTTTGAACAAGTAAAGAATTTCATGAAATTGACCATTTTCACACAAGTCAAGTAATTCATGTAATTTTTCAAATAAACAAGTAACAAGTAAACAAGTACGAATAGTGGAATGCCGTATCAAGTAAATCTATCATGCACTTCGGTGCAATGCCACACCGTTGGTCAATCAACTCCCATGGGCACAAGTACTTTCGGGTGCTCCCCCCAGGACCAGACCGGGCCCCATTAATGCCAGGCATTGAGTCATATGGATCCGAAGATCCGAAGTACGTTTAGACATCCACTTTAATGTATATGGCCAAGAATTTTCAAGAATATGCTGTTTGTAATAAGCACAGATTTGACACAATTTTAGAAGTTGCAAGAAAAGTGGATAACAATTTAAGGCATAATGTTTAACGACATTAAGTCATGGAGTTCAAAAATGAACGGTAAGTAGGAAGAAATTTTAAGATAATAATGTTATTAGAATTATTTTTAACTATCTTATCTTAATTTTAGAATCGTATATTGACACCTGGAAAATGAACAAGGGTGGAAGCACAATTGAAAAGAGGGTCTGACCAACAGTGGAAGATCAATGATGAAGCTCGTCAACCATTCACCCGGCTAAAGCCTTTGTCGGCCAAAGCTGATGCCCGGTGCCGATGTCATTCAGACGGCAGCACTGATAAAGCAGCAGTCATTCGACTGATAAGACCTCCAAGCACACTCTGATGAGAAGCCGGAGCCAACAAATGAAGATTGCGAAGGCTTTTGCAAAAGTCAGGACAAATAAAGAATCCTCTCCACAGATTACACACCCGGCCGAAGTCTGTCAGACGGAAGCTGATGTCCGGTCTTGTCACCGTTCGGATGACAATGCTGATGAAACATACCCGGTTTTGTCGTCATTCAGACGGCAATACTGATTAAACCCCAGTTCGTTCACTGATGGAACCTCAAGATGATCTCAACAAAGCTGTGTCACTACTAAAGGGGCCTCTTTCGGTTCTGATAAAAGTCAATACAAAATGACTAAGGGAAGCCAAGGCAAGTGTGAGGCCTAAAAGCACCAAATGGGCCGGTCGATTGGGCTTCTGAGAATGGCGCCGGGAACCTCAACAAAGGGCCGCTGGACGCGCCGGGAGCTGTGGCAAGCAAGCCGGCCACACCGACTACCTTCCACCGAGAGCACAAAAGGATGAGACCTATATAAACATACCCCCTTTGAAAGAAAAGGGGATCGGAGGATCGGAAGCCAGGCCATCGATCAAAAAGAAAGAAAAGAGAAGAGACCAGAGAGAGAGAGAGCCTCCTCCGCTGAAAAAGAAAGAGAGAAGAGACCCATCCCCAGGGGAAGAAGCTCCAGGTGGGCATCCGGGGGAGGGAGAGGAGTCAATGCTCCGCCCTCCCCCATGTTTGTTTTCTCTTTTCTTCTGCTTCATGTAATAGTTTCAAGTCTTATCTTGATTCATGCAATGTAGCCGAGATATCTCGGCATCTGTCTGTTCCCCTTTCCCTCACTCTCTCCCTGTAATCAGTTTGGGTATGGAAATGGTGTTTCACATGGGTTTTCTGACCATGTGTCTTCCGTGATGGGCATCGCCAAATGAATGGATATATCTGTACGATGTGTTATAGTTTGAGCCTAATTTTTGCTTCTTCTGAAGCCCTATTGCCCTTCCCTGTGTTATCTGTAAACCAGTAGCATGGTGATCCGATTTGTCTATTTCTTTTCTCTGCTTCGTAGCACCATTAGTGCTCACCCCAGAGCCCGGAACAGACTATTCCTTGGCTGCTGGGATGAAGCTGTGCTATGCAATGATCGAAGCTTGAGAAACCCCAGGGTTCTAAGCGCGCGTGTTTCATCCGTTGATGTCACCGAAGTCCCCTCTGGGGCCAGAGACAGCCATCTCTTGGCTCCCAGGGTGACGAATGACCATATTAAGTTTGCCCCCAAGCTCTGCGTGATAATGGCGATGAACAGGGGCATTCAAACTTCGGCCTCCCAGATGCCTCTCGAATCCTAAAACTCCCTTGAATTTTAGGCCTAATCCAATTCAGAGTGGATGCCTTGAGCAGTTTAGAGTCCATAGAGTCCGTCAGTTCCTGCCAAAACCAACATGAAACCCAAAACAGAGTACCGTAAGTTCTGTTTCTTCTCCCGGCGCCCTCACAGCTCTCGGCCCCGCCAACAGTGAAACTGATGAACAGCCCTCGGCGCAAGCCTTCTTGCGCCGAGATCCCATCTCCCGGGCGCGCCGGGAGCCACTCATTCCACTTCTCACCATCGCGCCGGGGCCGACTAGTCTTCATTCCAGGAAGACCCCGTGCCGAGAGCCCCTTGGCCACCTTATTAGCGCACCGGGAAGCCCGTGCCGGGAACTCTCTGGCATCCTTGCCATTGGCGCCGAAAAGCCAACCTGTAAACCTCAAGTCGTAAAACCTTTGCTACCACTGAAGAAACCCCATAAATACTCTTGTTATGTCAAGGGACGCCTTGGGCCATCATATGCACCTCAGGGGTAACAATTAATGGGGATAACCCTCCCCTTTTCTACGAGGTTTTCCGGACTCGATCGGCTTTTATAACCTTCCGAGGCAAAGGAGCTCCGCCACTGCATAAGCTTCGTTGACCTCTAAAGGGATATCGAAACAGTGCTGCAGGCACGTACATGGTCAGGGGTCTAATACCCCTCTATTTGGCTTTCACCCCGGCATTCCGTGGGTGATCGTCTATCATTCCCTGGCAAATGCTGAGTCCAGGGGAGATGCTGTCAAAATTCTCCCAGGACCACGAAAGCCGACATTAAGCTGTCCCCGGGACTCTGTATGACACCGGTGACAGGGATTCTCTACGCCTTGGCATTTCCAAATTCCTCCTCGATCCTGATGTTCCTATAAAGCCCAAGCCTAATCTAGTTCAACTCTGATGCCCTGACCTATTTTTGATCCCAAAGAAATCCTTCCCCTTGGTCTGAATCAATCAGAAATTCAAAACAGAGTACCGTAAGCTCTGTTCTGGTCCTGGCGCCCTCGCAGCTCTCGGCTCAGCCTACAGTAAACCGGGTGAATAGCTCCCGGCGCCACTTCTTCAGGCGCCGAGAACCCCCAGGAGCAGCTCCTCCCCCTTTCACCTCGGCGCGCCGGGAAGCCCGGGCCGAGAACCTCCAGAGCCCTCTCTGCGTCCTCCGCGCCGGGAGACCCTCCCCCTTTCACCTCAGCGCGCCGGGAAGCCCGGGCAGAGAACCTCCAGAGCCCTCTCTGCGTCCTCCGCGCCGGGAGACCCCCCCCCCCCCTTGCAGCCTCGTCGCGCCGGGAGCCTTGCTCAACCGTCCCGCGCCGAGACCCCCCTTCTAGCATTTCTTCCTCGCGCCGGGAAGCCTGCGCCGAAGAGCTCCCCTTTGGCTTCTCTTGGTCGCGTCGAGAACCCAAGCCCTCTCGTCTTGGCGCCGGGAACCCCCGGCCTTCTTGTTTTTGGCGCCGGAAGCCCTGGCCCTCCCATTTTTGGGGTCGTGCCGAGAGCCCGTGCCCATTCAGAGTGTGCCGAGAGCCCGATCTACCACCCAATGAATTCCAATACCCAAAACGAACCCACAAAGGAATATCTGTGGATCACCCGACACGTCCTGGGGATAAAACTGAAGGGGAGTCATAACCCCTACATTCCACCTAACTGCAATGGATTTACGAATAACCCTTTTGCTCGGGGGATTCTGCCACTGCATGAGTTCCGCTAGCATTCCAAAGGGAAAATCATACATTGCCCTATAGCCCATATGTATACGGGTTGGGAGGTTCAGCCTCTCTATCTCTCGGCTTTCATCCTGGCATCCCGTGGGTGATAGTCTATTTCCCCCTGGGCGTAACCCAGATTAAGAGGAAAGGCTGTCGAAATACCGATCGAAGCTTTAAACCTATATCATGGTCACGGCTCAATCTGCCTGTGATCGAAATCCTCCTTCTTCCCTTTCACTCGATTTTCGGACTGCTGACTTAATGATATCATCTGTTTCTACGGTTGGTGTCATTATCTTACCCGCCTCCCTGGCCCTGGTAGGAAGTTTAAAATTGAGCATGTGAATATCTGTTTGCCCCTCGAAGCCTCCTACTTTTAGCGTTTAATCAAGGGTTGTCCTTCCTTGGAAGGACGTAATTAACGTCATAACGTTCATGGTATGACGGACTTCAGGTCCCGACACGATCACTCACAATCGACTGACCATGTCAGATCGAGCGCACAATAAAATTGTCACTTCGGTGACTGGCACGCCAAATAATAAATAAAATGAATAACCCGATAAGCTTTGAAAAAAGCGCGTCCACAAGTCTGGCACGCCCGGTGGGACCGAGTCTCCCTTCATCTTTACGCTAAAGTAGTAGGCCCGGCAGGCCCCCCTGAAACTTCTGATTCTGTGTACTTTCCTTATTTCCAGGAATCTACTATGACAGCTGGAATCATGTCCGTTTGCTTCGACAAACAACCGGTGGACATGCATGTCCAGGAGGGATACTTGGCGGTACCACTGGCGTTCGGCTCGTTTCCCCCAGCTGTCGGGCTGCCCAACTGCTTGGGCGTCGTCTACACCGACCTTCTGAAGGTCGATAACAATGAGCAAGGCACTGCTGCGAGTGCCCCAATGAAGACCGCTGTCCAGAAGGACAGCTTGCCAGAGAAGACGGCCCCCACGGCCGTCGCCTGCTATGTCCACCACGTCCAGAAAAGGGACATGGTCCCCGCTGCTACTCAAAAGGGGAAGAGAACTAACCGGAGGAGCCGGTATGTTGCTGTTGAACGCCGTCTTTCCAACTCCGGAAAGACAATGATGATCGGGGGTGTCCGAGCGAACCTGAACGGCCGCCCGAGGGAGGTCAACCCAGACGTGATCGTCCCGCAAGTGCCCACTACGAACAGATTCCAAACTCTGGCCACCAGGCATGCCAACTGGGAGGCCGATGAGAGGAAGCCGCTGGCGCCCAAGCCAGCGAAATACAAACAGGTCTGGCGACCGAAGAAGATGCAGAGCTGGGCTCCAGCTTAAGATGAGGAGAAGGCTACCAATGATGCTGTTGCCCGCTTCAGGGCGGGAAGCCAAAGAAGAGAGGGAAAAGAAACAGGAAATGCTATTGCTGCTCACCCCAGAGCCTGGGGTAGGAAAGATGAAAGAAATGATAGAGAAAGAAAACTGACTGTTGCTCGCCCCATGATGAGAGGTAGGAGACTTGGGAAGAAAGAAGACCTTGCTGTCACCCACCCCAGGGCCGGGGGCAGAAGATGGCAGAGAAAGAACCATGATGTTGCTGCCAACTGCTGCCGGAATGACGATGCGGGAATCTGTGAACCGGCCATGGTTGCCGTCCCAAGAAGATCGAGGGCCTGTGCCAGACAGGCCGACATCTTCAGATATTCCAAGGCCGAGCATTTGAATGCTCAGATAACAAGACTGGCCTATCAGCAAAGAAGCCAGGAAAAACTGATGTTCCAACCTGAGCCGCAAAGGCACAACTCTGAAGAGACAAAGCAAGTAGTCCAAGACTACTTCCACTACCTAGGGAGCTCTGCCCTAGGTCAACAAAGACTATCCCGTGCCTTGGACACCAGGGATGATGAAGAAGAAGAAACCTTCCAAGAAATGATGATCGGAGCCTCCTCCTCCAATTCAAATGACTATGGAGAAGGCCTCAGGGCCAGATATAATGAAGAAGACCTGCACGGGGAAGAAGACAAAGAAAGAATATCGGTCTTTGACCGGCTCAGATATCCTAGCCAAATAAAAAGAAAGGTCTACAGGCGAAAAGGAAAGATGCAAATCTTCGCCTGCAACATGGCTGGACTGGCCAGGGGGCAAGATATACTACCAACTCAGCCAGATGAATTGCTCAGGCTGGCAACTAGACCTGGTCCTGTCACAAGAAGAGGCCAGGCCGCAAAGGATAAAATGAAAATTGATGATGAAGCTCGCAGGATTACCACTATGACAGTTAATGTGGTAACAACAGAAGATGGAGATAACCCCTTCGTTGATGATGCTGAAGGGACTTCTGAAGATATACAAATCCCATCAACCATGGATCCCATGATCCAGATGATGTTCAGGAGATATCAGCAGGAGATCAGCGCTCTCCGAAGATAGCTCAATGAGAGACAGGAAGCTACATCAGTCTCGAAGCAAGCTGAACCTACGGGGCAGACATCCAGCTCCACAGAAACAACTATCTTGGCTAATCCTCTCCTAGCTGATAAGGGCAAGACACCGAGTCAACCTGTTCCACAGCAAACAGCAGCTCAGCCCTCTGTGTCTCAGACACAGCCTACCGCGCCCATCTTGCGCGCCACTGTGATGACAACTCCTCACAGCCAGCAACAAGCTCACTTCTTCCCAGTAGAGATAGATCCAGCTGTGGCCCACAAGCAGATGATTGAAAGAATTGTGGAAATGAAGCTGTCAGAAAAGACCGGTGGTGATGCGGGTACTTATGATGTGTATAGGGTACCCTATCCTCCCCAATATGCTGCTAAGAAACTACCCCCAGGCGTCAGTAAGCCGCCGAAGTTTGAGAAATTTAATGGCCAAGGCTCCCCTAGGGAGCATATAGCCTACTACACTACAATCATGGGCGACCTAGCAGTCGATGAAGCTTATCTGCTCAAGTTCTTTGGCTCATCTCTCACTGGGTTGGCCTTTGAATGGTACTCAAGCTTGCCAGCGGGGTCAGTGGTTGATTGGCCTGATATGCAAAGAAAATTCCGCGACAGATTTCATGTCACGGAAAGAGAAATCACGATAGCAGAGCTGTATGTAACTAGGCAGAAACAAGATGAGACCGCACTGGACTACATCAAAAGATGGAGGAACTTAGCCATGAGATGCCGAAGGCCTCCTCATCAAGAAGATGCGGTGCAGATATGCAAGCAGAGCCTCAGGAGGGAGGTGCTAGAAAAAATGATCGGTGCAGATGTCAGAACATTTGACCGACTGAATAATATAGTGGCAGAGGTCGAGACGTTCTTGTCCAAGCGTCCGACCGCCAATGTTCCCACCATGCCAAAGGGAAAATCCAATGAGCGACGGCCATCGCACTCTGAGGCCAACACCGTCGATTTCCGAACCTTCGAGCAACAAAAGGGGAAGAAAGGGGCAGATGAAGCTCCCCCGCTGGCAGATACAGCAGAAAGAAAAGATAAGGTCTCTCTGAGAGACAAGATGAGAAAAGCATATTCCTTCCCAAAGGATAAGACGGCCGCACTGTTCAACTGGGCGTACAAGTTCAATAAGGTAACATTGCCTGAACCCAAAAGACCAGCAGATGCAGCAAAGAAGGATGATCCGCTGTTCTGTCCATTTCACCGTGCGCTGGGGCACGCAATTGAAGATTGTTATGTCTTCAAAGATATCATGGAAGGAATGGTCAAGAAAGGTGAGCTGCAGCTGGGAGATTACCAGGTAAAGCCGCCCCATCCACATGAGCCTCCACCCTGGAGAATGGCTGCCAATGTGATCTCACTCTACCAACAGCTGCCCAAGGAAGCCGTTGAAGAATGCACCAAGCATACCTATGAAGCTTGCTTCCTCACCCCACAGAAGGATCAGGAAGGATGGCAGATGATACCCATAAAAAGTAGAAAGAAGACTCCTGCAGCCAGTACCAGCGGAGCAGTTGTCCGAGGTGTTACACCAAGGCCTGAGCCGCCTCCGATAAAGCCAATATGGCGTACAGCTGAGACCGGACCAGTCATCCGGATCCCTACTCACAACCGGAGGAGACAAACTCCCCTCCCTACACATAAAGAAGTAAGCCCTGCAGCCAGGCGTCTGCAGCAATATATTAATGAGCTCGATGAGTACGAGCAGAAGAAGCCCAAGCATCTGCTGATGAAAGACTGTATACTCTGGGAACAGTTCGAAGAATCGAAAATCAAAGAACAGCCAGAGGCAGAACAAGAAAAAGCTAAAAATGAGCCCTTCTGGGGGCAGGAGCCAGCAAAGTCAAATTCCCAAAAGAAGAAGAAACGGCCCAAATCCAAGAAAGGAAAGAAGGTCACGACAGTACAATGTAACACTCTGTCAGTACTCTTCTCCTTGCCCGGGGAGGATGATGAGCCGGAAGCATCCAACGCTCCGCTAGAAGCTAACCATGCCGAAGCCTCTACCTCGGCCCATGCAACACGTTCTGGGAGAAGATGGGGGCGCCCACCACCAGCCAACCATAATATCATGTTCAGAGGGGAGCAACCCTATCAAATCCCAGAACCAGAGATACGAGGTGTCCAGGTTCCTCCCCCTGCCAGTCTGTACCAGGACAAAAAGAAGGCAGATGAAGCCCCTTCGTTCCTGGAGTTCTTGTCCAGCTTAGAAGACGAGCAACCATCTCATACTGCTCCAGATAAGAGCAATAAATGCCAGCAGACAGCGGCTGGAAAGTAGAAACAACATGAAGAAGATGAAGAAGGTAATCCTCTAGCAAAACCAGGGGCAGTCGCTACAGAAGAGGCCTTCCGGGAGACCGATGAAGAAGATAAAATTGGGACTGGGCAGCCAAGGCCACAGGCACCACATGAACCTCCAAGACCCCGATGGGCAGAGGAGATGAGACTATCTAATGTCCGGGTGGGCAGTCGAGTCATGAAAATGCTGAAGAAGCTCCCTACCAGATTCTCCATCTGGGAAATTCTCTCTCTGAGTGAAGAAGCTCGCCAAGCAATTGTGGATGCCCTGCAGTCCCCAGCACAATGTGAAGCACTCTTGACAGAGGTGAATGCCGGGCCATCAGTCACATTCACAGAGGATGATATGCTAATCCCAAATTCCGGCCATAATAGACCGCTATATATGAGGGGTTCCCTGAACTGTCAGCCGATAAGCAGAATACTAATAGATCCAGGGGCTGCTATGAATATTCTCCCATACCGCATCTATCAGAAATATTACTTTGATCTGCAGCTCACCAAGGTCAGAGATATGAAAATTGCAGGATTCAACCAGAAATGTGAAACACCTCTCGGGGTGGCTGATTTCAATCTCACACTGGGCGACCTCACTACAGTGGTACGATTCTATGTGATCGACTCCAACACCACATATAAGGCCCTGCTGGGAAGGCCGTGGCTGCACGAATATCAGATAGTGCCATCCACGCTACACCAATGCATAAAATATTGCCATGAAGGAAAAGAGGAAAGGGTGTTTGCAGACCTACATCCCTTCGAAGTGTTCGAATGCCATATGCTCGATGCATCCTACTACACCGAGGTGTCACAAAGGGATAAAGGAAAAGAAACTGTGGTCAGCCAAGAAAAGCCGGCGACGAAAGCAAGAAATTGGTCTCCGCCTCCGCCAAAGGGCTACATTAAAAAGCACGGGGTGTCTCACATCTCTTATGCTGGGGATTTTGCTCGGATCACTCCTCCCGGCATACACCCAGATGATACTGAAGAAAAGATGAAAGAAAAATACACACAGGTGGAAGTTCCTCAGGGTCTAGTCAAACCCATAGCCAGCACAGAATAACAGACAGTGCTGCCCCTAAAGACTATGGAAATCCCTCGCTTCGGCGAACCCCCTATCATATTCTACACTGGGGAGGCAGTCGAAGAAGATGATCAAGATTGCATGGCCCCTGAAGAAGCTGCAAACCTGATGGTACCAATTACGGGCCTGGATTATACTACCCAACGGGTTTCACAAATGTTCTCCAAGATGCAAATGCCATCGATACAGCCTGCTGCTCAGAAGAAAGCATTCAAGGAGTTATGGGATCCGCCTCGAGATAGCAAGGAGCTGAGGAAGATCACACAGCACCCGGGACTGGGTTATACCCTGCAAGAATACTATGAAGCCGAGGTGGATGTCATCTCAGCCTTCTACCCGAATGAAGATTCCCCAGAAGTAGGGTATGATCAATACCCCTTTGAAGATGAAGAGATTATGTATCAATCCATAACAGACAATGAAGCCCAAGACAACCAGCCGGAGGCAAGGATGTCTGATGAGACCAAGAAGGATTGGTGCTGGGAGAATCCACCTTGCAAAGAGGATCTGTTCCAGGCCGAAGCACAATTTGACACGGGAACCCCGGATGAAGACCAAGTAGCCAGAGAGCTGCAAGAGTGCCTGGAGTTTGGGCGCATTCTAGAAGAGTTCCGAGCTCTACATAATGATAACCTCTCAGGGGAGCCCACATCAGAAGAGTCTCTAAACACGGAAGACTCCACGTCGAAGTTTTCCGCTGAGCCAGTCACGTCCTCGGGGCAGACTGGACAGAATCTGGCCATATTGGCCTTATACGATGCACCAGCATCTGCTGATGATCGGTGTGATGAAACAGAAAGTCATGAGAATGAAGAAGATTATATCCCGGGAGGCTTTATTGATTTGCAAGAAGCCCCACCCGAAGTTGAGGACGGAGGCCAGGCCACCGTCGATGAGCTGATAGAAGTGAATCTGGGGTCAGCAGATGAGCCAAGGCCTACGTTCCTCAGTGCATTGCTGGAGCCAGCTGTCAAAGAACAGTATATTCAGTTTCTGAAAGAATTCCGAGACTGCTTCGCATGGACATATGATGAGATGCCGGGACTGAGTTCTGATGTGGCACAGCACCGATTGACGATAAACCCAGAGGCAAGCCCTGTGAAGCAGCCCTGCCAGGAGAATGCGCCCCGAACTGATAAATCAAATCAACAAAGAGGTCGACAAGCTGATCGATGTGGGCTTTGTTGAAGAGAACCAATATACTACATGGCTGGCCAATATAGTGCCCGTGAAGAAGAAAAATGGGCAGATCAGAATATGTGTAGATTTCAGGGACCTGAATAAGGCCTGCCCGAAAGATGATTTCCCAGTGCCAATCACTGAAGTAATGATCGATGCAACCACTGGCCATGAAGCCCTGTCATTCATGGATGGGTCATCCGGATACAACCAGATCTGGATTGCTGAAGAAGACAGAGTGCATACTGCATTCCGCACCCCGAAGGGGATATTTCACTACAAAAGGATGCCGTTCGGCCTCAAGAATGCCGGCGCTACTTATCAAAGAGCTATGACAAAGATCTTTGATGATTTACTCTTCAAGAAAGTGGAGTGCTACATCGATGACCTGGTGGTGAAAACCAGCAGAAGAGAAGATCATCTGCAAGATCTGAGGATAGTGTTCCAGAGGCTGCGCAGATATGAACTCAAGATGAATCCTATGAAATGTGCCTTCGGCGTGTCCAGTGGAAAATTCCTTGGGTTCGTTGTCCGTCATAGGGGCATTGAGATCGACCCATCCAAGATTAAAGCTATCCAGGAGCTCCCTCCACCAAGGAATCTCCACGAGCTGAGATCTCTACAAGGGCGTTTGGCCTATATCCGACGATTCATATCAAATCTGTCGGGGAGATGCCACCCTTTTCACAAGCTCATGATGAAAGATGTACCGTTCCTCTGGGACGAGGGCTGTCAGGAAGCTTTTGAGAAGCTGAAAGAATATCTCAAGACCCCTCCAGTACTGGGGGCACCTATTAAGGGCAAGCCCCTGATATTATACATTGCAGCCACACACTGTTCCCTGGGGGCAATGCTAGCACAGATAAATGAAGAAGGCAAAGAGCAGGCTCTATACTACCTGAGTCGGAGGCTGATTAGAACTGAAGAAAGCTACACCTATATAGAAAAGACATGCTTGGCACTAGTCTTTGCCGTTAAAAAGCTCCGGCACTATATGCTGTCACACGAAATCAGATTGATATCTGCAGCAGATCTGCTCAAATACATATTGACTCAGCCAGTACTGAAAGGCCGGTTGGGCAAATGGGCAGTAATTCTGATGGAATTCGATATCACATATATACCCCAGAGGGCAATAAAAGGACAGGCCGTGGCCGATTTCTTCGCAGAGCATCCTGTGCCAGAGAATGATATGTTGGGGACTGAGTTACCCGATGATGAAACATTAGAAGCCTGCCAGGCTCAGTCAACTATGTGGCAGCTATTCTTTGATGGAGCATCTAGAACAGAGACGGACTCCGATGGAAAGACTAGAATACGGGCCGGAGTCGGTATTGTGCTAAGATCGCCAGAGGGGGAGGTTGTGCATACTTCATGTTCTATAAACAAGCCCTGCACTAATAATGAAGCCGAGTATGAAGCTCTGATAATCGGGTTGCACATCAGCCTCAACATGGGCATCCAGATGCTTCAGGTATTCGGGGATTCAATGTTGATAATAAAGCAAATCCAAGGTGAGTTTGAAGTGCGAAAGCCGGAGTTGAACCCCTACCACCAAAAAGCTGTGCGCCTCATGGCGAAATTCTATCATATTGAGCTCAAGCATGTGGGCCGTGCACATAATGCCCAGGCTGATGCATTGGCAAAGCTAGCCAGCTCAATAGCAGTCCCACCGGATGAGACACTGAACATTGTTGTTATAAATCGGCGGCAAGTCCCCAGCATGCTAGAAGGCTGCCCCGAAGAAAATGAAGTCGCCATGATCAGTACAGAACAGGCATCTGATTGGAGACAGCACCTGCTACAATGGTTTTTACACCAACAACTGCCACAGAAAAGAGAAGAAAAGATGAAACTTCTAAGGATCAAAGATTCTTATGAATTCAGAAATGGAACTCTGTTCCAAATAATGGCAGATGCACGCAAGAAGATTTTGCTCCGCTGCCTGTCCACTGAGGAAGCTTGGCAAGCAATGAAAGAAATACATGCTGGGACAGCGGGTGCTTACCAAGCTGGCCCTAAAATGAAGATAGAAATCAAGAAGCTGGGCTACTATTGGCCCACTATGTTTGAAGATTGCTGCAGGTTTGCGAAGTCATGTCAGAAATGTCAGGAGCATGCTGTTGTGCCTAGAAGGCCACCTGCCGTTCTGCACCCTACAATCCCTAGCTGGCCGTTTGCACAATGGGGGAACCGATGTAGTCGGCCCACTACCGACCTCCTCGGCCGGACATAAGTACATACTGGCAATGACAGATTACTTCTCCCGATGGGCGGAAGCTATAGCATTACGAGAAGTGACTGGTGAGCTGGTTGCCAGATTCATCAAACAAAACATTATCTTCCGGTTTGGGATCCCCAGCCGAATAATATCTGATAATGGAAGTCATTTCAGAAATCAAAAGATCTATCAGCTCGCCGAGAAGTATAAGATCGAGTGGAGGACTTCCACTCCTTACAATCCACATGCAAATGGATTGGCAGAAGCCTTCAACAAGACATTATGCACCTTGTTGGCTAAAGTCGTCAGTTCTAATAAGAAGGACTGGGAAGAAAAAATGTATGAAGCTCTATGGGCATACCGCACTGTCTTTAAGACACCTACAGGGTGCTTGCCATACTCACTGGTATACGGCTCAGAGGCAGTAGTTCCACTGGAGCTGGAAGTCCCGTCACTCAGGGTGGCAGTCCAATACGACCTGGCCCGTGGCGAACAAACCAATGCAGAAAGAAGATTACAAGAGTTGGCTGAATTGGAAGGGAAGCGCCTCCAAGCTCAGAAGAATATCCAGATGTACCAGGCCCGCATGGCCACTGCATTCAACAAACTCGTAAAGGGACGAGATTTTAAGAAAGGTGACCTCGCCATGGTCAAGAAAAGAGAAGTTATGGCGTCCAACCCAAAAGGGAAGTTGAATCCTAATTGGGAAGGTCCTTATGTGATATATAGGGTCTACGAAGGAGGGGCCTACATGGTTGTTAACCATCGAGGGGAAATCCAATTCTCACCACTCAACGGTAGACACCTAAAGCTGTATCATGCTGCCCAACCAATATTCCCCGAGTAATCAGGCTAAAATTCACCCTTTTTTTTCCTTGGTCTAGCGGCACTCCGCCCTAACCAAGCTACCCTTTTTCTTGGTCTAGCGGCACTCCGCCCTGACCAGGCTACCCTTCTTCCTCGGTCTAGCGGCACTCCGCCCTAACCAAGCTACCCTTTTTCTTGGTCTAGCGGCACTCTGCCCCAACCGAGCTACCCTTTTTCTTGGTCTAGCGGCACTCCGCCCTAACCAGGCTACCCTGCTTCCTCGGTCTAGCGGCACTCTACCCTAACCGAGCTACCCTTTTCCTTGGTCTAGCGGCACTCCGCCCTAACCAAGCTACCCTTCTTCCTTGGTCTAGCGGCACTCTGCCCTAACCGAGCTACCCTTTTCCTTGGCCTAGCGGCACTCCGCCCTAACCAAGCTACCCTTCTTCCTTGGTCTAGCGGCACTCCGCCCTAGCCGGGCCATCCCTTATCATGATCTGATGACAGTCCGACTTGTTACCCTCCCAAAAAGAGGGGAAGAGAGAATGAAAGAATGAAAATAAATAAAAAATGGGGTTAAAAATAGAGATACCCTGCCGGTCTTGTTCAGGCTTTCCGAGCAAGGGCAAAAATGGCTAAAACCCAGCTGTGGTGAAAACCCGAAAGGGCACTGCAGGCAAAATCGGGTACCCCGCCACCTGAAAACCCGGAAGGGCGCGTGGGCAAAAGCAAGAGGGGGCTGGCTCCGGTGAAAACCCGAAAGGGCGCTTGGGCCAGTAATTTGGTGATTCTAAAGAAACCTCACCTCCCGTCATAAACTTCTCGTCGATCGGCCGGCACCTCATCCGATCAATGATCAAACCCACCCAGTTCAGACCCTACGTCTGTCCTGATAAAACCCTCATACCTTGCCAAAATCCCACCATGGTGAAACCTGCTTTGATCGATTGGCGCACTGCCCGGTCAATGATGAAACCTATCTGGCTTAGACCTTACGTCTATCCCGATGAAACCTATGAAATCCCTGCATTGGTATAAACCCAATACCGATGATGAAACCTGCTTTGGTCGATTGGCACATTGCCCGATCAGCGATAAAACCTATCCGGTTTAGACCCTACGTCTATCCTGATGAAATCCATGATATCCTTGCATTGGTATAAACCCAATACCAATGATGAAACCCATCTTTGGTCGACAGGGCACCCTGCCCGATCGGCGAAGAAACCTGTTCGGTCTAGACCTTACATCTGTTCCGACTAGAGCTGCGTGTCTCGCTATGTCCCACCGTGATGAAATCTGCTGCTGATTAATGGGCACACTCGCCCGAGCAGTAATGAAACCTATCCGGCTTAGACCTTACGTCTATCCCGATGAAACCCATGAAACATTTGCATTGGTATAAACCCAATACCGATGATGAAACCTGCTGTTGATCGATTGGCACCCTGCCCGATCAGCAATAAAACCAGCCCAGGGTAGACCTTACGTCTATTCTGATGAAGATTCATAAGATCCTTGCATTGGTATAAACTCAATACCAATGATGAAACCCACCTTTGATCAATGGGCACCCTGCCCGATCAACGAAGAAACCCGTCCTATCAAATTTGCATATCCCTTTACGTCCCGCCATGATGAAACCTACCATTGGTCGATCGGCACCCTGCCCGATCAATGATAAAACCAGCCCAATGCAGACCTTACGTCTACCCTGATGAAACCTATAAAATCCTTGCATCGATATATACCCAATACCGATGATAAGAGCATGCACTAATGAAGCAGCACATCACCCGATCCGTGCTGAAGTCCCAATTCAGGAAACATACGTATAAAAAAATGGGGTTAAAAATAGAGATACCCCGCCAGACTTGTTCAGACATCCCGGATAAGGGCAAAAATGGCCAAAAAACCCAGCTGTGGTGAAAACCCGAAAGGGCACCGCAGGCAAAATCGGGTACCCCGCCACGTGAAAACCCGAAAGGGCGCGTGGGCAAAAGCAAGAGGGGGCTGGCTCCGGTGAAAACCCGAAAGGGCACTTGGGTCAGTAATGTGGTAATTTAAAAGTTCCATGCCAACCGGCACGCTACCTTTACCTCCCCTTCACTGATGAAGCCTTCCGTCGGTCATCTGGCTCTATGCCCCACCGATGATAAAGCCTTCCCGGGGTGGACCTTACGTCTACCCTGATGAAACCTACATACCCACTTTCAAACGTCCCACCGTCGATCGATGGGCATCCTGCCCGATCAATGATGAAACCTTGTCCAGTTTAGACCTTTCGTCTATTCTGATGAAACTTATAAATCCCTTTGCATCGATATAAACCCAATATTGATGATGAAGCCAACTATTGATCGACTGACATTTTGCCCGATCAATGATGAAACCTTATCCAGTGCAGACCTTTCATCTATTCTGATGAAACTTATGAAATCTCCTTACATCGATATAAACCCAATATCGACGATGAAACCAACTACTGATCGACTGGCATTTCGCCCGATCAATGATGAAACCCTACCCAGTTTAGATCTTTCGTCTATACTGATGAAACTTATAAAACCCATTGCATCGATATAAACCCAATATCGACGATGAAACCAACTATTGATCGACTGGCATTTCGCCCGATCAATGATGAAACCCTACCCAGTTTAGACCTTTCGTCTATACTGATGAAACTTATAAAACCCTTTGCTTCGATATAAACCCAATATCGACGATGGAACCAACTATTGATCGACTGGCATTTCGCCCGATCAATGATAAAACCATGTCCAGTCCAGAACCTACGTCTGTTCTGATGAAAACTATGCCCCCTTCGCCAAAGAAAAAGCGCGCCGAGAGCGGCACGCGCCGAGAAGCAGCCGCCGAAAAGCCCTCGCCCCGGGAAGCTTGGCGAGCGTGAGCGCGCCGAGAAGCCCCTGCCGAGACGGCCGCGCCGACAACGGTCGCGCCGAGAGCGCCATG
This sequence comes from Amorphophallus konjac, assembly GCA_022559845.1. Lineage (NCBI taxonomy): Eukaryota > Viridiplantae > Streptophyta > Magnoliopsida > Alismatales > Araceae > Amorphophallus > Amorphophallus konjac. The sequence continues at coordinate 313,445,873 of CM040121.1, forward strand.
CCGAGAAGTCCAAGGCAATGCCTAAAATCTCCAAACGGTGATAATGAAGTCAGAAAATGCAGAGACGAAAACATGAAAGTGAAAGATGGATATGCAGAATGTTACTACAGCAACATGATCAAGCTGAAGGATAATGTCAAGGATAAAACTGAGGAATATACCCTCGAATGATGAAAGACACCTGCAGACCCCGTGTCGCTTATTCTGCGCTTACGCCGCCCGCAGGTGGGGGGCATTTGTTGACACCTGGAAAATGAACAAGGGTGGAAGCACAATTGAAAAGAGGGTCTGACCAACAGTGGAAGATCAATGATGAAGCTCGTCAACCATTCACCCGGCTAAAGCCTTTGTCGGCCAAAGCTGATGCCCGGTGCCGATGTCATTCAGACGGCAGCACTGATAAAGCAGCAGTCATTCGACTGATAAGACCTCCAAGCACACTCTGATGAGAAGTCGGAGCCGACAAATGAAGATTGCGAAGGCTTTTGCAAAAGTCAGGACAAATAAAGAATCCTCTCCACAGATTACACACCCGACCGAAGTCTGTCAGACGGAAGCTGATGTCCGGTCTTGTCACCGTTCGGATGACAATGCCGATGAAACATACCCGGTTTTGTCGTCATTCAGACGGCAATACTGATTAAACCCCAGTTCGTTCACTGATGGAACCTCAAGATGATCTCAACAAAGCTGTGTCACTACTAAAGGGGCCTCTTTCGGTTCTGATAAAAGTCAATACAAAATGACTAAGGGAAGCCAAGGCAAGTGTGAGGCCTAAAAGCACCAAATGGGCCGGCCGATTGGGCTTCTGAGAATGGCGCCGGGAACCTCAACAAAGAGCCGCTGGACGCGCCGGGAGCTGTGGCAAGCAAGCCGGCCACACCGACTACCTTCCACCGAGAGCACAGAAGGATGAGACCTATATAAACATACCCCCTTTGAAAGAAAAGGGGATCGGAGGATCGGAAGCCAGGCCATCGATCAAAAAGAAAGAAAAGAGAAGAGACCAGAGAGAGAGAGAGCCTCCTCCGCTGAAAAAGAAAGAGAGAAGAGACCCATCCCCAGGGGAAGAAGCTCCAGGTGGGCATCCGGGGGAGGGAGAGGAGTCAATGCTCCGCCCTCCCCCATGTTTGTTTTCTCTTTTCTTCTGCTTCATGTAATAGTTTCAAGTCTTATCTTGATTCATGCAATGTAGCCGAGATATCTCGGCATCTGTCTGTTCCCCTTTCCCTCACTCTCTCCCTGTAATCAGTTTGGGTATGGAAATGGTGTTTCACATGGGTTTTCTGACCATGTGTCTTCCGTGATGGGCATCGCCAAATGAATGGATATATCTGTACGATGTGTTATAGTTTGAGCCTGATTTTTGCTTCTTCTGAAGCCCTATTGCCCTTCCCTGTGTTATCTGTAAACCAGTAGCATGGTGATCCGATTTGTCTATTTCTTTTCTCTGCTTCGTAGCACCATTAGTGCTCACCCCAGAGCCCAGAACAGACTATTCCTTGGCTGCTGGGATGAAGCTGTGCTATGCAATGATCGAAGCTTGAGAAACCCCGGGGTTCTAAGCGCGCGTGTTTCATCCGTTGATGTCACCGAAGTCCCCTCTGGGGCCAGAGACAGCCATCTCTTGGCTCCCAGGGTGACGAATGACCATATTAAGTTTGCCCCCAAGCTCTGCGTGATAATGGCGATGAACAGGGGCATTCAGACTTCGGCCTCCCAGATGCCTCTCGAATCCTAAAACTCCCTTGAATTTTAGGCCTAATCCAATTCAGAGTGGATGCCTTGAGCAGTTTAGAGTCCATAGAGTCCGTCAGTTCCTGCCAAAACCAACATGAAACCCAAAACAGAGTACCGTAAGTTCTGTTTCTTCTCCCGGCGCCCTCACAGCTCTCGACCCCGCCAACAGTGAAACTGATGAACAGCCCTCGGCGCAAGCCTTCTTGCGCCGAGATCCCATCTCCCGGGCGCGCCGGGAGCCACTCATTCCACTTCTCACCATCGCGCCGGGGCCGACTAGTCTTCATTCCAGGAAGACCCCGTGCCGAGAGCCCCTTGGCCACCTTATTAGCGCACCGGGAAGCCCGTGCCGGGAACTCTCTGGCATCCTTGCCATTGGCGCCGAAAAGCCAACCTGTAAACCTCAAGTCGTAAAACCTTTGCTACCACTGAAGAAACCCCATAAATACTCTTGTTATGTCAAGGGACGCCTTGGGCCATCATATGCACCTCAGGGGTAACAATTAATGGGGATAACCCTCCCCTTTTCTACGAGGTTTTCCGGACTCGATCGGCTTTTATAACCTTCCGAGGCAATGGAGCTCCGCCACTGCATAAGCTTCGTTGACCTCTAAAGGGATATCGAAACAGTGCTGCAGGCACGTACATGGTCAGGGGTCTAATACCCCTCTATTTGGCTTTCACCCCGGCATTCCGTGGGTGATCGTCTATCATTCCCTGGCAAATGCTGAGTCCAGGGGAGATGCTGTCAAAATTCTCCCAGGACCACGAAAGCCGACATTAAGCTGTCCCCGGGACTCTGTATGACACCGGTGATAGGGATTCTCTACGCCTTGGCCTTTCCAAATTCCTCCTCGATCCTGATGTTCCTGTAAAGCCCAAGCCTAATCTAGTTCAACTCTGATGCCCTGACCTATTTTTGACCCCAAAGAAATCCTTCCCCTTGGTCTGAATCAATCAGAAATTCAAAACAGAGTACCGTAAGCTCTGTTCTGGTCCCGGCGCCCTCGCAGCTCTCGGCTCAGCCTACAGTAAACCGGGTGAATAGCTCCCGGCGCCACTTCTTCAGGCGCCGAGAACCCCCAGGAGCAGCTCCTCCTCCTTTCACCTCGGCGCGCCGGGAAGCCCGGGCCGAGAACCTCCAGAGCCCTCTCTGCGTCCTCCGCGCCGGGAGACCCTCCCCCTTTCACCTCAGCGCGCCGGGAAGCCTGGGCCGAGAACCTCCAGAGCCCTCTCTGCGTCCTCCGCGCCGGGAGACCCCCCCCTTGCAGCCTCGTCGCGCCGGGAGCCTTGCTCAACCGTCCCGCACCGAGACCCCCCTTCTAGCATTTCTTCCTCGCGCCGGGAAGCCTGCGCCGAAGAGCTCCCCTTTGGCTTCTCTTGGTCGCGCCGAGAACCCAAGCCCTCTCGTCTTGGCGCCGGGAACCCCCGGCCTTCTTGTTTTTGGCGCCGGAAGCCCTGGCCCTCCCATTTTTGGGGTCGTGCCGAGAGCCCGTGCCCATTCAGAGTGTGCCGAGAGCCCGATCTACCACCCAAAGAATTCCAATACCCAAAACGAACCCACAAAGGAATATCTATGGATCACCCGACACGTCCCGGGGATAAAACTGAAGGGGAGTCATAACCCCTACGTTCCACCTAACTGCAATGGATTTACGAATAACCCTTTTGCTCGGGGGATTCTGCCACTGCATGAGTTCCGCTAGCGTTCCAAAGGGAAAATCATACATTGCCCTATAGCCCATATGTATACGGGTTGGGAGGTTCAGCCTCTCTATCTCTCGGCTTTCATCCTGGCATCCCGTGGGTGATAGTCTATTTCCCCCTGGGCGTAACCCAGATTAAGAGGAAAGGCTGTCGAAATACCGATCGAAGCTTTAAACCTATATCATGGTCACGGCTCAATCTGCCTGTGATCGAAATCCTCCTTCTTCCCTTTCACTCGGTTTTCGGACCGCTGACTTAACGATATCATCTGTTTCTACGGTTGGTGTCATTATCTTACCCGCCTCCCTGGCCCTGGTAGGAAGTTTAAAATTAAGCATGTGAATATCTGTTTGCCTCTCGAAGCCTCCTACTTTTAGCGTTTAATCAAGGGTTGTCCTTCCTTGGAAGGACGTAATTAACGTCATAACGTTCATGGTATGATGGACTTCAGGTCCCGACACGATCACTCACAATCGACTGACCATGTCAGATCGAGCGCACAATAAAATTGTCACTTCGGTGACTGGCACGCCAAATAATAAATAAAATGAATAAGCCGATAAGCTTTGAAAAAAGCGCGTCCACATCGTAAAACATCAATTTTTAGCTATGGAACTATATGTGTTTTATGAATTTCAATCACGAGTTTAGATATTAGTATTTATTCATACATTAATTAACCTTATGATAAGAAAATAAAAGTGTAGGTCAAAAATAACTCTAACTTGCTAAAAATAATCTTAACATGTTGAAAAAGATTTTTACATGCAAAAATAAAAGTTTTATTTTACAAAATAAATTTTTAACATGTCATAATAATCAAAACATGCTAATATTACCATTTATTACTTTTGGTGATTATATGGTGATTATATACATGTAACTAATGTAGATTTTCAAGTGATATAGTTCATGTTGGATAGTGGCTTAAGTTTTGTCCCATATTGGAAGTTACAAAAAATTTGCATTGCTTTATATGTTGGAGAACTCACCCTTAGGTCAGGACCCAAGGGGCATAGGATGTGGGCTCGAGTTGTGAGTTGATACAAAACCAGTAATATATATATATATATATATTTATTTATTTATTTGTGCCGAGCCGAGTCGCGGTCGGTGCGTTGCGGTTGGTTTTCATGTTTCTGTCTATGAACGCGCTATGGCACAGGGTCGCGTTCAGAACAGCATATATACATATTCAAAATATAATATTTGATTGACAGAAATCTTTCTGGAAAAAATTTTATGAACGCGCTATAGGTAGCGGTTATTATAATCCCTTAAATATCATATTAAACACATGTTACGAATTTAAGGTTAATTTAACCTTTATTGAATCCTTTAACCATTAATTCAGCCCATTATGAATTATCCAATGGGCCAATTGTAAACCTAATCCATTACATGGACTTTTATTGGGCTTACTATGATTTATCTAAGGTTTAAAGCATTTAATATCTATTTACTTCTAGTTGATTCAAGTAAATTCAATAAACTAGCTTATTTCATATAGTAAAAATGAAATTTGATTATTTCATGAAAATTTTAATTACATAATCAAATTGAAAATTTTATTTCTCATTTTTAAATTTTGGGTTCCTACATCCTCCCCCACTTAAAAGAATTTGGTCCTCCAAATTCACATTATATAACTAAAATTCAAAAATTCGAGTAGAGAGGTCGAATTTCTAACCTGAGATTAAATCCGGGTATTTATTCTTGATGGATTCTTCTAATTCCCAGGTTGCTTCCTCGAATCCACGCTTGCTCCATTGGACTTTCACCATCGGTATGGCCCGATTTCTCAGTTGGTGCAATTTTCGATCTAATATTTTGATCGGTCTTTCTTCATATGATAAGTCTTTTTGGAGTTTCAATTCTTCAAATTGAATCACATGTGAGGGATCATAGACGTATTTCCTTAGCATGGATACATGGAATACGTCGTGTACACCAGCCAGTTGAGGAGGTAAGGCCAGCTTGTATGCTACCTCGCCGATTCTCTCCAGAATCTCAAAAGGGCCGATAAATCTCGGACTTAGCTTTCCTTTGATGCCGAATCTTCTAATTCCACGGGTGGGTGAGATCTTTAAGAAGACATGCTCCCCCACTTGGAATTCAAGATCTCTCCTCCGATTGTCGGCATAACTCTTTTGCCTTGATCGGGCCACCTTTAGCCTTTCTTGTATTAACTGGACTTTGTCAGTTGTGTCTTGGACAATGTCGGGACCAATCAATCCCTTGTCACCAACCTCGCTCCAGCATAGAGGCGATCTGCAACTTCGACCATATAATGCTTCGAATGGTGCCATTTGAATACTCGACTGATAGCTATTGTTATAAGCGAACTCAGTCAGCGGTAAGTGTTCATGCCAACTACCACCGAAGTCAATCATGCAGGCTCTCAACATATCTTCAATAATTTGATTCGTCCTCTCGGTTTGTCCATCCGTCTGAGGGTGAAAAGCCGTACTAAACCTTACTCTAGTACCCATAGACGATTGTAAACCCTTCCAGAAATGAGAGGTGAATCTCAGATCTCGGTCTGAAATAATAGAGCTTGGAATACCATGCAGCCTTACGATCTCCTTGATATATAAGGCGGCTAAAACATCCACAGTCCATCTAGTCTTGATAGGTAAAAAGTGAGCGGACTTGGTTAACCAGTCCATAATTACCCATATAGCATCGAAACCACTTTGGGTCTTTGGTAAACCAACAATGAAATCCATACCGATACTATCCCATTTCCATTCCGGTATTTCGAGAGGCTTGAGCTTGCCAGCCGGTTTGAGGTGTTCGGCCTTGACTTGTTGACAAACCAAACATCGGCTTACGAACTCGGCTACCTCTCTCTTCACATTAGGTCACCAGAATATTCTCTTGAGGTCTTGGTACATTTTTGTAGCACCGGGGTGAATAGTATACCTTGACCGATGTGCTTCTTCTAGGATTTTACCCTTGAGGTTAGAACAGTCCGGTACACAAGTTCTTCCTTTGAATAAGAGCCTTCCATCATCAGCTAGAAGGAAATCTGGTCGTTGATCTAGTTTCTCTTTGATTTCAACGATCAATGGATCATTAACTTGCCGTCCCTTGATTTCCGAGAGTAACTCAGGTTGGAGTCGAATATTTGCAACAAAGACTCCGCCTTCCTTCTCCTTCATATTGAGGTTTAAGTTGGCCATTTCTTCAAGTAGATGCCATTCTTTAACCATCATGCTTGATAGTAAAGCCATTGGTTTTCGGCTAAGTGCATCAGCTACGGCATTACCTTTTCCTGGGTGATATTGTATAGAGAAGTCGAAATCCTTTAAATATTCCAACCACCGTCTTTGTCTCATATTGAGCTCCTTTTGAGAGAATAAATATTTGAGACTCTTGTGATCAGAATACACCGTAAAGGCTTCGCCATAGAGATAATGTCGCCAGATCTTCAAAGCAAAGACCACAGCTGCCAGCTCTAGGTCATGTACGGGATAATTTTCCTCGTGTTTCTTCAATTGTCGTGAAGAATAAGCTATGACCTTGCCGTGTTGCATTAATACGCAACCTAGGCCAATTCTAGATGCATCAGCATAAACTTCGAATCCACCTCCTTCCGTAGGTAATGTGAGAATAGGAGCAGTCGTTAGACAATCCTTTAAAGTTTGAAAGCTTTTCTCGCATTCCTTGGACCATATAAAAGGATTCTCCTTCCTTGTCAATCTTGTTAAAGATACTGCGATCTTTGAGAAATCCTTGATAAATCTTCGATAATATCCAGCCAATCCCAAGAAACTTCAGATTTCCGTCACACTAGTAGGTCTTTCCCAATTCTTTACGGCCTCGACCTTTGAAGGATCGACGGCGATACCATTCCGGGAAATTATGTGACCGAGAAAAGAAACTTCCTCCAACCAGAAATCACACTTGCTTAATTTGGCATAAAGCTTGTGATCTCTTAATAATTGAAGGGCCTTCTTGAGATGTTCCTCATGTTCTTCCTTTGACTTGGAGTAGATCAAAATGTCGTCAATGAAGACAACCACAAATTGATCGAGGTACGGCCTGAATACGCTGTTCATCATCTGCATAAATGCGGCAGGCGCATTTGTTAAGCCAAAAGGCATAACGGTGAACTCGTAATGTCCATACCTACTTCGGAATGCAGTCTTGTGAATATCACTTTCCTTGATCTTCAATTGATGATAACCAGATCGAAGGTCGATCTTTGAGAAATATTGAGCTCCAGAAATCTGGTCGAATAATTCATCAATCCTCGGCAATGGATATTTATTCTTGATGGTGAGTTGATTCAGTTGCCGATAATCAACACATAACCTCATCGAACCATCCTTCTTCTTGACAAATAAGACCGGGGCTCCCCAAGGTGAAGTACTTGGTCGGATAAACCCCTTCTCCAGTAATTCCAATAATTGATCCTTTAATTCTTTCATTTCCACGGCAGACATCCGATATGGAGCTTTAGAAACTGGTGCCGCTCCCGGAATTAAATCAATAGAGAAAACCACTTCTCTCTCAGGTGGAATACCAGGCAACTCGTCCGAAAATATGTCAGAATAATCCCGAACGATAGGAATGTCCTTTAGAATGGGTTCCGTGTTCTCGGTCATAGTGATAGAAACTAAGAAACCGACACAACCCTTCCTTAAGAATTTCTCGGCCTTGAGGGCCAAAATTAGAGGTATGTGCTTGGAATGCCTGATACCCGAAAATAGAAGGTCAGGGTAACCCATGAAAGTTACCATACCCAACTTGCAATTGACACTAGCACCATGTGTAGATAGCCAGTCGGCACCCAAAATAACATCATATCTTTCCATCTCCATGCATACCAAATCAGCGGGTAAGTTATAACCACTAATTAGAATTTCACTATCAGGATAGACGTGTTTAATCTCCGTTCCCGTTCCAATAGGTGTAGTAATGGTAAGTGTAGAATTTAATGGAACAGGCTTCACAGATAAAAGACCAGCAAATCTTCTAGATATAAATGAATGCGTAGCTCCGGTGTCAAATAAGACAGAGGCAGGCTTGGAGTATATGAAAAGAGTACCTTCCACGATGCCTCCTTCCTCAGTAGGTTCCTTACCCATAAGGGCTTGAAGTCTTCCTGGCTTCTTAGCAATAATATGAAGCTTTGCCGGTGATGGAGCTTGCTCATTAAGAAGAGGGCAATTCGGGATCCTATGCTCCCGACTCCTGCATCGAAGACATGCACCGAGCTTTCTCCAACATTCCTCGGCTTTATGTCTGGGCTTCTCGCAGTATTTGCATAATTCCTTTTATGTTGCCAATATAGGGACAATTTGCTTATCGAATGTCCTCGGTTTCTTGTCCCCATGAAAGTTACGTCCACCTTTGTTGAAATTTCGCCCATCCTTGATGATATTACACCCGTCATTGGGCCTTTTCTTCCCGAAGGAAGGTTTGAAACTTCCAGACCCAGTAACTTGCTCTCTCTTGGCTTCCCTTCCTCGGATGCGATCCGATAACTCCGTTGCATCTTCTAAGAGTTGTGCTCTCCGTACCACATCAGAATAAATTTGGATATCCATCGGGGCCAGTTGAGTAATATATTGCGGCTTAAGGCCATTAAGAAATCTCCGTGCCTTCATTTTTTCAGTACCGACGAGATGTGGAGCGTACCGAGATAATCTCGAAAAGTGAGCTTCATATTCCGCAACTGATAAACCCCTTTGCTTCAAAGCGGAAAACTCGGCAGCCTTCCTTTCTTGTACTCGGTCGGAGAAGTATTTACTATTGAAGTGTTCCACGAACTCTTCCCATAGAATTTGATCGTGCGGTAAAGTAGCTTCGACCGATTCCCACCAGGCACGTGCATCCCTTTCCAGTTGGAAAGTAGCGAGTAGGACCTTCTCCTCGTCAGCGCATTGCATGACTCGGAATATCCTCTCGATCTCCTTAATCCAGTGTTCGGCTTCATCCGGATCCGTAGATCCAGCGAACTTGGGAGGGTTCATGCTTCGAAAATTCCTATGCAAATCTCCCGCTCCTCGGTTTGCTCCTCCCTGAGCAACCTGTTGGAGGGCTTGGGTTAAGCCTTGAACCGTGCGCTGCATCTCACACCATTGAGCTCTCTCGACGGCCATTTACGAGAATTAGCCTGAAACCATAATTCCAAGGTTTATTATTTTTGTTTTGGTACTTATTTCCTGATAATTCCCCTTTCCTTAAAACTTAACCCGTGTTTCTACCCAAATCTTACCGGGAAAGTTCAAGATCTAACAATTTTCTAGATATTGATCTAGAACCTATGTTAGAGGGAAAACTATGTTTAAGAATGAACCTATAATTGTGAAACCTAGGATTTTATGTAACCTAGGCTCTGATACCACAAAGACTGTCACGCCCCGACGCGGAATATCGAGGGCGTGACGAGTCGTAAACAAGCGTGTCGATCAGAGCATGTACAATTTTATTTCTAAAGTCAGAAATGAACGGGAAAATGATACTTTTATTCCATCAAAATGAAGTATTACAACACTAATTCATAAGCCATAAAGGCAAATTACAACTTCCAATCCCAAAGTACAACATTCTTGTAACATCACTAGTGATCTACATAAACCTAGGTAAAAAGGAAAACACTCTCTCACTCTTGTCCATTCCCATGTTCAATGTCAATTCCTGCAACAATTAACCAAAACGTAGGGTGAGCTAAAAGCTCAGTAGGATTTTATATCTCTATGAACCAGGCAATCTTTAAGTGTTAGCAATTTAAACAATTTTCTAACTTGTATCGGGAAGTGTATAAACATGAATGGAATTTCAAGTAATTGAGATGATATGATATCAAGATGAATTTCCAAGTAATGACTTTGAACAAGTAAAGAATTTCATGAAATTGGCCATTTTCACACTGTTGTGCCCCTATGGTCATTTGAGTTCATATGGTCACTTGGGTCATTCGACATCATTCTATGGTCATATGAGTTCTGTGGTACTCTTGGTTTTGATAATGGCTAAACACTATTAGTCATTGATGTTTTTCACTTTCATGTGATTGACATATGTGATGTTTTTGTTCATGACAGGTGCGCCAATGAATGGACAAGGAATCAAGTGGAAATGGCGAACGTGAAAGCTCAATGTTGCGCCCTCGCACGAGGATCGACCTGCGCGGTCAGGTCGCGGGGATCGACCTGCGCGGTCAGGTCGTGGGGGGTCAAGGGGGCAGCGCCCCTTGCGGGGGTTTCTGGGGGCGGAGCCCCCGGAACAAAATTTAGAAATGCTTATAGCATAATCTAAATTGATTTCAATCCCAAAATACATGAAATTGATGGGAACATGAATATCTTGACCTATGGACATGTTTCCTTGGGCTAACAGTTCAATTTTACAGGTACAGGTCTTTCCGGTTGACCTACACGCTTTGGCCGGTCGACCTGATTTGCCAGAGCCTCAGAATGTCAACGTTTACAGATTTCGGTCGACCTATACACCTTGGCCGGTCGATCGATTTTCCCAGAACCGAAATGATGACGTTGTTACAGGTTTCGGTCGACCGCCCCAGGCGTCCGGTCGACCGGTTTTGCCAGAGCCAAAAAGTTCTGGCTGCAGCAGGTTCCGGTCGATCGGCCCATGAATTCCGGTCGACCGCCAGCCCCGATGCAGCCTTGTTTGACTTCGAAATCAACCTCGTGGCTAGCCCCTTTCCATGGATTTGTTTAATCAAACCTTACCTAATCTTCCATGATTTGTGGATCTGGTCTAGGGGGCATCTATGGACCATTCAAGGGTTATAAAACTAACACATGAGGGGTTAGAAACCCTAATGCTTCAAGGGGCTTCTTGTGAGATCTAGGGTGGCTGCAAGAGAGCTTGGAGACGAGCTACTGTTCACGTGAACAGTAGTTCGTGAAGGTGATCTTCATCCAATCAAAGGGGAATCAAGCTCAAATCAAAGCCAGCAAACCTCAAGGAAGATTACATCAAATCAAGGCTATCAAAGTGATCCAAGGAAGCTGGTTTGATTCAAGTTCTTCAAAGGAAATCATCTTCATCCATTCAAGTTCTTTCCACCTCATTCAAGGTGATATTTCAAGCATTCAAACTCCTAGAAGCTAAAGAAGCAATCAAGGTTCAAGGTAGCTTCATCATCTCCTTCATTCATTCAAAGAAATTCAAAGAGAAGATCAAGAGAGAAGAATTGAAGGAAGAGGTACTATTCACGTGAACAGTACTCCGTGAAGAACATTCATCCAATCAAGGGTGAATCAAGAAGATTGAGTTGAAGCCAAGAGGAGCCTTGTTGCTGATCAACATTCCATACAAGGGCCAATTCATTTTCACTCATAACTCAATCTCTTGTTTTAGTTCATTCACATTTGTTTCATTTTCATTATTGTTTAAACATTGAAAGTGTGATTCATCCCTACCGGTGGTTAGTAGGAAGGCAATTGGAGGTTGTTCCAATTTGCGGTTGACATCCCTACCAGGTGGTGAGTAGGAAGGCAATCGGTGGTTTCCGATTTGCGGTTCTGTGCGCTGCACAAGTGAAGCCTCACCGGGTTTTGGTGAGGGGTGGACGTAGGGCTGAGGATTCAGTCCGAACCACCTTAAAATCCTATCTAGTGTGGTTTGCCTGTGTGATTGATTCGTTCTAGATGCATGCTTAGGATCGAATTATTATATATCTTGCTTATCTTGCTAAGTGAATCATAGCGTACTTGGAAGCTAGTTTCTATTCCGCTGCAATTCATTTTAACTAGCTGTTTAGAGGGTCGCATTGCGAAAAGTGGGGCTGATCTATTCACCCCTCCCCTCTAGATCCACTGTCCACTACACAATAAGTGGTATCAGAGCCTAATCTCTCATTATGGGGTCCAACGACCTTGAGGGAAATGGTGGATCAGCGTCCAAGGGTTTTCTACCCGAAGGACATGCTGTGAATATGCCTCCTTACTTTACTGGAACTAACTATCCTTATTGGAAACATCGCATGCAGGTGTTTATTCGCGCCCAAGACTACGAACTTTGGCGAGTGATCAGCAAAGGTCCGTATGAGCTTACAGATAATGAGGACTTGTGGACTAAAGAACAGATACGGCAATCCACTGTCAATTGGAATGCTAAACACATCATGCAATGCTCACTCCATCCAGTAGAATTCTCAAGAGTGGCTACCTGCGCATCTGCAAAACTAATGTGGGATAAGTTAGAGGTAATCTACGAAGGAACGTCTCAGGTACGAGAAACAAAAACCAACATTTTAGTTTCTGAATATGAAATGTTCCGCATGAAGCCTGATGAATCAATTCAAGATATGTATGCTCAATTAACTGTGCTTACTAACAGTTTGACTGATTTGGGAAAGTAATATTCAGAACAGGAAACTGTAAGAAAGATTCTCAGATCACTGACTCCAGCATGACACACAAAGGCTATCGTGGTTGAAGAATCAAGAGATCTCGCAACTACAAAGGTAGATGAACTCATTGGGTCACTAATGGCCTATGAGATCAACCTTAAGAGCAAAGAGGTTGAGGCACCATAGAAAAAGTCTTTAGCTCTTAAAGCAGGACCTAGCCGTCAAAACTCCTCCGATGAAAGTGAGGATTCAGCTAGTGAGCGAGATGAGGATGACGTGGCCATGCTTACACGTAAGTTTAGAAAATTTCTGAGAAAGGAAGGTAAGAGGTTCTTGAGAGGAAGATCTAAGGTGAGAAATGGTTTCAAAACTAATTCTGAAAATTTCAAGAAACCTGACAAAATCATTTGTTACTCTTGCAATGAACCAGGGCATTACAAGACTGATTGTCCTGACAGACTCAAAAAGGCTGACAAATGGAAGGGCAAGAAGAAGAACAAGGCCATGGTGTCCACTTGGAGCGACGAGGAAGAAAGTGATGATGAAACCAGCTCCTCGGACAAGGAAAGAGGAGATCTTTGCCTTATGGCCAAAGGTGACAAAGAAACCGAGGTAACTTCTCCATTTGAAGATTATACTGTTGATGATTGGGAGGAAGCATATATACAACTAATGGAAAAATATAACATGTACAAAAAGGAAAATAAATCATTGAAAAAGAAAATCAATTCTTTTGTGCATGATCATGAAACCAATCATAAGAATGCTATACTTGAGACTGAAATTGAAGATCTTAAGAAAATGATTGAAAATTTGGAGGAAGGAAGAAAAGAAATGGCTGACTTGGAAACTGAAAATGAGGATTTGAGAAATGAAATTGATAGCATGAAGCTTAAAATGTAAAGTTATGAAAAAGATAGTAAATTGAGCAATGAAAAGTATGAAGCTGTCAAACAAGTCAACATTCAACTTCTTCAAAATATCGAAAACCTACAAAAAGAGTTGAAGGATAAACAACAATCTTTAGAAAAGTTTATGGATGGAAGAGAAAACCTAGATGCATTGTTAGGTACTAGAGTGAACTTCAACAAGGAAGGGTTAGGTTTTGAACCAACAAACAAAAGGCCAATTGGGCTCAAAACTGTTACTTTCATTTCATCTTCCGAAGCCTCCACCTCGAACACAACTCCCACACAAAACCAACAAAAACAAAAGGAGAAAGGGAAAGAAAAGATTGAAGAGGCAATCACCAAAATCCCCAAGAAGACTGCCCAAAAGCCTAAGAAAGGCCAATCTTCCCAGCAGCATAGGTCAACACATTCTTGGCCTTTACCTGCTCAGCCTTCTAGGTATCACTATAACTGGGGTGCTCCATCACTTAGGCCAACACCACCTCACTTGTGGGGTAATTGTGATTTCTGTGTGCACCAATCCCCTAGGTGGCAAAACAATCATTTTCAATCTAAAACCAGCCAACGGCCTCAATGGTTTAAGAAGCAAGCCTTTTCAAACTTTCACAAAGTTCAACAAAGAACCTCCAAACAGAAAATGAATGTCAAAGTTGAAAAGAAAATTCCTGCATTAAGCAAAGAAAACATGAATGCTAGAAAGGTTTGGATTCCGAAAGAGATGGTATCATGTTTTGAAAACTTGAAGAAGTTGAAGGGACCCAAATTTGGTTGGGTTCCAAACACCATTGCTTAAATGCTTGTGCAGGAGTGTCTTGCAGCCATGCATAACAGGTGGT